>CP097504.1:23239828-23869203 GCA_023547065.1 Musa troglodytarum
GATTGTTGAATCTCGGATTTTGATGATGAAACTAATTGATTATGTTTTATGGTCTAATTGTGTTTTGAGTTACGCAGGTCTACTATCGATCAGGATTAGACAGTTGATGCTGGAGGAATTGATGTTGCGTCGGGTGATCACGTCAGGATATTGGATGTCAAGCCGGAGGTTCGGTCGACAATCGACAGAAGGCTTTATACATCGGGCATCGGGCCAAGAAGAGCTGAGTTGCACCAAGGATATCGGGGTTGCAAAGGTCAACCACCGATTGGGCAACAAAATGCAAGAGAGGACGATGCGCCGAAGAATCGGACGAAGCACCGACCAATGACGTACCGGGCAATAGAATGTCAATTCACATTGTAATAATTGTCTAGATCAAAGTAGAGTTTTATTTATGTGTGTGCAGGATTAACTACGATAACGATGAAGATGTAAAGTGAAACAAAGTGCCAGAAGACAAGTATGATGGATCATTGGGAGTTCGAGAGTTCAACGGAAGTCTGAAGATTCATTAGGAGTGCTGTCGAAATTGGTTGAGAACGAGTAGGGAGCTTGCTGAAGGGTTTTCGAAAGTTCGTCGGAAGGTTTGTCGAAAGTTCACGGAGCCTGCCAAGAAAGATCAGAGCTGACCAAAGAAGCTCGTTGGAACTCGCCAAGATCATCGTGAAGTTTAGGAGCTTGCCGGGAGTCCGCAGAATGGTTTCCGAGGGTTCATCAGAAGACCGTCGGAAGTTCGCCGGAAGCTCGTCGGAAGAAGTCTTGACTTGTGGACTTTGTAATAGCTTAGAAAATATCTTTAAAATTCATAGTTAGTATATAATTTGGTTTAGGATTAGGTGTTAATCCTATAAACCAAGTATGAGCCAATTGGGCCTGATAACGGACTTGTTTGAACTGAGTTTAAGGCCCAACCAGTGAGTTGGAAGAGCTCGGGCGATGGCACCGCCTAGGACCCGAGAGCCCAGGCGATGGGACTGCTAGGCTGGGTGGTGGTATCGCCGCTAGGCAGCAAGCCCAAGTGGTGGCACTGCCCAATACACTATTAGTGTCTGACACTGACAAGCGGTGGCACCGCCAGCACCGGAAAAATCAAAAGTGATTTAAATTTGGACTCCAAATTTGAATCCTCTTGAGGCCTATAAATACCCCTCTCATTCATGGTTGAAAGGGGGTCTAGAACTAAGAAAAAAAAAGGGAAAACTCTTGTCAAAATCTTCCCTCTAAGCTTTAAATGTTTTTTAGTCCAAGAGAGGGGTAAGATGCCTTGTAAGGGTTACCTCCTAAGCCTGTCAAAAGGAAAGAGCTATAAGGGAGTTTAATTCACCCCCCCTCTTAGTGCCACTCGATCCCTAACACGATCCATCAGCATGTTGACTCCTGTAACATCCGTTCTTGATGCATTGTCTGATTCTTTCGACCTGATGCCTGAACTTTGACTCTGGCCCAACACTTGATTCTTCTTGCTTTAATTGTTTTACCTCTTTTGATCATGGTTAGTCCTACATCACTTATCTCAAAGCATAGATTATATAATAAACTTATAAATTGATTTCATCATCAAAATCCAAGATTCAACAATTGGTTCATTGGCGCTTCGTCCGATTCTTCGATGCATCATCCTCTCTTGTGGCCTATTGCCTAATCGGCCAGTTGTTCTCCATAATTCCGATCTCCTTGGCACAATTCTATTCTTCTTGGCCCCATGTCCGAACTTATCATCTGAACCCTTATGTTGATATATCGATCGATCCTTTGGCTTGACGTCCAATCTTTTGACATATTCCACTCCGACCCAACATAGATTCTTTCCACTTTAATTGTCTCTTCCTGATCGAAGCTTCTTGCGTCACTCAAAATGCAGATTAGATTATAATCACTATCAATTAGTTTCATCATTAAAATTTAAAATTCAATAATCTCCTCTTTTTGATGATGATAATCAATTGATGATAGAATTTAAACAAACTCCCCCTATCAATATTGCATGTTGATAGAAACATGAATTCATAAATAAATTATGAATCCAAGCAACATGTCATCATAAAAATCATTCATAATCAAAATGTTCAATACATCATACAACATATGAAATTACCATTGTACTTCTCCCCCTTTATCATCAACAAAAGGAGAAGTGCATCTAGCTAGTTTTCGAGATATGCAAGTTTTACAACATACTAGCTAGTAATTTATCACTTTACAACATGCAAGCATAGTAAGTTTTAAAGATGTGCAAGATTGCAAATTTACTTCTCTTGAGATAACAACTCTTTACTTCTCTTTGTGATGTTCCAAGCTAGCAACTTTTGTTTCTTCTCTTTTGAGAAGTGTAAGCAAGTTTTGCCTTTGCAAGATAGCAAATTTTTTGCTTCATTTTGTGAAGTGCAAGCTGGTAAGTCTTTCTCTCCCTTTATCATTGTCAAAAAGAAGGGAATAATATAAAGTTATAAATATTTTTCTTTTACATCAATTTTCAAATAATGACAAGTGAGATATCAAAAGTTTACATTAATATTTCAATCTTCAAGTCATGAATACCAATGCTAGCATATTTTCTCTCCCCATTTTGTCATTAAAGGAAAAAATGAAAGGAGAAGGGAAGAATTCAAGTGTACAAAAATTTCTACCATCGCATAAATGAATGAAAAATCAAGTCATGAATCAAAAAGTCATAAATCCAAAAGTCCATGAATTAGTTTGACAAATCTCCTTTTTAGAAAATAACAAGGAGAAAATTTAGGAGATCAAAAATCTTGATTCACACAAAGAATTCGAGTTGTAAATATGAGAAATCAAGAGAACAATCATGATTCAATTAGATAAACATTCTCTTTAATAAAATGAAAGATTCATGGTTAATGATCTTATTTTTTTTAAAAAAAATTTCAAGTCATAATTATCAAGATGTCAAGTGACATGTCATGAATGAAAGATCTTCACCATTTTTAGGATTAGTTTCCTCTTTAGTGAATGACAAGAAGAAACATAGGAGAATGAATTGAGAAAGATAAAAGCATCGAAAATGATTCATATTAAAATACATCTTAAGTCGTAAACACGAATAAATCAAGCGCTTGTCAAATCCAAAATCATCATCAAAATCACACTCAAGAAATTCATAAATAACAAACATAGATTCATCATTAAAGATTTCGATAAGATAGAGATTGAAAATGCATTCCTTTTTTATATGTTTCAATTTTTATGATTTATTTATATAAGCATGCTTTTATCTTTTATGTCAAAATAAAACCATGCATTAACATTTAAGACTAAAAAATAAATTTTGTCATAAAAATCATCAAGTTCAAAAATATAACATATCAAACATACATCTTCAAATAAAAGATTCGATTTATCATGATAACATATTTTCTTTTTTATGTGTTTCAATTTAGGTGATTGATTTTATATAAGCATACTTAAGTTTTTCATATGAAAGCCATGTTGGGATCTAGAGTGGCACTAAGAAGCAGGGGGGTGGTGTGTGGTGAATTAGTGCAGCAGTTAAGTATAACAAATTTCAACGATTTAAACGATTTTAGAAACTTCGTATGTTGAAAACTTTGTTTCGATGAAATTTGGTTTCAATTGTGTTTAGACTTAAACTGATTCATAAGAAGGAGATGAGAAAGTGGAGTAACAACTAAATAAGGTTTGTTGAAATATAAAGAATAATAAGTAAATGCAAACCTAATTTTTATAGTGGTTCGGTCATACGACCTACGTCCACTCCCGATTCCTCTTCTCTTGAGGCCATTGGTTTTTTCACTAGTTGTCTTCCTTCTAACGGGTGAAGACCAATTCTCTTACAACACTCTCTCATTTTGATGGGCTTAGGAGATAACCCTTACAAGTACTTTACTCCTCTCTTTCGGTGGTATATAAATAAGAACTAGAGGAGGGATGTTTAGAAGGATTTTTATAGCGTTTTGTTCATTTCAAAATCTTTGTGAATCTATTTAACTTAGGGATGGGAGGGGTATTTATAGGCTCCAATCTAATTCAAACTTGTAGCCAAAAACCTTCCCATCTAAGGTTTACAGGTATTGGCGGAACCATCACTTGTCATTGGCAGTACCATCGCTAGTTTGACCTTGACATTGGGCAATACCATTGCCTAGTCTAGCGTTACTATCGCTTGACACACTGCCATAGTTAGTGTACTAGGTGATACCACCGCCCAGGTGCTCTGACACTAGGTGCTAGTCATATGTGCCCTGCAAGCCAATCACATGAGTGATGGCACTTGTGACTTGATATATACTCTTTCTTTTTGCTTATTATTAGGTATTTTATCACTTTATCTTGCATGTTGAATATATTATGATGTCCTTGAATCTGTGTAGTGGGAATCAGATCGTGATGAGATCATGATAATAAGATCGATTCACCTTTAAACATAGACCCTAAATAATCCTGGTCATAGGTTACTCGAGAGGGACATCGAGACAACTGGATAGACTGGTGTGTTATATACCTGTCCATATGATGGAGGTGGTTGGTCTCATAACTATTCATGTGGGGACACTAAGGGTACAGTGCAGGTGCTCATTGGGGAATGAGTTCACTAATTGATCTGCCTACGGAATACGGGATGGTTATTGATACCTCACGTCAGATAGCGATTCCGTAGTCCTAGTAGTATATCTGGTCCTTAGACTTGAGACACCAAGGATGTCTTGTATGAGTACTCCACTCTTTGATACCGGACTTATAGGTTTGGAAAGTTCCAGATCTTGTATAGCCGGTTATTGGGAGTGGTAGCCAACCTTACAAGGGCTATTGAGTGACAATAGAGGATCATCTACTCTCGGTATCATGAGAGGAATATCCCATGTATTCTTGCTCAAATAAATCCTTGGCCAAGGTTATTCAGATTGAGAGAGAAAGACTTCTCCGGGAGAATCCGACAAGAGCAAGACTTGAGGAGAGACCATATGAGCCTAATAGCACCATGCCCAATATAGTCTATGGGATATTAGATGGATGAGAGACTATAAATACATGGTAACTGAGGATAGATAAGTCCAAAGGATTGAATTCCCCTGTATCATTTGGGGACTACGGCGTAGTGGCCTAGTACATCCGTAGTCGATGAGTCGGGTGAATTATTATAGAGATAATAATTCACTGAGTTAGAAGGAGTTCTGACAAGTATCACTCACAGCCAGCTCGATATTGGGCCTAGAGGGTCACACACATATGGTAAGTGTTGCGACGAGTAGAGGTTCGAATATGAGATATCCACTAGAGCCCCTATCTTATTGGATATCCATTAAACCCCTGAATTATTGGATCCTCAGATGAGATCCAATAATTGCTAATAAGAGATTATTGGGTAGAGACCTACTAATCCAAGAGGCTTAGGTAATTGGATGAAGATCCAATACCCAACAAGGTAAGATCCATTAAGGTTTACAGGGGGCCTCTATAAATAGGAGGGAACCAAAGCTTTATAGGCTAGGGGTTCTCTTTGGTGGCCACCTTCTATTCTCCTCTCCCAAGAGAGGCATCGTCACAGTCTTTGCCGTATGGATACTACTAGAGAGGAGGGCGCTTGACTTCCTTCATCCTTCTTACAGATCTGTAGGGATTCAAGGATATATGATCTCCCTAGGTATTTTCTTTTACACAAGTAGTTTTTGCGGATTTGTTTTGACGCACTGATCTTTGCACGATGATGGAACCTTTCTATGGGAAATCTATGGTTTTGTTTTTGTTCTTCCGCTATGCATGTGATGTCGCCCCATAGGATTTTTCAATATTAGGCGGTACCACTGCCTAGTACAACCTAGGGAGCTGAAGTCAAGTGGTTCCACCGCCCTAGTCTAGCGGTGCCAGCACTAGATAGGGTCTAGCACTCCTAGTTGGGCCTTGAATCCAGCCCAAACCACTCCATTAATAGGCCCAGTTGGCCCTTACCAAGATTATAGGATTAAAACATAATCCTAACCCTAATTATGTGCAAACTATGAAATTAAAGATATTTCCTAAGCTAAACAATGTTTGTCAAGTCAAGACTTCTTCTGATGAACTTCAGACGAACCCTCGGACTGAAAGGATCTAAAAGGCACTAAGAGGGGGGGTGAATTAGTGCAGTGGATTAAAATCGTATTCTTGAATCCGATTTGCGAAAACTCACGTTCGTAGGAAGATCTCGATTTGACGAAAGAGAACTTGAAAGTAATTGCTTGCGTAAAGGAAATAAGTATGAACTTAAATAACTTGCAGCAAAGTAAAGAAATGCTTCAAGAATGTAAGCACTCACACATTCATGGACACAAGGATGTATAGTGGTTCGGTCAAATGACCTACATCCACTCTTGAAGCCTTTACGATGAGGCTCCACTCTTCCACTAGCAATCTCTTTGAAGGATCAAACACTTCTTTTACAACCCTTTACAAGATGTTCACACTTGTTCATGTTCTCTCTAGTGAAGGATGAAGGTGAACACGAGCAAAACAAGACTTTACAACACACTTCAAGAACTCAAGACTTAGACTTTTTGCTCAAAAGAGTTACCCTTTCAGCTAGGAAAGGGAGTGGTATTTATAGATCAAAAATGGATTCAAAATTGAGCTCCAAACTCAAAATCAATTTGGAATTGGGTGTGAGTGGGCGGTGCCAGCAAGCACGCAGAAGCCGCGCAATCAATCCGCGCGGCGCCGGTACGTGCGCGTGTACTATCGTGCGCCGCGCGTGCCACCACCCAGGGCGGTGCCACCGCCAGCGGTTCCCACCTCGGTATTGTTATCCGGTGCTACCGCCAGCCAGCGGTTCCACCGCTTGCAACAGGGCGGTGCTACCGCCCGAAGGCAGTGCCACCGCGTCATGCGTGAACAAGGGCGATCTGCCGCCTTCAACCAGCGTTCCATCGCACGCCGGGCAGGTGGTTCCACCGCCTGCATCGAGCCTAGTTTGAGCCTTAAACTTGGCTCAGTAGAGACCTGGTTGGCCCCTACTTAATTTAGGCAGGACTTTCCTAAAGTCCTTGCCTTACTCATGTGCTAACTACGAACACAAAACACAACTAAACGTGATTTTAACCGACATGCTTCAAGTCATCTTCCGGCGAGCTTCATGGCGAGATTTTGGCAAGCTTCCGATGCTTCCCTCGGATTGCTTCCAGTGGACTCCCAGCATACTCCGGATTGTATGGAGAGCTCAACGAGTCTTCGGCTAGCTTCCGAATCATCCCGGTGAGTTCCGCGAACCTTCGACGATCTTTGAGAAGAACTTCCGAAAACTTCGGCAAGTCCCTGATTCGATCTTTGATGGTTCCGGCAACACTTCCGAACATCTCTCGGACTTCCGATGAACTCTTGAATCCCCGACGGACTTGACCTCGGTAAATCACTTTATGTTTTCTACCCTTCGTAGTTGTTCCTGCACACTTATCTTGACAAAGAGAATTAGCACAAATATTTCACCAATTGACTTCATCATCAAAATCCGAGATTCAACAATCTCCCCCTTTTTGATGATGACAATCAAATGGTGATGGAGTTACTCTTAACTCCCCCTATCTATATGCCATAAAAAAAATGCTTGAATTCAATTTTGAATTCAACACAATAAAATTAATCTCCATGATGATAAAGTTGATGTTGTCAAGTAGGTATCAAAGATATCAATGAAGTATTCATAATTAAAAACATGATATCAAGAACCTAAATAGGCATTATAACAAGCATGCATATAACAAGCATTATAACTGTCATCACATATTATTTCTCCCCCTTTGTCATCAACAAAAAGGAAACAAGGGATTCATATGTGACAATAAAGGACCGAAAAATATCATAAGTGTAGAAAAGGAAATTAATCGTAAAAGCCGAGAATCATTTCACAGTGGTCAAGAAGATAATGCAACATAAGTTTACATCGTTCAAAGAGAAATACAGCAAGCTACTCCTCAGGAGGAATGCCAAGATGCCTATACATATGATCGATCTTTAGGTTCATCTTCCGCATTTCCTTCAAAATTTCAAGTTGCTGTAGTTTTACTTCATTTAACTCTCTCATGATTGGATCGTCAGAAGATGGAGCAGGAAGTGTCGCTGATGTAGCTGCAACAAAAGGATCAGGAGGAGTAGATTCATTTCCCCTAAGGACTGGTGTTTCAGGATGATCTACGGGTGGGGGAAGAATATCACACCTCTTAGGTTGTCTAACCCCTATTCCATGTTCGAATATACACCTAAGTCACCTAAGTAATTTAACATCAATGATATTAAATCTGTCCACTTGTATTGCTTCTTCATCTAGAGGAATGCTAATATTATGGGCATGCAATAGTCTAGTTATTAAACCTCTATATGGTAACATTGATCCTTTAGAAAGGACCTCTATCATGTGCTCGATTAGGTAACCAAAACAAAAATGTTGTCGGGTCATGATCCAAAGATAAGGTACCTAACTCGGAAACTGATCTCATCATGATGAAACTGTTTAGGAATGATAATGCTAATTAGAATGTGATGCAAAATTTTAGAGTTAAAAGGTAGTAAATGTTCACAACTCTTGGGAATTATACTCAAATTTGGGTTTGTAAACATTGTTTCTAAAGCTTCAGAGTGGGTGGCACCAACTGTGTCCATATCCCATTTTCCTCTAAAGTAGCACCCTAGCTCTTTTTCAACAATGCCAATCAATGAGCATATAGTATTATCACATATTTGAATCTCATTACCTAAAAGATAAGTTGACAAGCCATCATCATTTATAGTTAGATTGGCATAGAATAGTTTAACTAAGCGTGGATAAAGAGGTTCAGTAATTTGCAAAATGGGTAAGGCTTCTAAGTCTGCAAACCACATGATAGGTTCTAGGTTCCCTAATTGATTCAAATCAACATATTTTCCCTTATGAATGGGTCTAGAACCAAATTCAGAAAATCTAAGGGAAGCTTCTTGTGATTTAAACAAGGAGTGGTCAAATGAATCTACCTCCATCCTTTTTCCTTTGTCTCTTGATGTTCTTTTAGGAGCCATTTCTATTTAAAGGATTGAAAAATTAATCAATTGAAAGGATTGAACAATTTATCAATTGAAGAAAGGAATGAAACTAGACAATAAGAGAAAAATTCTGTTTTACCTTAGATTTTTCCCTTGAGATGTAGGAAGCTTGAAACAAGGTAAGTTCTCCTTCTTAGGCTTCTAGAGGGAAGAATTGATAGCAAAATGAGGCTTGGGAGAGTTCAAAGGAGTTTAGAAGGTGTTGTGAGGGGTTTGGGGCGGTTCTACCGAAAGGGGCAATGAGTTCGGCGGTTCTACCGCGCCTAACTCACTCCTTATTAAAGAAGTGTTCGCTGGGACATCGCCTAACAGTAGTTCTGACTACTGGGTCGAGCTATCTGAAGTAAGGCTACCGCTTAAATTTATGGCAAGTGTTACTACAAAGAGTACAAAATCCGCAGGTCATCTCCTTTTTTGGTTTTTTTTGTTTTTTTTATTGTTTTTTTAAAAAAAAATTGGTTTTAGAGAAGGAATGAAGTCAAAAAGAATTTGATGAATATAAGATCAGAAAAAAAAAATCAAATCGATGAATCGAAGAAAAAAAAATCAAACTCAAATCAATGAAAACCATGATTTCAAGGAAAGATGTCATCAAATAGAACTTACTTATTTGGGCAGTTTAACATGCCTAATTCCCTTCTAATAAAATCAAATTGTTCCTCATTCAAGGGTTTCGTAAAAATGTCCGCTAATTGATGAGTTGTATCAACAAATTCAAGGGTGACATCTCTACTACTTACATGATCACGTATAAAATGATGCCTAATGTCAATGTGCTTAGTTCGAGAGTGTTGAATTAGATTTTTTGTTAGACAAATAGCACTCGTGTTATCACATTTTATAGGGATATTTTTTAAATAGATTCCATAGTCTTCTAGTGTATTTTTAATCCAGATAATCAGGCATAAAGATGCACTTGCAGCTATATATTCACTTCAGTAGATAGTGCAATCGAATTTTGTTTCTTGAAGTCCAAGAAACGAGTGCATGTCCTAGAAATTGGCATGTTTAAGTGCTTTTTCTATCGATTTTACATCCACCAAAATCCGCATCTGTATAAGCTTTCAAGTCAAAATTATCAGATTTTGGATACCATAATCCAAGATTAGGGGTACCTTTAAGGTATCTAAGAATTCTCTTGACAGCTTTCAAGTGAGATAGCTTAGGATTAGCTTGGAATCTTGCACATAACCCTACACTGAACTGTTGAATCTCGGATTTTGATGATGAAACTAATTGAGTGTGATTTATTGTCTAACTGCGTGTTGAGTTACGCAGGTCTACTATCGGCAGGAGGCTTCGTACGTCGGGCATCGGGCCAAGAAGTACGGAGTTGCGCCATGGATATCGAGTTTGTTTGTGCAGGAGTAACTACGAAAGGGATGAAGACGTAAAGCGAAATCAAGGGCCGAAGTCAAGTGCGATGGATCGTTGGGAGTTCGCGGAGCTTGACAAGAAAGATCGAAGCTTGCCAAAGAAAGCTCGGGGGAACTCGCCAAAATCATCGTGGAGTCCGAGAGCTTGCGGGAGTCCGCAGGATGGTTTCCGAGGATCGTCTAAGACCGCTAAGTTCGCTAAGCTTGACGGAAGAAGACTTGACTTGCGGACTTTGTAATAGCTTAGGAAACGCCTTTAAAATTCGTAGTTAGCACATATTTTGGGTTAGGATTAGATAACCCAAAGTAGGGGGCTAATTCAGATAACGGCCGGTTTCGACTCAGGTTCAACAGGCTCATTCGCCCGGCCAATGAGGCAAAGCGTCGCACCGCCGACTGGTGGTGGAACGCCACCAAAGTGTGGAAATCGCTCGGGAGCGGCAAGTATCGCCGCATAGACAGCGTGGCATCAGCTCGCTTCGCGTAGCACCGCCCCGTCGAAACAAAGCGGTGGAAATTGCCGGCCGGGCGAAGCACCGCCTCGGGCTTAAAACCAGAGTTGACACGATCGGGCGAGCACCGCCCCCAAATACTGCATCGCAGCGGGCACTGGCTGGTCCACAGCACCGCCCGCATTTCTGGCCAAAAGATAGTGACAAAGTGGCCACCGCCGATAAGTGGCACCATCACCAGAGATCTTGGAACTCCAAATTGATTTTAAATTTGAGCCCAATTTGAATCCACTTTTGATCTATAACACCCTCCCTTCAAACTTAAAGGGTAACCTTTGAGCAAAAAGTCTAAGTCTTGAGTTATTCAAGTGTGTTGTAAAGCCTTGCTTTTGCTAGTGTTCACCTTCTTCCCTTTCTTGAGAGATCTTGTACAAGTGTGAACATTTTGTAAAGGGTTGTGGGTGGTTGATCCTTCCTCTTTCAAAGAGATTGCTAGTGGAAGAGAGGAGCCTCATCGTAAAGGCTTCAAGAGTGGATGTAGGTCATTTGACCGAACCACTATACATCCTTGTGTTCATGAATGTGTGAGTGCTTACTTTCTTGAAGCATTTCTTTACTTTGCTGCAAGTTATTTAGTTCATACTTATTTCTTAAGCAAGCAATTTCTTTAAAGCTCTCTTTCGTCAGATCGAGATCTTCCTACAAACGTGAGTTTTCGTAAATCGCATTCATGAAAACGGTTTTAATCCACTGCACTAATTCACCCCCTCTTAGTGCCGCCGATCCCTAACACTGGTATCGAGCCACGTTCTTTCTTTCGGATTTACACCCGTGAGAAATGGCTCTAAATGGTTTTCAAGAGGGCTTTTCGGTTTTTCGTCCACCGTTCTTTAACGGTTCGGACTACACATATTGGAAAACTCGAATGAGAGTTTTCATGCTTTCAATGGATTTGGATTTGTGGAACATCATCGAAAATGGTTTTCAACCTTCCTCTAAACCGACGAACGAATGGTCGGTTTTGGAGAAAAGGTCATTTTCTTTAAACGCAAAGGCTATGAATGCCTTATTTTGCGCTTTGAACAAGAACGAGTTCAATCGGATTTCTATGTGCGAAACGGCTTTTTGACATTTGGCGAACTCTTGAAATCACGCATGAGGGAACTAGTAGAGTTAAAGACTCGAAAGTGAACCTCTTGTTGCATGATTTTGAGCTCTTCCAAATGACACCAAGCGAATCTATCGACGACATGTACACCCGCTTCACGGATGTCGTCAATAGCTTGAAAAGTCTTGGTAAAAGTTTTTCAAATTTTGAACTCACTAACAAGATCTTAAGATCCCTTTCAAAATGGTGGGATCCTAAAATAACGGCGATTCAAGAATCAAAGGATCTAAATAATTATTCTATTGATGAACTCATTGGGTCTTAAAGACCTATGAAATGGAACATGATGAATATGATAAACATGATGAACACATGAACAACCTTCTAAAGAACAAGAAGGTTTTTGAATATGAAATGCCACTTGAGTGATGACTCAAGTGATGAGGACAATGAGGACATTGAACACATAACAATGAATGTTAACAAGTTCATTAAACAAAAATTAAAAACACAAATGAACTTGAACGGAGAAAGAGGCCAAAGAAGAAGAAGAAGGCTTGGAAAGAAGAATCAAGAAAAGAAGAAGCAAACTACGCTTTAATGGGCTTCAATGAGGTAAGTAACTTAACTTCCTTGAATTATTTTGAAATTACTTGATGATTTCCATGAATGCTTAACTTAGTTTGTAGGATTTTTTATGCTTTTCTTGTGTTTTTTGAAATTAAAAAAAATTTCGAAATTATACTATGCTTTTCTTTATAGTATTTTTGAAAAGTAAACATATGAATGATGCAAGATTTGTGATAATGCTTAGGATTAATCCATGCATATGTATCTTGATTGTTTACATTGTCTCCAAATATAATGCTTGATGATTTTATATCATGCATGAGCTTTTGAAGTAATACAATGTCATATTATGATGATGAAACATATTTTTTGAATTTATAAATAGATGCATGATTTTGGCAAAAATTTGAACATGGCCTTTTAACATAAAAATTGAAAGTGTGCTATCATTTTTACATATTTGGTCTTGACGATTTTATGACTAAGCTTGTGTTTTATTTTGATACATGTTTTCATAAAAAATTTGAATATGCTCACATCAAATTGCTTAAAATGAAAATGTATTTTTTTATTCTATTGAGATGAATGAATTCTTGTTATGAGTCTTGTGAATCTCATAAAAATAAAAACATGATGAATACTTTAAAAAATGTGTCTCATGTTTTCGGTCTTAATGATTTCTCTTGAAATATGCTCTTTGGACCTACATGAAAAACATGAATATACTTATATGAACGTCAAATCACTTGAAATGGAACACATAAAAAATGAGAAATTACACTATCATGATGCTTTACGTGTAATGCTTTTGATCTTAATAGGCTAAATGACAACTTGTATTTCAAATTTATACAATGATGGCTTCCATATAAATGTTTGAACATACATTATGAAATCATCATTGAAATGAAAATATTAAAAGTTTGTTATCATGCTTAATGATTTTGTGATATCATATCTTGATGACAAACTCATGTTTCAGTTTTAAAATTTGATACTCATCTTTTGAAACATGAGTACACTTACATGAAACAAATAACTTAAAATGAAACACATTATCATGATATATTGAAACTCATGTCTTGAAATAATGTGTTACATTTTTGTCTTGATAATGCCTTATGAGATTTTGCCTTTACATCTTGAACTTTCATGCTTATCTTGGTATATAAAGACAAAGGCATATTTAGATGAAAAGAATTACTTGAAAAGAGAATTTTCCAAATGAAATATAACTTATCTCTTGTTTCACGAAACTATGGTTTTGAATTACTTTTATGAGATCATCATCTTGATAACTTGAGTTTTTTTATCTCTATACTCTCTTATGTTTCTCCCATGTTATATAAAGAAAAATATAAATTATTTTCTATTAACTTATTGATACTCAATTTGAGAAAATATGTTTTGATGATTGAAACATTGTATGTGCAATTTGAACTTTTCTCTCATGTTTCAATACCACTTTATATGCTTCATGACATGATAATTGAAATATTGATGTAGACTTTTGATATATCACTTGTCATGATTAATGCATATAGCTAGCATTTTAAATCTCTAAAATGATTTTGATTATGAGTTTTGAGTTGACAAATTGAGCTTGAATGATTTTTCTTTTAACGATTCTTGAATCTTTTGGAATTATGACTTATTAAGACATATTTAATGCTTGAATCAAGTTTTAAACGACTTCATTTAGCTATAAAGAAATTTTATTGAAATCATGATCTTGCAAATTATAACTTGAAGTTCTTTATAAATCAAGATCGCTTTGTATCTTATCTTTTGATTTCTTGGAATTCAATACTTGAATTTTTATGAATTTGTGATCTTGATATCTTGATTCTTATGAAATGTGATCTTGATGAAAATCTTATACATGAATCAAGTTACTCTTTATGCATCATGATTCTAGGTTGCATATCTTTTATCATGGCTTGAAAGTGAATGAAAAGAAAATATGTTAGCACTTGTAATCATGATTTAATCCTTGATATTGATATGCTTTTATATATCATGATTCTTGGTTGTATGACATTTATTTTGAATTAAAAATTAATAAATATGAATTTTGATCTTGCTAAAAATAAAATTATGAATCATGAATGATATCTATTGGTTTTGATCCTTGATGAATTTATATATTGATATCCGTCATGACATGATTTCTTTGCATTGTTGTCTTATTTGCATCATGTAATGATTGAACAATTGATGTATATTTTTATTGATGCAAACTTTTAATTGATATGAAAATGGCTTGTATAATGATTGAAATTTTTAGCCATTTAGTCCTCCCTTCTATTTGAAAAAGACAAAGGGGGAGAAAAATTGCTACCTTGCAATTTCACAAGAAGAAGAAGGATTGCTATTTCAAAGGATGCAAATATTGCAAAACTTCAAAAATTTGAAATGTTAAATGCCTTTATGTTTGTATGTTTAAATGAAAAGTTAGCATATATGTTTAAGGTGATCATACATAATTACTAGCTCATTGCAAATAAAAGTTGATAGCTTGCAAAGGTGAAACTTAGTTACAAAAGAGAAGAATTGAAAGGAAGCTAACTTATATGTCGCAAAGTATGTTAGCTTGCTTATCATTATTGATTGCTTGCTTATCATCTTTTTATCTCATATCTTGATTTTTGACTCCCTTAAATTCATGACTTAATATGCTAAAAATTTATATTGTAAATTTTTTATTTTGTCATGATCAAAGCATTGGCTATTTGTACTCCACTTTTTGACAAAACAAAGGGGGAGAAGAATTATTGCTAGCTTATGTATTGCAAAGAAAAATTTTGCTAGCTAGAACATGCAAAGGAAGCAAAGAAAGTGCAACTTGCACATCTCAACAAGCAAGTGAAAATTATCATCATTGCCCATCTTTGAAACTTGTTATGATTGAATGGTATTATTTGATGTTGTATTGTATGATGTGATTAAATAGCTAGTATGTTTATAATATTTGCATATCCTTGAAAACTAGCTATAATGTTACTTCTCCTTTTGTTGATGACATAGGGGAGAAGTAGATTGATGACTTCATGCATTGTATTGAAATATTTTATATATTTGCATGATGGTTTGATGTATTCTCTTAACATGAATGATGAATGTTGCTTGGATTTGGGATAATCCAAGTATTCTATCAATGGCATATTGATAGGGGGAGTTTGTGTTAAACTCCGGGGAGTTATGGTTAACTTCGTCAGTCATCAATTAGTTGTCATCATCAAAAAGGGGGAGATTGTTGAATCTCGGATTTTGATGATGAAACTAATTGAGTGTGATTTATTGTCTAACTGCGTGTTGAGTTACGCAGGTCTACTATCGGCAGGAGGCTTCGTACGTCGGGCATCGGGCCAAGAAGTGCGGAGTTGCGCCATGGATATCGAGTTTGTTTGTGCAGGAGTAACTACGAAAGGGATGAAGACGTAAAGCGAAATCAAGGGCCGAAGTCAAGTGCGATGGATCGTTGGGAGTTCGCGGAGCTTGACAAGAAAGATCGAAGCTTGCCAAAGAAAGCTCGGGGGAACTCGCCAAAATCATCGTGGAGTCCGAGAGCTTGCGGGGAGTCCGCAGGATGGTTTCCGAGGGATCGTCGGAAGACCGCCGGAAGTTCGCCGGAAGCTCGACGGAAGAAGACTTGACTTGCGGACTTTGTAATAGCTTAGGAAACGTCTTTAAAATTCGTAGTTAGCACATATTTTGGGTTAGGATTAGATAACCCAAAGTAGGGGCCAACCAGGTCTCTGTTTGAGCCAAGTGTTTCAGCAGGGCTCATTAAACCTTGGCCGAATGAGCGGCGACCTAAAGTGGGGGCCTTGATAGATGGAGCGCCAGATGAATTGGGCCAAAATTTTGGCCTAACCGAACCAACATGTGCATGCTACCGTAGCATGTGTACCGAGCACGACATATCAGAAGGGCTAACTAGAGTATGTACCGTAGTTGGTGGGAATTGGCAGTCTCGTAGCGGTGAAGCCTCGGGTTATCATGCAAAGTACGCCATAAATTGTACCGATCCGCGGACTATCGTCGGTCAAGCAAGCACGAGTAACTCAATCACGACATAAGACGTAGTGGGCAATCACTGAAAGCAAAGGGTGGCACCGCCTCTCGACCACTGTGAATATTGAACTCCAAATTTATTTGAAATTTGAGCCCAATTTTGAATCCACTTTGGATCTATAAATAATTTCTCCCTTTCTCACCAAACCGGAAAGGGAACCTTTGAGCAAAAAGTCTAAGTCTTGAGTTCTTGAAGGTGTGTTGTAAAAGTCTTGCTTTTGCTAGTGTTCACCTTCTTCCCTTTCTTGAGAGATCTTGTACAAGTGTGAACATTTTGTAAAGGGTTGTAAAGGGGTGGTTGATCCTTCCCCTTCAATGAGATTGCTAGTGGAAGAGAGGAGCCTCATCGTAAAGGCTTCAAGAGTGGATGTAGGTCATTTGACCGAACCACTATACATCCTTGTGTTCATGAATGTGTGAGTGCTTACTTTCTTGAAGCATTTCTTTACTTTGCTGCAAGTTATTTAGTTCATACTTATTTCCCTTAAGCAAGCAATTTCTTTCAAGCTCTCTTTCGTCAAATCGAGATCTTCCTACGAACGTGAGTTTTCGCAAATCGGATTTAAGAAAACGGTTTTAATCCGCTGCACTAATTCACCCGCCCCTCTTAGTGCCGCTCGATCCCTAACATGAACATGATGTCAGGTCTGGTTGCAGTGAGATAAAGCAGGCTACCTATCATGCCCCTATAAGTTTTTTGATCAAAACTTTCTCCATTTTCATCCATATCTAATTTAAACGAGGTGCTCATAGGAGTGCTAGCATCTTTTGAGCCATCCATGTTGAACCATTTTAATAATTCCAATGTGTATTTTGATTGGTTTAGAAATATACCATCACTTAGTTGCTTGATTTGTAGTCCTAAAAAGAAATTTAGTTCTCCCATTAGGCTCATCTCAAATTCATCACTCATATCCTTAGCAAATAATTCACATAGTGATTCATTACAAGACCCAAAAATAATATCATCAACATAAATTTGAACAATAAGAAAATCATTTTCAAAATGTTTAATAAACAATGTAGTATCAACCTTGCCTTTAGTGAAATTATTTGAAATCAAAAAATAACTAAGCCTTTCATACCAAGCCCTAGGGGCTTGTTTTAGACCATATAGAGCCTTAGTTAGCTTAAACACGTGATTAGGAAATAAAGAGCTTTCAAATCCGGGTGGTTGTTCGACATACACTTCTTCGGAAATAAAACCATTTAAGAATGCACTTTTGACATCCATTTGAAATAATTTGAAATCTTTACTACTAGCATAGGCAAGGAGCATCCTAATGGCTTCCAATAGGAGGTCTCTTCATAGTCGATACCTTCTTCTTGGTTGAAACCTTTGGCCACTAGTCTAGCCTTGTTTCGAACCACGATACCGTATTCATCTTGCTTGTTTCTAAAGACCCACTTAGTACCAATAACTAAGTGGTCATTAGGTTTAGGAACAAGCTTCCACACCTCATTCCTCTCAAATTGATTCAATTCTTCTTGCATTGCGATAACCCAAGAATCATCTTTCAGGGCATCAACAATGCATTTTGGTTCAACTTGAGAAAGAAAAGGCATGGGCACAAAATTTATGAAAGAAGAGCGAGTTTGAACCCCTTTCGATGTATCTCCTATAATTAACTCCTTGGGATGAGCATCTACATACTTCCATTCCTTGGGTAAGGAAGTTTGGGAAGAAGATGCATCCAAGTTGTCATTTTGAGGAGAGGGTCCATTCAAATTCAAATTATCAAGACCAAAATCATCATCAAAATCTTTCTTCTTAAATTCAGAAATTTCATTGAAAACGACATGAATTGATTCTTCAATAAGTAAGGTTCTTTGTTGAAAACACGAAAAGCCTTAGAAACCAAAGAATAACCAAGAAATATGCCTTCATTGGATTTTGCATCGAATTTTCCTAAGGCATCCTTTTCATTTAAAATAAAGCATTTACAACCAAAAACTTTAAAATAAGAAACGTTTGGTTTTTTATCATTCCATAATTCATTCGGAGTTTTAGATAGGGATGGTCTTACTAGAACTCTATTCATAACATAGCAAGCCGTATTTACGGCTTCGGCCCAAAAGTATTTAGGTAAATTATATTCATTTAACATGGTTCTAGCCATTTCTTGCAAACTTCTATTTTTTCTTTCCACTACTCCATTTTGTTGTGGATTTCTTGGAGTAGAGAAGTTGTGATTGTATCCGTTTATTTCACAAAAATTTTGGAAGTCATGATTTTGAAATTCACCTCCATGATCACTACGAATTGATGAAATCATAAGGCCTTTTTCATTTTGAGTGAGTTTACAAAATTTTGAGAAACATTTGAAACAATCACTTTTATGAGCTAAGAAATAGGTCCAAGTGTATCTACTATAGTCATCCACAATTACAAAGGCATATTTGCTACCCCTAGACTTGTTATGTCAATTGGTCCAAATAAGTCCAAGTGGATCAATTGCAATGGTCTAGTGGTGCTAATTTGATTTTTTGATTTGAAACTAGTCTTTATTTGTTTCCCTAGTTGACATGCATCACATACCTTATCCTTAAAAAATCTTGTGTTTGGGATACCTCTTACTAAATCTCTAGATGAAATCTTAGAGATTAGTTTTATGCTTGCATGGCCTAGTCTCCTATGCCAAAGCCATGCATCATCATTCAAAACTGAAAGCACATTTCATTACTTAGTTTATCAATATTTATGGTGTAGACATTGTTTTGTTTTAAAGCAATCATGGATATGTTGTTGTTGGGTTTTTCAATAATGCAAACATTAGATTCAAATCTAACAACATAGCCTTTATCACATAGTTGACTAATACTTAAAAGATTATGTTTTAAACCATCAACTAGTAGCACATCATCAATTGAAAATTTTGATTTGTTACCTATAGTTCCTTTGCCAATGATTTTACTCCTTGTTGTTGTCTCCAAGGTGACATATCCTTCTTCTTTGCTAGAGAGCATAGAGAAATGAGATGGATCTCCGGTCATGTGCCTTGAGCATCCACTATCAAGATACCATTTCTTGCTCCTAGCTTGTGAGTTTGTCTACAAAAGAGGATGATTTTTAGGTACCCATTTGATTTTGGGTGCCTTACAAAATGACCTACTTACTTTGTAATTCATCATTGAATCATTTATGGTTCCTTTAGGAACCCATATCAATTTTTGTGGATTAATTTTCTTGAATGGACATTTGTAGGCAACATGTCCCATTTTGCCACAAAAGTTACATTTCATATGTGGTGATACATGCAATGTAGGCCCTTTAATGAAGGTGGTGGGATTTTGGTGAGAACCTCTCACAAATCCGATACCACTTCTATTTCCGACGTGACCTTTGTTAGCAAGAATCATGTCTAAGCCCTTGCTACCGACCTTAAACTTAGTTAGGGTCTCTTTGAGTAGCAAGTTCTCCCTCTTTGTTGCATCTAAGTCTTCACACTTAGAGCATGGGGGTAGAGAAGGGTTTTGAAGACTATTTAACTTATTTTGTAACAAAGCATGCTCCTTTTTAAGCAAATTGAACTTCTTACTAATAGTTTTACATTCATCAAATAACTCATGAAAAGCCATAGAAAGTTCATCAAAAGATAACTCTTCATAAAGTAACTCACTAACCTCTTCTCCAAATGCCATTAGTAAGTTTGCCTCCTCTTTGTTGCTAGCCTCTTCATCCTCGGAGTCACTTGAATCATCCCACATGGCCTTCAAAGCTCTTTTCTTCTTGAATTGCTTCTTCTTGGCTTGAGGGCATTCATTCTTGAAGTGTCCCGCCTTCTTGCATTCATAGCAAAGGACTTGGTCCTTTTTGTGTTCAAATTTGCCTTTTGTGTCATTTTTGAATTTGTTCTTTCTTATAAATTTCTTAAACTTTCGAGTTAGAAGAGCAATATCTTTGTCGCTGTCCTCATCACTTGATGTTCCTTTCAAGTGGTCTTCTTGTGTTCTAAGTGCCATATCCTTCCTGTTCCTTGGAAGGGTATTCTCAAGCTCTTCATGAGCATGGCACGTCATCTCATAAGTCATTAAAGATCCGATAAGTTCTTCAAGCGGAAATACTTTAAGATCCTTGGCCTCTTGAATGGCCATCACCTTTGGATCCCAACTTTTTGGAAGGGATCTTAAAATTTTGGTTACCAATTCAAAATTCGAAAAACCTTTACCAAGAGCTTTTAGTCCATTGATGACATCCGTAAAGCGGGTGTACATGTCTCCAATGGACTCACTTGGTTTCATCTGAAAAAGTTCATAAGAATGCACAAGAATGTTGATTTTGGACTCTTTCACTGGCTAGTGCCTTCATGAGTGATTTCAAGAGTGCGCCAAATATCAAATGCCGATTCACAAATAGAAACTCGATTAAACTCATTCTTGTCAAGCGCACAAAATAAGGCATTCATAGCCTTTGCATTGAGAGCAAAAATCTTCTTCTCCGACTCATTCCATTCACTCATCGGAAGAGAGGATTTTGCAAAGCCATTTTCAACAATGTTCCAAAGTTCGAAGTCCATGGAAATAAGAAAAATCCTCATACGAGTCTTCCAATACGTATAGTCCGACCCATTAAACATAGGTGGATGAGTAATGGAGAGACCTTCTTGCATACCGGAGTAGGCCATCTCTCTTGGGTTTTAAACCAATATGAGAGCAAACCTTGCTCTGATACCAATTGAAAGGATCTAAAAGGCACTAAGAGGGGGGGGGGGGGTGAATTAGTGCAGTGGATTAAAATCGTATTCTTGAATCCGATTTGTGAAAACTCACGTTCGTAGGAAGATCTTGATTTGACGAAAGAGAACTTGAAAGTAATTGCTTGCATAAAGGAAATAAGTATGAACTTAAATAACTTGCAGCAAAGTAAAAAAATGCTTCAAGAATGTAAGCACTCACACATTCATGGACACAAGGATGTATAGTGGTTCGGTCAAATGACCTACATCCACTCTTGAAGCCTTTACGATGAGGCTCCACTCTTCCACTAGCAATCTCTTTGAAGGAAGGATCAAACACCCTTTACAACCCTTTACAAGATGTTCACACTTGTACAAGATCTCTCAAGGAAAGGAAGAAGGTGAACACTAGCAAAAACAAGAGTTTACAACACACTTCAAGAACTCAAGACTTAGACTTTTTGCTCAAAGGGTTACCCTTTGGGAAAGGAGGGTATTTATAGATCAAAAGTGGATTCAAAATTGGGCTCCAAATTCAAAATCAATTTGGACAGTAGAGGCCGGTGCCACCACACTTTGCTCCTTTTTGGCGGCGGTGCCATGCCCGGCCATCGCGAGCGGCGGCAGTGATGCTATCGCTGAGTAGTGCGGTGGCCAGGCGGTGCCGCCCGGCGGTTCCACCGCCTCTGGTATTATTACTAGGGCGGTGCTACGCCCAGCGGCGATTCCACGCTTGTCTGCGAACAGGCGGTGCTACGCACGGCGGTGCCACCGCTGCGTGAGCAGCGTGCTTCTTTGCCCGGCCAGCGGTTCCACCGCACGGTGGCGGTTCCACCGCCCCAAGCTAAGCCTAGTTTGAGCCTTAAACTTGGCTCGATGGGAGACTGGTTGGCCTACTTAATTTAGGCAGGACTTTCCTAAAGTCCTTGCCTTACTCATGTGCTAACTACAAACACAAAACACAACTAAACGTGATTTTAACCGACATGCTTCAAGTCATCTTCTGGCGAGCTTCATGGCGAGATTTTGGCAAGCTTCCGATGCTTCCCTCGGATTGCTTCCAGTGGACTCCGGCATACTCGGATTGTATGGAGAGCTCAGCGAGTCTTGGCTAACCGAATCATCCGGTGAGTTCGCGAACCTTCGACGATCTTTGAGAAGAACTTCCGAAAACTTCGGCAAGTCCCTGATTCGATCTTTGATGGTTCCGGCAACACTTCCGAACATCTCTCGGACTTCCGATGAACTCTTGAATCCCTGACGGACTTGACCTTGGTAAATCACTTTATGTTTTCTACCCTTCGTAGTTGTTCCTGCACACTTATCTTGACAAAGAGAATTAGCACAAATATTTCACCAATTGACTTCATCATCAAAATCCGAGATTCAACACGGACACTATTATGTGAACTCTCGGCAAGCTCCTAGACTTCACGATGATCTTGAAGAGTTCTAACGAGCTTCTTTGGCAAACTCCAATCTTTCTCGGTGAGCTTTACGAACTTCTAATGAATCTTTCCGACAAACTTCCAAAAACCCTTCGACAAGCTCCCTACTCATTCTTGGTCAGTTTCGGTAGCACTCTCGATGAATCTTCGGACTTTCGTCGAACTCTCAAACTCCCAATGAATCCATCGTACTTGACTTTGACACTTTGTTTTGCTTTATGTATTCATCATTATCGTAGTTAATCCTATATACTAATTAAACCTTAACTCTACTTCGATCTAGAAAATTATTACACGAATCAACATCTTGTTGCCCGACACATCATTGGTCGGTGCTTCGTCTAGTTCTTCGATGCACCATCCTCTCTTGTGGCTTATTGCCCAATCGACGGTTGACCTTCGCAACCTCGATCTCCTTGGTGCAACACTATACTTCTTGGCTCGATGCCCGATGTCTAAAGCCTTCTGCCAATTGTTGACCAGACCTCCGGCTCGATGTCCAATCTCCTGACGTGTTCTCTTTTGGTGTAATGCTGATTCATTCTATGTCAACTATCTAATCCTGATTGATAGTAAACTTGCGTGACTTAAAACGAGGTTAGACAATAAAATACAATCAATTAGTTTCATCATCAAAATTTGAGACCTAATAGTCTCCCCCCTTTTGATGATGACAACTAATTGATGATGGAGTTAACCTTAACTCCCAGAGTTTACACAAACTTCCCCTATCAATATGCCATATTGATAGAAATCTTGGATTATTCTAAATCCAAGTAACATTCATCACATGTTATGAAAAACATCAAACCATCATGCAAATATATAAAATATTTAATACAATGCATGAAGTCATCAATCTACTTCTCCCCCTATGTCATCAACAAAAAGGAGAAGTTGCATCATAGCTAGTTTAAAAGATATGTAAGTTTTACAATCATACTAGCTATCAAGATATATAACATTCAATCATAGCAAGTTTTTAAGTTCAAGTATAGTAATTTTTATTTGCTCTTGAAATGTGCAAGTTTGTACTTTTCTTTCTAAAGATAGGCAAGATAGCAATTTTTCATTTACTTCTTGAGACGTGCAAGTTGCACTTTCTTTGCTTCCTTTGTGATATACATGTAATTTATGTAAAGATTTCATCACTTAAAACATGCAAGCAACAAGTTGCTTTTCTTTGCAATACATAAGCTAGCAATCCTCTTCTCCCCCTTTGTCAATGTCAAAAAGAAATAGAGGATCCAATGATATAGACTTTTACATCAAATATAAATTTGCATCAATAAAAGTTTACAATAATCTTTCAATCATCACATGATGCATACAAGCCATAGATACAAAGAATTCATGTCATGAAGGATATTAATATGAAAATTCAATAAGGATCAAAACCAAAAGATATCATTCATGATTTATAACTTTCTTTTTAGCAAGATCAAGATCAAGATTCATATGTATCAAGTTTCAATTTATGATGAAGGGTATATATGCAAAACATATCAATATCAAGTCATGATTCATTTGAAATCATCTTATTCGTAAAAGAATCATGTGAGAACATGATTCATGCATAAGAATTCTTATTGCATCATGATTTATAAATTCTTTCTCTACAACATGAATCATAGGAGATATAATAGCAATTATATCAATCATGATTCATTTGGTAGCAAAAAGCAAAGAGAACAACTTGATTCATGCATCTCGATTCTCAAAAGTCAAGTTATGGTTCCAAGAGATTAAGAGAAGAGTCAAGAATCATAAAAAAAATCTCATTTAAGTTCAATTCGATACTCCATACTCATCATTGAAATCATTCGTATAAATGGATTCATTAACACATCATCAAAATCTCATTCATAAGGGGGTCACAAAATATACATGGATTCATCATTTGTCTTTTATCAAAAAATAAAAAAATTTAGAGAGACAAATTTTAAGAATCATGTATTTCTTTTTTATGATTTATTTCATATAACCATGCCTTTTTCTTTTAATAAAAATGAGTATCACATTCAAGAGTAAAAGGTAAATTTTGTCATAAAAACCATCAAGACGAAACACATCAAGCATAAGACATCATGATAGTACTCTTCGTCATTCTTATGTATTTTGTTTGATGCAAATTGATTTCATATAAGCATGTTCAAAATTTTCATATAAAAATCATCATCTTGTAAATTTGAGACAAGGTTTCATTAAAACTATCAAGACCAAATGCATGAAACGTGAAACATCGTGATAGTGCATTTTCTCATTTTATGTGTTTCACTTTAAGTTAGTTGTTTTCATACAAAATCGTTTTTCATGTAGATCTAAAAAGTAAGTTTCAAGAGAAATCATTAAGACCAAAAACATGATACACACATTTATTTTCAAAACATTGATTATGATTATTTTCATGAGATTCTCAAAATTCATGAAATGAGTTCATTAATCTCAATAGAATAGAAAATGCATTTTCATTTCATGCAATTTGATTACACATAGCAATGTTCAAATCTTTTATGAATATATGTATCAATATTTAAAAATGAAACATAAGTTTTGTCATAAAATCATCAAGATTAAACACATAAAGCATAAAATATCACGGTAGTATATTTTTCATTTTTATATGTTTCAATTTGAGTGACCATATTCAGATTTTTCATGCAAGGGTCAAGCATCGTATTTAGAACTGAAAGCATCATCAAAACCACTTTTAATTCTATCATTCTTTCTTTCTTTGTTATTAGTTATAACAAAATTTTTCTTCTTACATGATTCCAGCTTAGTGAAAAAAAAAATCAAGAGTCATGCTCAAATTTTGCAAAAAATAATTTATAAATCCAAAAATAAAAACAATTTTTGTTATAAAAACCATGAATACCAAAAATATATTGTTCCAAATCATAGGATTTCAATTTTCATTACTTCAAATCATCATTAAGCATGAAAACTGAAATACACAATCATGGGTTAATCCTATTAGGTGTACAAACACAATTATGCTAATTGATTTATTATGTTAAATCCATACATCAAAATTTAAACCAAAAACTGATATAGAAATCATATGCATGGAATTGCATTATCACATATCATGTAATTATCATCCATAATGTTGCATACATCATTTAAAATTTTGAATCATAACATATATGAAACTTTAACAATATGATAAAAAAAATTTTAATTTTTCATAAACACTAAAAATAGAAGTATGATATAATTTTTGAAAATAATTTTTTATTTCCTACCAACTAAATTAAGTACTCATGGAAAGGTCATGTAATTTCAAAACAATATAAGAACATTTTAGGTGAGTTACTTACCTCGTTGTTGAAACCCGTCAAAGCCCAATTCATCTTTTTGTCACTTGATTCTTCTTTGCGTTTCTTCTTTATCTTTGGCCTCTTCCTCCGTTCAAGTTCATTTTTAGTTTTAGATTTTTATTTAATGAACTTATTAAAATTCATTAAAAGTTCAAGGTTCTCAATATTGTCCTCATCACTTGAGTCATCACTCAAGTGGTATTCATTTGTCCAAAATTTCAAATCCTTCTTGTTCTTTAGAAGGTGGTTCATGTGTTCATCAAGTTCCAAGGGGCTCATTTCATATATTATCAATGAGCTGATAAGTTCTTCAATAGGTAAATTATTTAAATCTTTAGCCTCTTGTATTATGATTATTTTAGAGTCCCACCTTTTTGGAAGGGATCTTAAAATCTTGTTTACGAGATCAAAATCTAAAAAAGATTTACCAAGAGCTCTTAGACTATTGACAATATTTGTGAAACGAGTGTATATGTTGCCGATAATCTCGCTTGGTGCTATTCGGAAAAGCTCAAAATCATGCAATAAGAGGTTTACTTTCGAGTCTTTGACTCTACTAGTTCTCTCATGTATGATTTCAAGTGTGCGCCAAATATTAAAAGCCATTTTATACGTAGAAATCCGATTAAACTCATTTTTATCTAAAGCGTAAAATAAGGCATTCATAGCCTTTGGATTTAAAGAAAAAGATTTTCTCTCTAAATCCGACCATTCATTCATCGGTTTAGAGAGATGTTGAAAGTCGCTTTCAATGATATTTCATAAGTTTAAATCCAAAGAAATTAAGAAAATTCTCATTCAAGTTTTTCAATAAGTGTAGTCTGATCCATTAAACAACGAAGGATGAACAATCAAAAAACCCTCTTGAAAGCCATGAAGAGCCATTTCTCGTAGGTGTGAATCCAAAAGAGAAATAATGTGGCTCTGATACTAATTATTGGGATCTAGAGTGATACTAAGGGGGGAGGGGGTGCAAATGAATTAGTGCAGCAGTTAAGTATGACAAATTTTGACAATTTAAACGATTTTGGAAACTTCATATGTTGAAAACTTCGTTTCGATGAAATCCAATTTAGATTGCATTTAGACTTAAAATAATTTATAAGAAGGAGATGAGGAAGTGGAGTAGCAAGTAAATAAGATTTGTTGAAATATAAAGAACAATAAGTAAATGTAAACCCAATTTTTATAGTGGTTCGATCATACGACCTACGTCCACTCACGATTCCTCTTCTCTTGAGGCCACTAGCTTTTCTACTAGTTGTCTTCCTTCCAACAGACGAAGATCAATTTCCTTACAACGCTCTCTCCTTTTGATGAGCTTAGGAGGCAACCCTTACAAGTACTTCACTCCTCTCTTTCGATGGTATACAAATGAGAATTAGAGGAGGGATGTTTAGAAGGATTTTTATAATATTTTGTTCCTTTCAAAATCTCTGTGCTTATCTATTCAACCCAAGGATGGGAGGGGTATTTATAAGCTCCAATCTAATTCAAACTTGGAGCCAAAAACCTTCCCATCTTGGGTTTATCGGGTACTAGCAGTACCGCCGCCAGTTTGACCCTAACACTGGGCGGTACCACCACATAGTCTGGCGGTACTACCACCTGACACACTGCCATGGTCAATGTACTGGGCGGTACCACCACCCAGGTGCTCTGATATTGGGCAGTACTACCGCCTAGTGTAACTTGGGGAGCTAAACTCAAGTGGTTCTACCACCCTAGTCTGACGGTGCCATCGTCAGACAGGGTCCCGCACTCCTGGTTGGGCCTTGAATCTGACCCAAACCAGTCCATTAATGGGCCTAGTTGCCCCATACCAGGGTTATAGGATTAACACCTAATCCTAACCCTAATTATTTGCTAACTATAAAATTTAAGATATTTCCTAAGCTAAACAATGTCCGGTAAGTGAAGACTTCTTCCAGCGAGTTTTCGACGAACTTCCGATGAACCCTCAAACACCATTCTGCGGACTCCCGACAAGCTCCTGGACTTCACGATGATCTTGAAGAGTTCTAATGAGCTTCTTCGGCAAGCTACAATCTTTCTCGACGAGCTTTGCGAACTTCCAATGAATCTTTTCGATAAACTTCTGAAAACCCTTCAGCAAGCTCCCTACTCATTCTCGGTCAGTTCTGGCAGCACACCCGACGAATCTTCGGACTTCCGTCGAACTCTCAAACTTCCAACGAATCCATCATACTTGACTCTGGTACTTTGTTTTGCTTTAGGTCTTCATCGTTATCATAGTTAATTGTGCACACTAAGTAAATCTTAACTCTACTTCGATCTAGACAATTATTACATGAATCAACATCTTGTTGCTTGGCACGCCATTGGCCAGCGCTTCATCCAGTCTTCAGTGCACCGTCCTCTCTTGCGGCCTCTTGCCCAATCGATGGTTGACCTCCGCAACCCTAATCTCCTTGGCATAACACCACACTTATTGGCCCGATGCTCGATGTCCGAAGCCTTCTACCGATTGTCGACCGGACCTCCGGCTCGACATCCAATCTCCTGACGTGTTCTCTTCCAACGCAATGCTGATTCATTCTTTATCAACTATCTAAACCTAATCAATAGTAGACCTGCATGACTTAAAATGAGGTTAGACAACAAAATACAATCAATTAGTTTTATCATCAAAATCCGAGACCTAACAAGTCAAGCATCATGTTTAAAACCAAAAGCAATAAAAAATTATCAAGATAATCACCTATTAAAACATATATAGATTTAATCTTATTTGGTGTATAATCATTATCATAAAACATGCAATTATTAATATTTTTTTAACTAATAAAATCATGAAAAGCACTAAGTGATTTCATAGTAACATAAAAACATTTTGAGTGAGTTACCTACCTCATTGTCAAAAAGCACCAAAAGCGTAGTTCGCCACTTCGTCTTTCGATGTACTCGATTCATCCTTGAGTGCTTTCTTCTTCTTCAGTTTTGTATACTTGTCTTGGAGCGCCCTAGCTTCTTGCATTCATAGCAAGTGGTTGTGTTTGGATTGAGTTCAATTTTATTCTTTAAATCTTGTTTTAAAAATTTTTTAATTTTTATTTTTATGAGTTCAAGGTCATGATCACTTGAGCTTTCACTCGAGTGGTCTTCTATAGTTTGAAGTACCAAGTCCTTCATATTATTTGGAAGGTGGTTCTCATGTTCATCAAGTTTAACACAAGTCATTTCATAGGTCATTAAAAACCTGATAAGTTCTTTGAGAGAATAATAGTTTAAGTCTTTTGACTCTTGTATAGCCGTTACTTTCGGATCCCAACTTTTTGGAAGGGATCTTAAAATCTTGTTAATAAGTTCAAAATTCAAAAAACCTTTACCAAGACTTTTTAAACTATTGATGATATCCATAAAATAAGTGTACATGTCATAAATAGTTTCGCTTAGTTTCTTTCGAAATAATTCAAAATCATGCATTAAAAGATTAATTTTTAAGTCTTTTACTCTACTTGTGCCTTTGTGTGTGATTTCAAGTATGTGCCAAATGTCATAAGCCGTTTCGCAAATAGAAACTTGATTGAATTCATTTTTATCCAAGGCACAAAATAAAGTATTCATAACTTTTGCATTCAAAGAAAAAGTATTCTTTTCTAAATCATTCCAATCATTTATTAGTTTGGAAGACTTTTGAAAATTATTTTTAATAATATTCCATAAATTTAAATCTAAGGAAAGTAAGAAAACTCTAATTTGAGTTTTTCAATATGTGTAGTCTGTCCCATTGAACATGGGGATGAATGATCGAGTGACCCTCTTGAAAGTCGAAAAGAGCTATTTCTCTTGGGTGTTAAACCAAATGAGAAATAAAGTGGCTCTGATACTAACTATTAGGATCAAGACGACACTAAGAGGTGGGGGTGAATTAGTGTAGTGATAAAAGCATCGATTTACAATTTCAAAAAATCATTTTATATGATAAAAACTTTTGATGATTAAGTCTGTATTGGAAATACTCTAAACTTGAGAGTGATTGTAAGAATTTAATGAGGGTAGTGAGCAAGTAAAGCGGTTTATAGTAAGATTAAATAAACATAGTAGGATGTGTAAACCGATTTATAATGGTTCGGTCGTCCCGACCTACGTCCACTCTCGATTCCTCTTCCGTCGAGGCCATCGACTTTCACTATCAGTCTTCCTTCAAACGGGTGAAGACCAACTATCCTTACAACTCAATTCTCATTTTGACATGATTAGGAGAGAACCTTTATACCCCCCACTCACCCCTCTTTTAGACTTAACCAATACTTAAACCTAGAGGGGAGGAATTCTCACATAATTACAATAGAGTATTCCTCTTTTTGTTTTCAGGTGATGTGTGTTCTAACCAGGGATGAGAAGGGTATTTATAGGCCTCAAGGGGATTCAAAATTGGAGCCAAAATTTGAATCACCCCGAGTCATCAGGGTACTGGGTGGTACTATAGCCTAGTCTGCCCTAACACTGGGCGATACTATCGCCTGACACAGTCTAGGATATTGTGTCTTGGAGACTAAGCCACCGGTAATTGCACTGCTTGTTCTAGTGGTGCCACCACTTGACCCACCTGTTGGGTCACTGTTTAGGACTTTCACTTAGCCCAACACAACCCAAACTTGGGTTCAGTTGGCCCCTAATTGAGTTGGCCCATAATTCCAATCCAATTACACTTTAAACCTACTTTGATCTAAACAATTATTACAAAGCATGAATCAATTTGTTGTCCGACATGCCATTGGTTCATCGACGCTTCATCTGATTCTTTGACGTATCGTCTTCTCTTATGGCCTATTGCCCAATCAGCCAGTTATCCTCCATAACTTCGATCTCCTTAACATAATTCCACTCTTCTTGGCCCAATGCCTGAACTCATCATTCAAAGCCTTCTATCAATATGTCGACCGATCCTTTGGCTTGACGTCCAATCTTTTGACATATTCCACTCCGGCCCAACATAGATTCTTCTTACTTTAATTCTCTCCTTAATCAAAGTTTCCTATATCACTCAAAATACAGATTAGATCATAATTACTATCAATTAGTTTCATCATCAAAATATGAAATTCAACATATTTATGATTAAATAAAAGTTAACTTTTGATTTTATATAATGGTCCATATAGAATTAATATAAATCTTGAGTTTATAATGATCTTATAATCAAATATTAGAATAAAATATAATTTCATAAACTCCTTAAGATTATATATGCTTACATCTTAGGTCACTCCATGTTCCCAGTATTAGTGAAGAGAGAAATATTTTATCATCTTCATAGATAATCTATTAAGATATGACTATGTATATCTAATTCATGTAAGGTTTTAGATTATTAATACCTTTAGATGTACACAAATAGGGTCAAGAGATAATTAAATAAAAAAGGTTAAAAATTATCAATCCTGATAGGTGTGATAAATTTTATGATAGTTATGATGAGCCTGATCATAATTTTGATTCTTTTGCTAGATTCCTACAAAAATGATATATTTATATTTAGTATGTTTTAACAGATATGCCATAACAAAATAGAATTGCTAAGAGGTAAAATCATACTTTTATGGACATGGCCAGGAGCATAATGAGTTATTCTTTTATTCTCAAATTAATATAAGGGGAAGCTCTAAGGTTAGTTATATAGTTCTTAGTAAGTCAATTTAATCAACTTCTTTTGAGTTATAGATTAGTAGGAAGTCCATCTTGAGATATTTATATATTTAGGATTGTCGTAAAGAGACTAGGGTCTTTAATTCACATGGAAGAAATTTAGATTTAAAGATTATTTTTAGATATTTAATATTGACATTGAGGAGATACATGTTGATATTCCTTTATCATTTTATATTTGAGATATTGTTGTTTGTCAAATCATTAAGTAATTTGATAAAGATAAAGAACAAAATAATATTAGTGAACTTGTAGAATAATTACAATCAACAATTTTGAAAATATCTCAAAGGAAAAGGAAACCTATCATTTTTGCTAATTTTATGATATATCTACAAGAATCATATTATGATATAAGAATCAAAATGATCCCTTATTATTTTTATAAGTTATGAAAAGTAATGATTTTGAAAAATGGTATGATATAATAAAAGAAAAGTTAAAATCAATGGACCAAAATAGTATTTGAAAACTCATTGGATTGGCTAATACTACAAAAGAGTTCATTATATAAAGATGACTAAAAGGGTAAGATCGAATGATATTACAATCAGACTTATAGTCAAAGGTTTTGCTCATAAAGAATACATCAAACATAACGAGATATTTTTTTTAATTTTTAAAATGAACTTGCTAACTATCATCATGTATTAGTGACTCATTATGATTTTATGTTACATTTTATGGATGTAAAAATAAGTTTTGTGGATAAAGATATAGATTTATATAGATTAACCTAAAATGATTCATAAAGAAAATAAAAGAAATATAAAATTTGGTATATAAATTTAGAAAATTTATTTATGACTTTAAATAAGATTCTAATGGTATATAAAGTTTATAATACTATTATTTCCTTCATATTTAAGAAAAATACTATTGATCAGTATTTATATTTGAAGAATAATAGGAGCAAGTTTATTATATTGGTCTATATATGAATAATATTTTGCTTGCTAGTAATGATCTTAGTTTATTATACCAAACTAAGAAATTTCTCACTAAGAATTTTAAAGTGGTTGATATGAATAAGATAGCTTATATTATTAGTATTAAGATATTCAGAAATAAAACTAAAAAATTGTTAAGACTATCTTAGAATATATTAATCGAGTCTTGGAGAAATTTAGGATACAACTTTGTTCAGCAAATGACATAAGTAAAAAAGATTTTTAAAATAACTTAAAAATCAAATAAAAAATATTTCTTATGTATGCACAATTAAAAGTCTATTACATGCTCAAAGCCTATACTAAACTAGATATCAATTTTGTAGTTAGAATATTAGGTATATATTAGAGTTACCTAGGAATGAAACACTAAAAGACTATAAAGAAAATAATAAGAAATCTAGAAGGGTTGAAGGATTATATGCTCACTTATATGAAATTAGATCAACTTGAAATAATGGTATTTTTAGATGTTGATTTTATAAATTACCTCAATAGTAGATAGTCCATTTTATATTTTATATTTATTAGTTGAAGGGGTTGTTAGTTATATATGCCCTACAAGCCAATCATGTGAGTATTCCACTCTTTAATATCAGACTTATAGGTTTGGAAGTTTCAGATCTAGTACAATCGATCATCGGGAGTCGTAGCTAACCTTATGAGGGCTATTGAATATTGATAGAGGATCATCCGCTCTCGATATCATGAGAGGAATATCCTATGTATTCTTACTTAGATAAATCCTTAGTTAAGGTCTTTTGGATTGAGAGAGAAAGAGTTCTCTAAGAGAATCCGATTAGAGCGAGACTTAAGGAGAGATCGTATGGGCTTGACAGTACCATACCCAATATATAATCTCTAGGATATTAGATGGATAAAGAACTATAGGTATATGGTAACTGAGGACAGATAGGTCCAATGGATTAGATTCTTCTGTATCTTCTAGGGACTACAATGTAGTGGCCTAGTATGTCTGCAATCGATGAGTCGAGTGAATTATTCACTAGTAAAGTGAATTACTGTACTAATTCACCCCCGCCTCCTCTTAGTGCCGATCTTGATCCTAACAATTGGTATCAGAGCAAGGTTACTCTCATTTTGGTTTAAAACTCAAGAGAGATGGCATTTGTCGATAATCTAGAGGGTCATTCAATCACACATCCACCCATGTTCAATGGGACGGATTACACATATTGAAAAACTAGGATGAGGATTTTTCTAATTTCTATAGATTTTAAGTTATGGAACATTATCGAAAATGATTTTCAAAACTCTTCTCTTCCAATGAATGATTGGAATGAGTTGGAGAAAAAGACTTTCTCTTTAAATGCTAAGGCTATGAATGCCTTGTCTTGTGCTTTAGATAAGAATGAATTCAATCAAGTTTCTATTTGTAAAATCACTTTTGACATTTGGCATATACTCGAAATCACACACGAAGGCACTAGTAAAGTAAAGGAGTCTAAAATAAATCTTTTAGTTCATAGTTATGAATTGTTTCACATAAAACCAAGTGAGGCCATTGGAGACATACATACCCAGTTTACGGATATCGTCAATAATCTAAAAGCTCTTGGTAAAAGTTTTTCTAACTTTAAACTTATTAATAAAATATTAAGATCCCTTCCAAAGAATTGGGATCCGAAAGTAATGACCATTCAAAAGGCTAAGAATTTGAATAATTTCCCATTCGAAGAATTTATCAGGTTTCTAATGACCTATGAAATGACTTACAATGCTCATGAAGAGCTTGAGAATAACCTTCTAAAGAACAAGAAGGATATGACACTAAGAACTCATGAATACTATTTGAAAGAAAGTTCAAGTGATGAGGACAATAATGATGACTTGGCACTCTTAACAAGAAAGTTCAAAAAATTTATAAAAAGAAACAAATCTAAAAATAACACTAAAAATAAAATTGAACTCAAGAAAGAACAAATTATTTACTATAAATGCAAGAAGCCGGGTCACTTCAAAAGTGAATGTCCCCATATAAAGAAAAAATAACCGAAGAAGAAGAAGGTGCTCAAAGCTACATGGGATAATTCGAGCACTTCCGAAGACGAAGAACAAAGTAACATAGAGATTGCTAACTATGCGCTAATGGCAATCAACGATAAGGTAAGTAGCTCATTAGATGTAAATTTATCTTTCGATGAACTATTAAGTGCTTTCAATGATTTATTCGATGAATGCAGATTAATTAGCAAAAAGTATAATTTATTGAAAAAGAAGCATACCTTTTTAAGCAATGAATTTAAAAAACTTAAGCATGACAATGATTTATCGCCTCCATGCACCAAGTGTGAACATTTAGAGCCACTTAAAAAGGAAAACTTGCTACTAAACAAAACTTTAGAAAAGTTTAAGATTGGTAACAAATCCTTGAACATGATCCTTACCAATAAGAGTCATGTTCATAAAAGAGATGGAATCAGCTTTGGGAGTAGGTCTCACCAAAAGCCAGCCATCTTTGTTAAAGGTCCAACCTTGCATGTTTCACCCCGCACCAAATGCAACTTTTGTTGCAAACTCAGACATTATGCTCATAAATGTCCATTTAAGAAATATAGTCCACATAAGTTAATGTGGATTCATAAAGGAACCGTAAAGGATTCTATGCAAAATGATAAGTTAGGTAGATCAATTTTTGAGGCACCCAAGGTCAAATGGGTATCTAAAAACCACCCTTTTTTGTAGACATGTTTACAATCACGAGCTAGGAGTAAGAGATGGTATCTTGATAGTGGATGCTCAATGCATATGACCGACGATCCAACTCAATTCTCTAAGCTCACTAGCCAAGATAAAGGATATGTCACCTTTAGAGATAACAATAAAGGAAAAATTATTGACAAAGGAAATATATATAGCAAATCATAACTTTTGATTGAAAACATTTTATTAGTAGATAGTTTAAAATATAACTTACTAAGCATTAGTCAATTATGTGATAAGGGTTATAATATCAAATTCGAATCTAATGCTTACATTATAGAAACACTACACAAAAATAGATCTTTGAGTGCCTTCAGAACTAATAATGTGTATACTATTAATTTTGATGAGTTTTGTGATGAAACTTACTTTGTAGCCTTAAACGATGATGCATGGCTATGTCACAGAAGATTAGGCTATGCAAGCATAAAACTAATCTAACAAATTATAACTAAAGAACTAGTAAGAGGAATGCCTAACATTAAATTTATCATTGGCAAAGGAACCATAGGTAACAAATCAAACTTTTTGATTGAAGATGTGTTGTTAGTAGATAGCTTAAAGCATAATCTTTTGAGAATTAGTCAATTGTGTGATAAAGGATACATCATAAGATTTGAATCCAATGCTTGTATTATTGAAAAACTACTCAAAAGCACATCTATGATTGCCCTAAAACAAAATAATATATACACTATTGACATTGATGATCTTTGTAATAAAATGTGTATTTCAGTTTTAAACGATGATGCATAGCTTTGGCATAGGAGATTAGGACATGGTAACATGAAACTAATCTCTCAAATTTCATCTAGAGAACTTGTAAGAGGTATTCCTAATATTAAGTTTGTCAAAGATAAAGTATGTGATGTATGTTAACTAGGAAAATAAATAAAAGGTAGTTTCAAATCAAAAAATCAAATAAACACCTCTAGACCATTACAATTGATCCATATGGATTTATTTAAACCAATTGATACAACAAGCCTAGGAGGTAGCAAATATGCCTTTGTAATTATAGACGATTATAGTAGATATACTTGGACATACTTCTTGGCACACAAAAGTGATTGCTTTAAGTGTTTTTTAAAATTTTATAAACTTATTCAAAATAAAAAGGCTTTATGATTTCATCGATTCGTAGTGATCACAATGGTGAGTTTCAAAACTATGATTTCCAAAACTTTTGTGAATCAAATAGATACAACCATAATTTCTCTACTCCGAGAAATCCTTAAAAAATGTAGTAGAAAGAAAGAATAGGAGCTTACAAGAAATGACAAGAACTATGTTGAATGAACATAGCCTACCCAAATATTTTTGGGCTGAAGTAGTTAATACAACATGCTATGTCATGAATAGGGTTCTAGTAAGACCATTACTTTCCAAAACTCCTTATGAATTATGGAATAACAAAAAACCAAACATTTCATATTTTAAAGTTTTCGGTTGTAAATGTTTTATCTTAATGAAAAAGATGCCTTGGGAAAATTTGATGCAAAATCAGATAAAGGTATTTTTCTTAGTTATTCTTCTATTTCTAAAGCCTTTCGTATCTTTAATAAAAGAACTTTGGCTATAGAAGAATCTATTCATGTTGTCTTTAATTAAATTTTTAAATTTAAGAAAAACGATTTTGATGATGATCTTGATTTTGATGCTTTGAATTTGAATGATACCTTTCCTCCCACTAGTAATTTAGATGTATCTTCTTCCGAAATATCCTTACCTAAAGAATGGAAGTATATAGATGCTCATCTTAAGGATCTAATCATAGGAGACACATCAAAAGGTGTTCAAACTTATTTTTTCTTTAAAAATTTTTGTGCTAACATCAATTTTCTTTCTCAAATTGTACCTAAATGCATTGACGAGACCTTGAAAGATGATTCATGGGTTATCGTAATGCAAGAAGAGTTGAATCAATTTAAGAGAAATGAGGTGTGGAAGCTTGTTCCTAAACCTAGTGACCATTTAGTGATTGGTACTAAATGGGTCTTTAGAAACAAGTAAGATGAATTTGGTATGATGGTTAAAAGTAAGGCTAGACTAGTGGCCAAAGGTTTTAACTAAGAAGAATATATCGATTATGAAAAAACCTTCGCTCTTGTGGCAAGATTAGAAGCCATAAGGATGCTCCTTACCTATGCTTATTGTAATAATTTCAAGTTATTTCAAATGGATGCCAAAAGTATTTTTTTAAATGGCTTTATTTCCAAAGAAGTTTACATTGAACAACCTCCCATATTTGAGAATACTTTTTTTTCTAATCATAAGGCTCTCTATGGATTAAAACAAGCCCCAAGAGCTTGGTATAAGAGGCTTAGTTTCTTTCTTATCTAAAATAATTTCTCCAAAGGCAAGGTTGATACTATGTTTATTAAAAATTTAAAAATAATTTTTTTGTAGTTCAAATTTATGTTGATGATATTATTTTTGGTTCTACTAATGAGTCCTTATGCGAATCATTTACCAAAAGTATGAGCCAAGAGTTCGAAATGAATTTAATGGGTAAACTAACTTTCTTCTTAGGCTTACAAATCAAACAACTTAGGGATGGTATTTTTCTTAGTCAAACCAAATATGTATTAGAATTGCTAAAATGATTTAATATGGATAGTTCAAAGACTATCAATACACTAATGAGTACCTCCACTAAGTTAGATATGGACGAAAGTGGAGAGAGCTTTGATAAAAAAAACTTATAGGGGTACGGTAGGTAGTTTACTATACCTCACTACAACTAGACTAGACATTATGTTTAGTGTAGGACTTTGGGTTAGATTTCAATCTAATCCTAAGCTATCTCATTTTAAAGCCATTAAAAGGATTCTTAGATACCTAAAAGGAACTCCTAATCTAAGATTATATTATCCAAAATCTAAAAATTTGAATTAATTGCTTATGCTGATGCTAATTTTGTTGGATATAGAATAGATAGAAAAATCACATCTGGAACATATCAATTTTTAGGTCATGCATTTGTCTCTTAGTCTTCTAAGAAACAAAATTCGGTTGTATTATCTATAGCTGAAGCCGAATACATAGTAGTGAGTGCTTGTTTTGCTCAAGTTATATGGATGAAGAACACATTAGAAGATTATGGAATTCACTTAAAGAATATTCTCATAAAATGTGATAACACAAGTACAATATGTTTAACAAAAAATCCTATTCAACACTCTAGAACTAAACATATTGATATTAGGCATTACTTTATATGAGATCAATTTAATAACCATGATGTAACCTTAGAATTTATTGATACGAAACATCAATTAGCGGATATTTTTATAAAACCCTTAAATGAAGAACAATTTGATTTCATTAAAAGAGAATTAGGCATGTTAAATTGTCCAAATGCATGAGTTTCTTGTATACTTTTTTTTGGACTTTTTTGATCTTTTGTAAATGAAGCTTTTATCAAGTTTATTTTGTATCATCTTTCTCTTATCTTGGTATAGAGTTCATTTCATGAATTTATTTCGTAAGATACCCTTGCTCCATCACTTGATGACTTTTGATACTCTTAGAACCCTCCCCTCATTCATAGATTTTATTTACTAACATATAATTCACGGATTTCACTCTTGTGCAAATTTTAGCAATGATTATGAATGAATTTTATTTGATAAAACCAGCATTCACAAATTTTATTTGATAGAAATGACATTCATGGATTTTATTCATGAACCTTATTTGATAAAAGTGTCATTCATGGATTTTATTTGATAGAAATATGGATTTGATTGATACACTTGATTCTTATATGAATCTCTTTCTTCTTTTCGCATCTTTCTATGTCATCAGTCCTTTTGCTCTTGATGAAATGAATGTTTGATAGCTTAAACGGATTCTTTTCCTTATATTATTCATGGGCTCTTGATAGCTCGATTCTTCTTGATAAATGAACTCTTTCTTTTCCTTTTCAAGAAGAACTCTTGTGGACACTTTCACCTATTTTTCATCCTTGCTAATTTATCTACTTCAAAGCTATAAAGGGATGCTAGCATGTGTAGTGCTAGTTTGTATATTTTCTCTTTACTTGGCTACAAATGAAAAGTCACTATCTTGCTATTGCAACAATGTAAAATTTTTCTTGCGTAAAATGATTGCCCATTTCCTTTTTGTTAATGACAAAGGGGGAAAAAGTGTTAAATTGATGAAAACTTGAAATGTATTATGCTTGGTATTATGAATTACTTGAAATATGCTTGCTATCATGAAATGTATCGTAAACTTAAAATGTATCATAAATGCTTGAAATGTATTGTAAATACTTGAAATGTATCATGAATGCTTGAAATGCATCATAAATGCTTGAAAGGTATTGTAAATATTTGACATGTATCATGAATGCTTGAAAAAGTTCATACTTAAAAAGATAACCTTTTTATGCTCACTATCATATTTGATTTGGTATCGAAATGATAAATGCCTATCATTACGATTTGGTATCAAACTTGAAATATGTATCATGCTCAATATCCTAATTGAAATTGGTATCATACTTTGAAATGATGAATTATCATTTGGTATCGAACTTGAAGTTTGTATCATGCTAAATATCATATTTATAGTTAGTGTCATGCCTTGAAATGATGAATGTTTATCATCATTTGATATCGGACTTGAAAATGATTGTCATGCTTTGACATCATTTTGGTATTATGATAAATGCATGATATCATGTTTTGAGATGAAGAATCATGCTTAGTATCATGTTATGCATGTTGATAAGTTGAAATGCATGTAACTTATCGATTAGTACTTGAATTTTAAGGTTTTGAATTCAAGTGTGTCTTTTCTCAAGTATGACATATAGATAAGGGGAGTGAAAGTTAACTCCATTATTAATTGGTTGTCATCATAAAAAAGGGCGAGATTATTGAATCTCGGATTTTGATGATGAAATCAAATGATAAATTATTTGATCTAATCTATATGTTAAGAAAAGTATGCAAGATTAACTACGATATCAAAGCATAAAACAAAACATAGTGCCGGAGTTAAGATCAAACAATTGTTGGAAGTCTGAGAGTTCATCAGGAGCTTGTCAAAATGTACGTTGGAAGTTCGCTGAGAAGTTCATCGGAAGTTCGCCGGAGCTCGCCGAGAAGATCGGAGCTTACCAAAAAAGCTTATCGAAACTTGCCAAGAAGATCGTCGTGAGTTCAAGAGCTTGCCGAGAGTCCATTGGAAGAATCATCAAGAGTTCGCTAGAAGCTTGTAGAAAAAAATTTTGACTTCCCGGAGTTGTTTGCTTTAGTATATGCCTTAAATATCGTAGTTAGGGTGTAATTAGAATTAGGTTTGGAAGGTAATCCCACTAACTTGTTGAATCTCGGATTTTGATGATGAAACTAATTGATTGTGTTTAGTTGTCTAATTGTGTTTTGAGTGATGCAGGTTTACTATCGATCAGGATTAGACAGTTGACATAGGATGAATCAGCGTTGCACTAGAAAAGATCACATCAGTATATTGGACATCATGATGGAGGTCTGATCGACAATCGGCAGAAGGCTTTGGACATCGGGCATCGGGCCAAGAAGAGTGGTGTTGCGCTAAAGAGATCGGGTTATGGAGGTCAACCGTCGATTGGGCAATAGGTTGCAAGAGAGGACGGTGTATCGAAGAACTAGATGAAGCGCTGACCAATGACGTGTCGGGCAACAAAAGGTTAATTCATGTAACTGACTAGACTGAAGTAGAGTTAAGGTTTATGTGTGCAGGATTAACTACGATAACGATGAAGACATAAAGCGAAACAAAGTGTTGGAGTCAAGTGCGATGGAATCATTGGGAGTTTGAGAGTTCGATGGAAGTCCGAAGATTCATCGGAGTGCTATCGGAACTAGCCGAGAATGAGTAGGGAGCTTGCCGAAGGGTTTTCGGAAGTTCGTCAAAAGTTCACAGAGCTCACTAAGAAAGATTGGAGCTTGCCAAAGAAGCTCGTCGGAACTCGCTAAGATCGTCGTGAAGTCTAGGAGCTTGTCAGGAGTCTGCAGAATGGTGTTCGAGGGTTTGTCGGAAGACTGTCAAAAGTTCGTTGGAAGCTCACTAGATGAAGTCTTGACTTTCTAGACTTTATATTAGCTTAGGAAATATCTTTAATTTTATAGTTAGCATATAATTAGGGTTAGGATTAAGTGTTAATCTTATAACCCTAGTAGGGGCCAATTAGGCCTAGTATTGGACTGGTTTGGGCCGGGTTTAAGGCCCAACCAGGAGTGTTGGACCTGTCTGGCAGTGGCACTGCCCAAGTCCAACTCCCTAGGTTGTATTGGGAGGTGGTACCACCCAGTGACAGAGTATCTAGGTAGTGGTATCGCCCAGTACACTAACCATGTTAGTGTGTCAAGCGGTGGTATCGCTAGACTAGTGGTAGTATTGCTAGTGTCAGGGTCAAACTGGCAGTGGTAACGCTAGTACCCGATAAACCTAGGATGGAAAAGTTTTTGGCTCTAAGTTTGAATTAGATTGGATCCTATAAAAACCTCTCCCATCCCTGGGTTGAAGCAGCAAGCACACTAAACCTAAAAGTAGGAAAATGCTGTTAAAATCCTTTCTCTCCTCTAGTCTTCATTTGTATTCAAAGAGAGAAGTGTGTTAGTGCTTGTAAAAGTTATCTCTTGAGCCCGTCAAAAGGAGAAGGCACTGTAAGGAAGTCAGTCCTCGCCCATTGGAGAAGGCACTATTAGTGGAAAGTCGGTGGCCTCAAGTGAAGAGGAATCGGGAGTGGACATAGGTTGTATGATCGAACCACTATAAATCAGTTTGCGTTTATATTCTTGCAATTTACTTTACTGCAAACCATCTTCACTTTGATACTCTACCTCCTCATCTTCTTCTTACAAATCACTTCAAGTTTAAAGCATCCTTCATTATGGATTTAATCAAAATTATCAAAATTTTTCATTCTTAACCGCTGCACTAATTCACCCCCCCTCTTAGTGCCACTCTAGATCCTAACATAACTCTGTTATGGGCCAATTGGGCTTGTAAATGGACTGGTTTGGGTCAAACTCATGACCCAAACAGTATTGCTAAACCTTGTCTGGCGATGGCACTGCCATAACTAGGCGATGGAACTACCCAAGACGGTGGTACCACCCAGACTAGGTGGTGGTACCGCCGAGTTCCAATAGCCAGGACTCTATCTGGTGGTACTATCGCCAAACTGGGCAGTGGTACCACCCAATGTTAGAGTCAACTGGTAGTGGTACCGCTAGTACCCTGAAAATCCAGGATGAGATCTTTTTTTGCTCCATTTTTGAAGCTAATTTAGGCCTATAAATATCCCTTACTTCTCAGCTTGTTAAACATAAAGAAGTGAACAAAAAGAACTGAGACTATAGTGAAATTGCTTGTAAACGTTGAGAGTTCACCTCCACCGATTTTAAGTGTTAGAAGCTTGTATAAGGAGAGTGAGTAGCTTGTAAAAAGTTCTATAAATGGGTGATTGATCTTTGTCCTTGAAGAAAGATCAATAGTGGAAGCCAGTGACCTCATTGGAGGAGATATTGGGAGTGGACGTAGGTCAGACAATCGAACCACTATAAATTGGTGTGTTCTCTTCTTGTTGTACACTTTTCATTTACTGCTTATCTTCTTTACTTAACTGCGACTGCCCTACTTCTTTTTCTCTACTTACTAATAAACATATTCAAGTTAAATGTCTTTCTAAAACGTGTTTTCATCGAATGAAATACTTTCACCGAAATGATTTTCTGAAATCGACGTTTTTAACCGCAGCACTAATTCAGTCCCCCTCTTAGTGTCAATTTTGATTCTAACAGTATTATTGTTACTTTTGGATCCCAACTTTTTAGAATGGATCTTAGAATTTTATTAACAAGTTCAAGGTTAGTAAAATTTTTATCAAGTGCTTGTAAACCATTGACGACATCCGTAAAACGGGTGTACATATCTCCAATGATTTTTCTTTGTTTCATTCGAAATAACTCAAAACTATACATCAAAAGATTGATTTTAGATTCTTTAACTCTACTGGTGCCTTTATGTGTGACTTCAAGTATATGCCAAATATCATCTGGAGTTTTGCAAATAGAAACACGATTAAATTCATTTTTGTCTAAGGCACAAAACAAAGCGTTCATCGCTTTAGCATTCAAAGAAAAAGTCTTCTTCTCTAAATCATTCCATTCATTCATTAGTTTAAAAGATTTTTAAAAACCAATTTCAACCATATTCTATAAATCAAAATCCATGAAAATTAAGAAAATCCGCATATGTGTTTTCTAATAAGTGTAGTTCGTCCCATTGAACATAAGAGGATAAGTGATAGAATGATCCTCTAGATTGCCAACAAAAGCCAGTATTAAACCAATGAAGAGAAACTTGGCTCTGATACCAACTATTAGGATCGAATCAGCACTAAAAGTGGGGGTGAATTAGTGTTTTCGATAAAAATGTCGATTCGAAAAACTTCTTTCGATAATGCCCATATCAGAAAGTGTTTAAGCTTAGAGAGAAAGTGAGAGTAGTAGACAATTAGATCAATAAGTAATGACAATGATGTTGAATCTTGGATTTTGATGATAAAGTCAATTGATAGATTATTTGATCTAATCTATATTATTGAGATAAGTGTGCAGGATTAACTTCGATAGCAATGAAGATAAAGCAAATTGCTAGAGTCAAGTACGTTGAGAGTTTGAGAGTCCCCTAGAAGTCCGAAGGTTCATCGGAAGTACTGCTAGAATTGGTCGAGAATGAATTGGGGACTTGCCAAAGGAGTGTCAGAAGTTCACCAAAAGGTTCGTCGGAGGTTCATGGAGCTCATCGAGATAGTCGGAAGCTTGCCAAATAGACTCATCAGAACTCGCCGCAAAGTACAAGAGCCTATTGGAAGTCCATTGGAAGACTGTTCGGGGGTTCGTCGGAAGTCTGCTGGAAGTTCACCAGAAGCTCATCGGAAGAAGACTCAACATCGCTGGATTGTATTTTGGTTAAAATATATTTTTAATTTTATAATTAGCATATAATTAGGGTTAGGATTAGGTAATAATCCTTTAACCCTATTAGGGGTAAATTGAGCCTATAATTTAAGTGGATTGGGCCAAATTCAAGGCCCATCCATATTTGATGGACCTATTTGGTAGTGGCACCACTAGACTGGGGTGGTGGCACTGCCCCGGGAATAGGTTCCCAAGTAGTCTAGGTGGTGGTACCACCCCAAGTCAATGGTGATACCGTTGATAGTTATTACCGATCAACGGTGGTACCACTTGACAAGCGGTGGTACTATCCCTCCATAGAGCCCAAGGACTTTATCAGGTAATAGTATCGCCAGACTGGATGATGGTACTACCTAGTACATTGACAGAGTAGGGTCAACTAGTGATGGTACCACCAGTGCTGGGCGGTGGTACCGCCAGCATCCAAAAATCTAGGATATGACTCTTTTTGGCTCCAATTCTGAAGCCAATTGAGCCTATAAATACCCCTTCTTAGTTGGCTAAGGACATTGAGAAGTGATAAGAATTGAGTCAAAACTCTAGCAAAATTACTTTCAAAAGTCTGAGTATTCACCTCCCAAAGTCTCATTTGTAAAAGTTCTATAAGAGAGCGTGAATCACTTGTAAAAGTCTGTAAAAAGGGTGCTTGATTCTTTTCCTTCAAGAAGGATTGATAGTGGAAGCCGGGAACCTCATCGGAGGAGGTTTCGGAGTGGACATAGGTCATTTGACTGAACCACTATAAATTGCTACTACTTCTCTTGGTGTGAGTTTTTAAATTGCTGCATTTCAATTTTTACTTGGCTACAATCTCTCAGTTGCCTTCTCTCAACTCTCTTTCATATTTACTTGAAACATTCACTTTGTCAAAAACACTTTCGTCGAACCAAAACTTCTCAATGCATAACTCTTTTCGGAATTGGTTTGAATTTATAATTTTTTATCTACTGCATTAATTCACCCCCCCCCCTCTTAGTGCTGCTCTAGATCCTAATAGTTGGTATTAGAGCAAAGTCATTCTCATTTGGATTAAAATCTAAGAGAGATAATGCTTTCCGACATACAAGAGTGTCATTCAATCACACGTCCGCCTATGTTTAATGGGTCAGATTATATGCATTGGAAGACTCGCATGAGAATTTTTCTTATTTCTATGGATTATGAGCTTTCGAATATTATTGAAAACGACTTTCAAAAATCTTCTTTTCTGATGAACAAATGAAATGAATTGGAGAATAAGGTTTTTACTCTTAACACCAAGGCTATAAATGCTTTATTTTGTGCTCTTGATAAAAATAAATTTAATCATGTTTCAATTTGTGAATCGACTTTTGATATTTGGCATACTCTTGAAATCACTCATGAAGGCACTAGCCGAGTGAAAGAGTCAAAAATTAACCATTTGGTGCGCTCTTACGAATTATTTCGAATGCAACCAAGTGAGTCAATTGGAGACATGAACACCCGTTTTACAGATGTTGTCAATGGACTAAAAGCACTTGGAAAAGGTTTTTCTAATTTTGAACTTGTAACTAAAATTTTAAGATCCCTTCTAAAGAGTTGCGATCCAAAAGTTACAATCATTCAAGAGGCTAAGGACCTTAAGAACTTTCCTCTTGAAGAACTAATTAGATCATTAATGACCTATAAGATGACATGTCATACTCATAATGAGCTCAAGAATCTCCTTCCAAAGAACAAGAAGGATATGGCATTGAGAATACAAGAAGACCACTTAAAAGAATCTTCAAGTGATGAGGACCTTGATAACGAACTTGCACTCTTGTCTCGAAAATTTAAAAAATTCATAAGAAGTAATAAATTTAAAAATAATAATAAAAATAAGCTTGAACCCAAAAAGGAACAAGTGATATATTATGAATGCTAGAAGTTGAGGCATTTCAAAAGTGAATGCCCCCAAGCCAAGAAGAAACAACCTAAGAAGAAGAAGACTCTAAAGGCAACATGGGATGACTCAAGTGGCTCTGAAGATGAAGAAGCAAACAACAAGGAGGTGGCTAACTTTGCTTTAATGGCTTTCGGAGAAGAGGTATGTGATTTAGTTAATAAAAATTTAATCTTTGATGAGGTTTCAAATGCCTTTCATGAATTATTTGATGATTGTAGAGTTATTAGTAAAAAGTTTAATTCACTAATAAAGGAGCATGCTCTCTTAGTTGATAAACTTGATAGTCTTAAATTTGATACTCCCTCTTTACTTTCATGCTCTAAGTGTGAACACTAATAGGACCCTAGCAGGGTTAGGTCCTACTCAACCAAGTAGCTGTTGAATCTCGGATTTTGATGATGAAACTAATTGATTGTGTTTTTGTGATCTAACTGTGTTTTGAGTGATGCAAGTGTACTATCAATCAAGATTAGACAATTGACGTTGGAGGAATTGACGTTGCACCGGAAGTGATCACGTCAGGATATTAGATGTCGAGCCGGAGGTTCGGTCGATAATCGGCAGGAGGCTTCAGACGTCAGGTATCGGGCCAAGAAGAGTCGAATTACACCAAGGATATTGGGGTTACGGAGGTCAACCGCCGATTGGGCAACAAGCCACAAGAGAGGACGATGCACCGAAGAATCGGATGAAGCGCCGACCAATGATGTGCCAGGCAACTAAATGTCAATTCGCATTATAATAATTGTCTAGATCGAAGTAGAGTTTTTATTTGTGTGTGCAGGATTAACTATGATGATGATGAAGATGTAAAGCAAAATAAAGTACCAGAAGACAAGTGTGATGGATCGTTGGGAGTTCAAGAGTTTGACGAAAGTTTGAAGATTCATTGGGAGTGCTTCCGGAACTGGCCGAGAATGAGTAGGGAGCTTACCGAAGGGTTTTCGGAAGTTCGCTGGAAGGTTCGTCGGGAGTTCGTAGAGCTTGCCAAGAAAGATCAGAGCTTGCCAAAGAAGCTCGTTGGAACTCACCAAGATCATCGTGAAGTCCGGGAGCTTGCCGGGAGTCTGCCGAATGGTTTCTGAGGGTTCGTCGAAAGATCCCCGAAAGTTTACCGAAAGAAATCTTAACTTATCGGACTTTGTAATAGCTTAGGAAATATCTTTAATTTTATATTTAGCACATTAATTTGGGTTAGGATTAGGTGTTAATCCTATAACCCAAGTAGGGGCCCATTGGGCCTTGTTTTGGACCGATTTGGGCTGAGTTTTTGGCCCAAACTAGTGTGCTGAAAAGTGCCGGGCGGTGGCACCGCCCAGAGGTCGAGAGCTAGGCGATGGCACCGCCCAACACCTGAGAGCATGGGCGGTGGCACCATTACCTTGGGCGGTGGAACCGCCTTATACACTATCAGTCTGACAACTGATAGGTGGTGGCACCGCCAGCACCGGGAACAATAAAAGATATTCAAATTTGGGCTCTCTTGGGGTATATAAATACCCCAGGTGTTCCTACAAGAAAGGAAACAAGCACAACACTTTGAAAGCAAGAAAATGCTGCTCAAATCACTCTAGAAAATCCTCCTTAGTTTTCACTTGTATTCTACCGAAAGAAAGGAGAGAGTGCTTGTAAGGTTTCCTCCTAAGTCCATCAAAAGGAAAAGAGCTGTAAGGGAGTTCATCCTTGCTCGTTGGAAGGAGGATAGCTAGTGGAAAGCCGGTAGCCTCAAGCGAAGAGGAATTGGGAGTGGATGTAGGTCAGATGACCGAACCACTATAAATCGGTTTACATTTACTTTCTTGTAACTTACTATACTGCAAACTATCTTTACTTTGCTGCCTTACTTACTTGACTTCCTCTTCATCTTCTTACAAATGCTTTCAATGCAATCGAAATGGTTTCAAATGAAACGTTATTTTCAACGTACGAAGTTTCCGAAAGTTATTTTAAATCGTCGAAGTTTATCGTATTTATCCACTACACTAATTCACCCCCCCCCCTCTTAGTGTCACTTGATCCCTAACAATTGGTATCAGAGCCACGTTATTTCTCATTCGGATTTACACTCGTAAGAAATGGTTCTTTTTGGCTTTCAAGAGGGCTTTTCGGTTATTCGTCCACTATTCTTTAACAGATCAGACTACACCTATTGGAAAACCCGAATGAGAGTTTTCTTGCTTTCAATGGATTTAGATTTATGGAACATTATTGAAAACTATTTTTAACTTCCCTCTAAACCGACGAACGAATGGCCAGACTTAGAGAAAATTTTTTTTTCTTTAAATGCAAAGGCTATGAATGCCTTATTTTGCGCTTTCGACAAGAATGAATTCAATCGGATTTGTACGTGTGAAACGGCTTTTGAAATTTGGTGAACACTTGAAATCACACACGAGGGAACTAGTAGAGTCAAAGACTCGAAAGTAAACCTCTTATTGCATGATTTTGAGATTTTTCGAATGAAACCAAGCGAAACTATCGGCGATATGTACACCTGTTCATGAATATCGTCAATAGCTTGAAAAGTCTCGGTAAATATTTTTCAAATTTTGAACTCACTAACAAGATCTTAAAGATCCCTTCCAAAAAGGTGGGATCCTAAAATAACGACGATACAAGAAACTAAAAATTTAAATGATTATTCTATTAAAGAACTCATTGGATCCTTAATAACATATAAAATGAGTTTCTTGGAACATGATGAACATTTGAACCACTTCTAAAGAACAAGAAGGTTTTGAAACTCCAAACTATGAAATACTATTTGAGTGATGACTCAAGTAATGAGGACAATGAAGAGGATACTGAACTTTTAATGAATCTTAATAAGTTCATTAAACAAAAATCTAAAACTGAAAATGAACTTGAACAAAGAAGAGGCCACCAAAGAAGAAGAAGAAGGATCGCTAAGAAGAATCAAGTAAAGAAGAAATGAATTAGGCTTTGACGGTTTTCGCCAATGAGGTAAGCAACTCACCCATTATACATTTACCTTATTATGAAATTACATGATGTATTTCATGAGTGCTTAATTTAGTTAGTAGGAAATAAAAATTATTTTCAAAAATTATATTATGCTTTTCTTTCTAGTATTTTTGAAAAGTAAAAAATTTTAAATGATACTTGCATGATTTGTGATATTGCCTAGGATTAATCCATGCATGTGTATCTTGATGTTTTATTTTTCGTCTCTAAACATGATGCTTGATGATTGTATATCATGCATGAGTTTTTGAAGTAATGTTGATTTGAAACTCTATGTTTTGGATTAACATGTTTTGGATTAATCGTTCACATGACCAATTAAGATGACATAATGCATGAACACCTAAAAAGATGAATTCCATGTATGCTTTTCCGTATCGATTTTCAATTTTAAATATGATACATATCTATGTATGGATTTCGTTAAAGTCTTTTGATAATGGATGTTTGTATCATGCTTATGATTTAAAAACCTCTATATTGGATTAATTGGTCTTAATCATTTTTATGATGAAATTTATAAAATGACTTTAGCAAAAATTTGAGCACCGATCATCTTGTTATAACTAATTAAAGAAAGAATTAAAATGATTTTGATGATATTTTTATTTTTAAATATGATGCATGACATTTTCATATGAAAAATTTGAATATTCTTATGAAAGATCAAGTCACTCAAATTGAAACTCATAAAGATAAGAAAATACACTATCATGATGTTTGATGCATTTGATCTTAATGGGTTTAATGACAAACTTGTATTTCAAATTTATACAATGATGGCTTTCATATAAATATTTGAATATACCTTATGAAATCATCATTGATAATGATGAAATGAAAATATTAAAAGTTTGTTATCATGCTTAATGATTTTATGATATCATGAGAATTTAAAGGTGTTATATCATGATGACGAAACTCATATGTTGGTTTTAAACATGATACTCATCTTTTAAAACATGAGCACACTCATATAAAATAAACTTAAAATGAAACACATTATGCATGATGAGTAAATTTTATATCTTGAACTATTATGCTTTTGGTCTTATCGATTTCATGATGAAATTTTTTAGATGACATATCATATTTTTAATAGTGAAATGTGTCTAAGTTTTAAACTTGATACACATCCCTTATACAAAAAGGACTTGAGTACACTTAAATGAAACATATTATCATGTTGAATCGAATTTTTGTTGAAAGATGCCTTACGTGTATGCTATATTTTTGGCTTGAAAATGGATGTTTAAAATCATGCTTGATGAGTTGTTTTATGAGATTTTGCCTTGAACCTTCATGATTGTCTCAATTTGATGTTAAAAGACAAAGACATACTTATATGAAATGAATCATAAAAAGAAAATGCATGATCTTGAAAATTTTTCTATCTCTAAAGTTTTTGGTCTTGATGAATCCATGTGAATCTCTTGAATCGAATCTTTTGGAAAATGCCAAATACTTAATGTGATTTGACTTAATGATCTTTATGATGAAATTTGTCTTTCCATCTTGAATGTTGACATTTCCTTTTAAATCAAAGACATGCTTAAATGAATTTAATCAAAAAGGGAAATGTATGATTCTTGAAATTTTTGAATTTTTGATAAAAGATAAATGATGAATCCATGTATATTATATTCTTGAATCTCGACAATGATTTTGATAATTTGATTATGAGTTTTGAGTTAACAAAAGAATTTATGACTCCTCACTTGATCTCTTGAAATCATGACTTTGAATTCTTGACTTGAGATATTTTATGTGAATTGAAATACTTTCCTCTATAATTGCTTCTTTTTATCATTTACTAAAGAGGTAAACAATCCAAGTCTTGATATATCGATAAGTGATACTTGAAATTATTTTTCATGAATTTGATCTATCATGCATAAATCAAGTTGTTGCTTTTACTATTAAATGAATCATGAGACTTAACATCATATCTTTCATGATATAGAAATGACAAAAATTCTTTGGTTTGAATGCCTTATGTGATGATTGAAAATTTGATGAAAAAGAAATGTGCTTAGTGATTGAATTCTTTTATCATGGGTTAAAAATGAATGAAAAGAAAATATGTTAGCACATGTAATCATGACTTGATCCTTGATATTGATATGCTTTTATATATCATGATTCTTGGTTGTATGACATTAATCTTGAATTGAAAATTGATACATTTATCTTGATCTTGCTAAAAGGACATTTGTGAACCATGTACGATATCTTTTAATCCTTGTTGATTTTACATATTGATATCTTTCATTACATGATATGATTGAATCATTGATTTATTCTTTTTATCATGGCATAAAAATACATGCAAAATATGCTAGCATTGGTATCCATGACTTGAACTTGATTACATGCTTAAATCGATTTTTTCTTCTATGCTTCAATGCCTCTTTGTATTATTCATGACTTGATGATTGAAATATTCATGTAGAATTTTGATGTGTATCACTTGTCATGATTTGAATATTGAAGTAAAAGAAATTATATTCTTCTTGATATCTTTTATGATCATGACTTGATCCATTATATTTGTATCATGATTTGAAGATTGATGAAAATTTTTATTGATGCAAGTTGATAAATGATATGAAAAGAGAATATAAAGAAAATCTTTGTATTTGATCCTCTTATTCTTTTTGACAAAGACAAAGGGGGAGAAAAATTGCTACCTTGCAATTTCACAAGATGCTAAGGATTGCTATCTCAAAGGTTGTAAATATTGCTATCTTGCCTATCTCAAGAAGAGAACATGCAAAACTTAGAAAATTTACATTCCTACACTTGCCATGCTTCTATGTTGTAATGTTTTGCTTGCATATTTAAAGTGATGAAATACTTACACAAATTGATTGCATATCGTAAAGGAAGCAAAGAAAGCGCAACCTGCACATCTCAAGCAATGAATGAAAAAAATTGCTATCTTGCCTCTCTTTTACAAGGAAATCAAAATGCAAACTTGCACAAGAAGCAAGTGTTGAATTCCTATGCTTAAATGTTGTATGATGTGATTAATAGCTAGTATGATTGTAAAACTTGCATATCCTTTTAAACTAGCTATGATGCAACTTTTCCTTTTTGTTGATGATATAAGGGGAGAAGTAGATTGATGACTTCATGCATTGAATTGAATATTTTATATATTTGCATGATGGTTTTGTTGTTTTCTCATAATATGTGATGAATGTTGCTTGGATTTGGGATAATCCAAGTGTTCTATCGATGGCATATTGATACGGAGACTTTGGTTAAACTCTGGGGAGTTATGATTAACTCCGTTAGTCATCAATAAGTTGTCATCATAAAAAAGGGGGAGATTAATGAATCTCAGATTTTGATGATGAAACTAATTGATTGTGTTTTGTGATTTAACTACGTTTTGAGTGACGCAGGTCTACTATCGATCAGAATTAGACAGTTGACACTGGAGGAATTAACGTTGCGCTAGAAGTGATCATGTCAGGATATTGGATGTCGAGTCGGAGGTTTGGTTAACAATCGATAGGAGGCTTCGGACGTCGGGCATCGGGCCAAGAAGAGTGGAGTTGCACCAAGGATATCAGGGTTGTGAAGGTCAATTGCCGATTGGGCAATAAGCCATAAGAGAGGACGATGCGCCAAAAAATTAGACGAAGCATCGAATAATCGGACGAAGCACCGACCAATGACGTGCTGGGCAAATGAATGTCAATTCACATTGTAATAATTGTCTAGATCGAAGTAGAGTTTTTGTTTGTATGTGTGCAGGATTAACTACGATGATGATGAAGACGTAAAATGAAACAAAGTGCTAGAAGACAAGTGTGATGGATCGTTGGGAGTTCGAGAGTTCGACGGAAGTCCGAAAATTCGTTGGGAGTGCTGTCGGAACTGGCTGAGAACGAGTAGGGAGCTTGCCGAAAACCCTTCGGAAGTTCATCGGAAGGTTTGTCAGGAGTTCACGGAGCTTACCAAGAAAGATCAGAGCTTGCCAAAGAAGCTCGTTGGAACTCACTAAGATCATCGTAAAGTCTGGGAGCTTGCTGGGAGTCCGCAGAATGGTTTCTGAGGGTTCGTCGGAAGACCGCCGGAAGTTCATCGGAAACCCACCGAAAGAAGTCTTGACTTGTCGAACTTTATAATAGTTTAGGAAATATCTTTAATTTCATAGTTAGCACATTAATTTAGGTTAGGATTATGTGTTAATCCTATAACCCAAGTAGGGGCCCATTAGGCCTTATTTTGGACCTGTTTAGGCCGATTTTTGGCCTAAATTAGTGTGCTGAAAAGTGCTAGGCGGTGGCACTGCCCAGGCTAGGGCGGTGGCATCGCCCAGCACCCGAGAGCATGGGCGGTGTAACCACCCTGTACACTATCAGTCTGACAACTAATAGGCGATGGCACCGCCAGCACCGGGAACAACGAATGAGACTCAAATTTGGACTCCAAATTTGAATCCTCTTGGGGTCTATAAATACCCCAAGTGTTTCTACAAGAAAGGAAACAAGCACAACACTTTGAAAGCAAGAAAACACTACTCAAATCTCTCTAGAAAATCCTCCTTAGTTTTCACTTGTATTCCACCGAAAGAAAGGAGAGAGTGCTTGTAAGGGTTTCCTCCTAAGCCCGTCAAAAGGAGAAGAGCTGTAAGGGAGTTCATCCTCGCCCGTTGGAAGGAGGATAGCTAGTAGAAAGCCAATGGCCTCAAGCAAAGAGGAATCGGGAGTGGATGTAGGTCGGATGACTGAACCACTATAAATCGATTTGCATTTACTTTCTTACAACTTACTATACTGCAAACTATCTTCACTTTGCTGCCTTACTTACTCAACTTCCTCTTCATCTTCTTATGTACGCTTTTGATGCAATCAAAATGGTTTTAAACGAAATATTGTTTTCAACGTACGAAGTTTTCGAAAGTTATTTTTAAATCGTCGAAGTTTATCATATTTGTCCGCTACACTAATTCACCCCCCCTCCCCCCCTCTTAGTGCCGCTCGATCCCTAATAGTAGCAGCTAATAAAAACCCTGTGAGAGTATAATAAACCCCACCTAGCCACCTCTATCCTATAAAGAAGAGTGGCTAGGGTTTATATTTGGGCCTTTGGGCTTCGTAGCCGTCGTCCCCTCTTTACTGGGCCGGTTGGCTAAGGTAGAGAGTAAAATGGGTAGTTCACTTAGGAAGTAGCTCCTAGGGCTAGGGTTTAGAGTCCTATATAAGCATGTAGCCTCCACATCTTTTTAATAAGAAAAGATCAATCTACTTTACCACAAGGCTCACTACTTGGAGGGTGGAACCCCTATAGCATTCCATGGGTTGATCCCCCTCCAAGATCAATCTACATAGAATTCCTCTGGGGTTATATCATCTGGTATAGAGCAGTGATCTTGCTGCTTTTGCTACCATCCCTTCCACCCACCATCAACCAAGCAATTCTCATAATTGCTCTTGACGTCGTCGTTTCCACCATCATCTTCTATCGTAGATCAAATCAATCTACTGTCGCCACCTCCAATTGCATCAGAGATATGGTATTCTCCTATCACTAATACCTTTTGATGCTATAATTTTTCATTCAAAATACCAAAAAGAAGTATTACTATCTATCCATTGCTACGAATTCCTTTCATCGCAAAAGTTATTATCTTTGCAAATGAAGGATTGCTGCAGAAAATTTCAGTTGCATATTGCTGCTTTTAAACCAATCTATTTGCTATCCTTTTTGAACGAAATTTCATGTGCACTTCATAGATTATCTTGGCTTTTATCTGTGATTGATCTATTATGGAATTCATCTCTAAAACGTTCCTGTGTTGCTGCAAATTTTTGTCACAAACCGCTGAAATTTTTCGATGAGAATTCTGCCATCGTAGCTTGCACCAATTTCCGTGCTGTTATGCTGCCAAAATTTTCTTGATCCAATTTGTCATCATCACTATTATCTAATCCGAGAATTTGCTATCAAATTCCCACCTCAAATCTCAGAATTTTTGCTGAAAAATTCATCGAGAAACCGCTGTTTCTTCGATGACAATTCTGCTCTTACGAGACAACACATCTACAAAAACTTCTACCGAATTACTACCAAAATTTTCTTGATCCAATTTGTCATCATCACTGTTATCTAAACTAAGAATTTGCTGTCAAATTCCCTCCTCAAATCTTGAAATTTTTGCTGAAAATTTCATCAAGAAACCGCTATTTCTTTGATGACAATTCTGCTCTTATAAGACAACACATATCTGCAGCAACTTCTACCGAATTGCTACCAAAATTTTCTTGATCTAATTTGTCATTATTGCTGTTATCTAAACTGAGATTTTTTTGTCAAATTGCCTTCTCAAATCTTTGGGTTTGTGCTAGAAATTTCGTCGAGAAACCATTGTTTCTTCGACGACAATTTTGCTCTTACGAGATAGCACATATCTATAGCGACTTCCACTGATTTCTGCCAAAACTTTGCTACCATCTACCACAGATCTAAAACTCTCTTCCCTAACCTTCATCCACTATCATCACAGCCATAAAACTCTATCAAACTGCACACCAAAACTGCACCCAAAACAACCACAAAACAATCCTAAACCACAGCCTACATCCTCCAATCCACTAACCCTTTCGTCCACCACTTCTCTTAACCAATACATGCCTTTAACCCAACAACAAAAGAGAGATCTTAATATTATAGATTTGGAGGTATATACTATGGCATCTGAGGAGGCAATCAACGCTAAATTCGAAGCCTTCGAGACACGAATAGAGGATAAGATTTCGGACTCTCTTTGCCGAACTGAGTTTGGGCCGATCACCGAGCCCAAAGAAATCACATCAAGGAGAGAGCTCTAACAGAAGAGATGACTTCCAAGAGAGGGGAGGCTCTATGACTGATCCCTACTATCCACGCATGAGGGTGGACTTCCCTAGATGGGAAGAAGGAGACCCGATTGGTTGGATCTCGTGCACGGAGTGATATTTTTGGTACCACAGAATCACAAACGCATCTATGGTAGAAATTGCAGCTATACATCTTGAAGGGGATGCCATACAGTGGTTTGATTAGTTTAAACACACTCATGGAGTCCTCTCATGGTGATAATTCAAAGAAGGACTGTTGATCCGCTTCGGACCAACCGATTACGAGAATATTGATGGACAACTAGCAAAGATCCGACAAACCTCCACCATTCAAGAGTATCAAACCAGCTTTGAAATTCTACTATAAAGGCAAACAAGTCATCCTACGCGGGAAGTGCGGACGCAATGTAACCACCGTTTTGACCCAATGAATGGAGAAAGTTTTGTATAAGATAAATGGTGGCTTTTTGATGCATCTCCAGTAGCAACCAGAGGGGAAGAAAATAAAAATTGAAGATCAAAATCTAGCCTAATTGCTTGCTGAATTTGATGATGTTTTTGCTGAACAGCGCAGTCTTCCTCCTACTCAGTAATATGACCATCAAATTCTAATTCTTCGGGCAAACCACCAGCGAACACTCGGCCGTACCTATATCCTCACTTTTAGAAGGATAAAATTGAGAACATTGATAAGGAGATGCTCACCTTATCAATTAAAATTGACCCTACTTGATCGACCGGCAATTTCAAATTAAAACTGACCATAGAAGCCTCAAGTACTTTTTGGAGCAGAAGATATCATCCCTGGAGCAGCAAAAATGGGTAACCAAACTTCTAGGATTTGATTATGAAATTATTTACAAAAAGGAGAAAGAAAACGTTGTTGTAGATGCGCTCTCACGATTACCTGAGTAAGCTAAATTTTCAACTATCTCTCTTCCTACCACCGGCTTCCTCGAGGACATTAGAGAGGAATGGAAGAAGGATCAAGAGACCAGCAACATCATTAAGAAATTGGAGGAGGATCCTGTTTAATCTCGAATTTTGATGATGAAACTAATTGATTATGTTTTGTGATCTAATTACGTTTTGAGTAACGCAGATCTACTATCGATCAGAATTAGACAGTTGATGCTGGAGGAATTGACGTTGCACCACGTGATCACATTAGGATATTGGATGTCGAGCTGGAGGTTCGATCGGCAATCGGTAGAAGGCTTCGGACGTTGGGCATTGGGCCAAGAAGAGCAAAGTTGTGCCAAGGATATTGGGGTTGTGGAGGTCAACCACCGATTAGGTAACAAAATGCAAGAGAGGTTGATGCACCGAAGAATCGGATGAAGCACCGACCAATGACGTGCTGGGCAATTGAATGTCAATTTGCATTGTAATAATTGTCTAGATCGAAGTAGAGTTTTGTTTGTGTGTGTGCTGGATTAACTATGATAACGATGAAGATGTAAAGCGAAACAAAGTGCCAGAAGACAAGTGTGATGGATCGTTGGGAGTTCGAGAGTTCGACGGAAGTCCGAAGATTCATTGGGAGTGCTACCAGAACTGGCCGAGAACGAGTAGGGAGCTTGTCGGAAGGTTCATCGGAAGTTCACAAAGCTTGCCAAGAAAGATCGAAGCTTGCCAAAGAAGCTTGTTGGAACTCACCAAGATCATCGTAAAGTCCAGGAGCTTGTCGAGAGTCTGCAGAATGGTTTCCGAGGATTCGTCGAAAGACCACCGGAAGTTCGCTGGAAGAACTCTTGACTTATCGGACTTTGTAATAGCTTAGGAAATATCTTTAATTTTATATTTAGCATGTTAATTTGGTTAGGATTAGGTATTAATCATTTAACCCAAATAGGGGCTAAATGAGCCTTATTTCGGATTGGTTTGGGCCGAGTTTAAGGCCCAAACCTGTGTGTTGAAAAGGCCTGGGCGGTGGCATCGCCCAGTGCCCGAGAGCCCGAGCGATGGCACCGCCGGGCGGGGCGGTGGTACCGCCATTGGGCAGCAAGCCTAGGTGGTGGCACCGCCTAGTACACTGTCAGTGTTTGACACTGACAGGCGGTGGCACTGCCAGCACCTGGAAAAATAAAAGTGATTCAAATTTGGGCTCCAAATTTGAATCTTCTTGAGGCCTATAAATACCCCTCTCATTCATGGTTGAAAGGGGGTCTAGAACTGAGAAAAAAAAAGGAAAAACTCTTGTCAAAATCTTCTCTCTAAATTTTGAGTGTGTTCTAGTCTAAGAGAGGGGTAAGAGGCCTTGTACGGGTTACCTCCTAAGCCCGTTAAAAGGAGAGGTGCTGTAAGGGAGTTCATCCTCGCTCGTTGGAAGGAGGATAGCTAGTGAAAAAGTCGATGGTCTCAAGTGAAGAGGAATCGGGAGTGGACGTAGGTCGTATGACCGAACCATTACTTTACTGTAAACCATCTTCACTTTGATGCTCTACCTTCTCATCTCCTTCTTAGGAATCAATTTACTTCTAAAGAATCTTTCATTACGGATTTAATCGAAGTGTCATTTTCAACATACGAAGTTTCCAAAACTTGTTTTCAAATGTTGAAAGTTTATCATTCTTTACCACTGTACTAATTCACCCCCCCTCTTAGTGCCACTTGATCTCTAACAATTAGTATCAGAGCCTTGTTATTTCTCTTTTGGATTCACACCCGCGAGAAATGGCTCTTAATGGTTTTCAAGAGGGTTTTTTGATTATTCATCCTGCATTGTTTAACGGTTTGGACTATACTTATTGGAAAACTTGAATGAGAGTTTTCTTGCTTTCAATAGATTTAGATTTATAGAACGTTATTGAAAACAATTTTCAACTTCCCTCTAAACTGATGAATGAATGGTCGGACTTAGAGAAAAAATCTTTTTCTTTGAATGCTAAGGCTATGAATGCCTTATTTTGCGCTTTAGACAAAAATGAGTTCAATCGGATTTTTACATGCAAAATGACTTTTGAAATTTAGCGAATACTTGAAATCATGCACGAGAGAACTAATAGAGTTGAAGACTCTTAAAGTAAACCTCTTATTACATGATTTTGAGCTTTTCCAAATAAAACCAAGCGAAACTATTGGCGACATGTACACCCATTTCACGGATGTCATCAATAGTCTAAGAGCTCTTGGTAAATATTTTTTGAATTTTGAACTCACTAACAAGATCTTAAGATCCCTTCCAAAAAGGTGGGATCCTAAAATAACGATGATACAAGAAACTAAAGATTTAAATGATTATTCTATTGAAGAATTCATTGGATCCTTAATGACATATGAAATGAGTTTCTTGGAGCATGTTGAACATGATGAACATATGAACCACCTTCTAAAGAACAAGAAGGATTTGAAACTTCGAACTATAAAATGCCACTTGAGTGATGACTCAAGTGATGAGGATATTGAAGAGGACATCAAACTTTTAATCAATGTTAACAAGTTCATTAAACAAAAATTTAAAACTAAAAATGAACTTGAATGGAGGAAAAGGCCAAAGAAGAGGAAGGCACCCAAGGGAGAATCAAGTAAAGAAGACGCAAACTACGCTTCAACGGTTTTCGACAATGAGGTAAGAAACTCACCCAAGTTGTTTTTACCTTATCTTGAAATTACATGATCCTTTCATGAGATGCTTGATATAGTTGGTTGGAATTTTTTTTTTTGTTATGCTTTTCTTTCTAGTAATTTTTGAAAATTAAAAATATAAATGATGATTTTATGATTTGTGATAATGTTTGTACACCTAAAAAGATGAATTCTATGTATGCTTTTCGGTTTGATTTTCAATTTTAAACATGATACATATCTATGTATGGATTTCGTTAAAGTCTTTTAATAATAGATGTTTATATCATGTCTATGATTTGAAAACCTCTACCTTGGATTAATGGGTTTAATCATTTTTATGATGAAATTGCTTTTAAATATAATGATGCTTTCAATTTAAAATAAGATGCATTGTTTTTGACACAAAAAAAATCAATTATCGAGATAATCGCATAATTCATGATAATGCTTGCATACCAAATATGATTAAAGGAAAGAAGCAAGCATATTGATGATTTTGTTTTTGCATGAAAATCTAAACATGCTCAACTTAATTGAAACACATAAAAAGGGGGAAAGTAAAATGTATTACAATGATGAATCAAGTCTTTTGCTTAATGATAATCCATATATATTTTTAATCATTTTTGTGACAAATATTTTTGATGACGTATCATATTTTTGGTCTTGATGACAAAACGTGTGTTTTGATTTTATACATGATACACAAATATGCATGTTATGAATCTCTTGAATTATGAAAAAAATTTTGATGATGGTTTGAATGTATGAATAAAAAATCTTTGTCCTTTATTTGACATGAAATTTCTTGATGACTAAATAATGCTTGAATGAGTTAAAAAGATCGATATTCTGAAAATAAAAAAATTATCATTGGAATTAGAATGATGATATCATGTTTGATGATCTTTTTTATGAAGTTTACCTCTCGCACTTGAACATGGATATTTGCAATGATTTGGCAAAAACTTGAACATACCTTATGAATACACTTTGCATGAAATAAAAATAATAAATGTATGTGATGATTTCGGTTTTTGATATATTGCTTGGTCTTTGCATAAAAATCGGAACATGTTCACTTAGATTGAAACACATAAAAATAGGAAAATATATTATCATGAGGATTTGAAGTTGTTATATCTTGATGACAAACTCATGGTTTGGTTTTGAAATTTGATACTCATCTTTTGAAACATGAGTACACATATATGAAACAAACAACTTAAAATGAAACACATTATCATGATAAAGTGAATCTCTTGAATCGAATCTTTTGGAAAATGCCACATGCATAATGTGATTCAATGATCTTTATGACAAAATTTGTCTTTTCATCTTGAATGTTGATATTTGTTTTTATTAAGGGCAAAACCATGGTTATAAGAAGCAAATCATATACAAAAACAAAATGCAATCCTCTATCTCAATCTTATCAATTTTTCTATAGAAATTTCAATAAATTTATGCTTGTCATGTATGAATTTATTGAATATAATTTTGAGGATGATTTCGAATTTGACAAATGCTTGATTCATATTTACGATGTGAGATACATTTTAAAAATGAATTATGAATTCGAATAAAATGATATAAATGAATCACATATCGATATGTCGTTTTGAAATATCCTTTTAATGTGTTATTGATAACTTGAGATGTCTTTTGGAATTCATGACATGAGATGATTGAATATTTGACCTACTCTTTTTATCATGGCTTAAAAATGGATGTTTAAAATCATGCTCGATGAGTTGTTTTAAGGATTTTGCTTTTAAGTTTTGAATGATCATGCTTGTTTCTATTTGACTTAAAAAAGCAAAGGCATGTTCATATAAAATTAATGCAACGAAAATGCATGTCTCTTGAAAATCCTTCAATAAAGTTTTTAATTTTTCCATGAAAGAGAAATGATGAATCTATGTATATTATGTTCATCTCTTGAATCTCGATAATGATTTTGATAATTTGATTATGAGTTTGGAGTTGATGAATTGAACTAGAATAAGTTTTATCTATCTCGTAATCTTGATAATTTGATTTTTTTCAAGATCTCTTGCTCCATACTCTCTTATGATTCCCCGTGTTATTGAGGAAAAATGCAAATGAATTATAAATTGTTCTCTTGACTTTTTGATACTCAACTTGAGATAATATACTTAGATGATTAAAACATTATATAAGTAATATGATTTTTTTTACTTATTTCTACAAATGACTTGATGATTGAAATATTAATGCAAACATTTGATATATCACTTGTCATAGTTTGAATATCAATGTAAAAGAAATTTTGTTCTTCTTAATATCTTTTATGAATTTGAATAAGACTTGTTAAAAATTCTTGATTCATCTCTTAATCTCTTGGAATTATGACTTTTTGAGATGTTTGTAATGCTTGAATCAAGCTCTAAAAGATTTCATTTTGCTATAAAGATATTTTATTAAAATCATGATCTTGACAATTATAACATGAAGTTCTTTCAGTTATCAAAAGAGAATTTTCCAAATGAAATGCAACTTGTCTTTTGATTTCTTGGAACTTAAATACTTAAATTTTTATGAATTTATGATATCTTTAATGATGAATCATTATTAAAAGGGCATGTCACATGAATTATGTTCTTGTTGATTCTCTTAAGCTTTGATGTCATATCTTTCATGACTTAGAAGTGACATGATTTCTTTGCCTTGTGTGGTAAAATGAATATATGATATAAATGAAATTTACTTTATGATGAATCATTGAATCATGACTTGATCTTTGAGAATACTATGTTTTTATGTATTATGATTCTTAGTTGTATACCCTTTATCATGAATTGGAAATTGATGCTAAAGAAAATATTTGCGAATCATGATTTTGATTTCTTGAAACTATATGCTTAGAGTTTGTTTTAAAATCATGATCTTGATCTTGCTAAAAAGAATAATTATGAACCATGAATGATATCTTTTAATCCTTGTTGATTTTTCATATTGATATCTTTCATTACATGATATGATTGAATCATTGATTTATTCTTTTTATAATGGCATAAAAATACATGCAAAATATGCTAGCATTGGTATCCATGACTTGAACTTGATTGCATGCTTAAATTGATTTTTTCTTCTATGCTTCAATACTTCTTTGCATGATTCATGACTTGATGATTGAAGTATTCTTGTAGAATTTTGATATGTATCACTTGTCATGATTTGAATATTGAAGTAAAAGAAATTGTGTTCTTCTTGAAATCTTTTATGATGAATCACGAATCATGACTTGATCTATTATATTGATATATTTATATCATGATTTGAAGATTTATGTAAACCTTTTTTTATGCAGACTTATGTGAAATGTTTATATCATTATATTTGATCCTCCCTTTCTTTTTGACATTGATAAAAGGGGAGAAAGTTTATTGCTATCTTGCACCTTAAATGGAAAATTTGTTAGCTCATTCAAGAGGAAGAAAATTGCTAGCTTGACATATCACAAAGAAATCAAAGTGTAAACTTGCTATCTTGCTAGCCTACAAAAGAGGAAAAGAACTTGAATATCAAAAAATTGCTACCTTGCAATTTCAAGAAAAGTAAAGTGCAAATTTGCATAAGAAGCAAGTGTTGAATTGCTATGCTTGGACATCTTTAAAAATCTTGCTATGATTGAGTATTACAAAGCTATGCTTAAATGTTGTATGATCTGATTGATAGCTAGTATGATTGTAAAATTTACATATCTTTTAAACTAGCTATGATGCAACTTCTCCTTTTTATTGAAGACATAGGGGGAGAAGTAGCTTGATGACTTCATACATTGAATTGAATATTTTATATATTTGTATGATGAATTAATATTTCTCATAATCTATGGTAAATGTTGCTTGGATTTGGGATAATACAAGTGTTCTATCGATGGCACATTGATAGGGGGAGTTTGGTTAAACTCCGAGGAGTTATGGTTAACTCCGTTAGTCATCAACTAGTTGTCATCATAAAAAAGGGTGAGATTGTTGAATCTCAGATTTTGATGATGAAACTAATTGATTATGTTTTGTGATCTAACTACGTTTTGAGTGACGCAGGTCTACTATCGATCAGGATTAGATAGTTGACGCTGGAGGAATTGACATTACATTGGGTGATCACGTCAGGATATTAGATGTCGAGCCGGAGGTTCGGTCGACAATCAGCAGAAGGCTTCGGACGTCGGGCATCGGGCCAAGAAGAGAGGAGTTGCACCAAGGATATCGGGGTTGTGGAGGTCAACCATCGATTGGGCAACAAAATGCAAGAGAGGATGATGAGCCAAAGAATCGGATGAAGCACCGACCAATGACGTGCTGGGCAACTGAATGTCAATTCGCATTGTAATAATTGTCTAGATCGAAGTAGAGTTTTATTTATGTGTGTATAGGATTAACTACGATAACGATGAAGATGTAAAGTGAAACAAAGTGCTGGTAGGCAAGTGTGATGGATCGTTGGGAGTTCGAGAGTTCGACGGAAGTCCGAAGATTTGTTGGGAGTGCTGTCGGAACTGGCCGAGAACGAGTAGGGAGCTTGCCGAAGGGTTTTTAGAAGTTCGCCAGAAGGTTCGTCGGAAGTTCACGGAGCTTGCCAAGAAAGATTGAAGCTTGCTAAAAAAGTTTGTTGGAACTCGCCAAGATCATTATAAAGTCCAGGAGCTTGCCGAGAGTCCGCAGAATGGTTTCCGAGGGTTCGTCGGAAGACCGCCGAAAGTTCGTCGAAAGCTCGTCAGAAGAAGTCTTGATTTGTCGGACTTTGTAATAGCTTAGGAAATGTCTTTAATTTCATAGTTAGCATGTTAATTTGGGTTAGGATTAGGTATTAATCCTCTAACCCAAATTAGGGCCAAATGGGCCTTGTTTCGGATTGGTTTGGGCCGAGTTTAAGGCCCAAACTAGTGTGCTGAAAAGGCCCGGGCGTGTTAGGAAATCCTTAAGAGGAGCGACATCACATGCGTAGTGGATGAACAGAAAATAAAACCCTAGATTTCTCATAGAAAGTTTTTGTCGTCGTGCGAAGATCGGTGAGTCAAAAACAAATTCGCAAAACTGCACGTGTAAAAGAAGATACCTAGGGAGATCGTATATCCCTAAATTCCTATAGATTTGTGGGAGAGGATGAAGGAGGTCAAGCGTCCTCCCCTCTAGCGGTATCTACATGACAAGAACTACGACGATGCACCTCTCTCTAGGGAGAGGAGAACAGGAGGTGGCTACCAAAAGAAACCCTCAGCCTATAGAGCTTTGGTTCCCTCCTATTTATAGAGGCCCCTTGAAAACCCTAATAGATCTTTTGCCCTATTGGGTATTGGATCTCCATCCAATTACCCAAGCCTCTTGAATTAGTGGGTCTCTACCCAATAATCTCTTATTAGCAATTATTGGATTTCATCTTAGGATCCAATAATTCAGGGGCTTAATGAATATCAAATAAGATAAGGGGTTCAGCAGATATCTCATATCTAAACCTCTACTCGTCGCAACACCTACCTTATATGTGTGACCCTCTAGGCCTAATATTGAGTTGGCCATGAGTCATACTTGTCAGAACTCCTTCTAACTTAGTGAATTATTATCTCTACAATAATTCACCCAACTCATCGACTGCAGACGTACCAGGCCACTATGCCGCGGCCTCCAGACGATATAGGGGAATCCAATCCTTTGGACCTATCTGTCCTTCGTTACCATGTATCTATAGTCCCTAATCCATCCAATATCCTAGAGACCCTATATCGGGCATGGTGTTGTTAGGCCCATACGGTCTCTCCTCGAGTCTTACTCTTGTCGGATTCTCCCAAAGAACTCTTTCTCTCTCAATCTGAATAACCTTGGCCAAGGATTTGTTCGAGCAAGAACACATGGGATATTCCTTTCATGATACTGAGAGCGAATGATCCTCTATTGACACTCAATAGCCCTCGTAAGGTTGGCTACCACTCCCAATAACCGGTTGTACTAGATTTGAAACTCTCCAAACCTATAAGTCTGGTATCAAAGAGTGGAGTACTCATACAGGACATCCTTGGTGTCTCATGTCTAAGGACTAGATACACTATTGGGACTACAGAATTGCTGTCTGACGTGAGGTATCAGTAATCATCCAGCATTCCGTAGGCAAATCAATCAGTGAACTCATTCCCCAATGAGCACCTGCACTATACCCTTAGTGTCCCCACACAAGTAGCTATGAGACCAGTTACCTCCATCATATGGACGGGTATACAGCACACTAGTCTATCCGGTTATCTCGATGTCCTTCTCGAGTAACCTATGACCAAGATAATTCATGGTTTGTATTTAAAGGTGAATCAGTCTCATTATCGTGATCTCATCATAATCCGATTCCCATTACATAGATCCAAGGACATCACAATATATGCAACACGTAAGATAAAGTGATAAAACGCCTAATAATAAGCAAAGAGAAAAAGTGCATATCAAGTCACAAGTGGCATCACTCATGTGATTGGCTTGCAGGGCACATATGACTAGCAATCTCCCACTTGACCTAAAGCCAATCACCAACATGTCTGATCCCTATCAGACCTCTATGACGCTCAAAGATAATCTGAGTCAATGGCTTTGTCAGTGGATCTGCAATGTTATCTTCGGATGGAACTCTTTCCATTACATCTTTTCGGGCCACGATCTCTCTAATAAGCTAGAACCTCCTCAGAACACTTCTGATGAGACCCGCGTTCTCTTATTTGAGTAATCACCCCATATTTATCGCAATTTAAGGGAATCAACTCCTCGCTACTCGGGATGACTCCTGGATCTGTGATGAAATTCTTCATCCAGACTCCTCCTTTGTTGCCTTTGCTGCAACAATGTATTCCGCCTCTGTGGTTGAGTCAGCAGTAATGTCTTGCTTGAAACTCTTCCAGCATACTGCTCCTCCATTTAGGGTGAACACATACCCTGAATTAGGCTTGCTATTATCGACATCGGACTGGAAGCTCGAGTCTGTGTAGCCCTTAACCCTGAGGCTACTACCTTCATATACTAGTAAAAGATCCTTAGTGCTTCTCAAGTACTTAAGGATACTTTTTACTGCTTTCTAATGCTCCAAGCCTAGATCTGCCTGAAATCTGCTCGTGACACTCAGAGCATGCACTATATCAGGCCTGGTACATAGCATAGTATACATGATAGAACCTTTTGCTGATGCATATGGTATTATATCCATGTGTGCCCTTTCTTTAGGAGTTTTTGGGGACATACTCCTAGAAAGTGATATTCCATGTCTCATTGGTATGAGACCTCTCTTGAAATTTTCTGTACCAAACCTTTTGACAATGGTGTTTATGTATCTGGACTAGGACAAGTCAAGCATCCTCTTAGATCTATCTCTATAGATCTATATCCCCAATATGCAGAATGCTTCCCCTAAATCCTTCATGGAGAAGTGCCTAGATAACCAAGTCTTTACTATGGAGAGCATTCCTACATCATTCCCAATGATCAGGATGTCATCCACATATAATACCAAAAAAGTGATAGTGCTCCCACTTATTTTCCTGTACACACAAGGCTCAATTCATTCTTAACGAAGTCATAAGATCTGATCGCATCATCAAATCTTATGTTCCAACTTCGGGAAGCTTGCTTCAATCCATAAATGGACCTAAGAAACCTGCACACCTTATCTGGGTTATCCCTGGACATGAATCCCTCAGGCTGTATCATATACACCTCCTCCTCAAGGTTACCATTGAGGAATGTGATTTTGACATCCATCTGCCAGATCTCATAATCATAGTGTGCTTCAATAGCCAATAGAATTCGAATGGATTTTAGCATGGCTATAGGTGAGAAAGTTTCGTCATAGTCAACACCTTACCTTTGATGATACCCCTTAGCCACTAGCCTTGCTTTATAGGTCTCTACCTTTCCATCTACTCCAATCTTTTTTTTGAATATCCACTTGCAGCCAATGGGTACAATACCCTTGGGTGCATTAACTAGGTTCCAAACCTTGTTGGAGTACATGGAATCCATTTCTGAATTCATGGCTTCTTACCATTTTCCGGAGTCTATGCTCATAATAGCCTCCTTGTAGGTGTGAGGATCAATATCCTCAACATCCTCACTTCTGATATGTCCCACATATCTCTCAGGAGGATGGGATACTCTATCGGACTTACGTAAAGTTGGAACTTGTGTGTTAGGTATCTGAATAGATTCTGGAATGGTGCTTGAGCTAGGTTCTCCAACCTCGCTCAACTCTATCATGCTCCCACTGTCTCCACTAAGAATGTGTTCCTTCTCAAAGAACACTGCTCTCTTGGCTACAAAAACCTTTCGGTCCTCAGGGTGATAGAAATAATACCCACAAGTTTCCTTGGGGTATCCCACGAACTTACACCATTCCGTTCTGGATTCCAACTTGTCAGGGTTTGTGTCTCTTAACATGGGTAGGGCAACTCCAAATCTTAACAATCTTAAGATTAGGCATCTTCCCATTTCATATCTCATATGGAGTAGACATCATTGACTTGGTTGGAATTCTATTCAGAAGGTAAGCTGTGGTCTCTAGGGCATATCCCTAGAATGAGATGGGTAGGTTGGTGAAACACATCATGGAACACACCATGTCTAATAGTGTGCGATTCCACCTTTCTGATACACCATTAAGCTGTGGTGTATAAGGAGGTGTCCATTGGGATAAGATCTCATTGTCTTTAAGGAACTGGGTGAACTCTGTACTCAAGTACTCACCTCCTCGATCTGATTGATGGGTTTTAATACTCTTTCCTGTTTGGTTCTCCACTTCATTTTTATATTCCCTGAATTTCTCAAAAACTTTAGATTTGTACTTCATCAAGTATACATGTCCGTATCTTGAGAAATCGTCAGTGAAAGTAATGAAGTAGGAGTAACCACCTATGGCATGAGTTGACATGGGACCGCATACATCACTATGTATGAGTTCTAGTAACTCAGTGGCTCTCTCTTCAGTTATACTAAATGGAGAGTTGGTCATCTTTCCCCGAAGGCAAGGTTCACATGTCGCATATTACTCATAGTCAAATGGATCTAGATATCCATCTTTTTGCAACTTTTGAATCCTTCCCTTGTGGATGTGACCTAGCCTACAATGCCAAAGATATGCATTGTTCACCTCTTCTAGTTTCCTCTTAGACTTACTTACACTCATGATATATGGAGCTATATCTAGCATAAATAAACCATTATGTAATGTTCCTCTCGTGATGATCTGATCATCTAATATTATTGAACAACCATTGTTCTTAAAAACTAATTTATATCCATTAACTGTCAAACATGAAATAGAAATAATGTTTTTGATAATAGAAGGAACATAATAGCATACATCTAATGCAATAATAGCTCCACCAAGCAGATGTAAAGTGACTTTGCTAATAGCCACTACAGCAACCTTTGCTCCATTGCCCATCTTAAGGTCCATCTCGCCTCTGTTCAATCTCCTAGGTCCTGCCAGAACCTGCAATGAATTACAGATATGATAAGCACTCCCGGTATCCAATACCCATGTGTTATCATAAGATTCTGACAAATGGAGATTGATCATGAATATACCTGAAGGTTCTCCAAGCTTCTGTTTCACCCTTTCTGCAAGGTACTCTTTGCAATTCCTCTTCTAGTGCCCATCTATGCCGTAGTGGAAGCACTAGCCTTTGTCTTTTATTGGATCTTTCTTGGCAACCTTTGCCTTACCCATTTTGCCCTTGCCCTTGCCTTTCTTATGGGTCTTCTCAGCCTTCCTTTTCTTTCTGGTCTCACCAGTGTAGAGAACCGGCTTCTCTTTCTTGATGGTGCTCTCTGCTTCTCTCAACATATTGAGGAGCTCTAGGAGGGTCACCTCAAGTTTGTTCATATTAAAATTCATTATGAATTGAGAAAAAAAATCTGGTAGGGACTGAAGCACGAGATCCACACACAGGTTATCCTCTAGGACCATTCCTAGACCTGTGAGTTTCTCAGTCATCCTGGCACAGAAAAGACTCTTTGATATCTCATATCACTGAGTTCTTTCCTGTTCCTCAAACAATTTATAGAGATGCAGGAGTATGGAATTAGCATCCATATTTTTATGTTGTCTCTATAACTCAGTAGTCATAGAGGCCAACATATAACACTGAGCAAGAGTGGAATCATCTAAGTACTTCACATAATGAGCGATCTCATCCTCGCTTGCCCCTTCGTTGGGCGTAGGGATCACTATATCAAGGACATACGTAATTTTCTCCGCCGTGAGAACGATTCTCAGATTACGAAGCCAATCCGTATAATTTGGACTAGTGAGGCGGTTGGCATCAAGTATGCAATGTAAAGGATTTAAAAGCGATAATTTCTGAAATTAAAGATGTAGTAGAAATAAATAACATGCAGACTTTACAAAAATTAAATAGTTAAGATAAGGACTTCTATCTTAATGTACTCCCACTAATTTTTCACGAGACACACCACCCTCTGGTATGTGAATCGGAGACCCCCCGATGGATCTCTAGTGGGGATCGGGATCCAATCGGCGCCTTAACGTAACCTCGAGGAACTCATCGAATCACATTAAGCTTGTAAAGGTAGACAACTCTTGCCAATCACAACTCCTTGTGATTCCCGTTCTGTTCAGCCTCCGAACCACCATGGCCTCGAGGGACTCGACCAACCATGATGTTTGGTTAAGTCATCACCATCGTTACAAGATGAGTCTGATTCGATGATATACTCTCAAGGGACTCGACCAAGCATACAATGTCCTTAGGTCACTGGTGACATCTCTATGTCGCAGATAAGATAGCGAGACGTGATATAGGTGAGTCTCAAGGGACTTGACCAACTCAACCTACACCGGGAATCGGTTTCTAGCTATAATGATGGAAGGCCACGTGGGTCAATCTAATTGCCTCACGTTTACCGACTTAATATTATTAATAGAGAGGATTTTTGATTTGGTCTCCTAACATAATGTGTTACACACATACGTATTTAATATATATATCTACATCGTATGCAAATATATATATACATATTTAGTAGGTGTATTTTTAATCACACATCACATGAGCAATCACACTAAATGATCATGGACCATATCCTAAGGTGATCAGGCCCGAGCCAGTGGGCCCAATCACTCACATCAAGATCTATGTGTGCTTCGGCACATCTCTATGCCCTGTGATCGTCCATCTCGCTTCATCGGATCCGTCGGCATCTCAACATATCTCCATGCGTCAGATCGTCCATCTCGACCTTGTGAGTCATGCTACCGCTGCGCCTCCTCATGTAATTATAACATAATTATAGGTACGCAGGCCCGACAATAAATGAGAAAAGAATAGAGGCTCGCAGGCCCCAATAATAATAATCACATGTACACACATCACATCATAGGTCCATGATCATCTATCCACATCATACATCACATGTATATGTTATTTTATAGGACTACTAGACAAAAATAATAGTTAATTAAACTATTTAATTAACATATTTAATTTTTTGAAATCAGGGACATAAAGGAAATTTTTTAGTTCCCAAGGGTATTTTGATAATTCGACCAAAATGGTACTTTGGTAACTCTGTCAAAAGAGGATGAATCTAGAATTTCTAAAATTCTGAGGGGTATTTTGGTAATTCTATCAAAAGGGGCAGAATCTAGAATTTTTAAAATTTCAAGGGGCAAAACCATCTTTTTTCCTAAAACCCTAACTCCTCACCCCTAGCTGCCAACGTTGCAGCTGCCGCCACCTTGCCAGCGGCGGCCCCTGCGTGCGGGGAGGGCATCGGGGTGGCGGCGCTGCCCATGCGGTGTGCATGCTGCCCTGCGAGCACGGCGCCCGCGCGCCGTCCGCGGTGTAGTGCTCGCAGGCGCTGCCTGCAGGTAGCCCGCCGATGCCCCTAAGGCCAGTAGCCCACCTGCGGCCCTGCGAGCAGGTCGTAGGTAGCCTACCTACGGCCAGCAGCCCGTCGGCTGGCGACTGCTACCTGTGTAGGTAGTAAAGCTGCAAGTAGCCTTGCAGCCGCTACACGAATACAACAAGGGTAGCAATAGTTGCTGCCCTTCCTGGCCCTTTTGCACCAACGATTTTGGCGTCAAAAGCATATCCAAAACACAACACACGTAGTTTAAGATCCAATCTTCGTACGAACAACCTGGCTCTGATACCACCGTTGGGAAATCCTTAAGGGGAGCGACATCACATGCGCAGCGAAAGAACAGAAAACAAAACCCCAGATTTTTCGTAGAAAGTTTCCATCGTCGTGCGAAGATCGGTGCGTCAAAAACAAATCTATAAAACTACACATGTAAAAGAAGATACCTAGGGAGATCGTATATCCTTGAATTGTTGTAGATCTGTGGGAGAGGATGAAGGAGGTCAAGCGTCCTCCTCTCTAGCGGTATCCATATGGCAGGAACTGCGACGATGCACCTCTCTCTCTAGGAAGAGGAGAATAGGAGATGGCTACTGCTAGTTATATGTGCCCTACAAGCCAATCACATGAGTGATAGCACTTGTAACATGCTGCGTCAATTTCTTTGCTTATGATTATTGGCATTATCTCACATTATCTAGATGTATATTGTGATGTCCTTGGATCCGTGCAATAAGAATTGGATCATGATGAGATTACGATAATAAGACCAATTCAACTTTAAACACAGACCCTAAATTATCCTAGTCATAGATTACTCGAGAAGGACATCGAGATAACCGGATAGACTGGTGTGCTATATACCCGTTCATATGATGGAGGTAGCTGGTCTCATAGCTACTCGTGTGGGGACACTAAGGGTACAGTGCAGGTGCTCATTGGAGAATGAGTTCTCTGATTGATCTGCCTATGGAATGCTGGATGGTTATCGATACCTCACATCAGACAGCGATTCCGTAGTCCCAGTAGTGTATCTGGTCCTTAGACTTGAGACACCAAGGATGTCCTACATAAGTACTCCACTCTTTAATACTGGACTTATAGGTTTGGAAAGCTCCATATCTAGTACAGCCGATCATTGGGAGTGGTAGCCAACTTTACGAGGGCTATTGAGAGTCAATAGAGGATCATCCGCTCTCAGTATCATGAGAGGAATATCCCATGTGTTCTTGCTCGAATAAATCCTTGGCCAAGGTCATTCGAATTGAGAGAGAAAGACTTCTCCGGGAGAATCCGACAAGAGCAAGACTCGAGGAGAGACCATATGGGCCTGACAGCACCATGCCTGGTATAGGGTCTCTGGGATATTAGATGGATGAGAAATTATAGATACATGTTAACTGAGGACAAATAGGTCCAAAGGATTGGATTTCCCTGTATCGTCTGGGGGCCACGGTGTAGTGGCCTAGTACGTCCGCGGTCGATGAGTTGGGTGAATTATTATAGAGATAATAATTCACTAAGTCAGAAGGAGTTCTGACAAGTATGACTCACGGCCAGCTCGATATTGGGCCTAGAGGGTCACACACATATAGTAGGTGTTGCGACGAGTAGAGGTTCAGATATGAGATATCCGCTGAACCCCCTATCTTATTTGATATTCATTAAGCCCCTGAATTATTAGATCCTGAGATGAGATCCAATAATTGCAAATAAGAGATTATTGGGTAGAGGCCCACTAATCCAAGAGGCTTGGGTAATTGGATGGAGATCCAATACCCAATAGGGCAATAGATCTATTAGGGTTTTTCAAGGGGGGGGCCTCTATAAATAGGAGGGGACCAGAGTTCTATAGGCTGAGGGTTTTTGGTTGCCACCTCTTATTCGCCTCTCCCCAGAGAGAGAGTTGCATCATCGCAATCCTTGTTGTGTGGATACTGCTAGAGAGGAGGACACTTGACTTCCTTCATCCTCTCCCACAGATCTGTAGGAATTCAGAGATATACGATCTCCCTAGGTATCTTCTTTTACATGTGCAGTTTTCGCGGATTTACGTTTGATGCACCGATCTTCGCACAACGACGGAAACTTTCTATGGAAAATCTAGGGTGTTTTGTTTTATGTTCTTCCACTGCGCATGTGATGTTGCTCCCCCTTTGACGGATTTCCCAATAGTGGTATCAGAGCCAGGTTGTTCGTGCGAAGATCGGATCTTAAACTGCATGTGTTGTGTTTTAGATATACTTTTGACATCAAAATCGTTGGCGCGAAGAGCGAGAAAGGGCAAAACTGTTGCTGCCCACTCGTGCAGCAATCGCAAGGCTGCTTGTAGCCTTGCTGCTTGCACAGGCAGCAGCCGGCGGCCTGCGGGCTAGCCCGTAGGGCCGCCGGTGGGCTGCGAGCCAACCCTTAGGGTCGCCGACGGGCTGCTAGCAGGGCAACGCCCGCTTGCGGGGCAGCGGCACCAGGGCAACCTTGCTGCCTGCGCCGGCGCTGGGCGCCCATGCTCACGGGCCAGCGCTGCAGAGGCGCCGGCGCTTGGCGCCCGTGCCTGCGGGCTAACGCCGGGCGTCGGCGGGTTGCCGCACGGGGTGCCGCGAGGCGCGCTGCGGCGTTGCCCGTGGGTGGCACTTGCGCGAGCGGTGCGCACCCACGGCAGTGCTGCCCGTGACGCCACAGCCGGCTGCGTGGCGGCGGGCACTGCGCTCGTGGGGCAACGGTGGTGCCGCCCTCCGCGCAGGCGCCGTGCAGTGCGCCGCCGCAACCTCAGCGCCGCAAAGGGAGGGGAGTTAGGGTTTTCGGACAAAAGATGATTTTACCCCTCGAAATTTTAGAAATTTCAGATTCTGTCCCTTTTGATAGAATTACCAAAATACCCTCGGAATTTGAGAAATTCCATTCTCTATCTTTTTGGTCGAATGACTAAAATACCCTTGGGAATTCAGAAAATTCCCTCTATATCTCTATTTTCAAAAAATTTAAATATGTTAATTAAATAGTTTAATTAATTATTATTATTTATCTAGTAGTCCTATAAAATAACATATACATGTGATGTATGATGTGGACAGATGATCATGGACTTGTGATGTGATGTGTGTACATGTGATTATTATTATTGGGGTCTGCGAGCCTCTATTTTCTCGTTTATTGTCGGGCCTGTGTGCTTGTAATTATATTGTAATTATCAGAGGAGGCACAGCGGTAGCGTGACTCACGAGGCTGAGACGGACGATCCGATGCATGGAGATGCGTTGAGATGCCGACGGATCCGACGAAGCGAGATGGACGATCACAGGGCATAAAGATGCGCCGAAGTACACATAGATCTTGATGTGAGTGATTAGGCCCACTGGCTCGGGCCTGATCACATTAGGATATGGTCCATGATCATCTGGTATGATTGCTCATGTGATGTATGATTAGTTATACACCTACTAGATATGTATATATATATTTGCATGCGATGTAGATATATATTAAATACGTATGTGTGTGACACATTATGTTAGGAGACCAAATCAAAAATCCTCTCCATAAATAATATTAAGTCGGTAAACGTGAGACAATAAGATTGACCCACGTGGCCTTCCATTGTTATAGCTAGGAGCCGATTCCCGGTGTAGGTTGAGTTGGTCGAGTCCCTCGAGACTAACCTATATCGCGTCTCGCCATCTTATCTATGACATAGAGATGTCAGAGGTGACCTGAGGACATGGTATGCTTGGTCGAGTCCCTCGAGAGTATATCACCTAATCAGACTCATCTGGTAACAATGTTAATGACTTAACCGAACATCATGGTTGGTCGAGTCCCTCGAGGCAATGGTGGTTCGGAGGCCGAATAGGATAGGAATCACAAGGAGTTATGATTGGTAAGAGTTGCCTACCTTTACGGGCTTAACGTGATTGGTCGAGTCCCTCGAGGTTATATTAAGATGCCGATTGGATCCTGATCCCCACTAGAGATCCGTCGGGGGTCTCCGGAGGGTGTTGTGTGTCTCACAAAAAATTAGTGGGAATACATTAAGATAGAAGTCCTTATCTTAATTATTTAATTTCTATAAAGTCTGCATGTTATTTATTTCTGCTACATCTTTTATTTCAGAAAAATATCACTTTCAAATCCTTTACGTGGCATACTTGATGCCAACCGCCTCACTGGTCCAAATTATATGGATTGGCTTCGCAATCTGAGAATCGTTCTCACAGCGGAGAAAATCGCATATGTCCTTGATACAGTAATCCCTTCGCCGGACGAAGGGGCAAGCGAGGATGAGATCGCTTATTATGTGAAGTACTTAGATGATTCCACTCTTGCTCAGTATTATATATTGGCCTCTATGACTCGAAAGTTACAGACAAAGATAAAAATATGGATGCTAATTTCATACTCCTACATCTCCGCAAACTGTTTGAGGAACAGGGAAGAACTCAGCGATATGAGATATCAAAGAGTCTTTTCCGTGCTAGGATGACTAAGGGTACATCGGTTCAGAACCATGTCCTTAAGATGATTGAGTGGATTGAGAAACTCACAGGTCTAGGAATGGTCCTAGAGGATAACCTGTGTGTGGATCTTGTACTTCAGTCCCTACCAGATTCCTTTTCTCAGTTCATAATGAATTTTAATATGAACAAACTTGAGGTGACCCTCCCAGAGCTCCTCAATATGTTGAGAGAAGCAGAGAGCACCATCAAGAAAGAGAAGCCGGTTCTCTACACTAGTGAGACCAGAAAGAAAAGGAAAGCTGATAAGGCTCTTAAGAAGGGCAAGGGCAAGGGTAAAATGGGTAAGGAAAAGATTGCCAAGAAAGACCCAACAAAGGACAAAGGCCAATGTTTCCATTACGGCAAAGATGGGCACTGGAAGAGGAACTACAAAGAGTACCTTGCAGAGAGGGCGAAACAGAAGCTTCAGGTACATTCTTGATCAGTCTCAATTTGTCAGAATCTTATGATAACACATGGGTATTGGATACCGGGAGTGCTTATCATATTTGTAATTTGTTGCAGGTTCTGGTAAGACCTAGGAGATTGAATAGAGGCGAGATGGACCTTAAGATAGGCAATGGAGCAAAGGTTACTGCACTGTCTGTTGGCAAGGTCACTTTACATCTGCCTAGTGGAGCTATTATTGCATTAGATGCATGCTATTATGTTCCTTCTATTATCAAAAATATTATTTCCATTTCATGTTTGACAGTTATTGGATATAAATTAGTTTTTGAGAACAATGGTTGTTCAATAATATTAGATGATGAGATCATCATGAGAGAAACATTGCATAATGACTTATATATGCTAGATACAGCTCCACATATCATGAGTGTAAGTGAGTCTAAGAGAAAACATGAAGTGGAGAACAAGACTGGAAAGAGTATTAAAACCCTTCGATCAGATCGAGAAGGTGAGTGCTTGAGTATAGAGTTCACCCAGTTTCTCAAAGACTATGAGATCTTATCCCAATGGACGCCTCCTTATACACCACAGCTTAATGATGTATTAGAAAGGGGAATCGCACAATGTTAGACATGATGTATTTCGCTGACCTACCCATCTCATTCTGGGGATATACCTTAGAGACCGCAGCTTACCTTCTGAACAGAATTTCAACTAAATCAGTGATGTCTACTCCATATGAGATATGGAATGGGAAGATGCCTGATCTTAAGATTGTTAAGATTTGGGGCTGCCCTGCCCACGTTAAGAGACACAACCCTGACAAGTTGGAATATAGGACGGAACGGTGCAAGTTCATGGGATACCCCAAAGAAACTTGTGGGTATTATTTCTATCATCCTGAGGACCGAAAGGTCTTTGTAGCCAAGAGAGCAGTGTTCCTTAAGAAGGAACACATTCTTGGTGGAGATAGTGGGAGCATGATAGAGTTGAGCGAGGTTGGAGAACCTAGCTCAAGCACCATTCCAGAATCCGTTCAGATACCTAACACATAAGTTCCAACTTTATGTAGGTCAGATAGAGTATCACATCCTCTTGAGAGATATGTGGGACATATCAGAAGAGTGGATGTTGAGGATATTGATCCTCAGACCTACGAGGAGGCTATTACGAGCAAAGACTCCAGAAAATGGCAAGAAGCCATGAATTCAGAAATGGATTCCATGTACTCCAACAAGGTTTGGAACCTAGTTGATGCACCCGAGGGTATTGTACCCATTAGTTGCAAGTGGATCTTCAAAAAGAAGATTAGAGTAGATGGAAAGGTAGAGACCTATAAAGCAAGGCTAGTAGCTAGGGGGTATCGTCAAAGGCAAGGTATTGACTATGACGAAACTTTCTCACTTGTAGCCATGCTAAAATCCATTCGAATTCTATTGGCTATTGCAGCACACTATAATTATGAGATCTGGCAGATGGACGTCAAAACCGTAATCCTCAATGGTAACCTCGATAAGGAGGTGTATATGATACAACCTAAGGGATTCGTATCCAAGGATAACCCAGATAAGGTGTGCAATTTGCTTAGGTCCATTTATGGATTGAAGCAAGCTTCCCGAAGTTGGAACATAAGATTTGATGAGGAGATCAGATCTTATGACTTCGTTAAGAACGAAGATGAACCTTGTGTGTATAGGAAATTAAGTGAGAGCACTATCACCTTTTTGGTATATATGTGGATGACATCCTGATCATTGGGAATGATGTAGAAATGCTCTCCATAGTAAAGACTTGGTTATCTAGACACTTCTCCATGAAGGACTTAGGGGAAGCATCCTGCATATTAGGGATACGGATCTATAGAGATAGATCCAAGAGGATGCTTGGCTTGTCCCAGTTAAGGTATATAGACACCATTGTCAAAAGGTTTGGCATACAAAATTCCAAGAGAGGTCTCATACCAATGAGACATGGAATATCACTTTCTAGGAGTATCTCCCTAAAGACTCCTAAAGAAAGGGCACACATGGATATGATGCCATATGCATCAGTGATAGGATCTATCATGTATGCTGTGCTATGTACTAGGCCTGATATAGTGCATGCTCTGAGTGTCACGAGCAGATTTCAGGCAGATCTAGGCTTGGAGCACTGGAAAGCAGTAAAAAGTATCCTTAAGTACTTGAGAAGCACTAAGGATCTTTTACTGGTATATGGAGGTAGTAGCCTCAGGGTTAAGGGCTACACAAACTCGAGCTTCCAGTCCGATATCGATAATAGCAAGCCTAATTCGGGTATGTGTTCACCCTGAATGGAGGAGCAGTATGCTGGAAGAGTTCCAAGCAAGACACTATTGCTGACTCGACCACATAGGCGGAATACATTACTGCAGTAGAGGTAGCAAAGGAGGGAGTCTGGATGAAGAAGTTCATCACGGATCTAGGAGTCATCCCAAGCAGCAAGGAGCTGATTCCTTTATATTGCGACAAATACAGGACGATTACTCAAATAAGGGAACCCGGGTCTCATCAGAAGTGTTCTGAGGAGGTTCCAACTTATTAGAGAGATCATGGCCCGAAGAGATGTAGAAATGGAAAGAGTTCCATCCGAAGATAACATTGCAGATCCATTGACAAAGCCATTGACTCAGATTGTCTTTGAGCGTCATAGAGGTCTGATGGGGATCAGACATGTTGTTGATTGGCTTTAGGTCAAGTAGGAGATTGTTAGTTATAGGTGCCCTACAAGCCAATCACATGAGTGATAGCACCTGTAACACGCTGCATCAATCTCTTTGCTTATGATTATTGGCATTATCTCACATTATCTAGATGTATATTGTGATGTCCTTGGATCTGTGCAATGGGAATTGGATCATGATGAGATTACGATAATGAGACCAATTCACCTTTAAACATAGACCCTAAATTATCTTGGTTCTAGGTTACTCGAGAAGGACATCGAGATAACCGGATAGATTGGTGTGCTGTATACCCGTTCATATGATGGAGATAGCTAGTCTCATAGCTACTCATGTGGGGACACTAAGGGTACAATGCAGGTGCTCATTGGAGAATGAGTTCACTGATTGATCTGCCTATGGAATGCTGGATGGTTATTGATATCTCACGTCAGACAGCGATTCCGTAGTCCTAGTAGTGTATCTGGTCCTTAGACTTGAGACACCAAGGATGTCCTGTATGAGTACTCCACTCTTTGATACCGGACTTATAGGTTTGGAAAGCTCCATATCTAGTACAACCGATCATTGAGAGTGGTAGCCAATCTTACGTGGGCTATTGAGTGTCAATAGAGGATCATCCGCTCTCGGTATCATGAGAGGAATATCCCATATGTTCTTGCTCGAACAAATCCTTAGCCAAGGTCATTCGGATTGAGAGAGAAAGAGTTCTCCGGGAGAATCCGACAAGAGCAAGACTCGAAGAAAGACCGTATGGGCCTAACAGCACCATACCCGGTATAGGGTCTCTGGGATATTAGATGGATAAGAGATTATAGATACATGGTAACTGAGGATAGATAGGTCTAAAGGATTGGATTCCCCTGTATCGTTTGGGGCGTGGCGTAGTGGCCTAAATGCGTCATGATCGATGAGTTGGGTGAATTATTATAGAGATAATAATTCACTAAGTTAGAAGGAGTTCTGACAAGTATGACTTACAGCCAGCTCGATATTGGGCCTAGAGGGTCACACCCATATAGTAGGTGTTGCGACGAGTAGAGGTTCGGATATGAGATATCCGCTGAACCCCCTATCTTATTTGATATCCATTAAACCCCTGAATTATTAGATCCTGAGATGAGATCCAATAATTGCTAATAAGAGATTATTGGATAGAGGCCCACTAATCCAAGAGGCTTGGGTAATTGGATGGAGATCCAATACCCAATAGGGCAAAAGATCCATTAGGGTTTTTCAGGGGGGGCCCTCTATAAATAGGAGGGGACCAGAGTTCTATAGGCTGATGGTTTTTGATAGCCACCTCCTATTCGCCTCTCCCCAGAGAGAGAGTTGCATCGTCGCAATCCCTACTGTGTGGTTACCGCTAGAGAGGAGGACACTTGACTTCCTTCATCCTCTCCCACAGATCTGCAGAAATTCAGGGATATATGATCTCCCTAGGTATCTTCTTTTACATGTGCAGTTTTCGTGGATTTGCTTTTGATGCACCGATTTTCACACGATGACAGAAACTTTCTATGGGAAATCTGGGGTGTTTTGTTTTCTGTTCTTCCGCTGCGCATGTGATGTCGCTCCCCCTCTGATGGATTTCCGAACAGCTACCAAAAGAAACCCTCAGCCTATAGAGCTTTGGTTCTCTCCTATTTATAGAGGCCCTCTGAAAACCCTAATGGATCTTTTGCCCTATTTGGTATTAGATCTCTATCCAATTACCCAAGCCTCTTGGATTAGTGGGTCTCTACCCAATAATCTCTTATGAGCAATTATTGGATCTCATCTCATGATCCAATAATTCAGGGGCTTAATGGATATCTAATAAAATAGGAGGTTCAGCGGATATCTCATATCCGAACCTCTACTCGTCGCAACACCTACCATATGTGTGTGACCCTCTAGGCCTAATATCGAGTTGGCCATGAGTCATACTTATCAGAACTCCTTCTGACTTAGTGAATTATTATCTTTATAATAATTCACCAAACTCATCGACTGTGAACGTACTAGGCCACTACGCCGCGGCCCCCAGACGATACAGGGGAATCCAATCCTTTAGACCTATCTATCCTCAGTTACCATGTATCTATAATCTCTCATCCATCTAATATCCCAGAGACCCTATACCGGGTATGGTGCTGTTAGGCCCATACGGTCTTTCTTCGAGTCTTGCTCTTGTCGGATTCTCCCGGAGAACTCTTTCTCTCTCAATCCGAATGACCTTGGCTAAGGATTTGTTCGAGCAAGAACATATGGGATATTCCTCTCATGATACCGAGAGCGGATGATCCTCTATTGACACTCAATAGCCTACGTAAGATTGACTACCACTCTCAATGATCGGTTGTACTAGATATGGAGCTTTCCAAACCTATAAGTCCGGTATCAAAGAGTGGAGTACTCATACAGGACATCCTTGGTGTCTCAAGTCTAAGGACCAGATACACTACTGGGACTACGGAATCGCTGTCTGACGTGAGATATCAATAACCATCCAGCATTCCATAGGCAGATCAATCAGTGAACTCATTCTCCAATGAGCACCTGTATTGTACCCTTAGTGTCCCCACATGAGTAGCTATGAGACTAGCTATCTCCATCATATGAACGGGTATACAGCACACCAATCTATCCGGTTATCTCGATGTCCTTCTCGAGTAACCTAGAACCAAGATAATTTAGGGTCTATGTTTAAAGGTGAATTGGTCTCATTATCGTAATCTCATCATGATCCAATTCCCATTGCACAGATCCAAGGACATCACAATATATGTAACACGCAAGATAAAGTGATAAAATGCCTAATAATAAGCAAAGAGAAAAAAGTGCATATCAAGTCACAAGTGCCATCACTTATGTGATTGGCTTACAGGGCACATATGACTAACAGGGCAGTGGCACCACCCAAGCTGGGCGGTGCCACCGTCCAGGACCCGAGAGCCCAGTCTGGGTAGTGTCACTGTCTAAGCTGGTGCGGTGGCACCGCCTAGTGCCCGAGAGCCCGAGCGGTGGCACCGTTGGGCTAGGCGGTGGTATCGCCGTTGGGCAGCAAGCCCAGGCAGTGGCACCGCCCAGTACACTGTTAGTGTCTAACACTGATAGGCGGTGGCATTGCCACTGATAGGTGGTGGCACTACTAGTACCGGGAAAAATGAAAGTGATTCAAATTTGGGCTCCAAATTTGAATCCTCTTGAGACCTATAAATACCCCTCTCGTTCATGGTTGAAAGGGGGTCTAGAATTGAGAAAGAAAAAGGGAAAACTCTTGTTAAAATCTTCCCTTTAAGCTTTGAGTGTATGCTAGTGCAAGAGAGGGGTAAGAGGCCTTATAAGGGTTACCTCCTAAGCCCGTTAAAAGGAGAGGTGCTGTAAAGGAGTTCATCCTCACCTATTGGAAGGAGGATAGCTAGTGGAAAAGCCGATGGCCTCAAGTGAAGAGGAATCAGGAGTGGACATAGGTCGTGTGACCGAACTACTATAAATTAGTTTGTATTTATATTCTTGCAATTTACTTTACTACAAACCATCTTCACTTTGATGCTCTACTTTCTCATCTCCTTCTTATGAATCAATTTACTTCTAAAGCATCTTTCATTGCGGATTTAATCGAAGCATCATTTTCAATATACGAAGTTTCTGAAACTTGTTTTAAAACACTGAAAGTTTATCGTTCTTTACCGCTGCACTAATTCACCCCCCCCCCCTTAGTACCACTCGATCCCTAACAGATCCAAGTGTAATAGCTCACTATACTTGGGATTTAAAGGATCTATGCTATAAAGGTTGTATTGTACTTATACCTGACTCCCCTTGCATCAAAGTCATTCTGCACGAAATGCACTCCACACCTTTAGCAGGGCACTTTGGTTTTCTGAGAACCAATAAAAGAGTAAAGCAAAATTTTTATTAGAGTTTGCTTTTTATTGGAGAGGGATAAAAAAAGTTATTTCTGAATACATGGCACAATGTGATGTATGTCAACAGCAAAAGGGTGAAGCTATGGCGAGTCCAAGGAAACTATAACCACTACCCATACCGAACTCAGTGTGGACTGACATCTCCATGGACTTCATCGAAGGGCTGCCACCTTCCAAAGGTAAAAGCACAATCCTCGTGGTGGTTGATCGATTTACGAAATATGCTCATTTTTGTGTTTTGTAAAATCTCTACATTGCTACTAGTATTGCTTAGATTTTCACAGAAAATATTATTAAACTGCATGGGATGCCAAGGTCCATTGAAAGTGATCAAGATAGGGTCTTCACTAGTAAATTTTGGACTGAGTTATTTCAGTTGTAAGGCACCAGACTCAAGATGAGCACAGCATATCATCCACAAACTAACAGCCACACAGAGATGGTAAACAAGTGTTTAGAGATATACCTTTGGTGGTTCGCTAATGATCGACCAAAGGAGTGGACGAAATGGCTCCCATGGGCCAAATAGTAATATAATACTATGTATCATTCCTCTACAAAATGTACCCCATATGAAGCATTGTATGGTCGGCCGGGCCTTGTAATTCCAAAGTATGTAATTGGCTCAGCTAAGGTAGATCAGGTCATCAAGATTTAATTGACAGGGACAAACCCCTAAAGTTGCTAAAGGATAATCTCTCTACCGCTCAAGACAGAATGAAATAGTAAGCCGACACACGACGAAGCGAATGAGAATTTCTAGTAGGAGATTGGGTTTATCTTCATTTACAACCATACAAGCAACACTCCATCAACACACGAGCCTCCATGAAGGTATCCCCACATTTTTATGGGCCCTATCAGATTACAGAGTGTATTGGAGTCATGGTGTACATACTTAAATTGTCTGAGGATGTTAAAATCCACCATGTCTTCCACGTGTCATGACTGAAGCTCAAGTTGGGAAAACACGAGTCACCCCAGATTTAATTACCCAACACCACTGATGATGGAGATATTCAAGCCCAATCACAAGCCATCCTCGACCATAGAATCATGATGCATCACCGCCGTCCCTTTACTGAAGTACTAGTGCATTGGAATAATTTACCACCCAAAGATGTCACATGGGAATCATATGAAGAGCTAAAGACCCAGTTCCCTAAGTTCATGGAACCTCAGCCTTAAGGACAAGGGTGATTTGAAGAGGGTGGGCTTGATAGGACCCTAGCAGGGTTGGGTCCTACTCAACCAAGTAGCAGCTAATAAAAACCTTGTGAGAGTGTAATAAACCCCACCTAGCCACCACTATCCTATAAAGAAGAGTGGCTAGGGTTTACATTTAGGCCTTTGGGCTTCTCAACTGTCGCCCCCCCCTCTTTACTGGGCTAGTTGGCTAAGGTTGAGGGTAAAATGAATAGTTCACTTAGGAAGCAGCCCCTAGGGCTAGGGTTTAGAGTCCTATATAAGCATGTAGCCTCCACCTCTTTTTAACAAGAAAAGATCAATCTACTTTACAGCCACAAGGTCGACTACTTGGAGATGGAACCCCTATAGCATTCCAAGGGTTGATCCCCCTCAAAAATCAATCTACATAGAATTCCTCTAGGGTTCTATCAAGCACTTAGAGATAATTAAGAAGTAGAACTTGCAACTCAAAGAGACCTTAGATATATTTAAGGTTGGTAGGGAGGGCTTGGACATGATGCTTGCAAATAAGGGTCATGTTGGAAAGAGAAGTGGAATCGGATTCGTGAGTGGTTCTCATCGAAATCTAATCACTTTCATTAAATGACCTATATTGCATGTTCTACCATACACAAAGTGCAACTTTTGTTGCAAGCTTGGACATGTTGTTTACAAATGTCCATTTAAGAAACTAAGTCCACATAAATTGATATGGATTCCTAAATGAACCATAAATAATTCAATGCAAAATGATAAAATTAGGATATCAATTTTTGAGGCACCCAAAGTTAAATGGGTACCCAAATATCCTCTTTTGTAGGAATCCTAACCATCGCAAGCTTGGAGTAGGTAACGATACAATACATGATCGTTATCAAGCTCACTAGCTTGGGTAATAAAAGACCCTTGAGTGTTATATATTTTTTGGTTATGCACCATAATTACTAAGTCTAAAACATACTTGCATTAAGTCTCCTAAAAAATGATTTTGATGAGAACATTTTTGTCATTTTACAATTTAAATCCCATGTTTTGAAATGATGTGGTCTTAATGGATTTGACGAAACCTTATTTCGGAACTATACGATGATACTAGACTTATATATATATAATATATATATATATATATATCTTCATTGAACATTCCTATGAAAAGTCAAATTCACTTTATACTTAAATTACATTTTCCATCTATTCAAGATCTACAAAATCATTTATTTTATGAATCTTGTATGTGATTTTAATGATGAATTTGGAGTTAATGAATTGAGCTAGAATGAGATTCTTCAAATGATTCATAACTTCTAAATTTCTAGAATCATAACTTTATTTTGATTAAAATCATGACTTATAGTGTATTGATGGCTTGAATGCACTTGATACTTGGATTTTCTTTTGAATTCGATGACTCGATTCTCCTAATGCATGAATTGATAATTCGTTTTTATTCCCGACTCAAAATCTCCTTCCCTTGATCTATATCTCAGACTTATAATTTGAGATTATATGATTCATGATTTTGATATCTATGAACTATGAATGACATCTTTTAGTTGAATTTTACATCCTTCATGATTTCATAAATTGATCGTTGTTGATTTTGATTATGATACACAAGTTTTCGTAACCTTCGGAATTCACTCCCCTTTTATCATTCGAGTTTTCTTCTCTTTACGTTATCATTCTCTCTCGATCCTCTCAAGGATAAAGTTTTCGATGTCTCTTGATTACAATAATTTTATTAATTATTTAAATAATTTGATAAGTCTCACACTTAATAAAAATTACCTCATAATTAATATGAGATCGGAAGTAATTCAATGGCATCATTTCATCTTAAACAAATACATGACAATCAAATTAAACATCTGTGAGATAGATGTTAAATATAAAAGTCAAGTTGATCAAATAGTCAAGGTGTTGTAACCCATGAAAAATTGTCTAAGTCAAGGTGCCAGTGGTGGCACCTCCAGAACTAGCGATAGCACCGCTTGGGCATTCTGTTCCCAAGCGGTGGCACCACCCAAAGCCCCCTTATATAAAGGGGCTTTAGGGCCGGTGGTAGAACCAACCCTCTTGCTGTTGCCTCCAAAATTACTCTCCCACATCTCCATCTCTATTTTTCCTCTCAAGAAGACCGAGAGAGGCTTCCATCCTCTCAAATCTTGGATCAAGATCACTATTTTCTACTAAGGTAATCTTTGACACTCCTTCTTTGAATTCTCAATACATGACTGCCCTTTTGTAATTCTCTTTCACTATTATTATGTTTAGACAAATGGCTCCGAGGGGATCATCTAGGGACAAAGGGAAGAGGAGGGAAGGAGATTCATATGACCCATCCCTTTTTAACTCTAGTGAAAATGCCCTTAGGTACCCTAGTTTTGAAACAAGAAACGTGCATAAGGGTAAGCATATTGATCTAAGTGAATTAGGAGACCTAGAACTTATTAGTTGGTTTGCCAATTTAGATGTCTTGCCTATTTTATAAATTAGCGAACCAATTTACCCTAGGCTAGTTCAGTTGTTTTATACTAACCTAAGCATAGATGAAGATGACAATGTATCAACCTATCTTCTAGGGAACCAAATTTCAATTATGGATAGCACAATTTGTAAACTAGTATGAATCTTTGAAAAAAGAAGGGGTTGTTATTTTAGAGGATAGTGGGATTTGGATGCAATTAGAGTAACCTACTCTGAGGCTTTAGGGAACATTTTTGGAAATCCTAACCTAACCATAGTCCCTAAAAGCTATAAGCATTTACTACCTTTTAGCTCTAAGATTCTCCATCATATCATTATTAGTATTCTAATTCCTAAACAATATGATCATGATGAAGTTAGTTAAATGGAGTTAGGTACTATGTATTGGATAAAGATCAGACAAGAAAATTGTTTTGGATACCGTATGGGGGACATAGTATCTAAGAATTTAATGCTATCGTATGGGGGGTTAATCACTAGATCACTACATGTATATAACATTAGAATACCACCCAACGAAAAAGTAATAAAAGTGGATAGATATAATGTTATTAATCAAAACTTACTTAAGCGACTGAGGTGCACATTTAGGAATGGAATCTGGACTAGGCAGCCTAGAAGGATCAATCCTTCCCCTCTAGTAGAAGAACCTGAAATACCTGTATTTAGGGGTAATGAATCTCCTCTTCCTAGTCTCTTTGGTGCAGCACTAACAGATCCAGCTCCTGCTCCATCTTCTGAAGATCCGATCACGACTAAAATAAATCAACTCAAATCATAGTAAACTGAAATCCTAAATAAAGTGCGTCAAATGAATTGAAAGTTGGATAATTTGTATAGGCATTTTGGTATTCCACCCGAGGACTAGTTATAAAAACTCTATGTTGACTTCATGAGTTGTAATGGAGCTTATGACTCTCATTTTGTACTCTTTATGTTATTTTGACACACTTTAAAGTTTCATATGTATTGAACTTAATACATGAGGTTGTTATATGTTTTTTTTCAAAAATTTTCAACTTCATATCATCTTTCCGGTTTTCATGAACTTATCTTAATCCTTCACCTATCATGGAATTATCTTTTCGGATTTTGTATTATCTTATGACATCTTTCGATCTTGTATTTTCGATGGAACCTTCATTTTATCTTGGATTGATTCTCTTATTTCATCTATTGAAGATTTTTAGCATCATATGCATGACCCTTGGTTGATGAAGTTTTAAATTGATAACATGCCCATGTAATATCTTGGTTAAATTAATTCTATCGATTTTATACTCCCTCTACTTCTATTGGCATGAATGAATCGATTTCATTATTTATTTTACACATTCGTATCATGAAATTTGAAGTTTGATGATTTTGTCTTCATGATACTCGGAACTATTTTCCTTTTCTTATCTTTATGTCAAACTTTGCATGAAAAGAAGAAGCTCTCAAAACTTCTATAGCTTAAACACTCTTCGGATTTCATTCATGCTAATTTAATGAATTCTTAACTCTTGTGCAAATTTTTACATCTTGAGCTTTTATGACTTGATTGGTTATTTTTCACTTAATGAATGAAAATGCCAAGTTAGCCCATTATGAAATTTTTGATGATGATGTGTTCCACTTCATAAATTTTTCATAGAAATGCCAAGTTGGCTTTTATAAATTTTTAAAGTATGCAAACATCATCATGACTCCTATCATGAGTTTTGAGCTTGAATAATCTCTCTTTTCTAACTCACAAATTTCTTTTGAATGAATGTCATGAGCTCTTGATGATATTTTTATGAATTTTGGCTTCAATGATCTATCTTTTCCACTTTACGATTTTATTTCTATGGCTTGAATATTTGATCAAATTACCTATTGAACTTTTCATCGCAATCTTTCTTGAATGAACATTCATAATTCTTATCATGAAATTTATGAATTTTATGTTCAAATGATCTCTTTTCTACCTCACTAATTTCATTTGGTAGAAATGATTCTTGTATGTCATTTTTAATGACTTGAATGATTCACTTTTATACTTCAAGAATTATTATGCAGAATTAACTCTTAATTTTTCATGTATGAATTTTTCAGGAGCTATTAGAAATTCTTATGAATGTTTTGCTTCAATACTCTATCCCTTCTACTTTACGATTTTATGGCATGAATTTTTCAATAGAATGCCCATTTCCTTGATGGATTTATGGTATCAAGGCCCATTTCCTTTTTGTTGATGACAAAGGGGGAGAAAAATGTGGCAAGTTAAATTGATGACTTGATGGAATGATAAGTGCCTTGTTTGTATCATATTGCAATGTGTATCGTAATTGCCATGCTTTGTATCAAAAATTGATTACTATCTTTAAAAGCATCATAATATATCATAATTATATGTAGTGTATCACAATTGTATTGAAATGTATCTCATGCATTGCAAATGTTTCATGAATGCTTAAAATGGAAATTGCTCTATGATTATTATCGTATCATGCTACTTGAATTTGATATCTTGCCTTGACATGATAAGCTTTCATTTGTGTACCATTTGATGATGTATCATAAAATGATATCATGCCTTGGATTTGTGCATTTTATTTTGATATCATTTGATCCTTGCTATATTTCAAAACTATAGTTGGTATCATGTGTCAAAATGATGATTGTCTATCATCATTCAACATTGAACTTAAAAATGGGTATCATACCTTGACATCATTTTCGGATTGTGAAAAATATGAAGTTTCGTATTTATGGATGAAAGTTCATGCTTGTCTTGCATGACGATAAGTTCAACGAATGTAACTTATCGGTTTCGGCTTGAACTCAAGAGGTTTGAATTTAAGTATTTTCTTTCTCAAAATATAGCATATAGATAGGGGGAGTTAAGGTTAACTCCATCATCAATTGATTATCATCATAAAAAAGGGGGAGATTATTGAATCTCGAATTTTGATGATGAAGTCAATTAATAGATTATTTGATTTAGTCCATATTATTAAGATAGGTATGCAAGATTAACTTCGATAGCAATGAAGACATAAAGTAAATTGCTGGAGTCATGTACGTTGGGAGTCTGAGAGTCCGTTGGAAGTCCGTAGGTTCATTAGAAGTGCTACTAGAACAGGCCAAGAATAAATCGGAGACTTGTCGAAGGAGTGTCGGAAGTTCTTCGGAAGGTTCGTCGGAGGTTCATGAAGCTCATCGAGATAGTCGGAAGCTTGCCAAATAGACTCATCAGAACTCGTTGTAAAGTACGGGAGCCTACTAGAAGTCCACCGAAAAACTATCCGAGGGTTTGTCGGAAGTCCATCGAAAGTTCACCGGAAGCTTGCCCGAAGAAGACTCAACATTGTCGAATTGTATTTTGCTTAGAATATATTTTCAATTTCATAGTTAGCATGTAATTAGGGTTAGAATTAGGTAATAATCCTTTAACCCTAGTAGGGGTCAATTAGGCCTGTAATTTAAGTGGATTGGGCCGAATTCAAGGCCCATCCATGTTTGCTGGACTTGTCTGGCGGTGGCACCACCAGACTGCGACGGTGGCACCACCCTAGAATAGGTTCCTAGGTGGTCTGGGTGGTGGTACTACTAATAGTTATTACCTATCAGTGGTAGTACCACTTGAGAGGTGGTGGTACCGCCCCTCCACAAAGCCTAAGGACTCTATCAGGCGGTAGTATTGCTAGATTGGGTGGTGATATCACCTAGTACACTGATAGAGTAAGGTCAACTAGTGGTGGTACCGTCAGTGCCTGGTGGTGGTATCGCCAACACCCGAAAATTCAAGATATGACTCTTTTTTGCTCTAATTCTAAAGCCAATTGAGCTTATAAATATGCCTTACTTCTCAGCTGGCTAAGGACATTGAGAAGTGATAAGAATTGAGTCAAAACTCTAGCGAAATTACTTTCAAAATTTTAAGTGTTCACCTCCAAAAAACTCATTTATAAAAGTTCTGTAAGAGAGCGTGAACCACTTATAAAAGTCGATAAGAGGGGTGCTTGGTTCTTCCCCTTCAAGAAAGATTGATAGTGGAAGCCAGGAACCTCATCGGAGGAGGTTTCAGAGTGGATGTAGGTCATTTGACCGAACTACTATAAATTACTACGTACTTCTCTTGGTGTGAGTTTTTAAATTACTGTATTTTAATTTTTACTTAGCTGCAATCTCTCAATTGCCTTCTCTCAACTCTCTTTTATATTTACTCGAAATATTTACTTTGCTGAAATCACTTTTGTCGAACTAAAACTTCTCAATGCACAACTCTTTTCGGAATTAGTTTGAATTTATGATTTTTTATCCACTACACTAATTCACCCCCCTCCCTCTTAGTGCTGCACTAGATCCTAACAAATGAAAAGCAAAAAAACATATAAACTGAGTTTATAGTAGTTCAGTCGTCACAACCTATGTCCACTCTTGATTCCTCTTGTTGAATCTCGGATTTTGATGATGAAACTAATTGAGTGTGTTTTGTTATTTAACTGCATGTTGAGTTACGCAGGTCTACTATCGATCAAGATTAGATAGTTGACACTGGAGGAATTGACGTTGCACCGGAGGTGATCACATCAGGATATTGGGTGTCGAGCTGGAGATTCGATCGACTATCGGTATGAGGCTTCGTACGTCGGGCATCGGGCCAAGAAGAGCGTGTTGCGCCAAGGATACCGGGATTGCAAAGATCAGTCACCGATTGGGCAACGGATCGCAAGAGAGGATGATGTGCCGAAGGATCGGACGAAGCGCCGACCAATGATGTGCCGGGCAACTGAATGTCAATTCGTATTGTAATAACTATCTAGATCGAAGTAGAGTGTTTGTTGTTTGTGTGCAGGAGTAACTACGATATGGATGAAGACGTAAAGCGAAACAAAGGGTCGAAGTCAAGTGCGATGGATCATTGGGAGTTCGAGTGTTCGATGGAAGTCTGAAGATTCGTTGGGAGTGTTGCCGGAACTGGCCGAGAATGAGTAGGGAGCTTGCTGAAGGGTTTTCGAAAGTTCGTCGGGAGGTTCGTCGGAAGTTCGCATAGTTTGCTAAGAAAGATCAGAGCTTGCCAAAGAAGCTCGGGGGAACTCACCAAAATCATCGTGGAGTTTGAGAGCTTGCCGGGAGTCCGCAGGATGGTTTCCGAGGGATCGTCGGAAGACCACCGGAAGTTCGTCGGAAGCTCGAGGGAAGAAGACTTGACTTGCGGACTTTGTAATAGCTTAGGAATGTCTTTAATTTCGTAGTTAGCACATTAATTTGGGTTAGGATTAGAGGTTAATCCTTTAACCCGAAGTAGGAGCCATTGGGCCTTAGTTTGGGCCAAAGTTTTTGGCCCAACAAAGACTAACGCATGCTACGTGCATGCACGCGTGCATGGTACTGTAGCATGCTTTGATGCGATTCTGATTACTATAGCCGGCTACCTGGCGTATTAGCACCTTTGTGAGTATGCTGCCTCGCATCAGCATCGAGCAGGTGCAATCGTCAGCGGCAGACCGCTCGCCGTAATGGAGGGTGTATCGATGCCCTTACTGAAACAAAAGATTCAAATTTTTGGCTCCAAGTTTGGGCTCCAAATTTGAATCACTTTGAGGCTTATAAATACCCCTTCCTTTTCAGCTGAAAAATAGAACCCTTTTGAGAGTTAGAATCTTGGTTTTGAGCTTTTGAAAAGTCTTAAAAAGTCTTGTTCTTGCTAAGTGTTCACCTCCTTCTTCTCCTTGAGAAATCTTGTAAGAGTGTGAACCACTTGTAAAGGATTGTAAGAGGGGTATTTGGTCCTTCCCCTTCAAAGGATTTGATAGTGGAAGAAGGAGCCTCATCGGAGAAGGCTTGAAGTGGATGTAGGTCACTTTTGAACCACTATACATCGCTGCATCTTGATTGTGTGAGTGTTTAAATTTCTGTTTTACTTTGCTGCAAGCCTTTACTTTACTTGCTCCACTTCCTTTTTATCTTTGTATGCATGCTTCAAAGTTAGAACACAAAAATCGGTTTCAAATGAAACGTTGCTTTCATCGTACGAAGTTTCCGAAGCTTGTTTTAAATCGCTGAAAAATCCATCGTTTTCTCCGCTACACTAATTCACGCCCCCGCCCCCCCTCTTAGTGCCGCTCGATCCCTAATACCTCTTATGTCGAGGCTACTGATGTTTACTAATGATTGTCTTTTAATAGGTGAAGACTAACTACCCTCTTACAACTCTTTTCTCTTTTTCACAAGTTTAGGAGACAACCTTTATAAGTCTTACACATTTCTTAGAATAAGCCTAAAACTTAAAGAGGAGGTGGACACTTAGCACTTTTCACAACTTTACAACATAGAATAACAAGGCTTTTGGTTCTCTTTTCATGTGTGCTTTATGCATGAAAGAGTGCGGTGTTTATAGGCCCCAAATGGCTTAAAAAAAAGAGCCAAAAAAGGTCTCATCTCGGGTTTTCAAGTACTAGCAGTACCACCTCTACACTATGAGGTACCACTGCCTGTAGCATTAATTGCTAATGATACCACCGCCTAGTTTGGGCAGTACCACTACCAAATCTTGGTGGTATATCACTGCAAGTTATATGTGCCCTACAAACTAATCACATAAGTAATGGTACGTGTGACTTAACATGCACTCTTTCTTTTGCTTATTATTATTAGGTATTTTATCACTTTATCTTACGTGTTGTATATATTGTGCTATCCATGAATTTGTGCAATAGGAGGTAGATCGTGATGAGATCATGATAATGAGACTGATTTACCTTTAAACACGGATCCTAAATAATCCCAGTCATAGGTTACTCGAGAAGGACATCAAGATAATCGAACAGATTTGTGTCCATATGATGGAGGCGATTGGTCTTATAGCTGCTCATGTGGGGATACTAAAGATACGGTACAGGTGCTCATTGGAGAATGAGTTCACGGATTGATCTACCCACGAAATGCTAGATAGTTGATGATACCTTATTGTCAAACAATAATTCCATAGTCCTAGTACTGTATCTAGTCCTTAGACTTGAGACACTAAGGATATCTTGTATGAGTACTCCACTCTTTGATACCAGACTTGTAGGTTTGGAAGCTCCAAACCTAGTACAGTCGGTTATTAAAAGTGGTAGCCAACCTTACGAGGGCTATTGAGTGTCGATAGAGAATCATCCACTCTCGGTATCATGAGAGGAATATCTCATGTATTCTTACTCAAACGAATCCTTGGCCAAGGTTGTTCTGATTGAGAGAGAAAGAGTTCTCCGAGAGAATCCGATTAGAGCGAGACTCGAGGAGAGATCGTATGGGCCTGTCAACATAATACCCAGTATAGGGTCTCTGGGATATTAGATATATGAGAGACTATAGGTACATGATAATTGAGGATAGATAAGTCCAAAGGATTGGGTTCCCTTGTATCGTTTGGGGATTACGGCATAGCGGCCTAGTATATCCGTAGTCGATGAGTCGAGTTAATTATTATAGGGATAATAATTCACTAAGTCAGGAGGAGTTCCAATAAGTATGACTCATGGCCAGCTCGACATTAGGCCTAGAGGATCATACACATATGATAGGTGTCACGACGAGTATAGGTTCGGATATGAGATATCTGCCAAAGCCCCTATCTTATTGTATATCCATTAAGCCCATGAATTATTGGATCCTAAGATAAGATCCAATAAGAGCTAATAAGAGATTATTAGGTAGAGACCCACTGATCTAAGAGGCTTGGGTAATTGGTGTTAGGATCGGACAAGCACCAAGAGGGGGGGGGGGTGAATTAGTGCAGCGGATTAAAATCGTAAACTTGGAACCGATTTTAATAAAAGACTAGTTCGTATGAAAACTTCGATCCGACGAAAGATGACTTGGTAGAAGTTGCTTGAGTAAAAGTAATGTCAAACTGAATGGTTTGCAGCCAAGTAAAGAGATGAAACAGAAATTTAAACACACACATTCAAGATGCAGCGATGTACAGTGGTTTGGTCAAAGTGACCTACATCCACTTCCGAAGCCTTCTCCGATGAGGCTCCCAACTTCCACTAGCAAATTATTTTGAAGGGGAAGGACCAATCACCCCTCTTACAACCCTTTACAAGAAGTTCACACTCTTATAGATTTTCCAAAGAGAAAGAATGAGATGAACACAAACCACTGAAAACAAGACTTTTGCAAGACTTTAGCTTGATTTCTAACTCTCAAAAAGGTGCCCTTTCAGCTGAGAAAGGGAGGGTATTTATAGATCCAAAATGGTTTCAAATTTGGGCTCCAAATTTGAAATCAAATTGGAGTTCCCAATGCTGGCGGTGCTACCGCCTATCAGAGGTGGTGCTACCACTTGTCAGTCGTCAGATTGACAGTGCACAGTTGGTGCTACCACCTGGAGTAGGCGGTACTACTGCCACTGTTCACTGTAGCCGTCAGTACTACCGCCCCAGGCTGGGCGGTAGCACCGCCCAGCACACGGCTGCCAGGCTATCACACCAAGCGCCAAGAGAGGGTAAGCAAGGTGAATTCTCATGGATGTCATGGTGATCACCCCGGAGGATGTATCACGCCGTGCACCCCAGGAGAGGGTGCGCCCTAGAGGGGGTAGGCAGCCGTGCACCCCAAGAGGGGGTGTGCCCCAAGAGGGGATAGGCAAGGTGCATTTAGTCCCACATTGGTAAGGAAAGGGGAGGTCTTGAGCCTTATAAGCGTTGGCGCTGCACACCCCAATGGATCGGTTTTGCGGGGAGAGGGTAATGGCCATGTGACAAGTGGTATCAGAGCAACCCCTGGCCTTCACCAATCACCCCAGAGGGGGTGTCCACGCCGAGTGCCCCAGAGGGGGTAAGCAGGGTGGCCAGTCCGTGATAGGGACGTCATGAGATTAGGTGGGGGAGAATGTCACGCCAAGCGCCCAAAAAGGGTAGGCAGGGTGAATTCTCATGGATGTCACGGTGATCACTCTGGAGGGTGTATCACGCCGTGCACCCCAGGAGGGGGTGCGCCCCAGAGAGGGTAGGCAGCCGTGCACCCCAAGAGGGGGTGCGCCCCAAGAGGGGATAGACAAGGTGCATTTAGTCCCACATTGGTAAGGAAAGAGGTCTTGAGCCTGCCTACCCTCTCTGGGTGCTTGGTGTGACAGCCTGGCAGCCGTGTGTTGGGCGGTGCTGCCCTCCACTAAGCGTTGGCGTTGCACACCCCAATGGATCGGTTTTACGGGGAGAGGGTAATGGTCATGTGACAAGGCGGTGCTACCGGTTCTACTGCCTAGCACAGGCGGTTCTACCGCCTGGCCCATTCAGCTTTGTTGAATAGGCCTTGTTCAAGGCCCAAAAGGCCCAGTAAGGGCCCGGTTGGTCCCTACCAATTTAGAGCAGGATTAATTCGAAATCCTTGCCCTAAGTACGTACCAACTACAAATTAAAACATAATTAATAGTGATTTAAACCGACATTCTTCAAGTCTTATTCCGGCGAGCTTTACGATGAGACTTCGGCGGTCCTCCGATACTTCCCTCGGATTTCTTTCGGCGGATTCCCAGCATGCTCCCGACTTATATGGCACGCTCAACGAGTCTTCGACAAGCTGCCGAACCTTCTCGGCAAAGTTCCATGAACCTTCGACGATCTTTGCGATGAACATTCGAAAACTTCGGCAAGTCCCTGATTCGATCTTGGTTGGTTCCGGCAACACTTCCGATGATCCTTCGGACTTCCGATGAACTCTTGAACACCCGACGGACTTAACCTCAGCAAATCACTTTATGTTTCTGACCCATCGTAGTTAATCCTATACACTTATCTTTGACAATATAGATTAGAATAAATATTTCACCAATTGATTTTATCATCAAAATCCGAGATTCAACAATCTCCCCCTTTTTGATGATGACAATCAATTAATGATGGAGTTAAACTCAACTCCCCCTATCTATATGCCATATTATTAGAAGGTAAAAAGCACTTGAATTCAATCTTTTGAATTTAAGTCAAATCGAATAGATTTCATTCAACATAAAGCTTAATAAACAAGCTTAGGCATAAATACTTAAAACAATGTATTTTAAACAATGTCAAAGTATTTACACCTATAATAACCAGAAATATTAATTCAAACATGATAAAGATCAAATGATATTCATAAGAGTGTTTCAATATCAAGACATGATATCAAATGAAAAAGTAGCTTATCTTAAGAATAAGAGTTTGCAATGTGATACAATTGATTCATTTTTCACTTTAAGCATTTTATTCCAACATAGCAACAATTACTCCATCATAGCAATTTACATTTTTCTCCTCCTTTGTCATCAACAAAAATAATGAAGGTGAAGAAACCATTCATTGTCAACAAGTGAGCCATGGAGAGAGCAAGAAACCATTCGAGGAAGGTATCAAGTCATAAAGTAATATAAAAGTGTCATCCATAGTAGTCACAAGAAGGAAGGTGTCAAATTACGATGAAATCGAAAAAAAAAGTTCATTCAAAAGCTGAGTAGATGAAATGAAAATAACAACACACAACATCATCCATAGTAGTCATAAGCATATCAGGACAAGTGTTTAAAAAGAAAACAACCGCTACTCCGGAGGGGGAACGCTGAAATGCCTATACAAGTGATCTATTTTGCGGTTCATTTGTTGCACTTCCATCAAAATTTTAGCTTGTTGTAATATGATTTGATTTAAGGCAAGCATGATCGGATCTTTAGTAGATGGAGAAGGAGCTAGCTCAAACGGTGCTGGATCAACAGGACTAGGCGGAGGAGATTCATTTCCCCTAAAAATTGGTGTTTCAGGTTGCTCTACTAGTGGAGGAACTATATCAACCCTTCTAGGTTACCTAATCCATATGCCATCTCTAAAGGTGCATCTAAGCCGCTTCAGGAGACTTCTATTAATTATGTTATATCTATCAACCTTCATTACTTCCTTGTCAGGTGACACACAAATGTTATGGGTAAAAGTGAGTCTAGTAATCAACCCACCATATGACAACATCGAGTCTCTAGAGAAAATTTCTATCATGTGTTGTCTAATCAAATAACCAAAGCAGTTGTTTTGTCTAGTCATAATCCAATACATCGTACTCAGTTTTAACATACTCATTTCATCAGGATGAAACTACTTCGGAAGTAGAATGCTTATCATAATGTGATGAAGTAATTTTGAGTTAAAAGGTAATAAGTGCTCGTAGCTCTTAGGGATGATGCCTAGGTTAGGAATAACAAAAATCATTTCTAAGGCTTCGGAGTGGGTTGCTCCGATTGCATCCATATCCCATTACCCTCTAAAATAACATCCTCTATTCTTTTCTTTAATTCCAAGTAACTCACATATGATACGATCAGAAATTTGAATTGTGGTTCCTAACACATAGGTGGACAAAACATCATCTTTAATAATCATGTTAGCATAAAATAGCTTAACCAACCTAGGGTAGATTGGTTCATTAATTTGCAAGATAGGTAGAGCATTTAGATTAGCAAACCATCTAATAGGTTCTAGGTTCCCTTGTTCACCTAGATCAACATATTTACTCTTATGTACAGTTTTACAATCAAAATTTGGGTATCTTAAGGCTACCTCACTAGATCTAAAAAGGGTTGGGTCAAATGAATCTCCTTCCAACTTTTTCCCTTTGCCTCTTATTGATTTCTTAGGAGCCATGTCTATATCTATTCATGATGAACAAACAAAAGGAAATAATAAGGAAAAGACAAGCAATTGTGAGTAGAAGAGAAAATTTCATCTATTACCTTGTTTGTATTTCCTAGAGAGGTGAGGAGCTTGGATCACAAAAATACCTTTGATTGCCCTTTAGGAGGAGGAAGAATGGAGAGGAGAAGGCTTAGAGGAGCTTAGAAGGAAGAAGGATGAAAGGGAGAGTGTTTCGGTCGGTTCTACCGCTGACCCTAACACCCCCTTTAATATGGGGGTGTTCGGGCGGTACTACCGCCAACCAGGTGGTGCTACCACCAACCAGGCGATGCTACCGCCTGGGAGCATAGTACCTAGGCAGTACTACCGCCGGTTTAGGCGATGCTACCGCTGGCCCCACAAATTATTTTTATTTTTTTTAAAAATCTCAAATTTGTTTGCTAGTGTTGAGATGATATGTAATCATAGATCATTACTTAAGATATAGAATTAAAATGAGGGAGGTAAATTTGCAAGAGCCGAGTTTTTGTAAAACCTACGAAAGCCAAAAGAAACTAAATATAATGCTGCTCATTTACAAGGACAATTTAACATGCCTATTTCCCTTCTAATAAAATCAAATTGTTCCTCATTTAAGGGTTTTGTAAAAATATCCACTAATTGATGATTTGTATCAATAAATTCAAGGGTGACATCTTTATTACTAACATGATCATGTATAAAATGATGCCTAATGTCAATGTGCTTAGTTCGAGAGTATTGAATCGGATTTTTAGTTAAACAGATAGTATTCGTGTTATCACATTTTATAGGAATATTCTTTAAATAAATTCCATAGTCTTCTAGTGTATTTTTCATCCAAATAACCTGTGCACAGCATGCACTTGCAGCTATGTATTCGACTTCTGCTGTAGATAGTGCAACCGAATTTTGTTTCTTGGAAGTCCAAGAAACAAGTGCATGCCCTAGAAATTGGCATGTTCCGGATGTACTTTTTCTATCTATTTTATATCCACCAAAATTCTTATCTGCATAAGCTGTTAAATCAAAGTTATCGAATTTTGGATACCATAATCCAAGATTTGGAGTCCCTTTAAGATATCTAAGGATTCTCTTAACGGCTTTGAAATGAGATAGCTTAGGATTAGCTTGGAATCTTGCACATAGCCCCACACTAAACATGATGTCAGGTCTAGTTACAGTGAGATAAAGTAGGCTACCTATCATGCCCCTATATATTTTTTGATCAAAATTTTTTCCATTTTCATCCATATCTAACTTAGTGGAGGTGCTCATAGGAGTGCTAATGTCTTTTGATCCATCCATGTTAAATCATTTTAACAATTCTATGATTTCTTCTATTTGATTGATAGATTTACTATTTACTATTAGCATTGTTAAAGGTGATAGCCTTAGTTGATCGCCTGTTCAGTTGTTGGAAATGCAGCATTGCTATGTTTGCTGCAACCGTGCATCACAGTCACACATGGGCGGCGGTCGCTATGGTTGATCTGCTTGTGAGAGGTAGTTACACCATGCAACGCACACATCGTAATAGCAACAGTAGCCATTGGCAGTCACTAGGCAACTAGCCATGCATCGTAGTGGCTACGTATCACGGCACCCATGTTAGGACCAAAATTGGCACTAAGAGGGCGGGGGGGGGTGAATTAGTGCTTTCACAAAAATATCATCAATTCAAAACTTTATTTGATAAAACCCATATCGAAAATGATGTTTAACTTAGAAATGATTGTAAGAATGTAATGAACAAGTAAAGCAGTTTGTAATAAGAGTAAACATCAAACAAAGGCAGCACACCAGATTTATTGTGGTTCGATCATTATGACCTACGTCCACTCTCAATTCCTCTCCATCGAGGCCACTTACTTCCACTATCGATCTTCCTTCAATGGGTGATGATCAACTACCCTCTTACAACCCTTTTCTCCTTTTCACAAGTTTAGAAGGTAACCTTTACAAGTACTCACCTCTCTCTTAAACTAAAATTGAAACTTAGAGCTAGAGGGGAATTCTCAAGGGATTACAACAGTGTTTTCATAAGTTTTCATTCTCTATTCTTATGTATACTAAGCAGGGATGAGAGGAGTACTTATAGGCCCCAAATGGATTTAAACTTGGAGCCAAAACCAATCTCATCCCAAGTCTTCGAGGTACTGGTGGTACCACCGCCTATGTTGGGTGATACCACTACCCAATCTGGCGGTATTGTCGCCTGACACAATTTTAGAAACTATGTCTTGGAGATTGAGCCACTAGCGGTTCCATCACCTATTCTGGTGATGCTATCGCCTGACCCAACTTTTGGGTCATTGAATGGGTCTTTCTTTTAGCTTAAGACAACTCCAACTTAGGCCTAATGGGCCTTTAATTGAGTTGGCCTAATTACATTCTAAACCAATCCAATTAGAACTAAAACTACTTCGATCTAGACATTTATTATAAAGTATTAATCACATATTGTCCGGCATGTCATTAGTTTATTCGGCGCTTCGTCCGACCCTTCAATACATCGTTTTCTCCATTGGTGTATTGCCCAATCAACATATTATCTTCCCACAACATTCGATCTCCTTGACATAATGTCGTATCTTCTTGGCCCAATGCTCGAACTCATGGCATGAAGCTTTCTACCGATATGTTGACCGATCCTCCGGCTCGACGTCTATTCTTTTGACATGTTCCAATCCATCCCAATATTGATTCTTCCTACTTTAATCAAATTGTCTCTCCATGATCGAAGCTAGACCTACATCATTTAAAATGCATATTAGATCATAAATTTTATCAATTGTTTCATCATTAAAATTTGAGTTCAACAACTCGCACACATTTGACAGCCACACAAGTGATGGTCACGTGCGAATGCTGGCGGCACCATGAATGAAAGTGGTGGCTGCACCGAGTGTGAATGTGGTGGCCACAAAAGGTGGTAGTTGCACCCCATGTGAAGTCGGTGGCCACCCTTATGTGCAATCGTGGTGCCCACCTATAGAAGTTGCATGCGGAAGGGCAGTGGCTGTAGATGGTGACAACTACATTGTGTAATAACCGCCCTTATGGGCAGAGAGTAGTAGCCACGCACGGGCAGGCCATGCTTAAGTGGCAGTCACGCATAGGCATAGGCCACACCCAAGCGAAGGCCATACGCAAGCACAGGCCACGCCTAGATGGTGATTGTGAGCAGGTGTTGAATCTCAAATTTTGATGATAAAATCAATTGATAAATTATTGATCTAATCCATATGTTTAAAAGAGTGTTGAGGATTAACTATGATAATGAATAAGGCATAAAGTAGATGTTGTGTTAGAGTCAAAGATCGAATGATTTATCGGGAGTCCTACTAGTTATAGGTGCCCTACAAGCCAATCACGTGAGTGATGGCACCTGTAACATGCTACGTCAATCTCTTTGCTTATGATTATTAGCATTTTCTTACATTATCTGGATGTATATTATGATGTCCTTGGATCTGTGCAATGAAATCGGATCATGATGAGATCACGATAATGGGACCAATTCACCTTTAAACATAGACCTTAAATAATCTCAGTCATAAGTTACTTGAGAGGGACATCAAGATAATCAAACAGATTGGTGTGTTGCATACCTATCCATATGATGGAGGTGGCTGGTCTCATAGCTACTTGTATAGGGACACTAAGGATACAGTGTAGATGCTCATTGGAGAATGAGTTCACTAATTGATTTGCTTAAGGAATATTGGGTGGTTATTGATACCTCATGTTAGACAGCGATTCCGTAGTCCCAATAGTGTATCTGGTCCTTAAACTTAAGATACCAAGGAAGTCCTATATGAGTACTCTATTCTTTGATACTAGACTTATAGATTTGGAAGTTCCAGATCTAGTACAATCGGTTATTGGGAGTGGCAGCCAACCTTATGAGGGCTATTGAGTGTCAATAGAGAATCATTCACTCTCGGTATCATGAGAGGAATATCCCATGTGTTCTTGCTTAAGCAAATCCTTGGCCAGGGTCATTCGGATTGAGAGAGAAAGAGTTCTCCAGGAGAATTCAATTCGAGTGAGACTCGATTGGAAACCATATGGGCTTGACAACACCATGCCTGATATACAATCTCTAGGATATTAGATGGATGAGAGACTATAGGTACAAGGTAACTTACGGCAGATAAGTCTAAAGGATTGGATTCCCTTGTATCGTCTAAGGATTACGGCGTAGTGGCCTAGTACGTCCACAGTTGATGAGTCAAGTAAATTATTATGGAGATAATAATTCACTGAGTCAAAAGGAGTTCTTATAGGTATGACTCACAGCCAGCTTGATATTGGGCCCAGAGGGTCACACACATATACTAGGTGTTGCGACGAGTGGAGGTTCGGATATGAGATATCCGCTGGAGCCCCTATCTTGTTGGATATCTAATAAGCCTCTGTATTATTGGATCCCATGGATGAGATCCAATAAGAGCTAAATTATTAGGTAAAGACCTATTAATCTAAGAGACTTAGGTAATTGGATGGAGATCCAATAGCCAATAGGGTAGGATCCATTAGGGTTTATATGAGGCCTCTATAAATAAGAGGGAACCAAAGGTCCATAGGCTGGAGTCTTCTTGGTAGCCACCTTCTATTCTCCTCTCCCTAGAGAGGAGCATCATTACAATCTCTACCGTGTGGATACCGCTAAAGAGGAGGATGCTTGACTTCCTTCATCCTCCATCATGGATCTGCAAGAACTCAGGGATATACGATCTCCCTAGGTACTTTCTTTTTACACACATAGTTTTTGGATTCACAGATTTGTTTTTGACGCATCGATCTTCGTACGACGATAGAACTTTTTGTGGAAATCCAGGATTTTTATTTTTTGTTCTTCCACTACGCATGAGATGTCGTCCCCTGGATTTCCCAACAGTGGTTTCAGAGCTAGATTGTTCATGTAACAATCATATTTTAACTATGTGTTGTGTTTTGGATGCGCTTTTGACACCAAAATTGTTGACGCAAAAGACGAGAGCGGGTAGCAACTATTGCTGCCCACGTAGTTAGGCCAAGGCTACTTGCAGCCATGGCCATCCACGTAGGGTCCGCTGGTAGTCGGCACTGGCCACCGGGCAAGCAACGCCTGTAGGCTTCCTACAAGGGGTAGGCGACGCCAACTTGCAAGCAACATTCCCGCATGGGCGGGGGGCGCCAGCGAGCGTTGCGCCCTTAGGGGCAATCGCCGCTGCCTACGGGCAGGGATGAACGCCCGCCCTACGGGTGCAGTGCCACCCATGGGTAGGGATGAATGCCCACCCTATGGATGCGATGCCACCCATGGGCGAGCGGCCTGCAAGGGCAGGGATAACCGACTGACCAAAATGCCCTTCAGAATTCAAAAAATTTTCTGTATGTCCTTATTTTCAAAAAAATATTACTTAATTAAAATATTTAATTAATAATTATTATTTATCTAGTAGTTCTGTATAATAACATATACATGTGTTGTATGATGTGGACAAATGATCATGGACCGTGTGATGTGATGTATGTGTATAATATGATCATTATTATTATTGGAGCCTATGAGTCTCTATTTTTCTCATTTATTGTCGGGTCTGCGTGTCTATAATTATATGGTAAATACATGAGGAGGTGCAGCAAGAGCATGGAAGTGACAATGGGACTCACGCGATCGAGACGGACGATCCAATGCATGGAGATGCATTGAGATGTCGACGGAACCAAAGAAGCGAGATGAACGATCACAGGGCATGGAGATGGGTTAATGCACATATAGATCTTGATATAAGTGATTGGGCCCATTGGCTTGGGCTTGATCATATTAGGATATGGTCCATGATCATCTCGTGTGATTACTTTTGTGATATGTGTTTGCTTATTCACCTACTAGATATACATATATATATATATATTAACATGCAATATAAGTATATATTAAATATATATGTGTGTAACACATCATATTAGGAGACTAAATCTAAAATCCCCTTTTTCGATAATATTAAGTCGATAAACGTGAGGCAATTAGATTGACCCACGTGGCCTTCCATCGTTATAGGTAGGAACCGATTCCTAGTGTAGGTTGAGTTGTTCAAGTCCCTCAAGACTCACATATATCGCGATTTGCTATCTTATCTATGACATAGAGATGTCACCAGTGACCTAAGGATATAATATGCTTGGTCGAGTCCCTCAAGGGTACATCATCGAATCAAACTCATCTTGTAACGATGATGATGACTTAACCGAACATCATGGTTGGTCAAGCCCTCAAGCCATGGTGGTTCGGAGGTCGAACAGGACGGGAATCACAAAGAGTTGTGATCGGTAAGAGTTGCCTATCTTTTGGGCTTATTGTAATTGGTCGAGTCCCTCGAGGTTACACTAAGATACCAATTGGATCCTGATCCCCACTAGAAGTCTACCGGAGACTTCCGTTTCATGTGCTGAGGGTGTTGCGTGACTCGCTAAAAAAATAGTGGGAGCATGTCAAAGATAAAAGTCCATATCTTGATTATGTATATTTCTACAAAATCTACATGTTATTTATTTGTTGTTGCATCTTTATTTTTTACAAAATGTTGATATTAGACTCTCTAAGTGGCATACTTAATGCCAACTACCTCATTCATCTAAATTATATGGATTGGCTCCACAAGCTGAGAATCACTCTCGTGACAGAGAAAATCATGTATGTCCTTGTTATATCAGCCTATGCCCAAGAAAATGTTGATAAATCTACAAGGGGAGCGACATCACATGCGTAGCGGAAGAACAAAAAACAAAACCCCAGATTTCCCATAGAAAGTTTCTATCATCGTGCGAAGATCGATGCGTCAAAAACAAATCCGTAAAACTGCACGTGTAAAAGAAGATGCCTAGGGAGATCGTATATCTCTGAATTCCTATAGATCTGTGGGAGAGGATAAAGGAGGTCAAGCGTCCTCCTCTCTAGCGATATCCACACGACAGGGATTATGATGATGCACCTCTCTCTCTAGGGAGAGGAGAATAGGAGGTGGCTACCAAAAACCCTCAGCCTATAAAGCTTTGGTTCCCTCCTATTTATAGAGGCTCCCTTAAAACCCTAATGGATCTTTTGCCCTATTGAGTATTGGATCTCCATCCACTTACCCAAGCCTCTTAGATTGCTAATCTCTTATTAGCAATTATTGGATCTCATCTCAGGATCCAATAATTCAAGGGCTTAATGGATATCTAATAAGATAGGGGGTTCAGCAGATATCTAATATCCGAACCTCCACTCGTCGCAACACCTACCATGTGTGTGTGACTCTCTAGGCCCAATATCGAGCTGACCGTGAGTCATACTTGTCAGAACTCCTTCTGACTTAGTGAATTATTATCTCTATAATAATTCACCCAACTCATCGACTACGGACGTACCAGGCCACTACGCCGCGGCCCCCAAACGATACAAGGGAATCCAATCCTTTGGACCTATCTATCCTTAGTTACCATGTATCTATAATCTCTTATCCATCTAATATCCCAGAGACTCTATACCGAGCATAATGCTGTCAGGCCCATACGGTCTCTCCTCGAGTCTTGCTCTTGTCAGATTCTCCCGGAGAACTCTTTCTCTCTCAATCCGAATAACCTTGGCCAAGGATTTGTTCAAGCAAGAATACATGGGATATTCCTCTCATGATACCAAGAGCGGATAATCCTCTATTGACACTCAATAGCCCTCGTAAGGTTGGCTACCACTCCCAATGACTGGTTGTACTAGATCTGGAACTTTCCAAGCCTATAAGTCCGATATCAAAGAGTGGAGTACTTATATAGGACATCCTTGGTGTCTCAAGTCTAAGGACCAGATGTTAGGGATCAAGCGGCACTAAGAGGGGGGGTGAATTAGTGCAGCGGATAAAATGATGGATTTTTCAGCGATTTAAAACAAGCTTCGGAAACTTCGTACGATGAAAGCAACGTTTCATTTGAAACCGATTTTTGCGTTCTAACTTTGAAGCATGCATACAAAGATAAAAAGAAAGTGGAGCAAGTAAAATAAAGGCTTGCAGCAAAGTAAAACAGAAATTTAAACACTCACACAATCAAGACGCAGCGATGTATAGTGGTTCGGTTAAAGTGACCTACATCCACTTCCGAAGCCTTCTCCGATGAGGCTCCCTTCTTCCACTATCAAATCCTTTGAAGGGGAAGGATCAAATACCCCTCTTACAACCCTTTACAAGTGGTTCACACTCTTACAAGATTTCTCAAGGAGAAGAAGGAGGTGAACACTTAGCAAGAACAAGACTTTTCAAGACTTTTCAAAAGCTCAAAACCAAGATTCTAACTCTCAAAAGGGTTCTATTTTTCAGCTGAAAAGGAAGGGGTATTTATAAGCCTCAAAGTGATTCAAATTTGGAGCCCAAACTTGGAGCCAAAAATTTGAATCTTTTGAGTTTTCGGTGCTGTCAGTCTTGGCAGACTGACACACCCAGGCGGTTCTACCGCCCCAGCCAGGCGGTGCTACCGCTTGGCTTTCCACGCACCAGGCGGTGCTACCGCCCCAGCCAGGCGGTACTACCGCCTGGCTACAGTAGCCGGGGCGGTGCTACCGCCCCAGGCAGGCGGTACTACCGCCTGCTACAGTAGCCGGCTATAGTAACGGACTATAGTACCAGCTATAGTGCCATGCTACAGTGCCATGCTACAGTGCCATGCACGTAGCATGCGTTGGTGCTGTTTGGGCCAAAAACTTTGGCCCAAACTAAGGCCCAATGGCCCCTACTTCAGGTTAAAGGATTAACCTCTAATCCTAACCCAAATTAATGTGCTAACTACGAAATTAAAGACATTCCTAAGCTATTATAAAGTCCGCAAGTCAAGTCTTCTTAGTGAACTTTGGTGAACTTAGGCGGTCTTAGCGATCCCTCGGAAACCATCCTACGGACTCCCGGCAAGCTCTCGGACTCCACGATGATCTTGGCGAGTTCCCCTGAGCTTCTTTGGCAAGCTCCGATCTTTCTTGGCAAGCTCCGCGAACTTCCGACGAACCTCCCGGCGAACTTCCAAAAACCCTTCGGCAAGCTCCCTACTCGTTCTTGGCCAGTTCCGGTAGCACTCCCAATGAATCTTCAGACTTCCGTCAAACTCTCGAACTCCCAACGATCCATTACACTTGACTTCGGCCCTTGATTTTGCTTTACGTCTTCATCCCTTTCGTAGTTACTCCTACACAAACAAACACCAAACACTTTACTTCGATCTAGACAGTTATTACAACGCGAATTGACATTCAGTTACCCGACACATCATTGGTTGGTGCTTCGTCCGATCCTTCGGCACATCGACCTCTCTAGCGGCTTGTTGTCCAATCGACGGTTGACCTCCGTAACCTTGATATCCATGGCGCAACTCTGCACTTCTTGGCCTGATGCCCGACGTACGAAGTCTCTTGCCGATAGTCGACCGAACCTCCGGCTCGACATCCAATATACTGACGTGATCACCTCTGGCGCAACGTCAATTCCTCTAGCGTCAACTATCTAATCCTGATCGATAGTAGACCTGCATAACTCAAAACGCAGTTAAACAACAAATCACACTCAATTAGTTTCATCATCAAAATCTGAGATTCAACACCAGATACACTACTGGGACTATGAAATAGTTGTATGACATGAGGTATCAATAACCATCCAGCATTCCGTAGGTGGATCAATCAGTGAACTCATTCTCCAATGAGCACCTGCACTGTAACCTTAGTGTCCCCACACGAGTAACTATGAGACCAGCTACCTCCATTATATGAATGGGTATATAGCACACTAGTCTATCCAGTTATCTCGATGTCCTTCTCGAGTAACCTATGATCAGGATAATTTAAGGTCTGTGTTTAAAGGTGAATCAGTCTCATTATCGTAATCTCATCATGATCCAATTCCCATTGCACAGATCCAAGAATATCACAATATACATCTAGATAATGTGAGATAATACCAATAATCATAAGCAAAGAGATTGACGCAGCGTGTTACAAGTGCTATCACTCATGTGATTGGCTTGTAGGGCACCTATAACTAGCAATCTCCCACTTAACCTAAAGCCAATCACTAACATGTCTGATCCCCATCAGACCTCTATAACGCTCAAAGACAATCTAAGTCAATGGCTTTGTCAGTGGATCTGCAATGTTATCTTCGGATGGAACTCTTTCCATTACTATATCTTTTCGGGCCACGATCTCTCTAATAAGTTGGAACCTCCTCAGAACACTTCCGATGAGACCCGGGTTCTCTTATTTGAGTAATCGCCCCGTAGTTGTCGCATTATAAGGGAATAATATCCTCGTTGCTCGACATGACTCCTAGGTCTGTGATGAACCTCTTCATCCAAACTCCCTCCTTTGCTGCCTCTGTCACAGCAATGTATTCTACCTCTATAGTCGAGTCAGCAGTAGTGTCTTGCTTAGAACTCTTCCAGCATACCGCTCCTCCATTCAGGGTGAACACATACCCTGAATTAGACTTGCTATCATCGAAATCAAACTAGAAGCTCGAGTCCGTGTAGCCCTCAACCCTGAGGCTACTACCTCCATATATCAGTAAAAGATCCTTAGTCCTTCTCAAGTACTTAAGGATATATTTTATTGCTTTCAAGTGCTCCAAGCCCGGATCTGCCTGATATCTGCTCGTGACACTCAAAGGATGCGCTATATTAGGCCTGATACATAGCATAGCATACATGATAGAACCTATTGCTGATGCATATGGTATCATATCCATGTGTGCCCTTTTTTTAGGAGTCTTTGGGGACATACTCCTAGAAAGTGATATTCCATGTCTCATTGGTATAAGACCTCCCTTGGAATTTTTCATGCCAAACCTTTTGACAATAGTGTCTATGACCTGGACTGGGACAAGCCAAGCATCCTCTTGGATCTATCTCTATAGATTCTTATCCCCAATATGCAGGATGCTTCCCCTAAGTCCTTCATGGAGAAGTGCCTAGATAACCAAGTCTTTACTATGGAGAACATTCCTACATCATTCCCAATGATCAGGATGTTATCCACATATAATACCAAAAAGGTGATAGTGCTCCCACTAACTTTCCTGTACACACAAGGTTCATCTTCGTTCTTAACGAAGTCATAAGATCTAATCACATCATCAAATCTTATGTTCCAATTTTAGGAAGCTTGCTTCAATCCATAAATGGACCTAAGCAACCTGCACACCTTATTTGGGTTATCCCTGGACACGAATCACTCAGGCTGTATTATATACACCTCCTCCTCGAGGTTGCCATTGAGGAATGCGATTTTGATGTCCATTTGCCAGATCTCATAATCATAGTGTACTGCAATAGCCAATAGAATTCAAATGGATTTTAGCATGGCTACAAGTGAGAAAGTTTCGTCATAGTCAACACCTTGTCTTTGACGGTACCCCTTAGCCACTAGCTTTGCTTTATAGGTCTCTACCTTTCCATCGACTCCAATCTTCTTTTTGAAGATCCACTTGCAGCCAATGGGTACAATACCCTCGGGTGTATTAACTAGGTTCCAAATCTTGTTGGAGTACATGGAATCCATTTCTGAATTCATGGCTTCTTGCGATTTCCCGGAGTCTATGCTCATAATAGCCTCCTCATAGGTCTGAGGATCATTATCCTTAACATCCTCTCTTCTGATATGTCCCACATATCTCTCAGGAGGATGGGATACTCTATCTGACCTATGTAAAGTTGAAACTTGTGTGTTAGATATATGAATAGATTCTGGAATGGTGCTTAAGCTAGGTTCTCCAACCTCACTCAACTCTATCATGCTCCCACTATCACCCCCAAGAATGTGTTCCTTCTCAAGGAACACTGCTCTCTTGGCTACAAAGACCTTTTGGTCCTCAGGGTGATAGAAATAATACCCACAAGTTTCTTTGGGGTCTCCCACGAACTTGCACCGTTCCATCCTAGATTCCAACTTGTCAGGGTTGTGTCTCTGAACGTGGGCAAGGCAGTCCCAAATCTTAACAACTTTAAGATCGGGCTTCTTCCCATTCCATATCTCATGTGGAGTAGACATCACTAATTTAATTGGAATTATGTTCAGAAGGTAAGCTACGGTCTCTAGGGCATATCCCCAAAATGGGATGGGTAGGTCAGCGAAACACATCTTGGAATGCACCATGTCTAATAGTATGCAATTCCTCCTTTTTGATACACCATTAAGCTATGGTGTATAAGGAGGTGTCCATTGGGATAATATCCCATAGTCTTTGAGGAACTGGGTGAACTTTGTACTCAAGTACTCACCTCCTCGATCTGATCGAAGGGTTTTAATACTCTTTCCTGTTTGATTCTCCACTTCTCATTTCCTCTTAGACTCACTTATACTCATGATATGTGGAGTTGTATCTAGTATATATAAGTCATTATGCAATGTTCCTCTCATAATGATCTCATCATCTAATATTATTAAACAACCATTGTTCTCAAAAACTAATTTATATCTATTAATTGTCAAACATGAAATGGAAAAAATATTTTTGATAATAGAAGGAACATAATAGCATGCATCTAATGCAATAATAGCTCCACCAAGCAGATGTAAGATGACCTTGCCAACAGCCAGTGCAACAACCTTTGCTCCATTGCCCATTTTAAGGTCCATCTCACCTCTATTCAATCTTCTAGGTCCTGCCAGAACCTGCAATGAATTGTAAATACGATAAGCACTCCCGGTATCTAATACCCATGTGTTATCATAAGATTCTGACAAATGGAGACTGATCATGAATGTACCTAAAGCTTCTGCAAGCTTCTGTTTCGCCCTCTCTGTAAGGTACTCTTTGTAGTTCCTTTTCTAGTGCCCATCTTTGTCGCAATGGAAGCACTGGCCTTTGTCCTTTGTTGAGTCTTTCTTGGCAACTTTTGCCTTACCCATTTTGCCTTTGCCCTTGCCTTTCTTAAGGGTCTTCTCAACCTTCCTTTTCTTTCTGGTCTTAGTAGTATAGAGAACCGGCTTCTCTTTCTTGATGGTGCTCTCTACTTCTCTTAACATATTGAGGAGCTATGGGAGGATCACCTCAAGTTTGTTCATATTAAAATTCATTATAAACTGAGAAAAGAAATCTGGTAGGGACTGAAGCATAAGATCGACAAAGGTTATTCTCTAGGACCATTCCTAGACCTGTGAGTTTCTCAATCCACTCAATCATCTTAAGGACATGGTTCTGAATCGATGTCCCCTCAGTCATCCTAACACGGAAAAGACTCTTTGATATCTCAAATCACTGAGTTCTTCCCTATTCCTCAAACAGTTTGTGGAGATGCAGGAGTATGGAATTAGCATCTATATTTTCATGCTGTCTCTGTAACTCAATAGTCATAGAGGCCAATATATAACACTGAACAAGAGTGGAATCATCTAAGTACTTCACATAACGAGCGATCTTATCCTCGCTTGCCCCTTCGTCGGGCGTAGGGATCACTGTATCAAGGACATATGCGATTTTCTCCACCGTGAGAACAATTCTCAGGTTGCGAAGCCAATCTGTATAATTTGGACCAGTGAAGTAGTTGGCATCAAGTATGCCACGTAAAGGATTTGAAAGCGATATTTTTCTAAAATAAAAAATATAATAGAAATAAATAACATGCGGACTTTGTAGAAATTTAAATAATTAAGATAAGGACTTCTATCTTAATGTATTCCCACTAATTTTTTGCGAGACACACAACACCCTCCGGTATGTGAATCGGAGACCCTCGGCGGATCTCTAGTGGGGATCAGGATCCAATCGGCGTCTTAACGTAACCTCGAGGGACTCGACCAATCACGTTAAGCCCGTAAAGGTAGGCAACTCTTGCCAATCACAACTCCTTGTGATTCCCGTTCTATGCGGCCTCTGAACCACCATGGCCTCGAGAGACTCGACCAACCATGATATTCGGTTAAGTCATTAACATCGTTACCAGATGAGTTTGATTAGGTGATATACTCTCGAGGGACTCGACCAAGCATACCATGTCCTCAGTGAAAGGATCTAATAGGCACTAAGAGGGGGGTGAATTAGTGCAGCGGAAAAAATCGTATTCTTAAAATCGATTTTTCAAAAACACACGTTTGTAGGAAGATCTCGATTCGGTGAAAGAGAACTTGAAAGTAATTGCTTGCGTAAAGGAAATAACTATGAACTAAATAACTTGCAGCAAAGTAAAGAAATGCTTCAAGAATGTAAACACTCACACATTCATGGACACAAAGATGTATAGTGGTTCGGTCAAATGACCTACATCCACTCTTGAAGCCTTTACGATGAGGCTCCGCTCTTCCACTAGCAATTCCTTTGAAGGGGAAGGATCAAACACCCCTTTTACAACCCTTTACAAGATGTTCACACATGTACAAGATCTCTCAAGAAAAGGAAGAAGGTGAACACTAGCAAAAACAAGACTTTTCAACACACTTTAAAAGCTCAAGACTTAGAATTTTTTGCTCAAAAGGGTACCCTTTCAGCTGGGAAAGGGGGGGGGGGGGGGATTTATAGGTCCAAAGTGGATTCAAAATTGGGCTCCAAAATTGGAATCAATTTGGGGTTCCAAGGTGAGTAGTCGGGCGGTTCCACATGTCTGTCTGGTTGTCTCCAAGTGCAGGCGGTGCCACTTGACCACGGTGATCTTCACCAGCTCGGTCACAGTGGCCCAGTGCGGTGCCGCTCGGTCTGGTAGTGGCCCAGGCGGTGCCACCGCTCAGCGACAGCGGTTCCACCGCTTTGTCTGGCTGAGAAGCGGTGCTAGCCCCGGCATGCGTAACGAAGGCGTCTTGCCGCTTGACGAAGCGATTCCACCGCCCGAGCACAGGCGGTTCGCGCTGCCTCATTCGGCGGGCGAATGACCTGTTGAGCCTCCAGCAGCCGATGAGACCGGTTGGCCCCTGAGGCGATTTGGCCCCTATTGAATTTAGGCAGGATTTTTTCCTCAAATCCTTGCCTTAATTATGTGCAAACTACGAACATAAAACATAACTCAACGTGATTTGATCCGACATGCTTCAAGTCAACTTCCGGCGAGATTCAAGCTTCCGATGCTTCCCTCGGATTGCTTCCAGCATACTCCGGATTGTATGGCGAGCTCAACGAGTCTTTGGCTAGCTTCCGAATCATCCCGGTGAGTTCTGCGAACCTACAACGATCTTTGAGAAGAACTTTTGAAAACTTCGGCAAGTCCCTGATTCGATCTTTCATGGTTCCGGCAACACTTCCGAAAATCTCTCGGACTTCCGATGAACTCTTGAACCCCCGACGGACTTGACCTCGGTAAATCACTTTATGTTTTCTTCCCATCATAGTTATTCCTGCACACTTATCTCGACAAAGTGGATTAGCACAAATATTTTACCAATTGACTTCATCATCAAAATCTGAGATTCAACAATCTCCCCCTTTTTGATGATGATAATCAATCGGTGATGGAGTTACTCTTAACTCCCCCTATCTATATGCCATAAAGAAAAATTTGCTTGAATTCAATTTTTGAATTCAACACAATAAAATTAATCTTCATAATGACAAAGTTGATGTTGGATAATAAGATGTCAAATAGGTATCAAAGATATCAATGAAGTATCCATAGTTAAGAACATGATATCAAGAACCTAAATAAGCATTTGAACTTGCAATAGCTTGTAAAGCATGGAAGATGTCAAATAGGTATCAAAGATATCAATGAAGTATACATAATTAAAAACATGATATCAAGAACCTAAATAGGCATTTTAACAAGCATGCATATAAGTGTCATCACATATTATTTCTCCCCCTTTGTCATCAACAAAAAGGAAACAAGGGATTCATATGTAACAATAAAGGATTGTCGAAAAATATCATAAATGTAGAAAAGGAAATCAATCAGAAAGCCGAAAATCATTTCATAGTGGCCAAGAAGATGTAATGAAGATAATGCAACATATATGTCAAGATGTAATGAAGATAATACAACATATATGTCAACATACAACATAAGTTTACATCGTTCAAAAAGAAATACAGCAAGCTACTCCTCAGGAGGAATGCCAAGATGCCTAAACATATGATCGATCTTTAGGTTCATCTTCCACATTTCCTTCAAAATTTCAATTTGCTGTAGTTTTACTTCATTTAACTCTCTCATGATCGGATCGTCAGAAGATGGAGCAGGAAGTGTCACTGATGTAGCTGCAACAAAGGATCGGGAGGAGTAGATTCATTTCCCCTAAGGTGGTGTTTCAGGATGATCTACGGGTGGGGGAAGAATATCACATCTCCTAGGTTGTCTAACCCCTATTCCATGTTCGAATATACAACTAAGTCGCCTAAGTAATTTAACATCAATGATATTAAATCTGTCCACTTGTATTGCTTCTTTATCTGGAGGAATGCTAATATTATGGGCATGCAGTAGTCTAGTTATTAAACCTCCATATGGTAACATTGATCCTTTAGAAAGGACCTCTATCATGTCTGCTGATTAGGTAACCAAAACAAAAATGTTGTCGGGTCATGATCCGATTATAAGGTACCTAACTCAGTGGCCCGATCTCATCATAATGAAACTGTTTAGGAATGATAATACTAATTAGAATGTGATGCAAAATTTTAGAGTTAAAAGGTAGTAAATGTTCACAACTCTTGGGAATTATACCCAAATTTGGGTTTGTAAACACTGTTTCTAAAGCTTCAGAGTGGGTGGCACCAAGCTGTGTCCATATCCCACTTTCCTCTAAAGTAGCACCTAGCTCTTTTTCAACAATGCCAATCAATGAGCATATAGTATTATCACATATTTGAATCTTATTACCTAGAAGATAAGTTGACAAGCCATCATCATTTACAGTTAGATTAGCATAGAATAGTTTCACTAAGCGTGGATAAAGAGGTTCAGTAATTTACAAAATGGGTAAGGCTTCTAAGTCTGCAAACCACATGATAGGTTCTAGGTTCCCTAATTGATTCAAATCAACATATTTTCCCTTATGAATGGGTCTAGAACCAAATTCAGAAAATCTAAGGGAAGCTTCTTGTGATTTAAACAAGGAGTGGTCAAATGAATCTACCTCCATCCTTTTCCTTTGTCTCTTGATGTTCTTTTAGGAGCCATTTCTATTTAAAGGATTGAAAAATTAATCAATTGAAAAGTTGAACAATTAACCAATTGAAGAAAGGAATGAAACTAGACAATAAGAGAAATAATTCTGTTTTACCTTAGATTATTCCCTTGAGATGTAGGAAGCTTGAATCAAGGTAAGCTCTCCTTCTTAGGCTTCTAGAGGAAGAATTGAGGCTTAGGAGAGCTTAAAGGTGTTTAGAGAGGTGAAGAAGGTGTTGGGGCGGTTCTCACAAAGTGGCGAGAGAGTTCGGGCGATTCTACACGCGGCCTAACTCACCCCTTATAAAAGGGGTGTTGAGTGATTCTGCGACGGTTCCACAGCTCCATGATCCACCATATTTTTTTTAATTGGTCTTAAAGAAGGGATGAAGTCAAAAAGAATTTGATGAATATAAGACCAGAAAAAAAAATCAGAATCGATGAAAAAATCAAAATCAAATCGATGAAAACCATAATTTCAAGGAAAGATGTCATCAAATAGAACTTACTTATTTGGACAGTTTAACATGCCTAATTCCCTTCTAATAAAATCAAATTGTTCCTCATTTAAAGGTTTCGTAAAAATGTCCGCTAATTGATGATTTGTATCAACAAATTCAAGGGTGACATCTCTACTACTTACATGATCACGTATAAAATGATGCCTAATATCAATGTGCTTAGTTCGAGAGTGTTGAATTGGATTTTTAGTTAAACAAATAGCACTCGTGTTATCACATTTTATAGGGATGTTTTTTAAGTAGATTCCATAGTCTTCTAGTGTATTTTCATCCGGATAACTTTGTACCTGACATGCACTTGCAGCTATATATTCAAACCTGTAGTAGATAGTGCAGCGAATTTTGTTTCTTGGAAGTCCAAGAAACAAGTGCATGTCCTAGAAATTGGCATGTTCGGAAGTGCTTTTTCTATCTATTTTACATCCACCAAAATCCGCATCTGTATAAGCTTTCAAATCAAAATTATCAGATTTTGGATACCATAATCCAAGATTAGGGTACCTTTAAGTTATCTAAGAATCCTCTTGTGACTTTCAAGTGAGATAGCTTAGGATTAGCTTGGAATCTTGCACATAGCCCTACATCAACATGATGTCAGTGCAGTTTGCAGTGAGATAAAGCAGACTAGCTATCATGCCCCTATAAGTTTTTTGATCAAAATTTTCTCCATTTTCATCCATATCTAATTTAACGGAGGTGCTCATAGGAGTGCTAACATCTTTTGAACCATCCATGTTAAATCGTTTTAATAATTCCAATGTATATTTTGATTGATTTAGAAATATACCATCACTTAGTTGCTTGATTTGTAGTCCTAAAAAGAAATTTAGTTCTCCCATTAGGCTCATCTCAAATTCATCACTCATATCCTTAGCAAATAATTCACATAGTGATTCATTACAAGACCCAAAAATAATATCATCAACATAAATTTGAACAATAAGAAAATCGTTTTCAAAATGTTTAATAAACAATGTAGTATCAACCTTGTCTTTAGTGAAATCATTTGAAATTAAAAAAGAACTAAGCCTCTCATGCCAAGCCTAGGGGCTTGTTTTAGACCATATAGAGCCTTAGTTAGCTTAAACACGTGATTAGGAAATAGAGAGTTTTCAAATCCGGGTAGTTGTTCGACATACACTTCTTCGGAAATAAAACCATTTAAGAATGCACTTTTGACATCCATTTGAAATAATTTGAAATCTTTATTATTAGCATAGGCAAGGAGCATCCGAATGGCTTCCAATCTTGCCACCGGAGCGAAGGTCTCTTCATAATCGATACCTTCTTCTTGGTTGAAACCTTTGGCCACTAGTCTAGCCTTGTTTCGAACCACGATACTGTATTCATCTTGCTTGTTTCTAAAGACCCACTTAGTACCAATAACTAAGTGGTCATTAGGAATCTAGGAACAAGCTTCCACACCTCATTCCTCTCAAATTGATTCAATTCTTCTTGCATTGCGATAACCCAAGAATCATCTTTCAGGGCATCAACAATGCATTTTGGTTCAACTTGAGAAAGAAAAGCGGCATGGGCACAAAAATTTTTGAAAGAAGAGTAAGTTTGAACCCCTTTCGATGTATCTCGTATAATTAACTCCTTGGGATGAGCATCTACATACTTTCATTCCTTGGGTAAGGAAGTTTGGGAAGAAGATGCATCCAAGTTGTCATTTTAAGGAGAGGGTTCATTCAAATTCAAATTATCAAGACCAAAATCATCATCAAAATCTTTCTTCTTAAATTCGAAAATTTCATTGAAACGACATGAATCGATTCTTCTATAAGTAAGGTTCTTTGTTGAAAACACGAAAAGCCTTAGAAACCGAAGAATAACCAAGAAATATGCCTTCATTGGATTTTGCATCGAATTTTCCTAAGGCATCCTTTTCATTTAAAATAAAGCATTTACAACCAAAAACTTTAAAATAAGAAATATTGAATCATTCCATAATTCATATGGAGTTTTAGATAGGGATGGTCTCACTAGAACTCTATTCATAACATAGCAAGCCATATTCACGGCTTCGGCCCAAAAATATTTTGGTAAATTATATTCATTTAACATGGTTCTAGCCATTTCTTGCAAACTTCTATTTTTCCTTTCCACTACTCCATTTTGTTGTGGATTTCTTGGAGTAGAGAAGTTGTGATTGTATCCGTTTATTTCACAAAAATTTTGGAAGTCATGATTTTGAAATTCACCTCCATGATCACTATGAATTGATGAAATCATAAGGCCTTTTTCATTTTAAGTGAGTTTACAAAATTTAGAGAAACATTTGAAACAATCACTTTTATGAGCCAAGAAATAGGTCCAAGTGTATCTACTATAGTCATCCACAATTACAAAGACATATTTGCTACCCCCTAGGTTTGATATGTCAATTGGTCCAAATAAGTCCAAGTGGATCAATTGCAATGGTCTAGTGGTGCTAATTTGATTTTTTGATTTGAAACTAGTCTTTATTTGTTTCCCTAGTTGACATGCATCACATACCTTATCCTTAAAAATTTTGTGTTTGGGATACCTCTTACTAAATCTCTAGATGAAATCTTAGAGATTAGTTTCATGCTTATGGCCTAACCTCCTATGCCAAAGCCATGCATCATCATTCAAAACCGAAAAGCACATTTCATTACTTAATTTATCAATATTTATGGTGTAGACATTGTTTTGTTTTAAAGCAATCATGGATATGTTGTTGTTGGGTTTTCCAATAATGCAAACATTAGATTCAAATCTAACAACATAACCTTTATCACATAGTTGACTAATACTTAAAAGATTATGTTTTAAACCATCAACTAGTAACACATTATCAATTGAAAAATTCGATTTGTTACCTATGGTTCCTTTGCCAATGATTTTACCCTTGTTGTTGTCTCCGAAGGTGACATATCCTTCTTCTTTGCTAGAGCATAGAAATGAGATGGATCTCCGGTCATGTGCCTTGAGCATCCACTATCAAGATACCATTTCTTGCTCCTAGCTTGTGAGTTTGTCTACAAAAGAGGATGGTTTTTAGGTACCCATTTGATTTTGGGTGCCTTACAAAATGATCTACTTACTTTGTAATTTATCATTGAATTGTATATGGTTCCTTTAGGAACCCATATCAATTTTTGTAAATTAATTTTCTTGAATAGACATTTGTAGGCAACATGTCCCGTTTTGCCACAAAAGTTACATTTCAAATGAGGTGATACATGCAATGTAGGCCCTTTAATGAAGGTGGTGGGATTTTGGTGAGAACCTCTCACAAATCCGATACCACTTCTATTTTCGACGTGACCTTTGTTAGCAAGAATCATGTCTAAGCCCTTGCTACCGACCTTAAACTTGTTTAGGGTCTCTTTGAGTAGCAAGTTCTCCCTCTTTGTAGCATCTAAGTCTTTACACTTAGAGCATGGGGGTGGAGAAGGGTTTTGAAAACTATTGAACTTACTTTGTAACAAAGCATGCTCTTTCTTAAGCAAATTGAACTTCTTACTAATAGTTTTGCATTCATCAAATAACTCATGAAAAGCCATAGAAAGTTCATCGAAAGATAACTCTTCATAAAGTAACTCACTAACCTCTTCTCCAAATGCCATTAGTGCGAAGTTTGCCTCCTCTTTGTTGCTAGCCTCTTCAACCGGAGTCACTTGAATCATCCCACGTGGCCTTCAAGGCTTTTTTCTTCTTGAATTGCTTCTTCTTGGCTTGAGGGCATTCATTCTTGAAGTGTCCCGGCTTCTTGCATTCATAGCAAAGGACTTGGTCCTTTTTGTGTTCAAATTTGCTTTTTGTATCATTTTTGAATTTGTTCTTTCTTATAAATTTCTTAAACTTTCGAGTTAGAAGTGCAATGTCTTTATCACTGTCCTCATCACTTGATGTTCCTTTCAAGTGGTCTTCTTGTGTTCTAAGTGTCATATCCTTCCTGTTCTTTGGAAGGGGGTTCTCAAGCTCTTCATGAGCATGACATGTCATCTCATAGGTCATTAGAGATCCAATAAGTTCTTCAAGCGGAAATACTTTAAGATCCTTGGCCTCTTGAATGGCCGTGACCTTTGGATCCCAACTCTTTAGAAGGGATCTTAAAATTTTGGTTACCAATTCAAAATTTGAAAAACCTTTACCAAGAGCTTTTAGTCCATTGATGACATCCGTAAAAGCGGGTGTACATGTCTCCAATGGACTCATTTGGTTTCATCCGAAAAAGTTCATAAGAATGCACAAGAATGTTGATTTTGGACTCTTTCACTCGGCTAGTGCCTTCATGAGTGATTTCAAGAGTGCGTCAAATATCAAATACCGATTCACAAATAGAAACCCGATTAAACTCATTCTTGTCAAGCGCACAAAATAAGGCATTCATAGCCTTTGCATTGAGAGCAAAAATCTTCTTCTCCGACTCATTCCATTCACTCATCGGAAGAGAAGATTTTGCAAAGCCATTTTCAACAATGTTCCAAAGTTCGAAGTCCATGGAAATAAGAAAAATCCTCATACGAGTCTTCCAATACGTATAATCCGACCCATTAAACATAGGTGGATGAGTAATGGAGAGACCTTCTTGCATACTAGAGTAGGCCATCTCTCTTGGGTTTTAAACCAATATGAGAGCAAACCTTGCTCTGATACCAATTGAAAGAATCTAAAAGGCACTAAGAGGGGGGGTGAATTAGTGCAGCGGAAAAAATCGTATTCTTGAAACCGATTTTTCAAAAACACACGTTCGTAGGAAGATCTCGATTCGGCGAAAGAGAACTTGAAAGTAATTGCTTGCGTAAAGGAAATAACTATGAACTAAATAACTTGCAGCAAAGTAAAGAAATGCTTCAAGAATGTAAACACTCACACATTCATGGACACAAAGATGTATAGTGGTGCGGTCAAATGCCCTCCATCCACTCTTGAAGGCTTTACGATGAGGCTCCGCTCTTCCACTAGCAATTCCTTTGAAGGGGAAGGATCAAACACCCCTTTTACAACCCTTTACAAGATGTTCACACTTGTACAAGATCTCTCAAGAAAAGGAAGAAGGTGAACACTAGCAAAAACAAGACTTTTCAACACACTTTAAAAGCTCAAGACTTAGAATTTTTTGCTCAAAAGGGTGCCCTTTCAGTTGGGAAAGGGAGGGGTATTTATAGATCCAAAGTGGATTCAAAATTGGGCTCCAAATTTGAAATCAATTTGGAGTTCTGGTGGTCGCCGTCTCAATGCACCACTGCTGCATGTGCATGTGCCACTTCTGCGTGCAGCGGTGCAGTGCTGAATAGGGCGGTATCACCGTCTGAATAGGGCGACGCACCAAAGCGTTCCACCACCTTAAGCTGGGCGGTTCAAACGCCTGCCTCATTCGGCCAAGGCCGAATGAGCCCTGTTTGAGCCTCAACTTGGCTCAGTAGAGACCCGGTTGGCCCCTATTGAATTTAGGCAGGATTTTTTCCTCAAATCCTTGCCTTAATTATGTGCAAACTACGAACATAAAACATAACTTAATGTGATTTGATCTGACACGCTTCAAGTCAACTTCCGGCGAGCTTTACGGTGAGATTCAAGCTTCCGATGCTTCCCTCGGATTGCTTCCAGCATACTCCGGATTGTATGGCGAGCTCAACGAGTCTTCGGCTAGCTTTCGAATCATCCCGGTGAGTTCCGCGAACCTTCGACGATCTTTGAGAGGAACTGTCGAAAACTTTGGCAAGTCCCTAATTCGATCTTTGATGGTTCCGGCAACACTTTCGAAAATCTCTCGGACTTCCGATGAACTCTTGAACCCCCGACGGACAACCTTGGTAAATCACTTTATGTTTTCTTCCCATCGTAGTTATTCCTGCATACTTATCTCGACAAAGTGGATTAGCACAAATATTTTACCAATTGACTTCATCATCAAAATCCGAGATTCAACACTCAGGTCACCTATGACATCTCTATGTCGTAGATAAGATGGTGAGACGCGATATAGGTAAGTCTCGAGGGACTCGACCAACTCAACCTACACCAGGAATCGGCTCCTAGCTATAACGATGGAAGGCCACATGGGCAATCTAATTTCCTCACGTTTACCGACTTAATATTATTAATGGAGAGGATTTTTGATTTAGTCTCCTAACATAATGTGTCACACACATACGTATTTAATATATATATACATATCTAGTAGGTGTATAACTAATCACACATCACATGAGCAATCACACCAGATGATCATGGACCATATCCTAATATGATCAAGCCCGAGCCAGTGGGCCCAATCACTCACATCAAGATCTATGTGTACTTCGGTGCATCTCTATGCCCTGTGATCGTCCATCTCGCTTCGTCGGATCCGTCGGCATATCAACGCATCTCCATGCGTCGGATCGTTCATCTCGACCTCGTGAGTCATGCTACCGCTAAGCCTCCTCATGTAATTATAACATAATTACAGGCACGTAGGCCCGATAATAAATGAGAAAAATAGAGGCTCGCAGGCCACAATAATAATAATCACATGTACACACATCGCATCACAGGTCAATGATCATCTGTCCATATAATACATCGCATGTATATATTATTTTATAGGACATCTAGATAAAAATAATAGTTAATTAAACTATTTAATTAACATATTTAATTTTCTAAAATCAGGGACATAAAGGAAATTTTTGAATTCCTATGGGTATTTTGGTAATTCTGTCAAAAGGGATAGAATATGAAATTTTTAAAATTTCAAGGGACAAAACCATCTTTTGCCCAAAACCTTAATACCTTTCCTACTAGCCACGCGGGCGCGCTTATATGGCGCGCATGGTCGCTCATCGCCTCGGCGAGCGCGCGCGCGCAGTCCGCCCACGGCGGCCCCTTGCTGCGGTGCGCCCACTTCTACGGGTAGATCACCCGCAGTGGCGCTGCCCCTTGCGGGGCGGGCGGCGTTACCACTTGTGGCGGCGCACTTGCGCTGCGCTCATGCCCATCGCGCGCTTCTACCGCGGTCGTGGCGCTCGCAGCGACGTTGATTCCCGCGGGTAGGCGTGGCGAGGCACCGCAGTGCTGCCGCCGTGGCCCGCACTGCGTCGGCCACCGTCGCTACACGTAGACCGATCGTTGCTTGTGCAAGCAGTAAGGCTGCTTGCAGCCTTGCAGTCACTGCATGAGTGTAGCGGGCAACAATAGTTGCTGCCCTTCCTCGCCCTTCACGCCAACGATTTTGGCATCAAAAGTAGATCTAAAACACAACACACACAGTTTAAGATCCGATCTTCACACGAACAACCTAGCTCTGATACCACTATTGGGAAATCCACAAGTGGAGCGACATCACATGTGTAGTGAAAGAACAAAAAACAAAACCCCAGATTTCCCATAGAAAGTTTCTATCGTCGTGCGAAGATCGGTGCGTCAAAAATAAATCCGCAAAACTGCATGTGTAAAAGAAGATACCTAGGGAGATCGTATATCCTTGAATTCTTGTAGATCTATGGGAGAGGATAAAGGAGGACAAGCATCCTCCTCTCTAGCAGTATCCACATGGTAGGGATTGCGACGATGTACCTCTCTCTTTAGGGAGAGGAGAATAGGAAGTGGCATCCAAAAATCCTCAGCCTATAGAGCTTTAGTTCCCTCCTATTTATAGAGGCCCCCTGAAAACTCTAATGGATCTTTTACCCTATTGGGTATTGGATCTCTATCCAATTACCCAAGCCTCTTGGATTAGTGGGTTTCTACCCAATAATCTCTTATTAGCAATTATTGGTTCTCATTTCAGGATCCAATAATTCAAGGGCATAATGGATATAGGGTGTTCAGCGGATATCTCATATCCGAACCACTATTCGTCGCAATAACTACCAAATGTGTGTGTCCCTCTAGGCCCAATATCGAGCTGACCATGAGTCATACTTGTCAGAACTCCTTCTGACTTAGTGAATTATTATCTCTATAATAATTCACCCAACTCATCGACTACGGACGTACCAGGCCACTATGCCGTGGCCCCCAGATGATACAGGGGAATCCAATCCTTTGTACCTATTTGTCCTCAGTTATCATATATCTATAATCTCTCATCCATCTAATATCCCAAAGACTCTATACCGGGCATGATGCTATCAGGCCCATACGGTCTCTCCTCGAGTCTTGCTCTTGTCGGATTCTCTTGGAGAACTCTTTCTCTCTCAATCCAAATAAACTTGGCCAAGGATTTGTTCGAGCAAGAACACATGGGATATTTCTCTCATGATACCGAGAGCGGATGATCCTCTATTGACACTCAATAGCCCTCATAAGGTTGGCTATCACTCCCAATGACCAGTTGTACTAGATTTGGAACTTTCTAAACCTATAAGTCCGGTATCAAAGAGTGGAGTACTCATACAGGACATCCTTGGTGTCTCAAGTCTAAGGACCAGATACACTACTAGGACTACGGAATCGTTGTATGACATGAGGTATCAATAACCATCCAGTATTCCGTAGGTGGATCAATCAATGAACTCATTCTCCAATGAGCACCTGCACTGTAACCTTAGTGTCCCCACATGAGTAACTATGAGACCAGCTACCTCCATCATATGAATGGGTATACAGCACACCAGTCTATCCAGTTATCTCGATGTCCTTCTCGAGTAACCTATGATCAGGATAATTTAGGATCTATTTTTAAAGGTGAATCAATCGGTCTCATTATCGTAATCTCATCACAATCCAGTTCTCATTGCACAGATCCAAGGACATCACAATATACATCTAGATAATGTGAGATAATGCCAATAATCATAAGCAAAGAGATTGATGTAGCGTGTTATAGTGCTATCACTCATGTGATTGGCTTGTAGGGCACCTATAACTAGCAGGAAAGGGCAAGCGAGGATGAGATCGCTCGCTATGTGAAATATACAGATGACTCCACTCTTGCTCAGTATATGTTGGGCTCCATGACTCTCGAGTTACAGAGGCAACATAAAAAGGTGGATGATAGATCTATACTCTTGAATCTCCATAAGTTGTTTGAGGAACAGGAAAGAACTCAATGATATGAGATGTCGAAGAGTCTCTTCCATACTAGGATGATTGAGAGGACACCAATTCATAATAGTGTTCTTAAGATGATTGAGTGGATAGAGAAACTCACAGGTCTAGGAATGGTCCTAGAGGATAACCTGTGTGTGGATCTTGTGCTTCAGTCCCTACTCGATTCCTTTTTATAGTTCTTTATGCTAATAAGACCAGAAAGAAAAGGAAGATAGAGAAGTCCCTTGAGAAGGGTAAAGAGCAAGGGCAGATCGGGTAAAGGTTGCTAAGAAGACCTAGAAGAGGACAAAAGCCAGTGCCTCCACTATGGTAAAGATGGGCATTGGAAGAGGAACTGCAAAGAGTTTATTATAGAGAAGGCAAAACAAAAGCTTAGAGAAGTTTTAGATATGCATTCATGATTAGTCTCTGTCAGTCAGACTCATATGATAACACACAGGTATTGGATACCAATAGTATTTATCAAATCTATAATTCGTTATAGGTTCTAGTAAGACCTAAGAGATTGATAAGAGGTAAGATGGATCTCAAGATAGGCAATAGAGCAAGAGTTATTGCTATTGCTATTAGCGAGGTTACCCTAAATTTTCCTGTTAGAGCTACTATTGCATTAGATGCATCTTATTTTATTTTCTCTATCATCAAAAATATTATTTTTATTTTATGTTTAAAATTGAATAGTTGTTCAACTATTAAGGATGATAAGATCATCACCAAAGGAACATTGCATAATAGTTTAATTATGCTAGAAACTACTCCATATATCATGAGTGTTAGTGAGTCCAGGAGGAAACGAGATGAGGTGAATAGCACATACCTATGGCATTGTAGGCTAGGTCATATCCATGAGGGAAGGATTCAAAAGTTGCTGACAGATAGATACTTGGATCTATTTGACTATGAGTCATATGCAACTTGCGAACCTTACTTTTATAGAAAGATAACCAACTCTCCATTTAGCAGAACTAGAGAGAGAGCCACTGAGTTGTTATTACTAATACATAGTGATGTATATGGTCCCATGTCAACTTACACCATCAGTGGTTATTCCTACTTCGTTATTTTCACTAATGATTTCTCTAGGTATGGACATGTGTACTTGATGAAGTACAAGTCCGAAGCCTTTGAGAAATTTAGGGAATATAAGAATGAAGTAGAGGTTCACACTAGAAAGAGTATCAAGACTCTTCGATCAGATCGAGGAGGTGAATACTTGAATATAAAGTTCACCTAGTTCCTCAAGGACCAGGGGATTCTATCCCAATGGACATCTCCTTATACACCCTAACTCAATGGTGTATCCGAAAGGAGGAATCGCACATTGTTAGACATGGTGTAGTCCATGATGAGTTTTGCCGACCTACTCATCTCATTCTAGGGATATACCCCAGAGTCCATAGCTTATCTTCTGAACAAAGTTCTAACTAAAACGGTAGTGTCTACACCATATGAGATATGGAAAGGGAAGCTCAATCTTAAGGTTGTTAAGATTTGGGGCTATCTTGCCCATGTTAAAAGACACAAGCCCGACAAGTTGGAATCCAGAATGGAACGGTGCAAGTTCGTGGGATATCCCAAAGAAACTTGTAAGTATTATTTCTATCACCCCATCTTTGTAGCTAAGAGAGTAGTGTTCCTTGAGATGGAACACATTCTTGGTAGAGACAGTGGGAGTGTGATAGAGTTGAGCAAGGTTGGAGAACCTAGCTCAAGCATCATTCCATAACTAGAGTCTCTTCAGATACCTAGCACATAAGTTTTGACTTTATATAGGTTTGGAAGTATATCCTATCCTCCTGAAAGATATATGGGACAGATTAGAGGAGAGAATGTTAAGGATATTGATCCTCAGACCTACGAGGAGGCTATTATGAGTATAGACTCCGGGAAGTGGCAAGAAGTTATGAATTCAATGATGGATTCCATATACTCCAACAAGGTTTAGAATCTAGTTGATGCACCCGAGGGTATCATACCCATTGGCTACAAGTGGATCTTTAAGAAGAAGATCGGGATAGATGGAAAGGTAGAGACCTATAAAGTAAGGCTAGTGGCTAAAGGGTATCGTCAAAGGCAATGTGTTAACTATGATGAAACCTTCTCACCTATAGCAATGCTAAAATCCATCTGAATTATATTGGCTTTTGTAGCACACTATGAGATATGGTAGATGGATGTGAAAACCACATTCCTCAATGACACCTCGAGGAGGAGGTGTATATGATACAACCTAAGGGATTTATATCCAAGGATAGTCCAGATAAAGTGTATAGATTGCTTAGGACCATCCATGGACTAAAGCAAGCTTCCTAAAATTAGAATATAAGATTTGATGAGGTGATCAGATTTTATAAGTTCGTTAAGAATGAAAATGAGCCTTGTATGTACAAGAAGGTAAGTGGGAGTGTAATCACCTTTTTGGTGCTATATGTGGATGACATCTTAATCATTGAGAATGATGTATGAATGCTCTCCATGCTAAAGGCTTGGCTATCTAGGCACTTCTCCATGAAGAACTTAGGGGAAGCATCCTACTTATTTAGGATTCAGATCCATAGAGATAGATCCATATAGATGCTTAGCTTGTCCTAATCCAAGTACATAGACACCATTGTCAAAAGTTTTGACATGAAAAATTTAAAGAGAGGTCTCATATTGATGAGACATAGACTATCACTTTCTAAGAGTATATCCCTAAAGACTTCTGAAGAAATGACACATATGGTTTCTATCATGTATATTATGCTATATACTAGGCATAATATAGCATATGCTCTGAGTGTCATGAGCAGATATTAATCGAATCTAAGCTTGGAGTACTAGAAAGTAGTAAAGTGTATCCTTAGGTATTTGAGAAGGACCAAGGATCTTTTACTAGTATATAGAAAAAAGTATCATCAGGGTTAAGAGCTATACGGACTCGAGCTACTAGTCCAATGTCGATGATGGTAAGCCAATTCAGGGCATGTATTTACCCTGAATGAAGGAATAGTATGCTGGAAGAGTTTCAAGCATGATACTACTACTGACTTAACCATAGAGGCAGAGTACAGAGATAGTAAAGGAGGAAGTCTGGATGAAGTAGTTCATCACAGATTTGGGAGTCGTGCCGAGTAACGAGAAGCTAATTCCTTTATATTGCAACAACTATGGGGTGACTACTCAAATAAGGGAACCCAGGTCTCATCAAAAGTGTTCTGAGGAGGTTCCAACTTATTAGAAAGATCATGGCCTGAAGAGATGTAGCAGTGGAAAGAGTTTCATCCAAAGATAACATTGTAGATCCATTGACAAAGCCATTGATTCATATTTCCTTTGAGCGTCATAGAGGTCTAATAAGGATTAGACATGTAAGTGATTGGCTTTAGGTCAAGTAGGAGATTGCTAGTTATAAGTGCCCCATAAGCCAATAATGTGAGTGATGGCACCTGTAACACGCTGTGTCAATCTCTTTGCTTATGATTATTGGTATTTTCTCATATTATCTGCATGTATATTGTGATATCCTTGGATTTGTACAATGGGAATCAGATCATGATGAGATCATGATAATGAGACTGATTCACCTTTGAATACAAACCCTAAATAATATCGGTCATAGGTTACTCGATAGGGACATCGAGATAACTGGACCAAACTGGTTTATTATATACTCATCTATATGATGGAGGTGGCTGGTCTTAGAGTTACACATGTGGGGACATTAAGGATATAGTGTAGGTGCTCATTGGAGAATGAGTTCACTTATTGATCAACTTATAAAATGCTAGATAGTTATTGATACCTCACATTAAACAACAATTTCGTAGTCCCAGTAGTGTATTTGGTCCTTAGACTTAAGACACTAAGGAAGTCCTGTATGAGTACTCCACTCTTTGATACCAGACTTATAGGTTTGGAAGTTACAGATCTAGTATAACCGGTGATTGGGAGTGGCAGCCAACCTTACGAGGGCTATTGAGTGTTAATAGAGAATCATCCACTCTTAGTATCATGAGAGAAATATCCCATATGTTCTTGCTCAAGCAAATCCCTGGCTAGGGTCATTTAAATTGAGAGAGAAAGAGTTCTCTAGGAGAATCCGATTAGGGGGAGACTCGATTGGAAACCGTATGGACTTGACATCGCCATGCCCGATATATGGTCTCTGAGATATTATATGGATGAGGGACTATAGGTACAAGGTAACTAAGGGCAAATAGGTCTAAAGAATTAGATTCCCTTGTATCATCTGGGGACTATGGCGTAGTGGCCTAGTATGTCCATAGTCGATGAGTCGAGTGAATTATTATGGAGATAATAATTCACTAAGTCAGAATAAGTTCTGATTGGTATGACTTACGGGCAGCTCGGTATTGGACCCAGAGGGTCACACATATATGGAAGGTATTGCGTCGAGTAGAGGTGCGGATATGAGATATTCGCCGGAGCCCTTATCTTATTGGATATCCTATAAGCCCCTATATTATCCCATGGATAAGATCCAATAAGAGCTAGATTATTGGGTAAAGACCCATTAATCTAAGAGGCTTGGGTAATTAGATGGAGATCAAATACCAAATAGGGTAGGATCCATTAGGGTTTACAAGGGGGCCTCTATAAATAGGATGGAACCAAAGATCCATAAGCTAGGGTCTTCTTATTAGCTACCCTCTATTCTCCTCTCCCTTGAGAGGACTATCGTTGTAGTCTCTGTCGTGTGGATACCGATAGAGAGGAGGATGCTTGACCTCCTTCAACCACCCCCATGGATCTATAGGAATTTAGGGATATATGATCTCCCTATGTACTTTCTTTTTGCACACATAGTTTTTGGATTCGCGAATTTATTTTTGATGCACTGATCTTCGCACGATGACGGAACCTTTCATGGAAATCCAGGATTTTTATTTTATGTTCTTCTATTGCGCATAACATGTCACCCCTTGGATTTCCTAACAAGTCCATCGAGACCTCGTCGGGAGTTCGCTGAGAAGTTTGTCGAGACTTTTGCTAGAGTTTGTCGATAAGTTCATCAGGAGCTCACTGAAAAATTTATCGGGCGTTCACTGAGAAGTTTGTTGGGAGTTCATCGGAGCTCACCGAGAAGCTCGTCAGGAGCTCATCGAGAAGCTCGTCAAGAGCTCACCGAGAAATTCATCGGAGTTCGTCGAGAAGATCATCGAGAGTTCAAGAGCTTGTTGGGAGTCCATCAAAAGATCACCGGGAGTCCGTCGAATGTTCACTAGAAGATCGCTAAAAGCTTGTCGGGATTTTGCCGAAAGAATATTTGACCTATCAGATTTAATTTGCTTTGTTAATGTCTTAATTACCATAGTTAGGACTTAGTTTGAGTTCGGATTGGGAGGTAATCTAACTAACTCAATTAGGGACCAATTAGACCTAAATTAGAACTGGTTTGGGTGGGACTAATGGCCCAAATAATGACCTGGATCCTATCTAGCGATGGCTATTGAATCTTGGATTTTGATGATGAAATCAATTGATAAATTTATTATCTAATCGATGCTTTGAGATAAGTGATGTATAACTAACTTCGATCAAAAGAGACAAAACAATTAAAGCAAGAAGAATCAAACGTTGGGCCGAAGTCAAAGTTCGGGCATCGGGTCGGAAGAATTGGACAATACGCCGAGAACGAATGTTGCAAGAGTCAACATGCTAATGGATCGAGCAATACACCGAAGGTTTGGACGATGCACCAGAGGTTCACCGAAAGTTCACCGGAATGTCATCAGAAGTTCACTAGGAGAACCAATGACATGTCAGATAACTTAGATTCATGTCTTGTAGTTGTTTATGTCTTAATTATCAAAAGTTAGGTCAAAATTGAGTTAGTTTTGGGTGTAATCATACCAACTCAATTGGGGGTCAATTGGGCCTAAACTGGGACTGATTTGGGCTCATTGGGAGGCCCATTCAGTGGCCCAAAAGTTGCTACAGGCGGTGGCATTACCAAATTAGTGATGGAACCGCCTATGAGCTGGAAAAGTGAAAAGTGCACTTTTCCAAGCTGCAACTAGTGGTACCACCCAGCATTAAAGCTGCAGGTAGTGGTATCACCCTAGGCTAGCGGTAGCATCATAGAACCTCTATTTTTGAGGTTCTACAGGCGGTCGCACTGCCTAATGCAGGCGGTGGTACCACCAATACTAGGAAGACCCAGAAATTTAAATTTTGGCTTTGTATTTTAAGCTAATTGAGGCCTATAAATAGCTCTTACATCTAAGTAGCTTGTACATTAAGAAGTGATAAGAATTGAGCCAAAACTCTAGTGAAATAGCCTTAAAAAGCTTGAGTGTTCACCTTCCGAATTTTCACTTGTAAAAATTCTATAAAAAGGTATGAGCTACTTGTAAAGTTCTATAAGAGGGGTGTTTTGCTAGTTATAGGTGCCCTATAAGCCAATTACATGAGTGACGACACCTGTAACATGCTACATCAATCTCTTTGTTTATCATTATTGATATTTTCTCACATTATCTGGATGTATATTATGATGTCCTTGGGTCTGTGCAATGGGAATCAGATCATGATAAGATCACGATAATGAGATTGATTCACCTTTAAACATAGACCCTAAATAATCTAAGTCATAGGTTACTCGAGAGGGACATCGAAATAATCAGACAGACTAGTGTATTGTATACCCATCCATATGATGGAGGTGGCTAGTCTCATAGCTACATGTGTGGGGACACTAAGGATACAGTGCAGGTGCTCATTGGGGAGTGAGTTCACTAATTGATCCGCTTAAGGAATGTTGGATGGTTATTAATACCTCACGTCAGACAGCAATTTTGTAGTCCCAATAGTGTATCTGATCCTTAGACTTGAGACACCAAGGAAGCCCTATAAGAGTACTCTATTCTTTGATACCATACTTATAGGTTTGGAAGTTCCAAATCTAGTACAATTGGTTGTTGGGAGTGGCAACCAATCTTATGAGAGCTATTGAGTGTTAATAGAGGATCATCCACTCTCGGTATCATGAGAGGAATATCTCATATGTTCTTGCTCAAGCAAATCTCTGGTCAGGGGCATTAGGATTGAGAGAGAAAGAGTTCTCTGGGAGAATCCGATTAGAGCGAGACTCAATTAGAAACCGTATGGGCCTGACAACACCATGCCCGATATACGATCTCTGGGATATTCAATTGATAAGGGAATATAGGTACATGGTAACTAAGGGTAGATAGGTCCAAAGGATTGGATTTTCTTGTATCTGTTGAGTCTCGGATTTTGATGATAAAACTAATTGATTGTGTTTAGTTATCTAACTGCATTTTGAGTGACGCAGGTCTACTATCGATTAGGATTAGATAATTAACATAGGATGAATCAGTATTACGCTAAAAGAAATCACATCAGGATATTGGACATCGAGCTAGAGGTCCGATCAACAATCGATAGAAGGCTTCGGACATCGAGCATCGGGCCAAGAAGAGTGGTGTTGCGCTAAGGAGATCAGGGTTGCAGAAGTCAACCATTAATTGGGTAACAGGCCGCAAGAGAGGACGGTGCGTCAAAGAACTGGACGAAGCGTCGACCAATAATATACTAGGCTACAGGATATTGATTCGTATAATAATTATCTAGATCAAATTAGGGTAAAAATTTACTATGCATGTAGGATTAACTACGATAATGATGAAGACATAAAGCAAAACAAGTGTTGGAGTCAAGTGCGATGGAATCCCTGGGAGTTTGAGAGTTCGACGAAAGTCCGAAGATTCATGGGAGTGCTACCGGAACTGGCCAAGAATGAGTAGGGAGATTGCGGAAGGGTTTTCAGAAGTTCGTTGGAAGGTTCATCGAAAGTTCGTGGAGCTCGTCGAGAAAGATCGGAGCTTGTCGAAGAAGCTTGTCGGAACGCACCAAAAACAGTCGTGAAGTCCAAGGGCTTATCGGGAGTCTGTAGAATGGTATTCGAGGGTTCATCGGAAGACAGCTAGAAGTTTGCTGGAAGCTCGCCGGAAGAAGTCTTGACTTTTCGGACTTTGTATTAGCTTAGGAAATATCTTTAATTTCGTAGTTAGCATGTAATTAGGGTTAGGATTAAGTGTTAATCCTTTAACCCTATTATGGGCCAACTGGGCCCGGTATTGGATTGGTTTGGGACAGGTTTAAGGCCCAACCAAGAGTGCTGGACTTGTCTGTCGGTGGCACCGCTAGACTAGGGCGGTGGCACTGCCTAGGTCTAGCTCCCTAAGTTGTACTTGTCACGCCCCCACCTGAAATTTTCGTATTCAGGAGGTGTGATCCTATCTTAAAGTTCATAATATTAAAATTCAAACAACAAACAATCCCAGGATCCAAACTGATATTTAAGGACACTAATAATCATTTAAGTCATAAATCACATCTAAAACCAAAAATTTATAAAACCTGTGCAGTTTATAATTCATATACCACATCACTCCAGGACTCATAAAATTCAAAGCCAACTCAACTAAACAATATCCACATCATAAAATCCACAAGTGAGAAAATCTATATAGCTACAAAACTAACATTTACCATATGTTTATATCATCATACCATTTAAACTTCACATTTCAAGTCCTAACAAGAGAGATCCTCCAACCTTTATAAAACATATAAGTTCAGATTTACCATCGACATTTCACTAAATACAAAATGTGCTTATACAACAAAAACATATCAACCACTAAAGATCAACCCAAAATCTTCTAGCTTTCCCTTCCTCAGCCTAATTTACACATCCCAAAGACTGATAAGCTAACCTAAAAATATTATATAACAATGGGGTGAGCATAACAAAGCTCAGCAAGTGACTAACATATCCATAGGGAAGGAGACTAGTTTTCAATAAACTTGATATCAAAATGCAAAGTCAGATACAAGAAAACATATATATCATCGTATCAGATGCTGAATCACAAATATCCTCTTATTCAAACTTATTTAATTCATAACAAATGGAGTAAAGAGTAATTAGGGCATATCAGATGATGATAATGGTATTTCGAAGCATATCAAATGAAATATAGGACATTACGAAGCATATCAATGGTGCATATGAGATCTCTCAAAGCATATCAGAATAATAAACAAGTAACAAAAGTTTAGATGTCATATCTGATCATTCATTAGCTTATCATCCAAAGCGCACATATAAACACAGAAACAATGCTTTGGATATCATATCAAAAACACAGAGGGTGTAGTAGGATCCCAAATAGAATATGGTCCATCCATTTCTAGATGACCACTAGACAGAAATCTCCCACGTCTGGGAGATCCATCCACCCACGTCTAGGTGAAGTCAGAAGGGGCCGGTAGAGCATCGCGGTCTCTATGCATAACTCCCTTACCATTTCTGGCAAAGGTTCACATGATCCCACAAGACACCAGAGTACAAAAGGATAGGTGTGAATAATAAATTGGCACATATCGGAAGCACATGCGAAATAATAAAATGTACATGCGCCTTTACAAAATAATACGATGCAAGCATATTCTTTCATAATGCATTCGAATTTAAAATGAAAATAATGGCATGAGTATACAAGGATTTGAAATAATAGTATAAAGCTCAACTGAAGGAAGGACTTTAGCTGAAATCAGTTTCCAACAAAAAGGACAAAACAAGAATAGGCAAACTTGATAAATTTGGTCCTGATAGAATTTGAGAGGTATATTTCCTGAGTTATTTGAGTAACCAAGATACTCCAATTTACTCTAAATTAGTATCATTTGAAATATATAATAATCTAGATTCGGATTAACAAAGTTTGGTATGAATTAGAGGTCTCCACAGGAAGTTACAAATAATTTAGTGACAACAGGTCAAAAAACATCATCTCTGTTTTACTGAATCTATAGGGTCGACTAAAATAGACGTTTCAGTTGGTATCTGTACTCCAAATATTTCAAATAAGATATGCACAGAAAGATTTATGAGTCTACTTTCCAATAAGGTTAATTTTATCACAATTGGATTTGTTTACAGTGAGTTACAAGTGATAGAATTCCTAGAGGTTAGAACTTGGAATCTCTATTTTACAGATTTTATGGGGTCAATTCAAATAAAAGTTCGGATAGGCAATTGAACTCCAATTCATACATCCTGGTCTCCAAATAAAGATATACAAGTATATTTTCGGATGGATTTAATTTTGCTTAAATACGAATTCAGTACAGAAAGTTATAGATATGATAAAACAGAAAGGACAGAATCTGGAAAAGAAATCCAGATTCACTGTTTGATGCATAAATTACAGAAATATCATTATGAAACTTCAATCCTCTAAAATTTTCAGGATTAAGATGAGAGCAAGGATCAAACTTACTGTAGGATGAGTTAGAACACTTGCCTTTGATTAATTTTGATCACAATGAAAAGTTTTGAGCCCAAAAATCCTTAATCCCTAATTCTTCTTCTCTTCTTCTCCTTTTCTTCTTCTTCTCTCTCTCTTCCTATCTTCTCCACGTAGGCTGCCTTCTCAGTTTCCTTAGGAATGAAGGAAGACAGTTTTAAATGGTGGGATTTGTTATTTTATGTATTTTGCAGTTTAGTCCTTGTATTACTTATTTTTACGATTAGGTCCTCAAATTTTACAACTAGGTCCTCAGAATTTTACAAACAGATCCTCACATCTTATAAATAGGTTTTCAATTTCATTTGGGCTTATCTACAGAATTTAAAATGGATAGTAACTTTTCTATTAAACTCTTATACGAAAATTTAGAAACGAGGAATGCGAGGGATGTTACACTCTCCCTCCCTTAAAAAAAATTTAGTCCTCTAAATTTATCATACCTCTATCAATGACAAGATGAGGATAAACTTTTTTCATTTCCTCCTCTTGCTCTCAAGTTGTTTCTTCCCCAGAATGATGTCTCCATTTCACTTTAACGAGAGGGATGACCCGATTCCTTAGGATTTTATCCTTCTTATCAATAATTTAAGTGGGCTCCTCCATATAGGATAAGTCTTTATCAATCACAATCGGCTCATAATTTATGATATGAGAGGGATCATGTACATACTTTTTAAGCATTGAAACTTGAAAAATATCATGGATATGACATAAGAATGGTGGCAAGACAATCCTGTAAGCGACAGAACCAATTCTTTCAAGGATCTCAAAAGGTTCAATAAATCTTGGGCTTAATTTTTCTTTCTTCCCAAATCTTGCTATGCCTTTAGAAGGGGAGACCTTCAGGAATACAAAATCCCCTACTTGAAACTCAATATCTCTTCGTCAGTTATCAGCATAGCCCTTTTGGCGACTCTGAGCAGTCTTTAGCCTTTTTCTTATAACTTGGATCTTTTCAGTAGTCTCTTGTACTTTATCTGGTGCTAACAACTTTTTATCACCAACTTCCTCCTAACATATAGGCATTCTACACTTTCGCTCATACAAGCTTCATAAGGAGCCATCTGAATGCTTGAATGGTAACTATTATTGTAAGTGAACTCAATAAGGGAAATATCTTTATCCCATTCACCTTTCCAATCCATGACATAGGCTCTAAGCAAATCCTTAAGTATTTGAATTGTTCTTTCAGATTAATCATCGGTCTGAGGGTGATAGGCGATGCTAAACTTTACTTTGGTGCCCATAGACTCTTGTAATCTCCTCTATAATCTAGAAAGAAATATGGAGTCTCTGTCAGAGATGATCTCCTTTGGAATACCATGAAGTCTCACTATTTCATCAATATACAAATCGGCAAGTCGATCAAGTGAATAAGTCATATTAATCGGTAAGAAATGTGCAGATTTGGTTAACCTGTCAATAATGACCCAAACAGCATCATGCTTCCCAGAGGTTCTGGGTAGTCCTGAAACAAAGTCCATGGTAACACATTCCCATTTCCATTCAGGAATATCTAAAGGCTGCAATAAACCTCCAGGTCTTTGATGTTCGGCTTTGATTTGTTGACAAGTCAAACACTTTGAAACATACATTGCAATCTCCTTCTTCATGCCTTCCCACCAATAATGACTTTGGAGATCTCTATACATTTTAGTGCTACTGGGATGCATGGTGTACTTTGAATTGTGACCCTCCATTAGGATTTGGTTCTTGATATCTGGGTCATTTAGAACACATACTCTATCCCCAAATCTCAAGAGACCATCCTCTAAAATTTGAAAATTTGACTTCAATCCCTTTTCAACTTCATTCCTCAAGTATATTAAATGTGGATCTTGTAGTTGTCCTTCTTTAATTTGTTGCGTGAGATCAGACTGCACTTGAATAGAGGCCATCAACATCATTGAATTTTGCCCTTTTCTTATGACATTCAAATCACAATTTCTTCTAAGAACTTCCATTGTTTCACAATCAAACTAGCCATAAAACTTGTAGATTTTCTACTAAGTGCATCAGCTACAACATTAGCTTTACCTGGGTGATAACGGATGCTACAATCATAATCCTTTAGAAGTTCTATCCATCTCCGCTGCCTCATATTCAACTCTTTCTGAGTAAAAATATACTTAAACATTTGTGATCAGTAAGGATTTCAAATGTTCGCCCATACAAGTAATGTCTCCAAATCTTTAGAGCAAAGATGATTGCTGCTAATTCCAGATTATGAGTTGGATAATTCACTTTATAACTTTTTAGCTGTCTATAAGCATAAGCAATTACTCTCCCTTCCTGCATTAGAAGACATCCCAGGCCCTTTCTTGAAGTATCGGTATAAACTACAAATCCCTCATTACCACTTGGAATAGTGAGAATAGGGGCACTAGTCAATCTTCTTTTTAGCTCTTGGAAATTTTGCTCACAATCATCACCCCATTCAAATTTCATATTCTTCCGAGTCAGTTTGGTGAGGGGAGAAGCGATTCGAGAAAATCCCTCCATAAATCTCCTATAATAACCTACCATACCTAGGAAACTTCTAACTTCTGTTACATTTGTTGGTACTTCCCAATTAACAACCACTTCTACCTTCTTTGGATCAACAGATATGCCTTTCCTTGAAATCACATGGCCTAAGAAAGCAATTTCCTTCAACCAAAATTCACATTTACTGAACTTTGCATACAATTTCTTTTCTCTTAGTATGGATAATACGTTTCTCAAGTGTTCCTCGTGCTCTTGATTACTCTTTGAATACACTAATATGTCATCAATGAATACAATTACACAGTCATCCAAGAGTGGCTGAAATATCCTGTTCATCAGTTCTGTAAAAGCTGCAGGGGCATTAGTCAAGTCAAAAGGCATTACCAAGAATTCATAGTGTCCATATCGGGTCCTGAAGGCTGTTTTCGGAATATCCTCCTTCTTGATCTTTAACTGATAATAACCCAATCTTAGATCGATCTTGGAGAATACTTGTGCACCCTGCAATTGATCAAACAAGTCATCGATCCTTGGAAGAGGATACTTGTTTTTGATGGTCACCTGATTCAACTATCTATAGTCAATACAAAGCCTCAATGTCCCATCCTTCATCTTAACTAATAGCACTAGAGCACCCCATGGTGAGATGCTGGGTCGAATGAAACCCTTATTTAACAATTCTTGTATTTGCTTCTTCAACTCCTCTAACTCGAGGGGCGCCATTCTATAGGAAGGCTTAGATATTGGGGTTATCCCGAGGACTACTTCAATAACAAATTCACCATCCCTCTCTGGTGGTAATCTAGGCAAGTCATCCGGAAATACATCAGGGAACTCTTTGACCACTGAAGTTTCATTTAGTTGAGTTTCTTGATCTGAATGCTTCTTTACACATATAAGATAACAAAAATAACCCTTTTGCATAAGACGATGAGCTTGAAGTGTTGATACCAGATAAAGAGGCAAATCATGTCGGATTCCCTCAAAAATAAAAGATAGGCTGATCTGGTAGGTAAAAAGTGATCATTTTTGTATAACAATTGATACTAGCATGATAGGAAGATAGCCAATCCATGCCAAGTATAATATCAAAACCTTGGATCTCTAGGAGGATCAAATCAGCAAGGAATTCATGTTCTCCAATAGAAATCAAACAAGATGGATAAATCAAGATTGCTATCAAAGAATTCCCAACAGCAGTAGTTACATACAACATATAATCCAATGGTCTAGGTAGAACACTCAAATGACAAGCAAAATATGGTGAAACAAAAGATAGATTAGAGCTAGGATCAAACAAAACTTTTGCATTTTTACTAGAAACATGAAGAATACCTTCGACCACTGATTTAGAGGCTCTAGCATCCTGCTCAGTGATAGCATATACTCTAGCATGGGCTGATGATCTGGGAGGTAGTGGTTCTTCCTTTTTCTTAAATGGGCAGTCTTTTATTTTGTGATCTAACTTTCCACAAGCAAAACAAGCTCCAATCACCCGAAAACACTTACTTGTTTCATGATTGCCTCCACATTTTGCACATAATGGAATCCTTTGTGGTAGCTTTCTCATCTCAAATCCAGATACCTTTACCCTCTTGTTACTTCTCTCAGGTTCATTTCCTCTCTTATTTTTATAAAAAAACTTATCCATACTGTTCTTGCTCATGATTTCTTGGATCTCTTCTAAGTCTTTTTCAATTATCAAAGCTCTTTCTACCACCTCAGAATATGCTTGAAGTATTAAAACTGATATTCGGCTTCTTATAGCTGGCCTTAGTCCCCTTTCAAACCTCCTTGCTTTTCTAGATTCATCATCAATCATATGTGTGGCAAATCTAGAGAGCTCAGTGAATTTAGATTCATATTTTACTACCGTTAAATTTCCTTGAATGAGATTCAAGAACTCCAATTCTTTTTGCTCTCTAATGCAATCTGGGAATTATTTATCATTAAACTTTTCTGTAAATGTCTTCCAAGTGAATGACTCATGTCTAATTTCAGAAATCCTCCTTATTGTTCTCCACTAGTGTTCAGCCTCTCCCTCTAACATAAAGGTAGCAAGAGAAACCTTCAGATCATCAAGGCAATTTAAAACGTCAAATATTTTCTCTATCCGCATCATCCATTGTTCTGCTACCATTAGATCAGGCTCACCACTAAAACTGGGAGGACTAAGCTACTTAAACTGTTCAATTCCTAACCCAATCCGATTTGTAGTCCCTGCTCCATCATTTCTTTCCGATCGAACTTGTTGTTGCATTACTTGTATCATAGCCTCTAGAGTTTTCATAATTCCACTCAATTGATCAGAAGTAGATGCAACAGGAAAACTAGATGACCTCGTCATTCTTGCTTCCTAAAAATAGCAAAAGAGAAATTTTAATCAATCTCCAAATAAAAATCAGTAAACCTCAAAATTTATTATACATCTAGCATATCAAAATTCTTAGTGATCCTCAAATCATGCTCTGATACCACCTCTGTCACGCCCCCCCCCTGAAATTTTCGCATTCAGGATGTGTGATCCTGTCTTAAAGTTCATAATATTAAAATTCAAACAACAAACAATCCCAAGATCTAAACTGATATTTGAGGATACTAACAATCATTCAAGTCGTAAATCATATCCAAAGCCCATAATTTATAAAACCTGTGCAGTTTATAATTCATATACCACATCACTCTAGGACTCAAAAAATTCAAAGCCAACTCAACTAAACAATATCCACATCATAAAATCCATAAGTGAGGAAATCCATATAGCTACAAAACTAACATTTACCGCACGTTTATATCATCATACCATTTAAACTTCACATTTCAAGTCCTAACATGAGAGGTCCTCCAACCTTTATAAAACATATAAGTTCATATTTACCATCGACATTTCACTAAACACAAAATGTACTTATACAACAAAAACATATCAATCACTAAAGATCAACCCAAAATCTTCTAGCTTTCCCTTCCTCAGCCCAATTTACACATCCCAGAGACTGATAAGCTAACCTAAAAATATTATATAACAATGGGATGAGTATAACAAAGCTCAACAAGTGACTAACATATCCATAGGGAAGGAGACTAGTTTTCAATAAACTTGATATCAAAATGCAAAGTTAGATACAAGAAAACATATATATCATCGTATCAGATGCTGAATCACAAATGTCCTCTTATTCAAACTTATTTAATTCATAACAAATGGAGTAAAGAGTAATTGGGCCATATCAGATGATGATAATGGTATTTTGGAGCATATCAAATGAAACATAGGACATTACGAAGCATATCAATGGTGCATATGAGATCTCTCAGAGCATATCAGAATAACAAATAAGTAATAGAAGTTCAGATGTCATATCTGATCATTCATTTTCTTATCATCCAAAGCGCACATATAAATACATAAACAATGCTTTGGATATCATATCAAAAATATAGAGGGTATAGTGGGATCCCAAATAGAATATGGTCCATCCATTTCTGGATGACCACCAGACAGAAGTCTCCCACGTCTAGGAGCTCCATCCACCCACGTCTAGGTGAAGTCAGAAGGAGCCGGCAGAGCATCGCGGGCTCTATGCTTATCTCCCTTTTCCATTTCTGGCAAAGGTTTATATGATCCCACAAGACACCAGAGTACAAAAGAATAGGTGTGAACAATAAATTGGCACATATCAGAAAGCACATGCGAAATAATAAAATGTATATGCGTCTTTACAAAATAATACGATGCAAGCATATTCTTTCACAATGCATTCGAATTTAAAATGAAAATAATGGCATGAGTATACAAGGATTTGAAATAGTAGTATAAAGCTCAACTAAAGGAAGGACTTTAGCTGAAATCAGTTTCCAACAAAAAGGACAAAATAAGAATTGGCAAACTTGACAAAAATTTGGTTCTGACAGAATTTGAGAGGTATATTTCCTGAGTTGTTTGAGTAACCAAGTATACTCCAATTTACTCTAAATTAGTGTCATTTGAAAGATATAATAATATAGATTCGGATTAACAAAGTTTGGTATGAATTAGAGGTCTCCATAGGAAGTTACAAATAATTTAGTGACAACAGGTTAGAAAACATTATCTCTGTTTTACTGAATCTATAGGGTCGACTAAAACAGACGTTTTAGTTGGTATATGTACTCCAAATATTTCAAATAAGATATGCACAGAAAGCTTTATGAGTCTACTTTCCAATAAGATTAATTTTATCATAATTGGATTTGTTTACAGTGAGTTACAAGTGATAGAATACTCAGAGGTTAGAACTTGGAATCTCTATTTTACAGATTCTATGGGGTCAATTCAAATAAAAGTTCGGATAGGCAATTGAACTCCAAATTCATACATCCTGGTCTCCAAATAAAGATATACAAGTATATTTTCGGATTGATTTAATTTTGCTTAAATACGAATTCAGTACAGAAAGTTATAGACATGAAAACGCAGAAAGGACAGAATCTGGAAAAGAAATCCAGATTCACTGTTTGATGCATAAATTGCAGAAATATCATTATGAAACTTCAATCCTCTAAAATTTTCAGGATTAAGATGAGAACAAGGATCAAACTTACTATAGGATGGGGTTAGAACACTTACCTTTGATTAATTTGATCACAATGAAAAGTTTTGAGCCCAAAAAACCTTAATCCCCAATTCTTCTTCTCTTCTTCTCCTTTTTTTCTTTTTCTCTTTCTCTTCCTATCGTCTCCACGTAGGCTGCCTTCTCAGTTTCCTTAGGAATGAAGGCAGAGAGTTTTAAATGGTGGGATTTGTTATTTTGTACATTTTATAGTTTAGTCCTTGTATTACATATTTTTACGATTAGGTCCTCAAATTTTACAAATAGGTCCTCAAAATTTTACAAACAGATCCTCACATCTTATAAATAGGTTTTCAGTTTCATTTGGGCTTATCTACAGAATTTAAAATAGATTGGAACTTTGCTATTAAACTCTTATACGAAAATTTAGAAACGAGAAATGCGAGGGATGTTACACTCTCCCTCCCTTAAAAAAAATTTTAGCAAAAATTTGAGCATTGATCATCTTATTATAACTAATGAAAGAAAGAATTAAAAAAAATTTGATGATGCTTTCGTTTTTAAATATGATGCATGACATTTTCATATAAAAATTTTGAACATTCTTATGAAAGATCAAATCACTTAAATTGAGAAAATGCACTATCATGATGTTTTATGTGTGATGCATTTGATATTAATGGGTTTAATAACAAAACTTATATTTTGAATTTATATAATAATGGCTTTCGTATGAAATATTTGAACATACTCGTATAAAATCAATCACATGAAATAAAACATATAAAAATGGAAAATGTGCTATCATAATGTTTTTATGTTTGATGTATTTGTTCTTGATGGCTTTGATGAAATCACATTTTCGATCTTAAACTTGATACACAACTTTTATATAAAGAGGACTTGAGCATGCTTACATATAATTAATCTACATTGCTCTAAATAAAATTTTTGAATGAAAGATTTTGATAATAATATCCAATTTGTATGATGACCCATGGCTTTCAAATAAAAATTTTGAACATACCTTTTGAAATCATACTTGATGATGAATATCTTGATATTAAAAGGATGTTATCATGCTTGAAAATTATGGAATCATGCTTGATGAATTGTTTTATAAAATTTGCATTTTCGCTCTTGAATATTGATACTTGTTTTTACTAAAGGGAAAGGCATGATTATAGGATAAAACTGTTGAATCTCGGATTTTGATGATGAAGTCAATTGGTGAAATATTTGTGCTAATTCTCTTTGTCAAGATAAGTGTGCAGGAACAACTACGAAGGGTAGAAAACATAAAGTGATTTACCGAGGTCAAGTCCGTCGGGGATTCAAGAGTTCATCAGAAGTCCGAGAGATGTTCGAAAGTGTTGCCGGAACCATCAAAGATCGAATCAGGGACTTGCCGAAGTTTTCGGAAGTTCTTCTCAAAGATCGTCGAAGGTTCGCAGAACTCACCGGATGATTCGGAAGCTAGCCGAAGACTCGTTGAGCTCTCCATACAATCCGGAGTATCTTTGGGAGTCCACCGAAGCAATCCGAGGAAGCATCGGAAGCTTGCCAAAATCTCGCCATGAAGCTTCCGGAAGATGACTTGAAGCATGTCGGTTAAAATCACGTTTAGTTGTGTTTTGTGTTCGTAGTTAGCACATGAGTAAGGCAAGGACTTTAGGAAAGTCCTGCCTAAATTAAGTAGGCCAACCAGGTCTCTCTCACGAGCCAAGTTTAAGGCTCAAACTAGGCTCACTGGCGGTGGAACCGCCCGCGCGGAACCGCTGGTGGCGGTACCACCGCTCACAGACAAGCGTGGCACCCTGACAGCGGTGGAACCGCCACGTGCGTAACCGCCCGATAACAAGAGCGGTGGAACGCGCTGGCACTCGCCAACTGGCACCGCCTCACCGCCGCTGCTGTCGCAAGTGTGGCGCCGCCGGTCAAAAGAAGGGTTGGCCACTTGGCACAAGCAGTGAGCAACTCCAAATTGATTTTGAATTTGGAGCCCAATTTTGAATCCACTTTTGATCTATAAATACCCCTCCCTTTCCCAGCTGAAAGGGTAACCCTTTTGAGCAAAAAGTCTAAGTCTTGAGTTCTTGAAGTGTGTTGTAAAGTCTTGTTTTTGCTAGTGTTCACCTTCTTCCTTTCCTTAAGAGATCTTGTACAAGTGTGAACATCTTGTAAAGAGTTGAAAAAGGGGAGTTTGATCCTTCCCCTTCAAAGAGATTGCTAGTGGAAGAGTGGAGCCTCATCGTAAAGGCTTCAAGAGTGGATGTAGGTCATTTGACCGAACCACTACACATCCTTGTGTCCATGAATGTGAGTGCTTATATTCTTGAAGCATTTCTTTACTTTGCTGCAAGTTATTTAAGTTCATACTTATTTCCTTTACGCAAGCAATTACTTTCAAGTTCTCTTTCGTCAAATCGAGATCTTCCTACGAACGTGAGTTTTCATAAATCGGATTCAAGAATATGATTTTAATCCGCTGCACTAATTCACCCCCCCTCTTAGTGCCTTTTAGATCCTTTCAATTGGTATCAGAGCAAGGTTTGCTCTCATATTGGTTTAAAACCCAAGAGAGATGGCCTACTCCGGTATGCAAGAAGGTCTCTCCATTACTCGTCCACCTATGTTTAATGGGTGGACTATACGTATTGGAAGACTCGATGAGGATTTTTCTTATTTCCATGGATTTCAAACTTTGGAACATTGTTGAAAATGGCTTTGCAAAATCCTCTCTTCCAATGAGTGAATGGAATGAGTCGGAGAAGAAGATTTTTGCTCTCAATGCAAAGGCTATGAATGCCTTATTTTGTGCGCTTGACAAGAATGAGTTTAATCGAGTTTCTATTTATGAATCGGCATTTGATATTTGGCGCACTCTTGAAATCACTCATGAAGGCACTAGCCAAGTGAAAGAGTCCAAAATCAACATTCTTATGCATTCTTATGAACTTTTTCGGATGAAACCAAGTGAGTCCATTGGAGACATCTACACCCGCTTTACGGATGTCATCAATGGACTAAAAGCTCTTGGTAAGGGTTTTTGAAATTTTGAATTGGTAACCAAAATTTTAAGATCCCTTCCAAAAAGTTGGGATCCAAAGGTGACGGCCATTCAAGAGGCCAAGGATCTTAAAGTATTTCCGCTTGAAGAACTTATCGGATCTTTAATGACTTATGAGATGACGTGCCATGCTCATGAAGAGCTTGAGAATACCCTTCCAAAGAACAGGAAGGATATGGCACTTAGAACACAAGAAGACCACTTGAAAGGAACATCAAGTGATGAGGACAGTGACAAAGATATTGCTCTTCTAACTCGAAAATTTAAGAAATTTATAAGAAAGAACAAATTCAAAAATGACACAAAAGGCAAATTTGAACACAAAAAGGACCAAGTCCTTTGCTATGAATGCAAGAAGCCGGGACACTTCAAGAATGAATGCTCTCAAGCTAAGAAGAAGCGATTCAAGAAGAAAAGAGCTTTGAAGGCCACGTGGGATGATTCAAGTGACTCCGAGGTTGAAGAGGCTAGCAACAAAGAGGAGGCAAACTTCGCACTAATGGCATTTGGAGAAGAGGTTAGTGAGTTACTTTATGAAGAGTTATCTTTTGATGAACTTTCTATGGCTTTTCATGAGTTATTTGATGAATGTAAAACTATTAGTAAGAAGTTCAATTTGCTTAAAAAGGAGCATGCTTTGTTACAAAATAAGTTAAATAGTCTTCAAAACCCTTCTCTACCCCCATGCTCTAAGTGTGAAGACTTAGATGCAACAAAGAGGGAGAACTTGCTACTCAAAGAGACCCTAACCAAGTTTAAGGTCGGTAGCAAGGGCTTAGACATGATTCTTGCTAACAAAGGTCACGTCAGAAATAGAAGTGGTATCGGATTTGTGAGAGGTTCTCACCAAAATCCCACCACCTTCATTAAAGGGCCTACATTGCATGTATCACCACATATGAATTGTAACTTTTGTGGCAAAACGGGACATGTTGTTGCCTACAAATGTCCATTCAAGAAAATTAATCCACAAAAATTGATATGGGTTCCTAAAGGAACCATAAATGATTCAATGATGAATTACAAAGTAAGTAGGTCATTTTGTAAGGCACCCAAAATCAAATGGCGACCTAAAAATCATCCTCTTGTAGACAAACTCACAAGCTAGGAGCAAGAAATGGTATCTTGATAGTGGATGCTCAAGGCACATAGCAGGAGATCCATCTCATTTTCTATGCTCTCTAGCAAAGAAGAAGGATATTTCACCTTCGGAGATAACAACAAGGGTAAAATCATTGGCAAAGGAACCATAGGTAACAAATCGAATTTTTCAATTGATGATATGCTACTAGTTGATGGTTTAAAACATAATCTTTTAAGTATTAGTCAACTATGTGATAAAGGCTATGTTGTTAGATTTGAATCTAATGTTTGCATTATTGAAAACCCAACAACAACATATCCATGATTGCTTTAAAACAAAACAATGTCTACACCATAAATATTGATAAACTAAGTAATGAAATGTGCTTTTCGGTTTTGAATGATGATGCATGGCTTTGGCATAGGAGACTAGGCCATGCAAGCATGAAACTAATCTCTAAGATTTCATCTAGAGATTTAGTAAGAGGTATCCCAAACACAAGATTTTTTAAGGATAAGGTATGTGATGCATGTCAACTAGGGAAACAAATAAAGACTAGTTTCAAATCAAAAATCAAATTAGCACCACTAGACCATTGCAATTGATCCACTTGGACTTATTTGGACCAATTGACATAACAAGTCTAGGGGGTAGCAAATATGCCTTTGTAATTGTGGATGACTATAGTAGATACACTTGGACCTATTTCTTAGCTCATAAAAGTGATTGTTTCAAATGTTTCTCAAAATTTTGTAAACTCACTCAAAATGAAAAGGCCTTATGATTTCATCAATTCGTAGTGATCATGGAGGTGAATTTCAAAATCATGACTTCCAAAATTTTTATGAAATAAACGGATACAATCACAACTTCTCTACTCCAAGAAATCCACAACAAAATGTAGTGGAAAGAAAAAATAGAAGTTTGCAAGAAATGGCTAGAACCATGTTAAATGAATATAATTTACCTAAATACTTTTGGGCCGAAGCCATAAATACGGCTTGCTATGTTATGAATAGAGTTCTAGTAAGACCATCCCTATCTAAAACTCTGTATGAATTATGGAATGATAAAAAACCAAACGTTTCTTATTTTAAAGTTTTTGGTTGTAAATACTTTATTTTAAATGAAACGGATGCCTTAGGAAAATTCGATGCAAAATCCAATGAAGGCATATTTCTTGGTTATTCTTTGGTTTCTAAGGCTTTTCATGTTTTCAACAAAAGAACCTTACTTATTGAAGAATCAATTCATGTTGTTTTCAATGAAATTTTCGAATTCAAGAAGAAAGATTTTGATGATGATTTTGGTCTTGATAATTTGAATTTGAATGAACCCTCTCCTCAAAATGACAACTTGGATGCATCTTCTTCCCAAATTTCCTTACCCAAGGAATGGAAGTACGTAGATGCTCATCCCAAGGAGTTAATTATAGGAGATACATCGAAAGGGGTTCAAACTCGCTCTTCTTTCAAAAATTTTTGTGCCCATGCCGCTTTTCTTTCTCAAGTTGAACCAAAATGCATTGTTGATGCCCTGAAAGATGATTCTTGGGTTATCGCAATGCAAGAAGAATTGAATCAATTTGAGAGGAATGAGGTGTGGAAGCTTGTTCCTAAACCTAATGACCACTTAGTTATTGGTACTAAGTGGGTCTTTAGAAACAAGCAAGATGAATACAGTATCGTGGTTCGAAACAAGGCTAGACTAGTGGCCAAAGGTTTCAACCAAAAAGAAGGTATCGACTATGAAGAGACCTTCGCTCCGGTGGTGAGATTGGAAGCCATTAGGATGCTCCTTGCCTATGCTAGTAGTAAAGATTTCAAATTATTTCAAATGGATGTCAAAAGTGCATTTTTAAATGGTTTTATTTCCGAAGAAGTGTATGTCAAACAACCACCCGGATTTGAAAGCTCTTTATTTCCTAATCACGTGTTTAAGCTAACTAAGGCTCTATATGGTCTAAAACAAGCCCCTAGGACTTGGTATGAAAGGCTTAGTTATTTTTTGATTTCAAATAATTTCACTAAAGTCAAGGTTGATACTACATTGTTTATTAAACATTTTGAAAACGATTTTCTTATTGTTCAAATTTATGTTGATGATATTATTTTTGGGTCTTGTAATGAATCACTATGTGAATTATTTGCTAAGGATATGAGTGATGAATTTGAGATGAGCCTAATGGGAGAACTAAATTTCTTTTTAGGACTACAAATCAAGCAACTAAGTGATGGTATATTTCTAAACCAATCAAAATACACATTGGAATTATTACAACGGTTCAACATGGATGGCTCAAAAGATGCTAGCACTCCTATGAGCACCTCGGTTAAATTAGATATGGATGAAAATGGAGAAAGTTTTGATCAAAAAACTTATAGGGGCATGATAGGTAGCCTGCTTTATCTCACTGCAACCAGACCTGACATCATGTTCAGTGTAGGGTTATGTGCAAGATTCCAAGCTAATCCTAAGCTATCTCACTTGAAAGCTATCGAGAGAATTCTTAGATACCTTAAAGGTACCCCTAATCTTGGATTATAGTATCCAAAATCTGATAATTTTGACTTGAAAGCTTATACAGATGCGGATTTTGGTGGATGTAAAATAGATAGAAAAAGCACTTCCGGAACATGCCAATTTCTAGGACATGCACTCGTTTCTTGGACTTCCAAGAAACAAAATTCGGTTGCACTATCTACGGCTGAAGCTGAATATATAGCTGCGAGTGCATGCTGTGCATAGGTTATCTGGATGAAAAATACACTAGAAGACTATGGAATCTATTTAAAAAATATCCTTATAAAATGTGATAACACGAGTGCTATTTGTCTAACAAAAAATCCAATTCAACACTCTCGAACTAAGCACATTGACATTAGGCATCATTTTATACGTGATCATGTAAGTAGTAGAGATGTCACCCTTGAATTTATTGATACAACTCATCAATTAGCGGACATTTTTATGAAACCCTTGAATGAGGAATAATTTGATTTTATTAGAAGGGAATTAGGCATGTTAAACTGCCCAAATAAGTAAGTTCTATTTGATGACATCTTTCCTTGAAATCATGGTTTTCATTGATTTGAGTTTGATTTTTTTTTTCGATTCATCGATTTGATTTTTTTTTCTGATCTTATATTCATCAAATTCTTTTTGACTTCATTCCTTCTCTAAAACCATTTTTTTAAAAAAAAACAAAACAAAAAACAAAAAAAAACCAAAAAAGGAGATGACCTGCGGATTTTGTGCTACTGGCGGTAGCACCGCCAGCTGCGGCGGTGGCACCGCCTGGGTAGTCAGCCCTAGGCGGTGGAACCGCCTGCTGGGGCGGTAGTACCGCCCGAACACTCCTTTAATAAGGAGTGAGTTAGGGCCGGCGGTAGAACCGCCCGAACTCACTGCCCCTTTCGGTAGAACCGCCCCAAACCCCTCACAACACCTTCTAAACTCCTTTGAACTCTCCCAAGCCTCATTTTGCTATCAATTCTTCCCTCTAGAAGCCTAAGAAGGAGAACTTACCTTGTTTCAAGCTTCCTACATCTCAAGGGAAAAATCTAAGGTAAAAACAGAATTTTTCTCTTATTGTCTAGTTTCATTCCTTTCTTCAATTGATAAATTGTTCAATCCTTTCAATTGATTAATTTTTCAATCCTTTAAATAGAAATGGCTCCTAAAAGAACATCAAGAGACAAAGGAAAAAGGATGGAGGTAGATTCATTTGACCACTCCTTGTTTAAATCACAAGAAGCTTCCCTTAGATTTTCTGAATTTGGTTCTAGACCCATTCATAAGGGAAAATATGTTGATTTGAATCAATTAGGGAACCTAGAACCTATCATGTGGTTTGCAGACTTAGAAGCCTTACCCATTTTGTAAATTACTGAACCTCTTTATCCACGCTTAGTTAAACTATTCTATGCCAATCTAATTGTAAATGATGATGGCTTGTCAACTTATCTTTTAGGTAATGAGATTCAAATATGTGATAATACTATATGCTCATTGATTGGCATTGTTGAAAAAGAGCTAGGGTGCTACTTTAGAGGAAAGTGGGATATGGACACAGTTGGTGCCACCCACTCTTAAGCTTTAGAAATAGTGTTTATAAACCCAAATTTGGGTATAATTCCCAAGAGTTGTGAACATTTACTACCTTTTAACTCTAAAATTTTGCATCACATTCTAATTAGCATTATCATTCCTAAACAGTTTCATCATGATGAGATCAGTTTCACTGAGTTAGGTACCTTATCTTTGGATCATGACCCGACAACATTTTTGTTTTGGTTACCTAATCAGGCAGCACATGATAGAGGTCCTTTCTAAAGGATCAATGTTACCATATGGAGGTTTAATAACTAGACTACTGCATGCCCATAATATTAGCATTCCTCCAGATGAAGAAGCAATACAAGTGGACAGATTTAATATCATTGATGTTAAATTACTTAGGCGACTTAGGTGTATATTCGAACATGGAATAGGGGTTAGACAACCTAGGAGGTGTGATATTCTTCCCCCACCCGTAGATCATCCTGAAACACCAGTCCTTAGGGGAAATGAATCTACTCCTCCTGATCCTTTTATTGCAGCTACATCAGCGACACTTCCTGCTCCATCTTCTGACGATCCAATCATGAGAGAGTTAAATGAAGTAAAACTACAGCAACTTGAAATTTTGAAGGAAATGCGGAAGATGAACCTAAAGATCGATCATATGTATAGACATCTTGGCATTTCTCCTGAGGAGTAGCTTGCTGTATTTCTCTTTGAACGATGTAAACTTAAGTTGCATTATCTTCTTGACCACTGTGAAATGATTCTCGGCTTTCTGATTAATTTCCTTTTCTACACTTATGATATTTTTCGGCCATCCTTTATTGTCACATATGAATCCCTTGTTTCCTTTTTGTTGATGACAAAGGGGGAGAAATAATATGTGATGACAGTTATAATGCTTGTTATAATGCCTATTTAGGTTCTTGATATCATGTTTTTAATTATGAATACTTCATTAATATCTTTGATACCTACTTGACAACATCAGCTTTATCATCATGGAGATTAATTTTATTGTGTTGAATTCAAAATTGAATTCAAGCAATTTTGTTATGGCATATAGATAGGGGGAGTTAAGAGTAACTCCATCACCATTTGATTGTCATCATCAAAAAGAGGGAGATTGTTGAATCTCGGATTTTGATGATGAAGTCAATTGGTGAAATATTTGTGCTAATTCTCTTTGTCAAGATAAGTATGCAGGAACAACTACGAAGGGTAGAAAACATAAAGTGATTTACCGAGGTCAAGTCCGTCGGGATTCAAGAGTTCATCGAAGTCCGAGAGATTTTCGGTAGTGTTGTCTGAACCATCAAAGATCGAATCAGGGACTTGCCGAAGTTTTCGGAAGTTCTTCTCAAAGATCGTCGAAGGTTCGCGGAACTCACCGGGATGATTCGGAAGCTAGCCGAAGACTCGTTGAGCTCTCCATACAATCCGGAGTATGCTGGGAGTCCACTGGAAGCAATCCGAGGGAAGCATCGGAAGTTTGCCTTAATCTCGCCATGAAGCTCGCCGAAAGATGACTTGAAGCATGTCGGTTAAAATCACGTTTAGTTGTGTTTTGTGTTCGTAGTTAGCACATGAGTAAGGCAAGGACTTTAGGAAAGTCCTACCTAAATTAAGTAGGGGCCAACCAGGTCTCTACTGAGCCAAGTTTAAGGCTCAAACTAGGCTCAGCCTGGGGCGGTGGAACCGCCTGGCTGGGGCGGAAATCGCACTTTGGTGGCGGCAGATTACCACCCTTGTTCACAGACGAGCGCACCGCTATGCGTCCGGTAGCACCGCCCTGTTCGCAGCGGTGGAATCGGCCAAAGCGTAGCACCGCCCAAGAATACGAAGGTGGAATCAGTTATCAAGTGCATATGCATGCCAGTCAAAGGATTGTAATGTGGTGTCAAGGTAGCGATCAGCACGCACCAGATCTTGAAACTCCAATTTGATATTGAATTTGGAGCCCAATTTTGAATCCACTTTTGATCTATAAATACCTCTCTCTTTCCCAGGTGAAAGGGTAACCCTTTTGAGCAAAAAGTCTAAGTCTTGAGTTCTTGAAGTGTGTTGTAAAGTCTTGTTTTTTGCTAGTGTTCACCTTCTTCCTTTCCTTGAGAGATCTTGTACAAGTGTGAACATCTTGTAAAGGGTTGTAAAAGGGGTGTTTGATCCTTCCCCTTCAAAGAGATTGCTAGTGGAAGAGTGGAGCCTCATCGTAAAGGCTTCAAGAGTGGATGTAGGTCATTTGACTGAACCACTATATATCCTTGTGTCCATGAATGTGTGAGTGCTTACATTTTTAAAGCATTTCTTTACTTTGCTGCAAGTTATTTAAGTTCATACTTATTTCCTTTACGCAAGCAATTACTTTCAAGTTCTCTTTCGTCAAATCGAGATCTTCCTACGAACGTGAGTTTTCGCAAATCGGATTCAAGAATATGATTTTAATCCACTGCACTAATTCACCCCCCCTCTTAGTACCTTTTAGATCCTTTCAAAAACATATAAAAAGAGATTGCATTTTCTATCCTATTGAGGTTAATGAATTCATTTTATGAATCTCTTGAAGATAATCATGATGAATGTTATGAAAACAAATGTGTGTATCATGTTTTTGGTCTTAGTGATTTCTCTTGAAACTTGACTTCAGATTTATACGATAATACATATTATGATTTGTTTTACGAAATTTGACCTTTATGTCTTGAACATTCATGCTTATTTCTATTCGACATACAAAGACAAAGGCATGTTTATATGAAATCAATGAAATCACTAAAAGAGAAATGCATATTTCTTGAACATCTCCCTTTCTCTAAAGTTTCTGATTTTTTAATAAAAGACAAGTAATAAATTCATTTATGATATCCTATTTATCACTTGAATTATGAATGAGATTTTGATGATGTGTTAAAGAATCCATTTAAATGAATCATGTTCATCTTGATTTTTTCTTGAGCCTTGATGACTTAGAAATGACATGATCACTTTGGCTTGTATGCCTTATGTGGTGATTTAAAATTAATTTACTTTATTATAAATTATTGAATTATGATCTTGATATCTCCTAAAAGAAATATTTATGAACCAAGAATGATTACTTTTTATCCTTATTGATTTTTCATATTGATATCTTTCATGACATGATATGATTAAATCATTGATTTATTCTTTTTATCATGGCTTAAAAATACATGTAAAGAAAATATGCAAGCATTGATATCCATTTGATTAAAACATTACATGCTTAAATCGATTTTTCACCTAAGTTTCAATACTACTTTGTATGCTTCATGACTTGATGATTGAAATATTGATGTAGACTTTTGATATATCACTCGTCATGATTAATGTAAATTGCTAGCATTTTGAATCTTGAAAATGATTTTGATTTGATTATGGGTTTCAAGTTGTCAAATTGGTTTGATTGAGATTTTTGTTTCAAGCGAATCATGAGCTCTCTCTTGAATTCTTGACTTGAGATATTTTTTATGCAAATTGAAATACTTCCTCTATGATTGCTTCTTTTTTCATTTACTAAAGAGGAAAACAATCCATGTCTTGATATATCAATAAATGATGCTTGAAATTATTTTTATGATTCATGATGAATTTAGATCTATCATGCATAAATCAAGTTGTTCCTTTTACTATCAAATGAATCATGACTTGATCTTTGATATTGATATTTTTTTATCATGATCCTTGATTGTATAAGTCTTTTGCTCTATTAAAAAGATTTGTCAAATGAATCATGTCCTTCTTGAATTTTCTTAATATCATGATATGATTTCTTTATATGGCTTGAAATTTTTAGCCATTGAGTTCTCCACTTCATTTTGACAATAACTAAGGGGGAGCTAGCTTGTTGGCTTGAATGTTGAATTTATATTCATGACTTAAATTTTGATGATAGAAACATTTATGTCAATATTTGTTTCTAATATCTCATTTACCATTTTGTTGAAAAAGTAAATTAATTACAACACTGCATCCTCCCTTTTTTTTTAGAATGATAAAGGGGGAGAAAAATTGCTAGTTTGAAGCAAAATTACTAGCTTAGAGAAAACTTGCTAGCTTGTGTATCACAAAAAAAAAGTGGCAAAAGTAGCTAACTAAAACTTGTAAAAATTGCTACCTTACAATTTCACAAGAAGCTAAGAATTGCTATCTCAAAGGATGCAAATATTACTATCTTACCTATCTCAAGAAGAGAAAATGCAAAACTTGGAAAATTTGCATTCATATACTTGCCATGCTTCTATGTTTGTATGTTGTAATGAAAATTTAGCATGCATGTTTAAAGTGGTTATACAAAATTGCTAGCTCATTGCAAACAAGAAGTTGATAGCTTATAAAGGCAAAACTTAGAAAGGTGCTAGCTTGAAGTATTGCAAAAAGAAGCAAAGTGCTATATCTCTTAAACTATCATGAGAAACTTGCCATGATTGAATGTTGAATGTTGATGAAAATCTAGCTAGTATGATTGTAAAACTTGCTTACCTTTTAAACTAGCTATAATGTTACTTCTCCTTTTTGTTGATGACAAAGGGGGAGAAGTAGATTGATGAACTCATGCAATGTAATGTTGATTGAATATTTTATATATTTGCATGATGTTTATGTTCACATGATTTTGATACATGTTGCTTGGATTTGGGATAATCCAAGTATTCTATCAATGGCATATTGATAGGAGGAGTTTGGTTAAACTCTGAGGAGTTAAGGTTAACTTCGTCAGTCATCAATTAGTTGTCATCATAAAAAAGGAGGAGACTATTGAGTCTCAAATTTTGATGATAAAACTAATTAATTCTGTTTAATTTTCTAATTTTATTTTGAGTGACGTAGGTCTACTATCGATCAAGATTAGACAGTTGACATAGGATGAATCAGCGTTGCGTCGAAGGAAATCACGTCAAGATATTGGACATCGAGTCGGAGGTCTCGTCGACAATCAGTAGAAGGCTTTAGACATTAGGCATCGGGCCAAGAAGAGTGGTGTTGCGCCAAGGAGATCGAAATTACGGAGGTCAACCATCGATTGGGTAACAAGCCGTAAGAAAGGATGGTATGCCGAAGAACTGAACGAAGTGCCAACCAATGATGTGCCAGGCAATAGGATATTGATTCATGTAATAATTGTCTAGATTAAAATAGGGTTAAGATTTACTATATGTGTAGGATTAACTACAATAACGATGAAATCATAAAGCGAAACAAGGGTTGGAGTCAAGTGCGATGGAATCGTTGGGAGTTCAAGAGTTCAATGGAAGTTCGAAGATTCATTCGGAGTGCTGCCAGAACTGGTCGAGAATGAGTAGGGAGCTTGCCGAAGGGTTTTTGGAAGTTCACTGGAAGGTTCGTCGAAAGTTCGCGGAGCTTGCCGAGAAAGATCGGAGCATAGCAAAGAAGCTTGTCAGAACTCGCTAAGATCAGTCGTGAAGTCTAGGAGCTTGTCGGGAGTCTGTAGAATGGTGTCCGAGGGTTCATCGGAAGAGCGCCGAAAGTTTGCTGGAAGCTCACCGGAAGAAGTCTTGACTTTTTAAACTTTGTATTAGCTTAGGAAACATTTTTAATTTTGTAGTTAGCATGTAATTAGGGTTAGGATTAAGTATTAATCTTTTAACCCTATTAGGGGCTAACTGGGCCTGGTATTGGACTAGTTTGGGGTAGGTTTAAGGCCCAACCAGGAGTGTTAGACCTGTCTGGTGGTGGCATTTTATAGTTAGCACGTAATTAGGGTTAGGATTAAGTATTAATCCTTTAGCCGCCCTATTAGGGGCTAACTGGGCCCAGTATTGGACTGGTTTGGGGTAGGTTTAAGGCCCAACCAGGAGTGTTGGACCTGTCTGGTGGTGGCACTGCCAGACTAGGGTGGTGGCACCTCCCAAGTCTAGCTCCCCAGGTTGTACTAGGTGATGGTACTGCCCAGACTAGGCAGTGGTACCGCCTAGTGATAGAGTACCTAGGTGGTGGTACCGCCCAGATTGGGCGATGGTACCACCCAAAACACTGATCATGTCAGTGTGTCAAGCGGTGGTACTGCTAGTGATAGGTGGTGGTACCGCCAATACCCGGTAAACTCAAGATGGGAAGGCTTTTGGCTCCATGTTTGAATTAGATTAGAGCCTATAAAAACCCCTCCCATCCTTGGGTTGAATAACACAAGCACATACACTTTGAAAGTACAGAAACTCTGTTTAAATCTTTAGAAATCACCTCCTCTAATCCTTGTTTTCAAGTTAAAAAAGAGGAAAGAGTGCTTGTAAGGGTGACCTTCTAAGCCTGTTAAAAGGAGAGAGCTGTAAGGGAGTTAGTCCTCGCCCGTTGGAAGGAGGATAACTAGTGGAAAAGTCAATGGCCTCAAGAGGAGAAGAATCGGGAGTGGACATAGGTCATATGATTGAACCACTATAAAAATCCTGGTTTGCATTTACTATTGTTCTTTATATTTCAGCAAATTATTAAGACTCTAGCTAGGAGAGTCCTAACCTGTTGGGACTCTAGCTAGGAGAGTCCTAATAGAATTTCATTGACAAGGGTATTCATGTAAATCCTATCTAGCTGACCCTTATTAAAGAGGTGAATAGGGTGGCTAGGATTAGGATTAGTTAGGAGGTTGCTTCTTAGATAAGTATTAAGAGTTTATTAAAAGTAGGAGAGTTTATTAAAAGTAGGAGTCTTGAGTAAGAGAGTTTATTAAAAATAGGAGTCTTGAGTAAGAGTCCTAACAATAGAGAACTCTAGCTATACTAGAGATCTTGAGTTGGAGTCCTATATAAGTATGTAGCCTTCACCTCTTTAGAATAAGAAAAAAAGATTCATCTACAGTTGTAGCTACCAAGCCGACTACTTGGAGGGTGGAACCCCTATAGCATTCCAAGGGTTGATCTCCTTCAAAGATCAAATCTACATAGAATTCCTCTAGGGTTCTATCATCTGATATCAGAGCCATAATCTTACTGCTTTTGCTGCCATCCTTGTCACCCACCATTAACCAAGCAATTCCCACAATTGCTCTTGACATCACCGTCTCCACCGTCATCTTCTATCGTAGATCAAATCAATCTACTACCACCACCTCCAATTGCATCAGAGATTTGGTATTTTTCTATCACCAATACCTTTTGCTGCTGTAATTCTCCATCCAAAATACTAAAAAGAAGTATTGCTATCTATCCTTTGCTGTGAATTCCTTTCGTCGCAAAACTTATCATCTTTGCGAATAAAGGATTGCTACAGAAAATTTCAGCCGCATATTACTATTTTGAAACCAATCTATTTGCTATTCTTTTTCAATGAAATTTTTTGAGCACTTCATAGATCATCTTGCCTTTCATCTGTGATAAATCTATCATGGAATTCATCTTGTGTTGCTGCAAGTTTTCATTACAAGCCGTTGAAATTTTTCGATAAGAATTATGCTATCGCAACTTGCACCAATTTCTTTACTGGTATACTGCCAAAATTTTCTTGATCCAATTTGTCATCCTTGTTGTTATCTAAACTGAGATTCTACTATCAAATCCCCTCAAATTTCTAGGTTTTCGCTGGAAATTTCTTTGAGAAAACGTTGTTTCTTCGACGACAATTCTGCTCTTACGAGATAGCACATATCGGCAGCAACTTCCACTGAAGTTTGTCAAATCTCTACTGCCATCCACCATAGATCTAAAACCCTCTTCTCCCTAACCTTCATCCACTACCATCACATCCCAAAACTCCATCAAACCACACCCCCAAATTGCACCCAAAACAAGCCTAAACCGTAGCCTACATCCACCAATCCACCAACCCTTTCGACCACCACTTCTTTCAACCAATATATGCCTTTAATCTAGCAACAAAAGAAAGATCTTAATATTACAGATTTGGAGAAATATACTATGGCATCCGAGGAGGCGATCAATGCTAAATTCGAAGCCTTCGAGACACGAATGGAGGATAAGATTCGAGCTCTCTTTGCCGAACTTAGTTTGGGTCGATCACTGAGCCCGAAGAAATCTCATCCAGGAGAGAGCTCTGACCAAAGAGATGACTTCTAGGAGAGGGGAGGCACTATGAACAATCTTTACTATCCACGCATGAGGGTGGACTTCCCTAGATGGGAAGGAGACCCGATTGGTTGGATCTCGCACGCGGAGCGATATTTTTGATACCACAAAACCGTAGACGCATCTATGGTGGAAATTGCAGCTATATATCTTGAAGGGGATGCCATACAGTGGTTTGATTGGTTTGAACACACTTATGGAGTCCTCTCATGGCGATAATTCAAAGAAGGACTACTGATCCACTTTGGACCAACTGATTACGAGAACATCAACAGACAACTAGCAAAGATCTGACAAACCTCCACCATTCAAGAGTATCAAACTAGGTTTGAAAGGTTATCTAATCAAACTCATGATTGGTCTAAGAAATAGCTATTTGAGACATTTATTGAGGGCTTAAAACTAGAGATTCAGGGAGAAGTTAAAGCACGACAACCGTACACGCTTATGGCAGCCATCTCTTTCGCATGACTTCAAGAGGAGCGATTGAACTACGAAGCCTGGAGGACTAGGGTCTCTCCCTGACTAGAAATATTAAAGCCTTGAGCCCCCCTACTATCAGCTAAGCTCCGACACTAAAAAAGTTGACAAGAAAAGAGCTTCGGGAGCGATCTACAAAGGGGCAATGTTGGCAACGCAACGAGCCATAGAGCCGCGAGCATCGCTTAAAAAAGGGAAAATTCTTGCGATCAAACTAGAAGAAGAAGAGGTCAGTGAATAGCTAGAAGAGAGCCTTGAACATGAGGAAGAAGATACAGAAGAAGAGCCACAATCGACCGACTTTATGGTACATGCGCTAGCCGGCTACTTAAATCTGCAAACGATGAAAGTTGGAGGCCTGCTCAAACAACAACCGATCACCATTCTCATCGACATGGGCAGCACTAATAACTTCTTAAATAGTAAGGTTGCTGCTTAGATGGCACTCCACATCAAAGGTTGTAGCAAGTTCGATGTAAAGGTCACCAACGACCGAATCCTAAAGTGCGACTGAAGATGCCCGCAGGTGAAGCTATTACTGTAAGACCAAGAAATTGTTGCCGACTTCTTCCTCCTACCAATTGATGATTATGAGGCAGTGCTGGGCATAGAATGGCTAACAATGCTAGGTGACGTCTCTTGGAACTTTTCTAAGTTAATTATGAAATTCTATTGCAAAGGCAAATAGGTTATCCTATGTGGGAAGCACGGAAGCAACGTAACCACCATTTCAACCCAATGAATGGAAAAAGTTTTGCATAAGATAAATGGTGGCTTTTCAATGCATCTCTAGCAGCAACCAAAGGGGAAGAAAATAGAAATTGAAGATCAAAATCTCGCCCAATTGCTTGCTGAATTTGATGATGTTTTTGCTGAACTGCGTGGTCTTCCTCCTACTTAGCAACATGACCATCGAATTTCAATTCTTCTGGGCAAACCACTAGCAAACACTCAGCCATACCACTATCCTCACCTCTAGAAGGATGAAATTGAGAAGATTATATAGGAGATGCTTGAAACAGGAGTGATTCAGCCAAGCTACAGCCCATATTCCTCAGTGGTGCTAATTGTACGTAAGAAGGATAAACTTGGCGGATGTGCATCGACTACCGAGCTCTAAATGGAATTACCATCAAGGATAAGTACCTAATACCAGTGGTGGATGAACTTCCTGATGAGTTAAAAGGAGCTTGAGTCTTTACGAAGTTGGACCTCCGATCCGGTTACCACCAAATTCAGCACTTGCAGTTTATTCTGACGATCTTTCGAGAGAATACTCTTTTTGTTAAGCTATCGAAGTGCAGCTTTATCCAGCAAAAAGTAGAGTACCTTGGGCACCTAATATCAGAAGGAGTGGCGATAAACCCAATAAAAATTGAAGCCATGCAGGGCTGGCCGAAACCTATAAATGTGAAATTACTACGTGGGTTCCTTGGACTAATAGGCTAATACCAAAAATTTGTGAAGGACTATGGGAAGATCAGTGCACCCCTCACTTCTCTACTAAAAAAAGATGCCTTCCAATGGTTAGATGAAGCCTCCATTACTTTCGATAAACTTAAGGCAGCCATGACGATGATGCACGTGCTAGCACTACCAGATTTCAGTCGACCCTTCATCATTGAGGCCGACGCATCTAGAGTTGGAAGTGGAGCCGTTCTCATGCAAGATGGTCGACCACTTGCATACACCAGCAAGGTGCTATCTCCCTCCCATCAAAAAATATCAATCTATGATAAGGAGATGCTCGCCATTGTGCACGCAGTAACGAAGTGGAGACCCTACCTGATCGACCGATGATTTCAAATTAAAACTGACTATAGAAGCCTCAAGTACTTTTTAGAGCAGAAGATATCATTGTAGATGCACTCCCACGACTATCGGAGCAAGCTGAATTTTTAGCCATCTCCCTTCCCACCACTGGCTTCCTCGAGAACATTAAGGAGGAATGGAAGAAGGATCCAGAGACCAATAACATCATTAAAAAATTAGAGGAGGATCCAAGTGCAATAGCTCACTATACTTGGGATTTAAAGGATCTATGCTACAAAGGACGTATTGTACTTATACTTGACTCCCCTTGCCTCAAAAACATTCTATATGAAATGCACTCCACACCTTCAGTAGGGCACTCTGGATTTCTAGGAACCTACAAAAGAGTGAAGCAAAATTTTTATTGGAGAGGGATGAAAAAAATTATTTCTGAATACGTGGCACAATGTGATATATGTCAACAGCAAAAAGATAAAATAGTGCAAGTCCAGGGAAACTACAACCACTACCTATACAAGACTCGGTGTGGACTGACATCTCCATGAAGCTATCTCTATATTTTTATGGACCCTATCAGATTATGGAGCGTATAGACTTAAATTACCTGAGGATGCCAAAATTTACCTTGTCTTCCACGTGTCACGCCTCAAGCCCAAGTTGAGAATACACGAGTCACCCCAGATTCAACTGCCCAACACCACTAATGATGGAGATATCCAAGCCCAACCACAAGCTATTCTCAACCATAGAATCGTGATACATCGTCGACATCCCTCTACTGAAGTATTAGTGTATTGGAATAATTTACCACTCGAAGATGCCACTTGGGAGAACTGTGATGACTTAAAGATCAAATTCTATGAATTCATAGAGCGTCAGCCTCGAGGACAAGGCTGATTTGAAGAGGGCAGGTCTGTTAGGACTCTAGCTAGGAGAGTCCTAACCTGTTGGGACTCTAGCTAGGAGAGTCCTAATAGAGTTTCATTGACAAGGGCATTCATGTAAATTTTATCTAGCTGACCCTTATTAAAGAGGTGAATAGGGCGACTAGGATTAGGATTAGTTAGGAGGTTGCTTCTTAGAGAAGCATTAAGAGTTTATTAAAAGTAGGAGTCTTGAGTAGGAGAGTTTATTAAAAGTAGAAGTCTTGAGTAGGAGAGTTTATTAAAAAAAAGTAGGAGTCTTGAGTAGGAGAGTTTATTAAAAGTAGGAGCCTTGAGTAAGAGTCTTAATAATAGAGAACTCTAGCTATACTATAGGTCTTGAGTTGGAGTCCTATATAAGCATATAGCCTCCACCTCTTTGGAATAAGAAAAAGAAGATTCATCTACAATTGCAGCCACCAGGCCGACTACTTGGAGGGTGGAACCCCTATAGCGTTCCAAGGGTTGATCCCCTCAAAGATCAAATCTACATAGAATTCCTTTGGGGTTCTATCATAAACCTTATTTACTTGCTACTCCACTTCCTCATCTCCTTCTTGCAAATCATTTTAAGTTTATACGTAATCTAAACCATATTTCAACGAAACGAAGTTTTCAACGTACGAAATTTCCAAAAGCATTTTTAAATTACCAAAATTTATCATTATTTACTGCTACACTAATTCACACCCTCCCCTCTTTGTACCACTCTAGATCCTAATAGTATCGTCTAGGGACTGCGGCATAGTGGCCTAGTACGTCCATAATCAATGTGTCGAGTGAATTATTACAAAGATAATAATTCACTAAGTTAGAAGGAGTTCTGATAAGTTTGGCTCATGGCCAACTTGATATTAGGCCTAGAGGATCACACACATATGGTAGGTGTTGCAACGAGTAGAGGTTCGGATATGAGATATCCGCCAGAGCCCCTATCTTATTGGATATCCAATAAGCCCCTATATTATTGGATCCCATAGATGAGATCTAATAAGAGCTAGATTATTGGGTAAAGAACCATTAATCTAAGAAGCTTGGGTAATTGGATAAAGATCCAATACCGAATAAGGCAAGGTCCATTAGGGTTTATAAGGGGCCTCTATAAATAGGAGGGAACCAATGGTCCATAGGCTGGGGGTTTTTCTTGGCGGCCACCTCCTATTCTCCTCTCTCTAGAGAGGAGCATTATCGTAGTCCCTGTAGTGTGGATATCGCTAGAGAGGAGGACGCTTGACCTCCTTCATCCACCCTACAGATCTGCAAGAATTTAGGGATATATGATCTCCCTAGGTACTTTCTTTTTACATACGCAGTTTTCAGATTTGTGGATTTATCTTTACGGACCAATCTGCATATACGATGAAACCATTTCACGGAAATCTAGCATTTTTGTTTTCTATTCTTCCACTACGCATGAGATGTCACCTCTTGGATTTTCCAACAGTAGTATTAGAGCTAGGTTGTTCGTAAAAAGATCAGATTTTAACTACGTGTGTTGTGATTTAGAACAACTTTTATCATCAATATTATTAGCACAAAAGGCGAGGAAGGGCAGCAACTATTGCTGCCCTTACTACATTTGCAGAGCAGCCACGGCCAAGGTTGCAACAAGCAGCGCCGATGGCCTACGGGCTGCAGGCAAGTGACCTGCCCGTAAGGGGCGAACGGCCTACCCGTAAGGGCCAGCGTCGCTTGCGGGTGTTGCGCCCGTAGGGGTGGCACCACCTATGAGCCAGGAGTTGCCAACAGGTGGTCGCCCGTAGGAGCGACGTCGCCCATAGGCCAAGAGTCGCTCGCAGGCTAGCCACCCGTGGGCATGGGCAGCGCACCGCCGTGCCTTCCCTGCGTAGAGGTCATCGCCGCCACCGCAGCGCAACGACTGGAACGCTACAGAGGAGGGATTAGGGTTTTTGGACAAAATATAGTTTTACCTCTCGAAATTTTAGAAATTTCAATTTTGTCCCTTTTGGCTGAATGACCAGAATGTCCTTCAGAATTCAAAAAATTCCCTATATATCTCTGATTTCAGAAAAAAAAAATATTAGTTAATTAAAAGGTTTAATTAACTATTATTATTATTTATTTAGTAGTCCTATATAATGATATGTTCATGTGATGTATGATGTGGATAGATAATCATGGACCGTGTGATGTGTGTACATGTGATTATTATTATTGGGGCCTACGAGCCTCTATTTTTCTCGTTTATTATCAGGCTTGCATACTTATAATTATATTATAATTATACTAGAAGGCTTAGCGGGAGCGTGGAAGTGATAGCGGGACCCATAAGGCTGAGATGGATGATCCGATGCATGGAGATACGTTAAGATACCGATGGAACCGACGAAGCTAGATGGACGATCACAGGGCATGGAGATGCGTCGATACATACATAGATCTTGATGTGAGTGATTGGGCCTATTGGCTCGGGCTTAATCACATTAGGATGTAGTCCATGATCATCTCGTGTGATTGCTCATGTGATGTGTGTGATTGTTTATACACCTACTAGATATATATATATATATATATATTTGCATGCAATGTAGATATATATTAAATATGTATGTGTGTGACATATCATATTAAGAGACCAAATTAAAATATCTCCTCTCTCAATAATATTAATTCAGTAAACGTGAGGCAATTAGATTGACCCACGTGGCCTTCCATCATTATAGATAGGAACCAATTCCCTGTATAGGTTGAGTTGGTCTAGTCCCTCGAGATTCACCTATATTATGATTTGTTATCTTATCTATGATATAGAGATATCATCGGTGACCTGAGGACATAGTATACTTGGTCGAGTCCCTCGAGAGTATATCATCAAATCAGACTCATCTTATAACGATGGTGATGACTTAACCGAACATCATTATTGGTCGAGTCCCTCGAAGCCATGGTAGTTTGGAGGCCAAACGAGACGAGAATCACATAGAGTTGTGATCGGTAAGAGTTGCCTACCTTTTGGGCTTAGTGTGATTGGTCGAGTCCCTCGAGGTTACACTAAGATGCTAATTGGATCCCGATCCCCACTAGAAGTTTGCTGAAGACTTCTGTTTTATATGTTGAGGGTGTCACATGACTCACTAGAAAAATAGTAGGAGCATACCAAGATAGAAGTTCATATCTTGATTATTAATATTTCTACAAAATTTATATATTATTTATTTATTGCTACATCTTTAGAAAATATCGCTATTAGACTCTCTATATGGCATACTTTATGCCAACCGTCTCATTGGTCCAAATTATATGGATTGGCTCCACAAGTTAAAAATCATTCTCATGGCAAAGAAAATTGTGTATGTCCTTGAAATAGTGATTGATGCCTATACCCAAGGAAGGGGCAAGTGAGGATGAGATTGCTCGCTACGTGAAGTACGCAAATGACTCCACTCTTGCTCAATATTACATGTTGGGCTCAATGACTCCCGAGTTATAGAGACAACATAAAAAGATGGATAACATATCTGTACTCTTGCGTCTCCTCAAATTGTTTAAGGAACAGGGAAGAACTTAATGATATGAGATATCGAAGAGTCTCTTCTGTGCTAGGATGACTTAGAGAACACCAGTTCAGAACCATGTCCTTAAGATGATTGAGTGGATAGAGAAACTCACAGGTCTAGGAATGGTCCTAGAGGATAACCTGTATGTGGATCTTGTGCTTCAATCCCTTTGTAGATTCCTTTTCACAGTTTTCTATGCTAGTAAGACCAGAAAGAAAAGGAAGACAGAAAAGTCCCTTGAGAAGGGCAAGGGCAAGGGCAGATCGGGTAAAGCAAAAGTTGCTATGAAGGACCCAGCAAAGGACAAAAGCCAATGCTTCCATTGCGGTAAAGAGGGGCACTAGAAGAGGAATTACAAAGTGTACATTGCAAAAAAAGGTAAAACATAAGCATAGAGAAGCTTCATATATGCATTCATGATTAGTCTCTATCTGTCAGACTTATATGATAACACATAAGTATTGGATACTGATAGTGTTTATCATATCTGCAATTTATTGTAGGTTCTAGCAAGACTTAGGAGATTGAAAAGAGACAAGATGGACCTCAAGATGGGCAATGAAACAAGAGTTGCTACTATTGCTATTGTTGGGAAATCCACAGGGGAGCGACATCTCATGTGCAGAGGAAGAACAAAAACAAAACACTCCATATTTCTTGTTGAAAGTTTCCATCATCGTGCGAAGATCGGTGCATCAAAAACAAATCCACGAAAACTGCATGTGTTAAAGAAAATACCTAGGGAGATCGTATATCCCTGAATCCTTGCAGATCTGTAGGAGAGGATGAAGAAGGTCAAGTGTCCTCCTCTCTAGCGGTATCCACACGACAGGGACTATGACGATGTACTTCTCTGGGGAGAAGAGAACAGGAGGTGGCTACCAAGAGAACTCTCAGCCTATAGAGGTTTGGTTTCCTCCTATTTATAGAGTCCCCCTGTAAACCCTAATGGATCTTGCCCTATTGGGTATTAAATCACCATTCAATTACCCAAGCCTCTTAGATTAGTGGGTCTCTACCCAATAATCTCTTATTAGCAATTATTGGATCTCATCTTAGGATCCAATAATTCAGGGGCTTAATGGATATCCAATAAGTTAGGGGCTCTGGCAGATATCTCATATCCGAACCTCTACTCGTTGTAACATATACCATATGTGTGAGACCCTCTAGGCCCAATATCGAGCTGACCGTGAGTCATACTTGCTGGAACTCTTTCTGACTTACTAAATTATTATCTCTATAATAATTCACCCAACTCATCGACTGCGGACATACTAGGCCACTACACCGTAGCCCCCAGACGATATAAGGGAATCCAATTCATTGGACCTATCTATCCTCAGTTATCATGTATCTATAGTCCCTTATCCATCTAATATCCTAGAGACCCTATACCGGGCATGGTGCTGTCAGGCCCATATGGTCTCTCCTCGAGTCTTGCTCTTGTCGGATTCTTCCAGAGAACTCTTTCTCTCTCAATCCGAATAACCTTGGCCAAGGATTTGTTTAAGCAAGAATACATGGGATATTCCTCTCATGATACCGAGAGCGGATGATCCTCTATTAACACTCAATAGCCCTCGTAAGTTTGGCTACCACTTCCAATAACTAGCTGTACTAGATCTGGAACTTTCCAAACCTATAAGTCCGGTATCAAAGAGTGGAGTACTCATACAGGACATCCTTAGTGTCTCAAGTCTAAGGACCAGATACATTACTGGGACTACGGAATCACTATCTGACGTGAGGTATCAATAACCATCCAACATTCCATAGGCGGATCAATCAATGAACTCATTCCCCAATGAGCACCTACACTATACCCTTAGTGTCCCCACACGAGTAACTATGAGACCAGCCACCTCCATTATATGAATGGGTATACAGCACACCAGTCTATCCGATTATCTCGATGTCCTTCTCGAGTAACCTATGACCAGGATAATTTAGGGTCTGTGTTTAAAGTTGAATCGGTCTCATTATTGTGATCTCATCATGATCCGATTCCCATTGCATAGATCCAAGGACATCATAATATATACAACACGTAAGATAAAGTGATAAAATATCTAATAATAAGTAAAGAGAAAGAGTGCATATCAAGTCACAAGTGCCATCACTCATGTGATTGGCTTGCAGGGCACATATGACTAACAATCTTTCACTTGACCTAAAGCCAATCACTAACATGTCTGATCCCCATCAGACCTCTGAGATGCTCAAAGATAATTTGAGTCAATGGCTTTGTCAGTGGATCTGCAAAGTTATTTTCAGATGAAACTCTTTCCATTACTACATCTCTTCGGGCCACGATATCTCTAATAAGTTGGAACCTCCTCAGAACACTTCTGATAAGACCCGGGTTCCCTTATTTGAGTAATCACCCCGTATTTATCATAATATAAGGGAATCAGCCCCTTGCTACTCGGGATGACTCCTAGGTCTGTGATGAACTTCTTCATCCAAACTCCCTACTTTGCTGCCTCTACCGCAATAATGTATTCCGCCTCTATGGTCAAGTCAGTAGTAGTGTCTTGGTTGGAACTCTTCCAGCATACTGCTCCTCCATTCTGGGTGAATATATACCCTAAATTAGACTTACTATCATCGACATCAGATTGGAAGCTCGAGTCCGTGTAGCCCTTAACTCTGAGGCTACTACCTCCATATACAAGTAAAAGATCCTTAGTCCTTCTCAAGTACTTAAGGATACATTTTACTACTTTCCAGTGCTCCAAGCCTGGATCTGCCTGATATTTGCTCGTGACACTCAGAGCATGCACTATATTAGGCCTGGTACATAGCATAACATACATGATAAATTCTATCACTGAGGCATATGATATCAAATCCATGTGTGCCCTTTCGTAAGGAGTCTTTGGGGACATACTCCTAGAAAGTGATATTCCATGTGTCATTGATATGAGACCTCTCTTGGAATTTTCCATGCCAAACCTTTTGATAATGGTGTCTATGTACCTGGATTGGGACAAGCCAAGCATCCTTTAGGATCTATCTCTATAGATCCGTATCCCCAATATGTAGGATGCTTCCCCTAAGTCCTTCATGGAGAAGTGCCTAGATAGCCAAGCCTTTATTGTGGAGAGTATTCCTACATCATTCCCAATGATCAGGATGTCATCCACATATAATACCGAAAAGGTGATAGTGCTCCAACTTACCTTCTTGTACACACAAAGCTCATCTTCATTCTTAATAAAGTCATTAGATCTAACCACCTTATCAAATCTTATATTCCAACTTCGGGAAGACTGCTTAGGTTCATATGCTCATAATAGCCCCCTCATAGGTCTGAGGATCAATATCCTCAACATCCTCTCCTTTGATATGTCCCACATATCTCTCAAGAGTATGGGATACTTTATCGGATCTACGTAAAGTTGGAACTTATATGTTAGGTATCTGAACAGATTCTAGCTTATGGTGCTTGAGCTAGGTTGTCCAACCTCGCTCAACTCTATCGTGCTCCCACTGTCTCCACCAAGAATGTGTTCCTTCTCAAGGAACACTGCTCTCTTGGCTACAAAGACCTTTTGGTCTTCAGGGTGATAGAAATAATACCCACAAGTTTCCTTGGGGTATCCCATGAACTTACACCGTTCCATCCTGGATTCCAACTTGTCGGTGTTGTTTCTTGACATGGGCAGGGCAGTCCCAAATCATAACAACCTTAAGATCGGGCTTCTTCCCATTCCATATCTCATATGGAGTAGACATCACTGACTTAGTTAGAATTCTATTCAGAAGGTAAGTTGCGGTCTCTAGAGCATATCCCCAGAATGAGATGGGTAGGTCGGTGAAACACATCATGGAACGTACCATGTTTAACAGTGTGCAATTCCTCCTTTCTGATACACCATTAAGCTATGGTGTATAAGGAGGTGTCCATTGGGATAAAATCCCATTGTCTTTAAGGAACTAGGTGAACTCTGTACTCAAGTACTCACCTCCTCGATCTGATCAAAGGGTTTTAATACTCTTTCCTATCTGGTTCTCCACTTCATTTTTATATTCTTTGAATTTCTCAAAAGCCTCAGATTTGTACTTTATTAGGTACATATGTCTGTATCTTGAGAAATCATCAATGAAAGTAATGAAGTAGGAGTAACCACCTATGGCATGAGTCGACATGAGATTGCATACAACACTATGTATGAGTTCCAGTAACTCTGTGGCTCTCTCTCTAGTTCCACTAAATGGAAAGTTGGTCATCTTTCCCTAAAGGCAAGGTTCACATGTTGTATATGACTCATAGTCGAATGGATCTAGATATCCATTCTTTAGCAACTTTTAAATCCTTCCCTCGTGGATGTGACCTAACCTATAATGCCAAAGATATACATTGTTCACCTCTTCTCGTTTCCTCTTAGACTCACTTACACTCATGATATATGGAGTTGTATCTGTCATAAATAAACCATTATGCAATGTTCCTCTCATGATGATCTTATCATCTAAAATTATTGAACAACCATTGTTCTCAAAAACTAATTTATATCCATTAACTATCAAACATGAAATGGAAATAATATTTTTGATAATAGAAGAAACATAATAGCATGCATCTAATGCAATAATAGCTACACTAGGCAGATGTAAGATGACCTTGCCAATAGCCACTGTAGCAACCTTTGCTCTATTGCCCATTTTAAGGTCTATCTCGCCTCTTTTCAATCTCCTAAGTTCTGCCAGAACCTATAACGAATTGTAGATATGATAAACACTCCCGGTATCCAATACCCATGTGTTATCATAAGATTCTGACAAATGAAAACTGATCATGAATGTACCTGAAGCTTCTCAAAGCTTCTGTTTCTACAAGGTACTCTTTGTAGTTCCTCTTCTAGTGCCCATCTTTGCCGTAGTGGATGCACTGGCCTTTGTCCTTTGTTGGGTCTTTCTTGGCAACCTTTGCCTTACTCATTTTGTCCTTGCCCTTGCCCTTCTTAAGGGTATTCTCAGCCTTTCTTTTCTTGATGGTGCTCTCTTCTTCTCTCAACATATTGAGGAGCTCTGGGAGGGTCACCTCAAGTTTGTTCATATTGAAATTTATTATGAACTGAGAAAAAGAATCTGGTAAGGACTGAAGCATAAGATCCACACACAGGTTATCCTCTAAGACCATTCCTAGACCTGTGAGTTTCTCGATCCACTCAATCATCTCAAGGACATGGTTCTGAACCGGTGTCCCCTTAGTCATCCTGGCACAGAAAAGACTCTTTGATATCTCATATCGCTGAGTTCTTCCTTGCTCCTCAAACAATTTACGGAGATGTAGGAGTATGAAATTAGCATCCATATTTTCATGTTGCCTCTGTAACTCAGTAGTCATAGAGGCTAACATATAACACTGAGCAAGAGTGGAATCATCTATGTACTTCACATAACGAGCGATCTCATCCTCGCTTGCCCCTTCATCGGGCGTAGGGATCAATGTATCAAGGACATATGCGATTTTCTCCGTCATGAGAATGATTCTTAGATTACGAAGCCAATCCGTATAATTTGGACCAGTGAGGCAATTGGCATCAAGTATGCCATGTAAAAGATTTAAAAGTGACATTTTCTAAAATTAAAGATATAGCAGAAATAAATAACATGCAAACTTTGCAAAAATTAAATAATTAAGATAAGGACTTCTATCTTGATGTACTCCTACTAATTTTTTGCGAGACACACAACACCCTTCGGTATGTGAATCGGAGACCCCCGATGGATCTCTAGTGGGGATCAGGATCTAATCGACGTCTTAACGTAACCTCGAGGGATTCGACCAATCACATTAAGCCCGTAAAGGTAGGCAACTCTTGCCAATCACAACTCCTTGTGATTCCCATCCTGTTCAGCCTTCGAACCACCATGGCCTTGAGGGACTCGACCAACCATGATGTTCGGTTAAGTCATCACCATTGTTACAAGATGAGTCTGATTCGATGATATACTCTCGAGGGACTTGACTAAGCATACCATGTCCTCAGGTCACCAGTGATATCTCTATGTTTAGATAAGATAGCGAAACACGATAAAGGTGAGTCTTGAGGGACTCGACCAACTCAACCTACACCGGGAATCGATTTCTAGCTATAACGATGGAAGGCCATGTGGGTCAATCTAATTGTCTCACGTTTACCGACTTAATATTATTAATAGAGAAGATTTTGATTTGGTCTCCTAACATAATGTGTCACACATACACACACACACACACACACATATATATATATATATATATATATATATAGTAGGTGTATAACCAATCACATATCACATGAGCAATCACACCAGATGATCATAGACCACATCCTAATGTGATCAGGTCTGAGCTAGTGGGCCTAATCACTCATATCAAGATCTATGTGTGCTTCGGCGCATCTCCATGCCCTATGATCACCCTTCTCGCTTCGTCGGTTCTATCGGCATCTCAACACATCTCCATACGTCAGATCGTCCGTATCGACCTCGTGGGTCCCGCTACCGCTACGCCTCCACATGTAATTATAATATAATTATAAGCATGCAAGCCCGACAATAAACGAGAAAAAATAGAGGCTCGCAGGCCCCAATAATAATAATCACATGTACACACATCACATCACAGGTCCATAATCATCTGTCCACATCATACATCATATGTATATGTTATTTTATAGGACTACTAGATAAAAAAATAATAGTTAATTTAATTATTTAATTAACACATATTTTTTTGAAATTAGGGACATTGAGGGAATTTTTTGAATTCCCAAGGGCATTCTGGTCATTCGGCCATAAGGGACAAAATTGAAATTTTAAAAATTCTTAGGGGTATTTTGGTCATTCTATCAAAGGGGATAGAAACTGGAATTTTTAAAATTCCAAGGGGCAAAATTATCTTTTTCCCAAAAACTCTAATACCTTTCCCTTCTGTAGAGTTGCGGCCGCCGCCACCCTACCGACAGTGGCCACTATGGCCAGGTGCGTCACCCTTGCTCGTGGGCGCAGCGTCCGCAGGTGGTCTGTCCATCAGCGGCGCTGCCCATTGCGAGTGCGCCCACACTTGCGGGCAGGTCACCGGTAGGCGGCACTACCCCTTGCGGGCTAGCCACGAGCGGCGCTGCCCCTTGTGGGTGCAGCGCCTGCCGGCGCCCCTGCCCATGTGGGCACTTCTGCTTGAGGTCGCAGTGCCCGCAGGCGATGCCAATTCCTGCGGGTAGGCCACCGGGCAGCACTGCAGCCGCGCTGCTTGTTGGCAGCCTGGCGGCTGGGCCGGCGCTACGCAAACGCAAGCAAGCATATTAGCCTATTAGTGCAGTTGCTGCCCTTTCTTGCCCTTCGCGCCAATGATTTTGGCGTCAAAAGTAGATCTGAAACACAATACACGCAATTTAAGATCTGATCTTCGCACGAACAACCTAACTCTGATACCACCATTGGGAAATCCACAAGGGAGTGACATCTCATGCGCAGCAGAAGAACAAAAACAAAACACCCTAGATTTCCCATAGAAAGTTTTCGTCATCGTGTGAAGATCGGTGCATCAAAAATAAATCCGCAAAAACTGCATGTGTTAAAGAAAATACCTAGGGAGATCGTATATCCCTGAATCCCTACAGATCTATAGGAGAGGATAAAGAAGGTCAAGGTCCTCCTCTCTAGCGGTATCCACACGGCAGGGACTGCAACGATGCACTTCTTTGGGGAGAAGAGAATAGGAGGTGGCTACTAAGAGAACTCTCAGCCTATAGAGGTTTGGTTCCCTCCTATTTATAGAGGCCCCTTGTGAACCCTAATGGATCTTGCCCTATTGGGTATTGGATCTCCATCCAATTACCCAAGCCTTTTGGATTAATGGGTCTCTACCCAATAATCTCTTATTAGCAATTATTGGATCTCATCTTAGGATCCAATAATTTAGGGGCTTAATGGATATCCAATAAGTTAGGGGCTCTAGTGGATATCTCATATCCGAACCTCTACTCGTCGCAACACCTACCATATGTGTGTGACCCTCTAGGCCCAATATCGAGCTGGCCGTGAGTCATACTTGTCAGAACTCCTTCTGACTTAGTGAATTATTATCTCTATAATAATTCAACCAACTCATCGACTGCGGACATACTAGGCCACTACGTCGTAGCCCATAGACGATATAGGGGAATCTAATACTTTTGACCTATCTGTCCTCAGTTACCATGTATCTATAGTCCCTCATCCATCTAATATCCTAAAGACCCTATACCGAGCATAGTGCTATCAGGCCCATACGGTCTCTCCTCTAGTCTTGCTCTTGTCGGATTCTCTTGGAGAACTCTTTCTCTCTCAATTCGAATAACCTTAGCCAATGATTTGTTTGAGCAAGAATACATGGGATATTCCTCTCATGATACTGAGAGCAGATGATCCTCTATTGACACTCAATAACCCTCGTAAGGTTGGCTACTACTCCCAATAACTGACAGTACTAGATCTGAAACTTTCCAAACCTATAAGTTCGGTATCAAAGAGTGGAGTACTCATACAGGACATCCTTGGTGTCTCAAGTCTAAGGACCAAATACACTACTGGGACTACGGAATCACTGTCTAATGTAAGATTTCAATAACCATCCAGCATTCCGTAGGCGGATCAATCAGTGAACTCATTCCCCAACGAGCACCTGCACTGTACCCTTAGTGTCCCCACACGAGTAGCTATGAGACCAACCTTATCCATTATATGGATGGGTATACAGCACACCAATCTATCTGGTTATCTCAATGTTCTTCTCGAGTAACCTATGACCAGGATAATTTAGGGTCTGTGTTTAAAGGTGAATTGGTCTCATTATCATAATCTCATCACGATCTGATTCCCATTACACAGATCCAAGGACATCACAATATATGCAACACACAAAATAAAGTGATAAAATACCTAAAATTAAGCAAAGAGAAATGGTGCATATCAAGTCATAAGTACCATCACCTATGTGATTGGCTTGTAGGTCACATATGACTAGCAGCTATTAGCAAGGTCACCCTACCTCTGCTAGGTGGAGCTACTATTGCATTAGATACATGCTATTTTGTTCCCTTTATTATCAAAAATCTTATTTTCATTTCATGTTTGACATTGAATAGTTATAAAGTAGTTTTTGAGAACAATAGTTGTTAAATTGTTAAGGACGATAAGATCATTATGAGAGAAACATTGCATAATGGTTTGATTATGCTAGACACTACTCCACGTATCATGTATGTAAGTGTGTCCAAGAGGAAACAAGATAAGGTGAACAATGTGTACCTATGACATTGTAGGCTAGGTCATATCCATGAGGGAAGGATTCAAAAGTTGCTGACAGATCATTTGACTATGAGTCATATGCGACATGCAAACCTTGCTTTCGTGGAAAGATGACCAACTCTCTATTTAGTGAAATTGGAGAGAGAGCCATTGAGTTGTTGGTACTTATACATAGTGATGTATGTGGTCCCATGTCAACTCAGGCCATCAATGGCTATTCCTACTTCATTATTTTCACTAACGATTTCTCTAGGTACGGACATGTGTACATAATGAAGTACAAGTCTGAAGCCTTCGAGAAATTCAGGGAGTATAAGAATAAAGTAGAGGTTTAGACTAGAAAGAGTATCAAGACTCTTCGATCAGATCGAGGAGGTGAGTAATTAAGTACAGAGTTCATCTAGTTCCTCAAGGACCAGGGGATTCTATCCCAATGGACACCTCCTTATACACCCTAGCTCAATGGTATATCCAAAAGGAGGAATCACACACTATTAGACATGGTGCAGTCCATAACGAGTTTCGTCGTCGACCTACCCGTCTCATTCTGAGGATATGCCCTAGAGTTTATAACTTACCCTCTGAACAGAGTTCTAACTAAGTCGATAGTGTCTAACCATATAAGATATGGAAAGGAAAGCCCGATCTTAAAGTTGTTAAGATTTGGAGCTGCCTTGCCCACGTTAAGAGACACATACCCGATAAGTTGGAATCCAGAATGGAATAGTGCAAGTTCGTGGGATACCCCAAGGAAACTTGTGGGTATTATTTCTATCACCTCATGTACCAAAAGGTCTTTGTAGCCAAGAGAGTAATGTTCCTTGAGAAGGAATACATTCTTAGTGGAGATAGTGGGAGCATGATAGAATTAAGCAAGGTTGGAGAACCTAGCTCAAGCACCATTCCATAGCTAGAGTCTATTTAGGTACCTAGCACACTAGTTTCAACTTTACGTAGGTGCGAAAGTATATCCCATCCTCCTGAGAGATATGTGGGATATATTAGAGGAGAGGATGTTGAGGATATTGATCCTTAGAGTTACGAGGAGGCTATTACGAGTATAGACTCTGGGAAGTGGCAAGAAGCTATGAATTCAAAGATGGATTCTATATACTCCAACAAGGTTTGGAACCTAGTTGATACACCCGAGGGTATCATACCCATTGGCTGCAAGTGGATCTTCAAGAAGAAGATCAGAGTAGATAAAAAGGTAGAGACATATAAAGTAAGACTAATAGCTAAGAGATATCGTCAAAGCCAAGGTGTTGACTATGATGAAACCTTCTTACCCGTAGCCATGCTAAAATCCATCCGAATTCTATTGGCTATTGCAGCACACTATGATTATGAGATTTGGTAGATGGATATGATAACCGTATTCCTCAATGGCAATCTCGAGAAGGAGATGTATATGATACTACTTGAGGGATTCGTGTCCAAGGATAGTCTAGATAAGGTATATAGGTTGCTTAGGTCCATCTATAGACTAAAGAAAGCTTCCTAAAGTTGGAACATAAAATTTGATAAGGGATTAGATCTTATAACTTCATTAAGAACGAAGATGAGCCTTGTGTGTACAGGAAGGTAAGTGGGAGTGCTATTATTTTTTTGGTATTATATATGAATGACATCCTAATCATTGAGAATGATGTAGAAATGCTCTATATGGTAAAGGTTTGGCCATCTAGACACTTCTCCATGAAGGACTTAGGGGAAGCATCCTATATATTGGGGATTCAGATCTATAGAGATAGATCCAAGAGGATGCTTGGCTTGTCCCAATCCAGGTTCATCGACACTATTGTCAAAAGGTTTGGCATGAAAATTCTAAGAGAGGTCTCATACCGATGAGATATAGGCTATCACTTTCTAGGAGTACAACCCCAAAGGCTCCCAGAAAGGGCACACATGGATAGGATACCCTATGCCTTAGCGATAGGGTCTATCATGTATGCTATGCTATATACCAGGCCTGATATAGCGCATGCTCTGAGTGTCACAAGCAGGTTTCATGCGGATCTAGGCTTGGAGTACTAGAAAGTAGTAAAGAGTATCCTTAAGTACTTGAGGAGGACTAAGGATCTTTTACTAATGTATGGAGAAAGTAGCCTTAGGGTTGAGGGCTATACAGACTCGAGCTTCTAGTCCGATATCGATGATGGCAAGCCAATTCAGGGCATATGTTTACCCTGAATGAAGGAGCAGTATGCTGAAAGAGTTCCAAGTAAGATACTATTGATGACTCAACCATAGAGGCGGAGTACATTGCTATAGTAGAGGCAATAAAGGAGGGAGTCTGGATGAAGAACTTCAACATAGATTTGGAAGTCATGCCGAGCAACAAGGAGTTGATTCCCTTATATTACGATAACTATAGGGCGATTACTCAAATAAGGAAACCCAGGTCTCATCAGAAGTGTTCTGAGGAGGTTCCAGCTTATTAGAGAGATCATGGCCAAAAGAGATGTAGTAGTGGAAAGGGTTCCATCTGAAAATAACATTGTAGATCCACTAACAAAGCCATTGAGTCAAATTGTCATTGAGTATCATAGAGGTCTGATAGGGATCAGACATATAGGTGATTAGCTTTAGGTTAAGTGAGTGATTGCTAGTTATAGGTGCCCTACAAGCCAATCACATGAGTGATGGCACCTGTAACATACTGCATCAATCTCTTTGCTTATGATTATTAGCATTTTCTCGCATTATCTGAATGTATATTGTGATGTCCTTGGATCTGTGCAATGGGAATCAGATCGTGATAAGATCACGATAATGAGACTGATTCACCTTTAAATATAGACCCTAAATAATCACGGTCATAGGTTACTCGAGAGGGACATCGAGATAACCGGATAAACTAGTGTGATATATACTCATCCATATGATGGAGGCTAGTCTTATAACTACTTGTGTGGGGACACTAAGGATACAGTGTAGGTGCTCATTGGAGAATGAGTTCACTAATTGATCCACTTACGGAATGTTGGATGGTTATTGATACCTCACATTAGACAGCGATTTCGTAGCCTCGGTAGTGTATCTGGTCCTTAGACTTGAGATACCAAGGAAGCCCTGTATGAGTACTCCACTCTTTGATACCAGACTTATAGGTTTGGATGTTCCAGATCTAGTACATCCGGTTATTGGGAGTGGCAGCCAACCTTATGAGGGCTATTGAGTATCAATATAGGATCATCCACTCTTGGTATCATGAGAGGAATATCCCATGTGTTCTTGCTCAAGTAAATCCCTAGCCAGGGTCATTCAGATTGAGAGAGAAATTCTCCAGGAGAATTTGATTAGAGCGAGACTCAATTGGAAATCATATGGGCCTAACACCACCATGCTCGATATATAGTCTCTGGGATATTAGATAGATAAGAGACTATAGGTACATGGTAACTAAGAGCAGATAGGTCCAAATGATTGGATTCTCCTATATCATCTAGGGTCTATGGTGTAGTAGCCTAGTACGTCTGCAATCGATGAGTTGAGTGAATTTTTATTGAGATAATAATTCACTAAGTTAAAAGGAGTTCTAATAGGTATGACTTATGGCCAGCTCAATATTGGGCCTAGAGGGTCACACATATATGATAGATGTTGCGACGAGTAGAGGTTCAGATATGAGATATACGCCAGAGCCCCCCTATTTTATTGGATATCTAATAAGCCCTATATCATTAGATCCCATGGATGAGATCCAATAAGAGCTAGATTATTGGGTAGAGACCCATTAATCTAAGAGGTTTGGGTAATTGGATGAAGATCCAATACCCAATAGGGCAGGATCCATTAGGGTTTACAGGGGACCTCTATAAATAGGAGGGAACCAAAGGTCTATACGCTGGGGGTTTTTCTTAGTGGCCACCTCCTGTTCTCCTCTCTCTAAAGAGGAGCATTGTCAAAGTCCTTGTCGTTTGGATATCGCTAGAGGGGAGGATGCTTGACCTCCTTCATCCACCCCATGGATCTACAGAAATTTAGGGATATACGATCTCCCTAGGTACTTTCATTTTACATACGTAATTTTTGAATTTGCGGATTTGTTTTTACACACTGATCTTCGCACGGTGACGAAACCATTTTGTGAATATCCAAGATTTTTATTTTCTATTCTTCCGCTATGCATGAGATGTTGCCCTATAGATTTACCAACATGTTTGATCCTTCCTCTTCAAAAATGATTGATAGTGGAGGCTGGGAACCTCGTCGGAGGAGGTTTCAGAAGTGGACATAGGTCATTTGACTGACCTACTATAAATCGCTGCGTTCTTCTCTTGGTGTGTAAGTTTTAATTGTTTTATTCAATCCTTTACTTCACTGTACTCATTCATTCTCTCCTTCTCTACTCTCTTACGCATTCACTCGAATCAAACTTCTTTGCCGAAATCATTTTCGTCGAACAAAACTTCTCAACGCATAATATTTTTTTGAAATTAGTTTCAATCATCATTTTTTATCCGCTACACTAATTCAACCCCACCCCCCCCCCCCCTCTTAGTGCCACTCTTGATCCTAACAATTGGTGTCAGAGTGAAGTCACTCTCATTTTGGTTTAAAATCCAAGAGAGATGACATTTGTCGACATGCAAGAGGGCCACTCAATTACACGTCCGCCTATGTTCAATGGGTCGGATTACACTTATAGGAAGACTCGCTTGAGAATTTTTCTTATTTCTATAGATTTTGAACTTTAGAACATTATTAAAAATAGCTTCTAAAAGTCTTCTCTTTTGATAAGCGATTGGAATGAGTCAGAGAAGAAGACTTTTGCTCTTAATGCCAAGGCTATGAATGCCTTATTTTGTGCCCTTAACAAAAATAAATTTAATCATGTTTCAATTTGTGAATCAACTTTTGATATTTAGCATACTCTTGAAATCACTCACAAAGGTACTAGTCTAGTGAAAGAGTCCAAAATCAATTTTGTAGTGCATTCTTATGAGTTATTTCGGATGAAACCAAGTGAGTCTATTGGAGACATGTACACCGATTTTAGGGATGTCGTCAATGGACTAAAAGCACTTGGGAAAAGTTTTCCTAATTTTGAACTTGTAACTAAATTTCTAAGATCCCTTCCAAAGAGTTGGGATCCTAAAGTTACAGTCATTCAAGAGGCCAAAGACTTAAAGAACCTTCCTTTCAAAAAACTAATTGGGTCATTAATGACCTATGAGATGACTTGCAATGCTCATGATGAGCTTGAGAACTCCCTTCCAAAGAACAAGAAGGATATGACATTAAGTGTTGGGAAATCTTATGGGGCGACATCACATGCATAGCGGAAGAACAAAAAACAAAACCATAGATTTCTCATAGAAAGGTTCCGTCATCGTGCGAAGATTAGCGCGTTAAAAACAAATCCGTGAAAACTGCATGTGTAAAAGAAAATACCTAGAGAGATCATATATCCCTGAATCCCTATAAATCTGTAGGAAAGATGAAGGAGGTCAAGCATCCTCCTCTCCAGCGGCATCTATACGGTAGGGACTATGATGATGCTCCTCTCTAGGGAGAGAAGAATAGAAGGTGGCTACCAAAAGAACCCCCAGCCTATAGAGCTTTGGTTCCCTCCTATTTATAGAGGCCCCCTGTAAACCCTAATGGATCTTGCCCTGTTGGGTATTGGATCTCCATCCAATGACCCAAGTCTCTTGGATTAGTGGGTCTATACCCAATAATCTCTTATTAGCAATTATTGGATCTCATCTTAGGATCCAATAATTCAGGGGCTTAATGGATATCTAATAAGATACGGGCTCCAACGGATATCTCATATCCGAACCTCTACTCGTTGTAACACCTACCATATGTGTGTGACCCTCTAGGCCCAATATCGAACTAGCCATGAGTCATACTTGTCAGAACTCCTTTTGACTTAGTGAATTATCTATAATAATTTACCCAACTCATCGACTACGGACATACTAGGCCACTATGCCGTAGCCCCCAGACTATTACAGATAAATTATAAATGGCTTGTTCGGTGTAATGTTTATTCATGTCCATGTCCCATTTGGTTTGTTATAGCTTGTAAAGCTTGTAAAGGGCTTGACAAAGGCTAATGCCCCATTTGAGTGAGTTTGGCAGCCATTGTAGGCTTGTACATAAAGTTTACATCGAGTGAATACTTATACTAGAATTCGGTCTGTAGTGGACCAATCTTATACCTTTGTTGTGCAACCATTCTGAGCTTGTGATGTTCATGGTTGAAATTTGCTTTGGCTAGAATAAAGTGTTTACTAAAAGGGTGGCTTGTGGCTCCTGTGTGAAGCGTTTTCGCTGTCCCATCTTCTCTTTTGCCGGTCCTAAGGGATCGTAGGAGATTTCAGGAAGGCTGACCTTTGCGGTGACACGCAATGGTGCCACACGGCTTAGGCAAAACTAGCTAAGTCTGTGACAGATGGTATCAGAGTGGGACGAGCCCACTTAGAAACACTTAGCATGCAAATGTGAGGGACCTAGCGGGGCTGCGTTGAGGGCAGCCAACATGCGTGTCCATTTGGGAAACGGACCTGGAGTTGTAGGGGAAGGAGTCGCTCATAGGAGCGGGCATCCGAGAATGACATTCAAAAGAATGGCCAACCCTTCGCGCAAGAGGCACCATGAGGACAAGAAGCTAAGAAGAATTGCGTAGCGCACAAAGGGCGGGATGGCTGAGTTCGAGCAGTGGCTCGACATTGGCACCCAAACTTGACGGTGCTCAAGGAAAGCAGGGTGCTTGGCAAAGGATAAGACCGTACAAGGTGGATTGGGTTGTTCAACGATTGAAAGAGTTATGCAAAGCTCACAGAGGTGAGGGGAGTTGCAAACTCAAGGAATCTGATACTCATGCAAGGGCTTGTATGCGGACAATAGAATGTCCGTGGCCATCCCAAGGCGGCCGAAGGTCGGCGCCATAAAGTATTGAAACTTTCTCTTTAGCATGTGTAGGATACTTTCGTAAGAGGCTGAAGTGTGCAGCAAGTTCAGCATGTTGCTAGACTAAGAGGGGTGTAGTGCGAGCTATATTGTCAAAGTGTCACAATCTAGCAAGTGCGTTTGCAAAGGCAGAATTGGGCATAGTTTGTTCAGTAAAGGCAGAGTAGTCCAAGGGGATGGTGGTCTCCAAAACTTCTAGAGGGAAGGATGCGAAGAGAGAAGTTGCTCTAACGGGGCAGATATCCTGGAGAGATAAGTCCCGGTTCTCCAGAGGGAGAATCATGTGCAATGAACTGCACCGATTGAGGAGTACCTCAAGACAAAGCTCGGTGGATCGAGTGAGCGGCAAGGAGTCATCGCATGATCTCGCAAGTGGTGATGCATTGGTAGACGCATAGCGAGATCAAGTGGGGGAGCAACCCTAGGCAACACAAAGTGAAGGCACACTTAGAGCCGATAGTGAGATCGGACTCAACAGAGGGCTGATCCGTGGAATGGTCGACGTGAGGGCCACTATTAACGCAATGCCAATCGAGAAGCGGAGCAACTTAGGGGTAACTTGGTGATGTACCCAAGCCGCATGAAGGGAGTTGGCATAGAAGATAGAACATGGAGCGGAGGCTTGGAGCTTTCCTTAGACAGAGGTCAAGGACATGGACTCTTGCAGAGACAGGAGCAGGATCATGTCGTTCCAGGGGTTCTTTATTCTGATGGAGTAGACTCATCTTGCATGTTGCCAAAGACAAAGGGAGCTTCGAGGCACATGCATCTTATCTCGATGAAGCATTTGGTGGAGTAACTAAGGCAACACAGTTTGCAAAGGAAAAGCTGGTGTCAGAAGGCCTTGGCACGGGGCAAGAGCATGCAAAGGCAGGTACTCTTGAAGAATATGTCATAGTGTTGCTATTCAAGTTACCATGAGGAATGCAGTGCGTAGTGGAGATTGTGCTGGGTAGGGGCAGAGGCCCAAGATCCAGACAATGGTGCACTAATTTCTGTGAAGTCATGGGACTTCAGAGGAGCTGCTAGGCGATGGACTGTCCTAGAGGTAGGCATTGTCCGAGTGTGACCCGAGAGTGGGTGGACGAAGGTCGATTGCCAAAGGAGTGAACAGAATTGAAGGTTGCAGAGGTCCTGTGATGTTTTGGCGGAGTCCACACATGGAGATATCTTAGTTTGAGTTCATACCACAGGGATCAGAATGTAAGGAGATGTCACTAGGCGACGACATGATGCAGCGGATCATGGTGGAATGGTTCGTGGCAAGTCGACACACACAGTGAGTCACATGGGGGGACTAGATCATGCAGAGGTATGATCGGGAGCGCGGCAAGTCCACTTTGGTGAACAACACGATGGTAAGAAGAGCTATAGATTCAAGTAGTGAATGCCATGGTACCGCAGAGGCGGGTCTTCCGTATGTGCATCGAATGTTACATTGAATGAAAGCCTTGGACATCAGCTTATGGGGCTATGCACTATCGAGGAAGAAGTTCAGATGCAAGTACTAGGGAGTCCCATGGGGGGACTGGATCATGTAGAGGTATGATCGGAGCAGCTGAAGAGTTGAACTACTTCAGAGCTCACATTCGCTTAAGGGAGCCCGGCAAGTCAGAGGACAAGGTCGAGTAAGCGAACATTGCGACCAATGAAGCTAAGGAGAACAGAAGCGGTGCAAGCCCTACAACATGATGGCGGAGGCCATACATGGGAGTTGCAGTCTATCTTTCCATCGACCAAGTGGAACTGCTCAGAGAACACAGAGGTGTTGAAGCAGGTGGTCAAAAAAGGGCGAGGAAACAATGACGAGTCCAAAGGGACTCAGCTACCCAAGATCAGTCATCGGTTAGAATGAAGGTGGACTCAGAGGAGTGCCGCAGTGCCGCAGAGGTAGATCTACCGATCATGAAGAAGGGATGTAGATGCGAGACAACGGATAGTAGTGCCATGGGCATTGCAGTGCCTTGGTACCATAGAGGCGGGACTTTCGGGGAGTCATCGATCCCTTGCTCTCATAGAGGGAGAGCACTTGATCATGATATGGGCAGTGGAGGAGGAGAATGTTTTGGCAAACTCCATGTACCAAGACAAGGTTGAAGGGTAGAAGCCAGAGAACTTCGTAAGACTGGTGTCAATAGACTTTTCATCAAGATAACCGTAAGTGAAGGACTTCGGGTCAATGCAAGAGTGCATGACCAAGGATCGGAGCAGGCAGTATGTGGTGCTGTAGCTTTGCTACTCAGAGGAGTCAGCGGTAAAAATAATGGAGAAGGCGGTACAATCCCAAAGGCAACCAAACCTATCGGAGAAGGCGACTAAAAATAATGGTGCTGTAACTTACTCCAAGTTGGAGTGATAACTTTTTGCATTCCAGAAGTTCAATGGCAATGAGAAGGCGAATCATAGTAGCTGACTCAGCGCAAGGATTGCAAACACTTCAAGTGCTTCAGAAGTGTGAGCTAAGAGCAGGCGAAGTCTAGTAACCAGCTCGACGCATGAAGTACAACCTTGAGGAGGTGGGCGAAGTCAAGCAACCTTTGCCTTCTCATTTCTTAAGAGAATGGGTGAAACCGAGTACCCCAGCTCTCTTAGTTATCCAGTAGAGGAGCTTTGCACAGATTTGAAGACCCTTCAAAGTGACTAATGGAAAACAACAGTTGTCAAGTCCTCACCAATGGTGATTAGTGCTACTGAGAGTAGATTGTCCGCTTCATTTTTCAATTGAATGCCAATTGAAAGCGGAAGTGATGCGAACCTACTTGGGCAAGACAACTAAGTGGAAGATGATTCGATGGACAAATTTTGTGGAGGAAGGACCTGAAAACTTCAAAGGTTGCGAGGTGATACTCGTGAAAGCTCTAACAAGCATCTATCCAGTTCAAGAGATAAGAAAAATTTGAAGACTAGTGTATATCAAAGATGGTCTTTTCCCTTCATCAGATGAATTCGTAAGAACCAACAAGGATCAACACAACTCTGCCAACCCCACACCAGAGTCAGAGTCATTGGCGAGTTGAAGCAACATGGTGGATTAAAGTTCGACGACTCCACAACAACAAGCAGAGAACAATCAGGAGCCAAGGGGCGCAACGCAGTAGGAGCAAAAAATCGAAGATCCAACAAAGAAAAGAAGTTGCAGCATTAGTAAAGGCTTCGACGAGAATGTTGAAAGAATAAGTGGGGGAGAATGTCATGGATAAATTATAAACGACTTGTTCGGTGTAATGTTTATGCGTGTCTGTGTCCCTTTTGGTTTGTTATAGCTTGTAAAGCTTGTAAAAGACTTGCCAAAGGCTAATGCCCCATTTGAGTGAGTTTGGTAGCCATTGTAGGCTTGTACATAAAGTTTACGTCGAGTGAATACTTATACTAGAATTCAGTCTGCAGTGGACCAATCTTATACCTTTGTTGTGCAACCATTGAGCTTGTGATGTCCATGGTTGGAATTTGCTTGGGCTATAAAGTGTTTACTGAAAGGGTGGCTTGTGGATCCAGTGTGAAGCACTTTCGCTATCCTGTCTTCTCTTTTGTCGGTCCGAAGGGATCGTAGGAGATTTCGTGGAGGCTGACCTTTGCGGTGACACGTAATAGTGCCACACAGCTTAGGCAAAACCAGCTAAGTCTGTGACAAGACGATACAGGGGAATCCAATTCTTTGGACCTATCTGTCCTCAGTTACCATATATCTATAGTCCCTCATCTATCTAATATCCCAAATACCCTATACCGAGCATGGTGCTGTCAGGCCCATACGGTCTTTCCTCGAGTTTTGCTCTTGTCGGATTCTCCCGAAGAAATCTCTCTCTCTCAATCTGAATAACCTTGGCCAAGGATTTGTTTGAGCAAGAATACATGGGATATTCCTCTCATGATACCAAGAGCGGATGATCCTCTATTGACACTCAATAGCCCTCATAAGGTTAGCTACCACTCCTAATAACCGGTTGTATTAGATCTGAAACTTTCCAAACCTATAACTCCGGTATCAAAGAGTGGAGTACTCATATAGGACATCCTTAATGTCTCATGTCTAAGGACCAGATACACTACTAGGACTATGGAATCGTGGTCTGATGTGAGATATCAATAACCATCCAACATTCCATAGGCGGATCAATCAGTGAACTCATTCCCCAATGAGCACCTGCACTATACCCTTAGTGTCCCCACACGAGTAGCTATGAGACCAGCCACCTTAATTATATGGACGGGTATATAGCACACCAGTCTATCCAGTTATCTCGATGTCCTTCTCGAGTAACCTATGATCAGGATAATTTAGGGTCTATGTTTAAAGGTGAATCGGTCTCATTATCGTGATCTCATCACAATTCGATTCCCATTGCACAGATCCAAGGACATCACAATATGTACAACACGTAAGATAAAGTGATAAAATACCTAATAATAAGCAAAGAGAAAGAGTGCATATCAAGTCACAAGTGCCATCACTCATGTGATTGGCTTGTAGGGCACATATAACTAACAATCTTTCACTTGACCTAAAGCCAATCACCAACATGTCTGATCCCCATCAGACCTCTATGATGCTCAAAGATAATTTGAGTTAATGGCTTTGTCAGTGGATCTGCAAAGTTATTTTCAGATGGAACTCTTTCCATTACTACATCTCTTCAGGCCACGATCTCTCTAATAAGTTGGAACCTCCTCAAAACACTTCTGATGAGACCCGAGTTCCCTTATTTGAGTAATCACCTCGTATTTGTCGTAATATAAGGGAACCAGCTCATCGCTACTTGGGATGACTCCTAGGTCTGTGATGAACTTCTTCATCCAAACTCCCTCCTTTGCTGCCTCTACTATAGCAATATATTCCACCTTTGCGATCGAGACAACAGTAGTGTCTTGCTTGGAACTCTTCTAGCATACTGCTCCTCCAATCAAGGTGAACACATATCCTGAATTAGACTTACTATCATCGACATCGGACTGGAAGCTCGAGTCCGTATAGCCCTGAACCCTGAGGCTACTGCCTTTATATACTAGTAAAAGATCCTTAGACCTTCTCAAGTACTTAAGGTTATATTTTCCTATTTTCTAGTGCTCCAAGCCTGAATCTGCTTGATACCTGCTCGTGACACTCAGAGTATGCGCTATATCAGGCCTGGTACATAGCATAGCATACATGATAGATCCTATCATTGAGGCATATGGTAGGTATCCTATCCATGTGTGTCTTTTCTTCAAGAGTCTTTGGGGACATACTCCTAGAAAGTGATATTCCATGTCTTATTAGCATGAGACCTCTCTTGGAATTTTTCATGCCAAATCTTTTGACAATGGTGTCTATGTATCTGGACTGGGACAAGCCAAGCATCCTCTTGGATCTATCTCTATAGATCTGTATCCCCAATATGTAGGATACTTCCCCTAAGTCCTTTGTAGAGAAGTGCCTAGATAGCCAAGCATTTACTGTGGAGGGCATTCCTTTATCATTCATAATAATCAGGATATCATCCACATACAATACCAAAAAGGTGATAGTGCTCCCACTTACCTTCCTATACACAAGGCTCATCTTCATTCTTAACAAAGTCATAAGATCTGATCGCCTCATCAAATCTTATGTTCCAACTTTAAGAAGCTTACTTTAGTCCATAAATGGACCTAAGCAACCTGCACACCTTATCTGGGTTATCCCTGGACATGAATCCCAAAGCTATATCATATACACCTCCTTCTCAAGGTTGCCATTGAGGAATGCAGTTTTGACGTCCATCTGCCAAATCTCATAATCATAGTGTGTTGCAATAGCCAATAGAATTCGAATGGATTTTACCATGGCTACAGGTGAGAAAGTTTCATCATTGTCAACACCTTGCCTTTGATGATACCCCTTAGCCACTAGCATTGATTTGTAGGTCTCTACCTTTCTATCTACTCCAATCTTCTTTTTGAAGATCCACTTGCACCCAATGGGTACAATACCCTTGGGTGCATCAATTAGGTTCCAAACCTTATTGGAGTACATGGAATCCATTTTTTAATTTATGGCTTCTTGCCATTTCCAGGAGTCTATGCTCATAATAGCCTCCTCGTAGGTCTAAGGATCAATATCCTCAACATCCTCTCCTCAAATATGTCCCACATATCTCTCAGGAGGATAGGATACTCAACCGAACCTATATAAAATTGAAACTTATGTGCAAAGTATCTGAACAGATTCTGGCTGTGGAATGGTGCTTGAGCTAGGTTCTCTAACCTCGCTCAACTCTATCATGCTCCCACTGTCTCCACTAAGAATGTGTTCCTTCTTAAGAAACATTGCTCTCTTAGCTACAAAAAACTTTTGGTCCTCATGGTGATAGGAATAATACCCATAAGTAGGGTTTCCCACGAACTTACACCGTTTCATCTTGGATTCCGACTTGTCGAGGTTGTATCTCTTGCTAGTCATATGTGCCCTGTAAGCCAATCACATGAGTGATGGCACTTGTGACTTGATATGCACTTTTTCTCTTTGCTTATTATTAGGCATTTTATTAATTTATCTTGCGTGTTACATATATTGTGATGTCCTTGGATCTGTGCAATGGGAATCGGATTATGATGAGGTCACGATAATGAGATCGGTTCACCTTTAAACAGAGACCCTGAATTATCCTGGTCATATGTTACTCGAGGACATCGAGATAACCAGATAGACTGGTGTGCTGTATACCCATCCATATGATGGAGGTAGCTGGTCTCATAGCTACTCGTGTGGGGACACTAAGGGTACAGTGCAGGTGCTCATTGGGGAATGAGTTCACTGATTGATCCATCTACGGAATGCTGGATGGTTATTGATACCTCACATTAGATAGCGATTCCGTAGTCCTAGTAGTATATCTGGCCCTTAAACTTGAGACACCAAGGATGTCTTGTATGAGTACTCCACTCTTTGATACCGGACTTATAGGATTGGAAAGTTCCAGATCTAGTCCAACCGGTTATTGGGAGTGGTAGCCAACCTTACAAAGGCTAATGAGTGTCAATAGAGGATCATCCGCTCTCGATATCATAAGAGGAATATCCCATGTGTTCTTGCTCGAACAAATCCTTGGCCAAGGTTATTCGGATTGAGAGAGAAACAGTTCTCCGGGAGAATCCGATAAGAGCAAGACTCAAGGAGAGACCGTATGAGCCTAACAGTACTGTGCCCGGTATAGAGTCTCTGGGATATTGGATGGATGAGGAACTATAGATACATGGTAATTGAGGATAGATAGGTCCAAAGGATTGGATTCCCCTGTATCGTCTAGGGGCCGCGGCGTAGTGGCCTGGTACATCCGCATTCGATGAGTTGGGTGAATTATTATAAAGATAATAATTCACTAAGTCAGAAGGAGTTCTGACAAGTATGACTCATGGCCAGCTCGATATTAGGCCTAGAGGGTCACACACACATGGTCGGTGTTACAACGAGTAGAAGTTCGGATATGAGATATCCGCTGAACCCCCTATCTTATTGGATATCCATTAAGCCCCTGATTATTGGATCCTGAGATGAGATCCAATAATTGCTAATAAGAGATTATTGGGTAGAGACCCACTAATCCAAGAGGCTTGGGTAATTGGATGGAGATCCAATACCCGATAGGGCAAAAGATCCATTCTGTTTTCAGGGGGCCTCTATAAATAGGAGGGAACCAAAGCTCTATAGGCTAAGGGTTTCGTTTGGTAGCCACCTCCTGTTCTCCTCTCCCCAAAGAGAGAGGTGTATCGTCATAGTTCCTGTCGTGTGGATACCGCTAGAGAGGAGGACGCTTGACCTCCTTCATCCTCTCCCACAGATCTGTAGGAATTCAGGGATATATGATCTCCCTAGGTATCTTCTTTTACACGTGCAGTTTTGTAGATTTGTTTTGGACGCACCGATCTTCGCACGATGACGGAAACTTGCTATGAAAAATCTAAGGTTTTGTTTTTTGTTCTTCTGCTGTGCATGTGATGTCACTCCCCTTAAGGATTTCCTAATAGTGGTATCAGAGCCAGGTTATTCGCGGGAAGATCGGATCTTAAACTACGTGTGTTGTGTTTTGGATCTACTTTTGATGCCAAAATCGTTGGCGCAAAAGGGCCAGGAAGGACAGCAACTGTTGCTGCCCTTGCTGTATTCGTGCACCGGCCGCAAGGCTGCTTGCACCCTTGCTGCCTGCACAGGCAGTAGTCGCCAGCCGACGAGCTGCCTGTAGGGCAATGCCTACGAGTGCTGCACCCACGGGACAATGCCGTGGGGCGCCGGTGCTGCGCGTGGGGTGGCACCTGCGTCTGCAGGGCAGCGGAGGCTCCGCCCGCATGGACAGCAAGCGCCGCCACCCCGGTGCCCTCCGCAAGACAAGGGTCGCGCGCAAGGCAAGGTGGCGCTTAGGGTTTTAGGGCAAAAGATGGTTTTGCCTCTCGGAATTTCAGAAATTCCAAATTCTGCCCCTTTTAACAAAATTCCCAATATACCCTTTTTGGTCGAATTATCGAAATACCCCTGGGAATTCAAAAAATTCCCTTTATGTCCCTGATTTTAGAAAATTAAATATGTTAATTAAATAGTTTAATTAACTATTTTTTTATCTAGTAGTCCTATAAAATAATATATACATATGATATATAATGTGGACAGATGATCATGGACCTGTGATGTGATGTGTGTACATGTGATTATTATTATTGGGGCTGCGAGCCTCTATTCTTTTCTCATTTATTGTCGGGCCTGCGTGCTTATAATTATATTGTAATTACATGAGGAGGTGCAAAGGTAGCATGACTCACGAGGCCGAGACGGATGATCCGACGCATGGAGATGCGTTGAGATGCCGATGAATCCGACGAAGCGAGATGGATGATCACAGGGCAAAGAGATACGCTGAAGCACACATAGATCTTGATGTGAGTGATTAGGCCCACTGGCTCGGGCCTGATCACATTAGGATGTGGTCCATGATCATGTGATGTGTGATTAGATATACACCTACTAGATGTGTATATATATATTTGCATACGATATAGATATATATATTAAATACGTATGTGTGTGACACATTATGTTAAGAGATCAAATAAAAAATCCTCTCCGTTAATAATATTAAGTCGGTAAACGTGAGGCAATTAGATTGACCCACGTGGCCTTCCATCGTTATAGCTAGGAACCGATTCCCAGTGTAGGTTGAGTTGGTCGAGTCTCTCGAGACTCACCTATATCGCATTTCGCTATCTTATCTACGACATAAAGATGTTACTGGTGACCTGAAGATATGGTATGCTTGGTCGAGTCCCTCGAGTGTATATCACCGAATCAGACTCATCTTGTAATGATGGTGATGACTTAACCGAACATCATGGTTGGTTGAGTCCCTTGAGGCCATGGTGGTTCGGAGGTCGAATAGGATGGGAATCACAAGGAGTTGTGATTGGCAAGAGTTGCCTACCTTTACGGGCTTAACGTAATTGGTTGAGTCCCTTGAGATTACGTTAAGACGCCGATTGGATCCCGATCCCCACTAGAGATCCGCTAGGGGTCTCCGATTCACATACCGGAGGGTGTTGTGTATCTCACGAAAAATTAGTGAGAGTACATTAAGATAGAAGTCCTTATCTTAACTGTTTAATTTTTGTAAAGTCTACATGTTATTTATTTCTGCTACATCTTTAATTTCAGAAAATGTCACTTTCAAATCCTTTACGTGGCATACTTGATGCTAACCGCCTCACTGGTTCAAATTATACGGATTGGCTTCGCAATCTGAGAATCATTCTCATGGTAGAGAAAATCATGTATGTCCTTGATACAGTGATCCCTACGCCTGACAAAGGGCAAGCGAGGATGAGATCGCTCGTTATGTGAAGTACTTAGATGATTCCACTTTTGCTCGGTGTTATATGTTGGCCTCTATGACTACTGAGTTACAGAGACAGCATGAAAATATGGATGCTAATTTCATACTCCTGCATCTCCATAAACTGTTTGAGGAATAGGGAAGAACTCAGCGATATGAGATATCAAAGAGTCTTTTCCGTGCTAGGATGACTAAGGGGACACCGGTTCAAAACCATGTCCTTAAGATAATTGAGTGGATCGAGAAACTCACAAGTCTGAGAATGATCCTAGAGGATAACCTATGTGGATCTTATGCTTCAGTCCTTACCAAATTCCTTTTCTTAGTTCATAATGAATTTTAATATGAACAAACTTGAGGTGACCCTCCTAGAGCTCCTTAATATGTTGAGAGAAGCAGAGAGTATCATCAAGAAAGAGAAGCCAGTTCTCTATACTGGTGAGACCAGAATGAAAAGGAAGGCTGAGAAGACCCTTAAGAAGGGCAAGGGCAAGGACAAAATGGGTAAGGCAAAGGTTGCCAAGAAAGACCCAACAAAAGACAAAGGCTAATGCTTCTACTACGGCAAAGATGGGCATTGGAAGAGGAATTACAAAGAGTACCTTGCAGAGAGGGCGAAACAGAAGCTTGCAGAAGCTTTAGGTACATTCATGATCAGTCTCCATTTGTTAAAATCTTTTGATAACACATGGGTATTGGATACCGGGAGTGCTTATCATATTTGTAATTTGTTGCAGGTTCTGGTAAGACCTAGGAGATTGAAAAGAGGCGAGATAGACCTTAAGATAGACAATGGAGCAAAGGTTGCTGTAGTGGCTATTGGCAAGGTCACCCTACATCTACTTGGCGGAGCTATTATTGTATTAGATGCATGCTTTTATGTTCATTCTATTATCAAAAATATTATTTCCATTTCATGTTTGACAGTTATTGGATATAAATTAGTTTTTGAAAATAATGGTTGTTCAATAATATTAGATGATCAGATCATCACGAGAGGAACATTGCATAATGGTTTATTTATGCTAGATACAGCTCCACATATCATGAGTGTAAGTGAGTCTAAGAGGAAACGAGAAGAGGTGAACAATGCATATCTTTGGCATTGCAGGCTAGGTCACATCCATGAGGGAAGGATTCAAAAGTTGCTAAAAGATGGATATCTAGATCCATTTGACTATAAGTCATATGCGACATGTGAACCTTACCTTCGGGGAAAAATGACCAACTCTCCATTTAGTAGAACTGGAGAGAGAGCCACTGAGTTACTAGAACTCATACATAGTAATGTACGTGGTCCCATGTCGACTCATGCCATAGGTGGTTACTCCTTCATTACTTTCACTGATGATTTCTCAAAATACGGACATGTGCATTTGATGAAGTACAAGATTGAAGCTTTTGAGAAATTCAGGGAATATAAAAATGAAGTAGAGAACCAAATAGAAAAGAGTATTAAAACCCTTCGATCAGATCGAGGAGGTGAATACTTGAGTACAGAGTTCACCCAGTTCCTCAAAGACTATGGGATCTTATCCCAATGGACACCTCCTTATACACCACAGCTTAATGGTATATCAGAAAGGAGGAATCGCACACTGTTAGACATGGTACGTTCCATGATGTGTTTCACCGACCTACCCATCTCATTCTAGGGATATGCCCTAGAGACCGCAACTTACCTTCTGAACAGAATTCCAACCAAGTCAGTGATGTCTAATCCATATGAGATATGGAATGGGAAGATGCCTAATCTTAAGATTGTTAAGACTTGGGGCTGCCCTGCCCACGTTAAGAGCCACAACCCTGAGAAGTTAGAATCCAGAATGGAACAGTGCAACTTCATGGGATACCCTAAGGAAACTTGTGGGTGTTATTTCTATCACCCTGAGGACCAAAAGGTTTTTGTAGCTAAGAGAGCAGTGTTCCTTGAGAAGGAACACATTATTGGTGGAGACTGTGGGAGCATGATAGAGTTGAGCAAGGTTAGAGAACCTAGCTCAAGCACCATTCCATAGCTAGAATCTGTTCAGATACCTAACACACAAGTTCCAACTTTACGTAGGTCCGATAGAGTATCCCATCCTCCTGAGAGATATGTGGGACATATCAGAAGAGAGGATGTTGAGGATATTGATCCTCAAACCTACAAGGAGGCTATTATGAGCATAGACTCCGGGAAATGGTAAGAAGCCATGAATTCAGAAATGGATTTCATGTACTCCAACATGGTTTGGAACCTAGTTAATGCCCGAGGGTATTGTACCCATTGGCTACAAGTGGATCTTCAAAAGGAAGATTGGAGTAGATGGAAAGGCAAAGACCTATAAAGCAAGGCTAGTGGCTAAGGGGTATCGTCAAAGGCAAGGTGTTGACTATGATGAAACTTTCTCACCTGTAGCCATGCTAAAATCCATTCGAATTCTATTGGCTATTGCAACACACTATGATTATGAAATCTGATAGATGGATGTCAAAACTGCATTCCTCAATAGTAACCTCGAGGAGGAGGTGTATATGATACAACCTAATGGATTCGTGTCCAGGGATAACCCAGATAAGGTGTGCAGGTTGCTTATGTCCATTTATGGAATGAAGCAACCTTCCCGAAGTTGGAACATAAGATTTGATGAGGCGATTAGATCTTATGACTTCATTAAGAACGAAGATGAGCCTTGTGTATACAGGAAAGTAAGCGGGAGCACTATCACCTTTTTGGTATTATATGTGGATGACATCCTGATCAGTGGGAATGATGTAGGAATGCTCTCCACAGTAAAGACTTGGTTTTCTAGGCACTTCTCCATGAAGAACTTAGGGGAAGCATCCTGCATATTGGGGATACAGATCTATAGAGATAGATCCAAGAGGATGCTTGGCTTGTCCCAGTCCAGGTACATAGACACCATTGTCAAAAGGTTTTGGCATGAAAAGTTCCAAGAGAGGTCTCATACCAATGAGACATGGAATATCACTTTCTAGGAGTATATCCCCAAAGACTCCTAAAGAAAGGGCACATATGGATATGATACCATATGCATCAGCGATAGGTTCTATCATGTATGCTATGCTATGTACCCTAATATAGCGTATGTTTTGAGTGTCATGAGCAGATATCAGGCAGTTCCAGGCTTGGAGTACTGGAAAGCAATAAAAAGTATCCTTAAGTACTTGAGAAGGACTAAGGATCTTTTACTAGTATATGGAGGTAGTAGCCTCAGGGTTGAGGGCTGCATGGACTCGAGCTTCTAGTCCGATGTCGATGATAACAAGTCTAATTTAGGGTATGTGTTCACCCTGAATAAAGGAGCAGTATGTTGGAAGAGTTCCAAGCAAGACACTACTACTGACTCAACCACAGAGGCGGAATACATTGATGCGGCAAAGGTAGCAAATGAGGGAGTCTGGATGAAGAAGTTCATCACAGACCTAGGAGTCATCCTGAGCAGTGAGGAACTGATTACTTTATATTATGACAAATATGAGACGATTACTCAAATAAGGAAACCCGGGTCTTATCAGACGTGTTCTGAGGAGGTTCCAACTTATTAGAGAGATCATGGCTCGAAGAGATGTAACAATGGAAAGAGTTCCATCCAAAGATAACATTACAGATCCACTAACAAAGCCATTAACTCAGATTGTCTTTGAGCGTCATAAAGGTCTGATGGAGATCAGACATGTTGGTGATTAACTTTAGGTCAAGTGGGAGATTGCTAGTCATATGTGCCCAGTAAGCCAATCACATAACTGATGGCACTTGTGACTTGATATACACTTTTTCTCTTTGCTTATTATTAGGCGTTTTATCACTTTATCTTACGTGTTGCATATATTGTAATGTCCTTAGATCTGCACAATGGGAATCGGATCATGATGAGATCACGATAATGAGACCGATTCACCTTTAAACATAGACTATGAATTATCCTAGTCATAGGTTACTCGAGAAGGACATCGAGATAACCAAATAGACTAGTGTGCTGTATACCCATCCATATAATGGAGGTAGCTGGTCTCATAGCTACTCGTGTGGGGACACTAAGGGTACAGTGCAGGTGCTCATTGGGGAATGAGTTCACTGATTGATCCGCCTACGGAATGCTGGATGGTTATTGATACCTCATGTCAGACAGCGATTCCGTAATCCTAGTAGTGTATCTGGTCCTTAGACTTAAGACACCAAGGATGTTCTATATGAGTACTCCACTCTTTGATGCCGGACTTATAGGTTTGGAAAGTTCCAAATCTAGTACAATCGGTTATTGGGAGTGGTAGCCAACCTTACGAGGGTTATTGAGTGTCAATAGAGGATCATCCGCTCTCGGTATCATAAGGGAAATATCCCATATGTTTTTGCTCGAACAAATCCTTGGCCAAGGTTATTCGGATTGAGAGAGAAAGAGTTCTCCAAGAGAATCCGACAAGAGCAAGACTCGAGGAGAGACTGTATGGGCCTAATAGCACCATGCCCGGTATAGGGTCTCTGGGATATTAGATGGATGAGCGACTATAGATACATAATAACTGAGGACAGATAGGTCCAAAGGATTGGACTCCCCTGTATCATCTAGGGGCCGCGGCGTAGTGGCCTGGTACGTCCGTAGTCGATGAGTTGGGTGAATTATTATAGAGATAATAATTCACTAAGTCAGAAGGAGTTCTGATAAGTATGACTCATGGCCAACTCGATATTAGCCCTAGAGAATCACACACATATGGTAGGTGTTGCAGCGAGTAAAGGTTCGGATATGAGATATCCACTGAACCCCCTATCTTATTGGATATCCATTAAGCCCCTGAATTATTGGATCCTGAGATGAGATCCAATAATTGCTAATAAGAGATTATTGGGTAGAGACCCACTAATCCAAGAGGCTTGGGTAATTGGATGGAGATCCAATACCTAATAGGGCAAAAGATCCATTAGGGTTTTCAAGGGGCCTCTATAAATAGGAGGGAACCAAAGCTCTATAGGCTGAGGGTTTCTTTTGGTAGCCACCTCCTGTTCTCCTCTCTCCAAAGAGAGAGGTGCATCGTCGCAGTTCCTGTTGTGTGGATACCGCTAGAGAGGAGGACGCTTGACCTCCTTCATCCTCTCCCACAGATCTGTAGGAATTCAAGGATATACAATCTCCCTAGGTATCTTCTTTTACACGTGTAGTTTTGCGGATTTATTTTTGATGCATCGATCTTCGCACGATGACGGAAACTTTCTATAGAAAATTTGGGGTTTTGTTTTCTGTTCTTCCGCTGCGCATGTGATGTCGCTCCCCTTAAGGATTTCCCAACATCTCTTGACGTGGGCTGGGCAACCCCAAATCTTAACAACATTAAGATCGGGCTTCTTCACATTTCATATCTCATATGGAGTAGACATTACTAACTTAGTTAGAATTTTATTTAGAAGGTAAGCTGTGGTCTCTCGGGCATATCCCCAAAATGAGATAGATAGGTTGGCAAAATTCATCATGGAACGTACCATGTCTAACAGTGTGCGGTTCCTCCTTTCTGATACACCATTAAGCTGCGCTATATAAGGAGGTGTCCATTGAGATAAAATCCCATGGTCTTTAAGGAATTGGGTGAACTCTATACTCAACTACTCACCTCCTCGATCTGATCGAAGGGTTTTAATACTTTTTTCTATCTGGTTCTCCACTTTATTCTTATATTCCCTGAATTTCTCAAAAGCCTTAGACTTGTACTTCATCAAATACACATGTCCGTATCTTGAGAAATCATTAGTGAAAGTAATGAAGTAGGAGTGACCACCTATGGCATGAGTCAATATGGGACCACATACATCACTATGTATGAGTTCCAATAACTCAGTGACTCTCTCTCCAGTTTTACTAAATGGAGAGTTAGTCATCTTTCTCCGAAGGCAAGGTTCACAAGTCACATATGAGTCATAGTCAAATGGATCTAGATATCCATTCTTTAGTAACTTTTGAATCCTTCCCTTATGGATATAACCTAGCCTACAATGCCACAGATATGCATTATTCACCTCTTCTTGTTTCCTCTTAGACTCACTTACACTCATGATATGTGGAGCTGTATCTAGCATAAATAAACTATTATGCAATGTTCCTCTCTACGATGATCTCATCATCTAATATTATTGAACAACCATTGTTCTCAAAAACTAATTTATATCCACTAACTATCAAACATGAAATGGAAATAATATTTTTGATAATAGAAGGAACATAATAGCATGCATCTAATGCAATAATAGCTCCACCATACAGATGTAAGGTGACCTTGCCAATAGTCACTACAGCAACCTTTGCTCCATTGCCCATCTTAAGGTCTATCTCGCCTCTGTTCAATCTCCTAGGTCTTACAATAAATTGCAGATATAATAAGCACTTCTGGTATCCAATACCCATGTGTTATCATAAGATTCTAACAAATGGAGACTGATCATGAATGTATCTGAAGCTTCTTCATGCTTTTGTTTCGCCCTCTCTGCAAGGTACTCTTTGCAGTTTCTCTTCTAGTGCCCATCTTTGCCATAGTGGAAGCATTGGCCTTTATCTTTTATTGGGTCTTTCTTGGTAATCTTTTCCTTACCCATTTTGCCCTTGCCCTTGCCCTTGCCCTTCTTAAGAGACTTCTCAGCCTTCTTTTTCATTCTGGCCTCACCAGCATAGAGAACTGGCTTCTCTTTCTTAATGGTGCTCTCTGCTTCTCTTAACATATTAAGGAGCTCTGGGAGGGTCACCTCAAGTTTGTTCATATTAAAATTCATTATAAACTGAGAAAAGGAATTTGGTAAGGACTGAAGTACAAGATCTACACACAGGTTATCCTCTAGGACCATTCCTAGACCTGTGAGTTTCTCGAACCACTTGATCATCTTAAGGATATGATTTTGAACCGGTGTCCCATTAGTCATCTTGGCACGGAAAAGACTCTTTGATATCTCATATCGCTGAGTTCTTCCCTGTTCCTCAAATAGTTTACGGAGATGCTGGTGTATGGAATTAGCATCCATATTTTCATGCTGTCTTTGGAACTCAATGGTCATAGAGGTTAATATATAACACTGAGCAAGAGCGGAATCATCTATGTACTTCACATAACGAGCGATCTCAATATCTCTTGCCCTTTCGTCGGGCGTAGGGAACACTATATCAAAGACGTATGCGATTTTCTCCACTGTGAGAATGATTCTTAGATTGCAAAGTCAATCCATATAATTTGGACCAGTGAGGCAGTTGGCATCAAGTATGTTACATAAAGGATTTGAAAGCGATATTTTTCTGAAATTAAAGATGTTGCAGAAATAAATAACATACAGACTTTGCAAAAATTAAATAATTAAAATAAGAACTTCTATCTTGTATTCCCACTAATTTATTGCGAGACACATAGCACCCTCCGGTATCTGAATCGGAGACCCCGGACGGATTTCTAGTGGGGATCGAGATCCAATCGGCGTCTTAACATAACCTCGAGGGACTCAACCAATCATATTAAGCCCGTAAAGGTAGGCGACTCTTGCCAATCATAACTCATTGTGATTCTCATCCTGTTCGGCCTCCAAACCACCATGGCCTCGAGGGACTCGACCAACCATGATGTTTGGTTAAGTCATCACCATCGTTACAAGATGAGTCTGATTCAATGATATACTCTTGAGGGACTCAACCAAGCATATTATGTCCTCAGGTCACCGGTGATATCTCTATGTCATAGATAAGATAGTGAAACTGATAGAACCCTAAAGGAATTCTATATAGATTTTATCTTTGAGGGGGATCAACCCTTGGAATGCTATAGGGGTTCCACCCTCCAAGTAGTCAGCTTGGTGGCTGCAGTTGTAGATGAATCTTCTTTTCCTTATTCCAAAGAGGTGGAAGCTATATACTTATATAGGACTCCAACTCAAGACCCCTAGTATAGCTAGAGTTTTCTATTATTAGGACTCTTACTCAAGACTCCTACTTTTAATAAACTCTCCTACTCAAGACTCCTACTTTTAATAAACTCTCCTACTCAAGACTCCTACTTTTAATAAACTCTTAATGCTTCTCTAAGAAGTAATCTCCCAACTAATCCTAATCCTAGCCGCCCTATTCACCTCTTTAATAAGAGTCAACTAGATAGGATTTACATGAATGCCCTTGTCAATGAAACTCTATTAGGACTCTCCTAGCTAGAGTCCCAATAGGTTAGGACTCTCCTAGCTAAAGTCCTAATAGTTTGCTGAAATATAAAGAACAATAGTAAATGCAAACTAGGATTTTTATAGTGGTTCGGTCATATGACCTATGTCAACTCTCGATTCTTTTCCTCTTGAAGCCACTGACTTTTCCACTAGTTATCCGCCTTCCAATAGGCAAAGACTGACTCCCTTATAGCTCTTTCCTTTTGATAGGTTTAGGAGGTAACCCTTACAAGCACTTGTGGGAATTGCTTGGCTGATGGTGGGTGGTAGCAGATTGATTTGATCTACGACAAAAGATGACGGTGGAGACGATAACGTCAAGAGCAATTGTGGGAATTGCTTGGCTGATAGTGGGTGGTAGGGATGGCAGCAAAAGCAGCAAGATCACTGCTCTGATACCAAATGATAGAACCCTAGAGGAATTCTATGTAGATTTAATTTTTGAGGGGGGATCAACCCTTGGAATACTCTAGGGGTTCCACCCTCCAAGTAGTCGGCCTGGTGGCTACAACTGTAGATGAATCTTCTTTTTCTTATTTCAAAGATGTGGAGGCTACATGCTTATATAGGACTCCAACTCAAGCCTCTAGTATAGCTAGAGTTCTCTATTGTCAGGACTCTTACTCAAGACTCCTACTTTTAATAAATTCTCCTACTCAAGACTCTTACTTTTAATAAACTCTCCTACTTAAGACTCCTACTTTTAATAAACTCTTAATGCTTCTCTAAGAAGCAACCTCCCAACTAATCCTAACCCTAGTCACCCTCTTCACCTCTTTAATAAGGGTCGGCTAGATAGGATTTACATAAATGCCATTATTAATGAAACTCAATTAGAACTCTCAATTACAGGTTAGGACTCTCCTAGCTAGAGTCCCAATAGGTTAGGACTCTCCTAGCTAGAGTCCTAACAGACCTGCCCTCTTCAAATCAACCTTGTCCTCGAGGCTGATGCTCCATGAATTCTAGGAATTTGATCTTCAAGTCATCATAGTTCTTTCAAGTGGCATTTTCGAGTGGTAAATTATTCCAATGCACTAGCATTTCAGTAGAAGGACATCGGCGATGTATCACGATTCTATGGTCGAGGATGGCTTATGGTTGGGCTTGAATATCTCCTTCATCAGTGGTGTTGGGCAGTTGAATCTAGGGTGACTCATGTTTTCCCAACTTGAACTTGAGGCATGACACGTGGAAGACATGGTGAATTTTGGCATCCTTAGGTAATTTAAGTCTGTACGCTCTAATACGCTCCATGATCTGATAGGGTCCATAAAAATGTGGAGATAGCTTCATGGAGATGTCAGTCCACATTGAGTCTTGTATGGGTAGTGGTTCTAGTTTTCCTGGACTTACCACTATTTCACCTTTTTGCTATTGACATATATCACATTGTGCCACGTATTCAGAAATAATTTTTTTCATCCCTCTCTAATAAAAATTTTGCTTCACTCTTTTGTAGGTTCTCAAAAATCTAGAGTGCCCTACTGATGGTGTGGAGTGCATTTCGTGTAGAATGTTTTTGAGACAAGGGGAGTCAGGTATAAGTACAATACGTCCTTTGTAGCATAGATCCTTCAAATCCCAAGTATAGTGAGCTATTGTACTTGGATCCTCTTCTAATTTTTTAAAGATGTCGCTGGTCTCTGGATCCTTCTTCCATTCCTCTCTAATCTCCTCGATGAAGCCGGTGGTAGGAAGAGAGATGGCTAAAAATTTAGCTTGCTCAGGTAGCCATGAGAGTGCATTTGCAATAACATTTTCTTTCCCATTTTTGTAAATAATTTCATAATCAAATCCTTGAAGTTTGGTTACCCATTTTTTCTGCTCAGGGGATGATATCTTCTGCTCCATTCATTGGGTCGAAATGGTGGTTACGTTGCTTCCGCGCTTCTCGCGTAAGATGACTTGTTTGCCTTTGTAGTTGAATTTCATAATTAACTTAGAAAAGTTTCAAGGGATGTCACCTAGCATCGTTAGCCATTCTATGCCCAGCATGGCCTCATAATCATCAATTGGTAGAAGCAAGAAGTCGACAACAATTTCTTGGTCTTGCAATAATAGTTTCACCTGCGGGCATCTTTGGTCGCACTTTAGGATTCGACCGTCGGTGACCTTTACGTCGAACTTGCTACAATCTTCAATGTGGAGCGCCATCCGAGCAGAAACCTTACTGTTTAAGAAGTTATTAGTGCTGCCCATGTCGATGAGAATGGTGATCAGTTATTGTTTGAGCAGGCATCCAACTTTCATCGTTTGCAAATTTGAGTAGCCGGCTAGTGCATGTACCATAAAGTCGGTCGATTGTGGCTCTTCTTTTACATCTTCTTCCTCATGTTCAAGACTCTCTTTTAACTATTCACTAACCTCTTATTCCATTGGTTTGATCACAAGAATTTTTCTTTTTTTACAGTAATGCTCGCTACTCCACGGCTCGTCGCAATGCCAACATAGCCCCTTTGTAGATCACTCCAGAAGCTCTTCTCTTGCCAACTTTTTTAGTGCAGGAGCTCGGCTGATAGTAAGGGGGGCTATGGGCTTCAATATTGCTAGTTTGGGAGTGAACCTAGTCCTCTGGGCTTCGTGGTTCAATCGCTCCTCTTGAAGTCGTGCGAAAGAGATGGCTGCCATAAGCGTGTACAGTTATCGCGCTTTAACTTCTCCCCGGATCTCTAGCTTCAAGCCCTCAATAAATGTCCCCAATAGTTGTTTTGTAGACCAATCATGAGTTTGATTTGATAACCTTTCAAACCTGATTTGATACTCTTGAATGGTGGAGGTTTGTCGAATCTTTGCTAGTTGTCCATCAATGTTTTCATAATCAATTGGTCTGAAGTGGATCAATAGTCCTTCTTTGAATTGTCACCATGAGATGACTCCATGAGTGTATTCAAACTAATCAAACTACTATATGGCATCCCCTTCAAGATGTATAGCCACAATTTTCACCATAGATGCGTCTGCGGTTTTGTGGTATCCAAAATATCGTTCCGCGTGCGAGATCTAACCAATCGGGTCTCCTTCTTCCCATCTAGGGAAGTCCACCCTCATGCGTGGATAGTAGGGATCGGTTATAGAGCCTCCCCTCTCCTAGAAGTTATCTCTTTAGTTAGAGCTCTCTCCTGAATGAGATTTCTTCGGGCTCGGTGATCGACCCAAACTGAATTCGTCAAAGAGAGCCTGAATCTTATCCTCCTTCGTGTCTCGAAGGCTTCGAATTTAGCATTGATCACCTCCTCGAATGCCATAGTATATTCCTCCAAATCAGTAATATTAAGATCTCTCTTTTGTTACCAGGTTAAAGGCATGTATTGGTTGAAAGAAGTGATGGCCGAAAGGGTTGGTGGATTGGTGGATGTAGGCTGCGGCTTAGGCTTATTTTATAGCTGCTTTGGGTGCAGTTTGGGGATGCTGTTTAATGGAGTTTTGGGCTGTGATGGTTGTGGATGAAGGTTAGGGAAGAGGGTTTTAGATCTATGGTAGATGGCAGCAGAGATTTGACAGAATTCAGTGGAAGTTGCTGCCGATATGCGCTGTCTCGTAAGAGTAGAATTGTCGTCGAAGAAACAGTGGTTTCTCGACAAAATTTCCAGCAAAAACCTAGAGATTTGAGGAGAGAATTTGACAGTAGAATCTCAGTTTAGATAATAGCAAGGATGACAAATTGGATCAAGAAAATTTTGATAGCAATTCGGTAGAAGTTGCTACAGATATGTGTTGTTTCGTAAGAGCAGAATTGTCGTCGAAGAAACAACGGTTTCTCAACAAAATTTCAAGCAAAAATTTTGAGATTTGAGGAGGGAATTTGATAGTAAATTCTCAATTTAGATGACAGTGATGATGACAAATTGGATCAAGAAAATTTTGGCAGCATAACTATAAAGAAATCGGTGCAAGTTGCGATAGCAGAATTCTCGTCAAAAAATTCTAGCGATTTGTGACAAAAATTTGTAGCAACACAAGAATGTTTCAAAGATGAATTCTATGATAGATCAATCCCAGATGAAAGCCAAGATGATCTATGATGTGCACAAGAAATTTTGTTCAAAAAATATAGCAAATAGATTAGTTAAAAGGCAGCAATAGGCGACCGAAATTTTCTGCACAATCCTTCATTCATAAAGATGATAACTTTTACGAAGAAAGAAATTTGTAGCAAGGGATACAAGACTTCTTTTTGGTATTTTAGATGCAGAATTGCAACAGCAAAAGGTATCAATGATAGAAAAATACCAGATCTCCGATGCAATTGGAGGTGGCGGCAATAGATTGATTTGATCTACGGCAGAAGATGACGGTGGAGACGGAGATATCAAGAGCAATTATGGGAATTGCTTGGCTGATGGTGGATGGTAGGGATGGCAGCAAAAGCAGCAAGATCGCTGCTCTGATACCAGATGATAGAACCCTAGAGGAATTCTATGTAGATTTGATCTTTGAGGGGGATCAACCCTTGGAACGCTATAGGAGTTCCACCTTCCAAGTAGTCAGCCTCGTGGCTATAACTGTAGATGAATCTTCTTTTTCTTATTTCAAAAGGTGGAGGCTATATGCTTATATAGGACTCCAACTTAAGACCCCTAGTATAGCTAGAGTTCTCTATTGTTAGGAATCTTACTCAAGACTCCTACTTTTAATAAACTCTCCTACTCAAGACTCCTACTTTCAATAAACTCTTCTACTCAAGACTCTTACTTTTAATAAACTCTCCTACTCAAGACTCCTACTTTTAATAAACTCTTAATGCTTCTCTAAGAAGCAACCTCCCATCTAATCCTAACCCTAGCTGCCCTCTTCACCTCTTTAATGAGGGTCATCTATATAGGATTTACATGAATGCCCTTATCAATAAAACTCAATTAGAACTCTCCTAGCTAGAGTCCCAATAGGTTAGGACTATCCTAGCTAGAGTCCTAACAGAAACGCGATATAGGTGAGTCTCGAGGAACTCAACCAATTCAACCTACACCGAGTATCGGTTCCTACCTATAACGATGAAAGCCATGTGGGTCAATCTAATTGCCTCACATTTACTAACTTAATATTATTAATAGAGGGGATTTTTAATTTGGTCTCTTAACATAATATGTCACACACATACATATTTAATATATATCTATATTGCATGCAAATATATATACATATCTAGTAGGTATATATTTAATCACACATCACATGAGCAATCACACCAGATGATTATGGACCACATTCTAATATGATTAGGCCCGAGCCAGTGGGCTCAATCACTCACATCAAGATCTATGTGAGCTTCGGTGCATCTCCATGCCTTGTGATCGTCCTTCTCGCTTCGTCGGTTCTGTTGGCATCTCAACGCATCTCCATATATCGAATCATCCGTCTTGACCTCATGGGTCCTGCTATCGCTTTCACACTCCCACTGTGCCTCAATTATAATATAACAATAAATAAGAAAAGAATAGAGACTCGCAGGCCCTAATAATAATAATAATCACATGTTCACACATTACATCACAAGATCCATGATCATTTGTCCACATCATACATCACATATATATGTTAATTTATAGGACTACTACATAAATAATAATAATTAATTAAACTATTTAATTAACTAATATTTTTCTGAAAATAAGGATATTCAGAGAATTTTTTGAATTCTGAGAGGTATTTTGGTCACTCTGTCAAAAGGGACAGAAACTAGATTTTCTAAAATTTCGAGTGGAAAAACTATCTTTTACCCAAAAACCCTAATCCCTATCCTACATTGCTGTGTTATGGCTGCCGCCACCCTACCGACGGTGGCCACTCCATGCGGGCACGCCGCCCCTCCCCGATGTAGGCATTTCTGCTCGCGGGCAAGCGTTGCCCGCTGGCAGCGTTGCCGCTGCGAGTGCTGCCCACTCTTGCGTGCAGGTAGCCCACAGGCATCGTCGCCCAATAGGCAGCGCTGCCACCGTGGGTGCCTCTGCCCACGGGCTACGGGGTAGCGCCCGCAACCGTCGCTGCACCCACGGGTGTCTCTACCCACGGGCACCGCCCGCCCCTTATAGGCAGGCAGCAGGCCATCAGCCACCTATCGTCGCCCGTCTCTTGCCTGCGGGCTCCTTACACACAACCGTCATTGCTGCCGTTATAGGCAACAAGGCTGCAAGCAGCCTTGTGGCCGTTGTGCGAGCGCAACAAGAGTAGCAACACTTCTTGCCCTTCCTCACCTTTTGCATCAACAATTTTGACGACAAAAACTAGTCTAGATCACAACACATGTAGTTTAAGATTCGATCTTCGCACGAACAACCTGGCTTTGATACTACTATTGAGAAATCCTATGGGGCGACATCACATACATAGCAGAAGAACAGAAAATAAAACCACATATTTCCCGTAGAAAGGTTCCGTCATCGTGCGAAGATCGGTGCATCAAAAATAAATCCACAAAAACTGCATGTGTAAAAGAAAATACCTAGGGAGATTGTATATCCCTGAATTCCTACAGATCTATAGGAAGGATGAAGGAGATCAAGCGTCCTCATCTCTAGCGGTATCTACATGGTAGGGACTGCGACGATGCACCTCTCTAAGAAGAGGAGAAGAGAAGGTAGCTACCAAAAGAACCCCCAGCCTATAGAGCTCTGGTTCCCTCCTATTTATAGAGGCCCCTTGTAAACCCTAATAGATCTTGCCCTATTGGGTATTGGATCTCCATCCAATTACCCAAGCCTCTTAGATTAGTGGGTCTATACCCAATAATCTCTTATTAGCAATTATTGGATCTCATCTTAGGATCCAATAATTCAAGGTCTTAATGGATATTCAATAAGATAGGGACTCCAACGGATATCTCATATCCAAACCTCTACTCGTCGCAACACCTACCATGTGTGTGTAATCCTCTAGGCCCAATATCGAGCTGGTCGTGAGTCATACTTATCAGAACTTCTTCTGACTTAGTGAATTATTATCTCTATAATAATTCACCCAACTCATCGACTGTTGACGTACTAGGCCATTACGCCGCAACCCCCAAATGATATAGGAGAATCCAATCCTTTGGATCTATCTATCCTCAGTTACCATATATCTATAGTCCCTCATCCAACTAATATCCCAAAGATTCTATATCGGGCATGGTGTTGTCAGGCCCATACGGTCTCTCCTCAAGTCTTGCTCTGGTCAGATTCTCCTGGAGAACTCTTTCTCTCTCAATCCGAATAATCTTGGCCAAGGATTGGTTCGAGCAAGAATACATGGGATATTCCTCTCATGATACCGAGAGCGGATGTTCCTCTATTGACACTCAATAGCCCTCGTAAGGTTGGCTACCACTCATAATAATTGGCTGTACTATATCTAAAACTTTCTAAACCTATAAGTCTGGTATCAAAGAGTAGAGTACTCATACAGGACATCCTTGGTGTCTCAAGTCTATGGACCAGATACACTACTGGGACTATGGAATCACTGTCTGATGTTAGGTATCAATAACCATTCAGCATTCTGTAAGCGGATCAATCAGTGAACTCATTCCCCAATGAGCACTTGCACTATACCCTTAGTGTCCCCACACGAGTAGCTATGAGACCAGCCACCTCCATCATATGGATGGGTATATAGCACACCAGTCTATCCGATTATCTCGATGTCCCTCTCGAGTAACCTATGACCAGGATTATTTAGGGTCTATGTTTAAAGGTGAATCGGTCTCATTATCATGATCTCATCATGATCTGATTCCCATTGCATAGATCCAAGGACATCATAATATATGCAACATGCAAGATAAAGTGATAAAATACCTAATAATAAGCAAAAAGAAAGAGTGCATATCAAGTCACAAGTGTCATCACTCATGTGATTGGCTTGCAGGGCACATATGACTAGCATTTAGAACACAAGAAAACCACTTGAAAGAAACTTCAAGTGATGAGAACTATGATGATGAACTTGCACTCTAAACTCAAAAATTTTAAAAATTTATAAGAAGAAATAAATATAAAAATGACTCTAAAAATAAACTTAAAGCCAAAAAGGAACAAGTAATATGTTACAAATGCAAGAAGCTGGGGCATTTAAAAAGTAAATGCCCCTAAGCAATGAAGAAGCAACCAAAGAAGAAGAAGGTTCTAAAGACAACATAGGATGATTCAAGTAGCTCCGATGATGAAAAAACAACCAACAAGGAGGCCGCCAACTTCACTTTAATGGCTATTGGAGAATAGGTAAGTGATTTATTTAATGAAAATTTAACTTTCGATGAGCTTTCAAATGTATTTCATGAATTATTTGATGAGTGTATAATTATTAGCAAAAAGTTTAGTTTGTTGAAAAGGAGCATGGTCTCTTAGTTGATAAATTTGAAACTCTTAAATACAACTCCCCTTCTTTGCCTCCATGCTTTAAGTGTAAACATTTAGAGGCACTTGAGAAAGAGAACTTGCTACTTAAAGAAACCTTAGATAAATTTAAGGTTGGTAACAAGTTTTTGGACATGATCATTGCTAATAAGAGTTAAGTTCATAAAAGAAGTGGAATCGGATTTGTGAGTAGATCTTATCAAAATCCAACTACTTTCATTAAATGACCTACATTGCATGTATCACCACACACAAAGTGTACTTTTGTTACAAACTTGGACATGTTACTTACAAATGTCCATTTAAGAAACTTAGTCCACATAAGTAGATATAGGTTTCAAAAGGGACCATAAAGAATTCAATGCTAAATGATAAAATGAGTAGATCAATTTTTGAGCCACTCAAGTTCAAGTGGGTACCTAAAAACCATCTTCTCTTATAGACACACTCATATTCACAAGCTAGGAGCAAGAGAACCTTGATAGTGGATGCTCAAGGCACATGATTGGAGATCTATCATAATTCTTTAAGCTCACTAGCCAAGACGAAGGGTATGTCACCTTCGGAGATAACAACAAGGGTAAATTCATTGGCAAGGGAACTATAGGTAACAAATCAAGCTTGCTAATTGATGATATGTTGTTAGTAGATGGCTTAAAGCATAATCTTTTGAGCATTAGTTAATTATTTGATAAAGGATACATAATAAGATTTGAATCTAATGCTTGCATCATTGAAAAATCATAAAATAATACATCTATGAGTGCCCTAAAATAAAATAATATCTACACTATTAACATTGATGAACTTAGTAATGAAATATGCTTTTGGGTTTTGAATGACGATGCTCGGCTTTGGCATAGGAGATTAGGCCATGTAAACATAAAACTAATATCCAAAATCACATCTAGAAAACTAATAAGAGGCATTCCTGATGTTAAGTTTGTCAAAGACAACATGTATGATGCTTATCAACTAGGAAAACAAATAAAAAGTAGTTTCAAATCGAAGAATCAAATAAGCACCTCTAGACCATTGCAATTGATCCATATAGACTTATTTGGATCAATTGACACAACAAGCCTAGGAGGTAGCAAATACGCCTTTGTAATCATAGATGACTATAGTAGATACACTTGGATATATTTCTTGGCACACAAAAGTGATTGTTTTAAGTATTTCTCAAAGTTTTGCAAACTTATTCAAAATGAAAATGATTTTATGATTTTATCAATTCGGAGTGATCACAGTGGTGAATTTCAAAACCATGATTTTTAAAACTTTTGTGAATCTAATGGTTACAACCATAATTTCTCTACTTCGAAGAATTCTCAACAAAATGGGGTAGTAGAAAGAAAGAATAGGAATTTATAAGAAATGACAAAAACCATGTTGAATGAACATAGTTTACCCAAATACTTTTGAGCCGAAGCTGTTAATATGGCTTGCTATGTCATGAATAGGATTCTAGTAAGACCATCTCTCTCCAAAACTCCTTATGAATTATGGAATAAAAAAAATCAAATATTTCATATTTTAAAGTTTTCAATTGTAAATGTTTTATATTGAATGAAAAAGATGTCGTAGGAAAGTTTGATGCAAAATCCAATGAAGGCATTTTTCTATGTTATTCTTCTATTTCTAAAGTCTTTTGTGTTTTTAATAAAAGAACTTTAGTTATAGAAGAATCTATTCATGTTGTTTTCAATGAAGTTTTTGAATTTAAGAAAAATGAGTTTGATGATGATCTTGATTTTAATGGTTTGAATTTGAATGAAACCTCTCCTCTAAATAGTAACTTGAATGCATTTTCTTCTGAAACTTCCTTACCTAAGGAATGAAAATATATAGATGGCCATCCAAAGGAGCTAATTATAGGAGACACATCAAAAGGAGTTCAAACTCGTTCTTCTTTTAAAAATTTTTGTGCCAATGTCGCTTTTCTTTCTTAAATTGAACCTAAGTGCATTGATGAAGCCTTGAAAGATGATTTTTGGGTTATCACAATGCAAGACAAATTGAACCAATTTGAGAGAAATGAGATGTGGAAGCTTTGTCCTATATCTAGTGACCATATAGTTATTGGTACTAAATAGGTCTTTAGAAACAAGCAAGATGAATTTGGTATCGTGGTTGGAAATAAGACTAGATTAGTGGCCAAAGGTTTCAACCAAGAAGAAGATATCGATTATGAAGAAACCTTCACTCCTGTGGCAAGATTAGAAGCCATAAGAATACTCCTTGCCTATGCTAGTAGTAATGATTTTAAGCTATTTTAAATGAATGTTAAAAGCATATTCTTAAATAGATTTATTTCCAGAGAAGTGTATGTTAAATAACCACATTTGAGAACTCTCTTTTTTCTAATCATGTGTTTAAACTGACTAAGGCTCTCTATGGATTAAAACAAGCTCCAAGGGCTTGGTACGAGAGGCTTAGCTCTTTTCTTATTCAAAATAATTTCTCTAAAGGCAAGGTCGATACTATATTATTTATTAAAAATTTTAAAAATAATTTTCTTATTGTTCAAATTTATGTTAATAATGTTGAATCTCGAATTTTGATGATGAAACTAATTGAGTGTGATTTGTTGTCTAACTGCGTGTTGAGTTACGCAAGTCTACTATCGATCAGGATATTGGGTGTCGAGCCAGAGGTTCGGTCGACTATCGGCAGGAGGCTTCGTACGTCGGGCATCGGGCCAAGAAGTGTGGAGTTGCGCCATGGATATCGAGTCTGTTTGTGCAGGAGTAACTACGAAAGGGATGAAGACGTAAAGAGAAATCAAGGGCCGAAGTCAAGTGCGATGGATTGTTGGGAGTTCGAGAGTTTGTGAGCCTGAAGATTCATTGGGAATCTGCGGAACTGGCCGAGAACAAGTAGAGAGCTTGCCGAAGGGTTTTCAGAAGCTCGCCGGGAGGTTCGTTGAAAGTTCGCGGAGCTTGACAAGAAAGATCGAAGCTTGCCAAAGAAGCTCGGGGGAACTCGCCAAAATCATCGTGGAGTCCGAGAGCTTGCCGGGAGTCCGCAAGATGGTTTCCGAGGGATCGTCGGAAGACCGCCGGAAGTTCGCCGGAAGCTCGACGGAAGAAGACTTGACTTGCGGACTTTGTAATAGCTTAGGAAACGTCTTTAAAATTCATAGTTAGCACATATTTTGGGTTAGGATTAGATAACCCAAAGTGGGAGCCCATTGGGCCTTGATTAGGATGAGTTTGGGCCAAAATTTTGGCCCAAACTGAACCACGCATGCATGCTACGTGTGGCAAGTACTGTAGCATGCATCAGTAGGCCGCTACTGTAGCAGGCTACTGTAGCTAGGCGGTGGAACCGCACGCAGTAGCACCGCTCCATTCTGTAGCCAGGCGGTGGAACGCTTCGGAAAGCGTGCATCGCCCCATACATCACCAATCGACGACAAGCGCGGTGGCACCGCTCGACTACTAAACATTGGAACTCCAAATTTATTTGAAATTTGGAGCCCAATTTTGAATCCACTTTAGATCTATAAATACCCCTCCCTTTCCCAACTGAAAGGGTAACCCTTTAGAGCAAAAATTCTAAGTCTTGAGCTTGTGAAGAGTTTTGAAAAGTCTTGTTTTGCTAGTGTTCACCTTCTTCCTTTTCTTGAGAGATCTTGTACAAGTGTGAACATCTTGTAAAGGGTTGTAAAAGGGGTGTTTGATCCTTCCCCTTCAAAGGAATTGCTAGTGGAAGAGCGGAGCCTCATCGTAAAGGCTTCAAGAGTGGATGTAGGTCATTTGACCGAACCACTATACATCTTTGTGTCCATGAATGTATGAGTGTTTACATTCTTGAAGCATTTCTTTACTTTGCTGCAAGTTATTTAGTTCATAGTTATTTCCTTTACGCAAGCAATTACTTTCAAGTTCTCTTTCGCCAAATCGAGATCTTCCTACGAACGTGTGTTTTTGCAAAATCGATTTCAAGAGTACGCTTTTAATCCGCTGCACTAATTCACCCCCCCTCTTAGTGCCGCTCGATCCCTAACAAATAATATTATCTTTGGTTCTACAAGTGAATCATTATGTGAATTATTTGCCAAATGTATGAGCTAAGAGTTTGAAATGAGTCTAATGGGTGAACTAACTTTCTTTTTAGAATTATAAATCAAACAACTTAGTGATGGTATATTTCTTAGTCAAACCAAATATGCTTTAGAATTATTAAAACGGTTTAATATGGATGATTCAAAAGCCATCAACACTCCTATGGGTACCTCCACTAAGTTAGACATGGACGAAAGTGGAGAAAATTTTGATCAAAAAACATATAGGAGAATGATAGGTAGTTTACTTTACCTCATTGCAACTAGACCGGATATCATGTTTAGTGTAGGACTTTGTGCTAGATTTCAAGATAATCCTAAGTTATCTCATCTTAAAGTCGTTAAAAGAATCCTTAGATATCTTAAAGGAACTCCTAACCTAGGATTATGGTATCTAAAATTTGGTAACTTTGATTTAATAGCTTATGCGGATGTGGATTTTGCCAGATGTAGAATAGATAAAAAAAAGCACATCCGAAATATGTTAATTTTTAAGACAGTCACTTGTTTTTTAGACTTCCAAAAAATAAAACTTGGTTGCACTATCTACGATCGAAGTTGAGTACATAGCCGCAAGTGCGTACTGTGCACAAGTTGTTTGAATGAAAAATACATTAGAAGATTATGGAATTCATTTAAAAGATATCCCAATAAAATGTGATAACACAAGTGTTATATGTTTATCTAAAACTCTCATTCAACACTCTAGAACCAAATATATTGACATTAGGCATCACTTTATATGAGATTATGTTAATAACAATGATGTTACTCTAGAATTTATTGATACAAAACACCAATTAATGGATATCTTCATAAAACCTTTAAATGAAGAATAATTTGACTTCATTAGAAGGGAATTAGGTATGCTAAATTGTCGTAATGCAAGAGTTTGTTGTATGCCTTTTTCAGTATTTTTTGATTTTCTATCATCTTTTCGATTTTCATGAACTTATTTTGATCCTTCACCTGTCTTGATATTATATTTTCTGATTTTGTATTATCTTGTGCCATATTTTTTATGGAACTTTCATTTTTATATTGGATTGATTCTCTTGCTTCATCGATTGATGATTTTTAGTATCATATATATTTGATGATTCACGTTTAATGATTTTTGAATTGATAACATGCCCATTTAATGACTTGGTAAAATTGATTCAATCGATTTTATCCTCCCTCAATTTCCATTAACATGAATGAATGGCTTTTTATGATTGACTTTTCACATTTTCATGAGATTTTGATGAAAAATAAAAGTTTGATAAAATCTTGACCAAATTGCTTTCATGGATCACCGAATTCTTCTCTTTATACATATCTTTGTATCATGAAAAGAAGAAGCTTCTAATGCTCTCCTAAAATCAATTTGGATTTCATTCATGATATAAATTTTTTATCATTCGAACAAATTTTCTTGAATGGACATTCAAGACTCTTACCACGAGTTTTTTTGAATTTTTGTGCTTAAATGATCTCTTCTTTACCTCACAAATTTTACTTGGTAGAAATACGAACATTAACGACTTTTGAATAATTTTTTCTTGATGTCATAAGCTCTTGATGGAAAGTAGAAATTTTTATGAATTTTTTCTTCAATGATCTCTCTTTTCTACTTTACGAATTTATTTCTATGGCATGAATTTTCAATAGAATGAACGAATTGCTTTTCGTTATTCTTGAATGAATTCTTCTTGATGGATTTATCCTTCTCTTTTTGCTATCTTTGCAAAAAGTTCTATCGTAACATTTAGTATCAATAGCTCATTTCCTTTTTGTTGATGACAAAGGGGGAGAAATGTGTCAAATTAATGACAAGTATCGTAAAATGTAATTTGTAAAATGCCTTGTATCATAAAGTATCATAAAATGTAATTTGTAAAATGCCTTGTATCATAAAATACTTGTGTTTTGATCCTTTTATTTTTGAAGCTTGAAATAATATATATGGAGTTGTTTAGTTTAGTAGGGAGTCGGATAGTGATTTATTTAATATTTTTTATTAATAAGAGTCCAAGTCCTGATGAACTCTAGGTGGAACTTTATAAATAGGGATGTATTTTTTGAAAGCAAAGAAAAAGTTATCTTAGCCGTTTGGCAAACCCTAGGAGGTTGATCCCCTCGAAATGATCAAGGAAGCTGATCCCTCGAAACGATCATTTATCCCCTTTTCTTCCACTTCTTCCACTTCTCCTCCGCTTCTTTCGCATCCTTCATAATAAAACCCTAAGGGGTCTTATCATTAGGAGGCTGATCCCCTCGAAGCGATCATTTTCCCCTTTTCTTCTATTTCTTTCGCTTCTCCTCTACTTCTTTCGCTTCCTCCACAATAAAACCCTAAGTGGTCTTATCATTTGGTATAAGAGCGACGATTCTCGATATTCTCACAGCAACTTCACCTCAACTATCCAAAAAAAAAAAAGAAAAAAAAAGAAAGAGAGGAAAGGGTGAAGCCGATAGCCATGCAAGGAGAACTCCAAGTCGGTCGCCACGCCCCTTTCTCACTACGACCCGATCGTTACTTCTTGGTCGTGATCGTTGTCGTCGCTACCTTCTCTCCACCGCCGCCACTGCCAATGACCACACCACCACTACCAGCAACCATCACCGCCACTGCTTCCTCAACCGCCACTACTTCCTCAACCGTCGCAGCCAGCATGTGGTGTGACATAAACAGGACAGCACCGCCGATCTCAACCCTGGCATTCTTTGCTGCATCCTCTTGGGTCGCAACCGTGGCTGCCATAGCCGTGTGATCATTGCCCCCTCTCCACCGTTGCCACTGCCAGTGACCATCGCCGCCACTACTTCCTCAATCGCATTAGCCAGCGTGCGATGTGATAGAAATAGGGCAGCACTGCCAATCTCAGCCCCGGCACTCTTTGCTATCTCTTCTTGGGTCACAACCGCAGCTGCCACAGCCGTGCGATCACTACCCCCTCTCCACCGCTATTGCTGCCAGCGACCATTGCCACCGCTGCTTCCTTAACCACTATAGCCAGCGTGCAGTGTGATAGAAACAGGGTAGCACCACCGATCTCAACCCCAATGCTCTTTGCTGCCTCCTCTTGGGTCCCAACCGCAGTCGCCACAATCGCATGATCACTGCCCCCTCTCCACTGCCACCACTGCTAGCAACCATCGCCACCGCTGCTTCCTCAACCACCACAACCAGCATGTAGTGGAAACAAGGCAACACCGTCGATCTCAGCCCCGGCGCTCTTCGATGCCTCTTCTTGGGTCGCAACCACAGCTACCATAGCCGCACGATCACTACCCCCTCTCCAATGCTACCGCTGCCAGTGACCATCGCCACCACTGCTTCCTCAACCACCGCAGCCAGTGTGTAATGTGATAGAAACAAGGTAGCACCACCGATCTCAGCCCCGGCGCTCTTCGCTACCTCCTCTTGGGTCGCAACCGCAGCCGCCACAACCGTGTGATCACTACCCCCTCTCCACCGCTGTCACTACTAGCGACCATCGCGGTCGCTACTTCCTTAACCATCGTAGCCAGCATGTAGTGTGATAGAAATAGGACAGCACCACAGATCTCAGCCTTGGTGCTCTTCGATGCCTCCTTTTGGGTCTCAACCGCAACCGCCACAACCACGCGATCACTACCCCCTCTCCACCGCTACCACTGCCAGTGACCATCGCCGCCACTGCTTCCTCAATCGCCACAACCGTCGCATCCTTCGGCGTCACTAGTGCCCCCTCTGCAGTGTGACAAAAATAGAGCAGCCTCGGTGCCTTCCAGCCTCGATGCTCTTCTTCCTCATTGCCTCCCTTTGGGTCATAGCCACAGCTGCAGCCCTTGCCCTCTACAGCTGCAGCCACCGCAGCTTCCTCAACCCTTGCCCTCAATCGCAGCCGCAGCCCTTGCCTTCTACAGCCACAACTACCATAGCCCTTGTCCTCTACTGCCATAGCCACCGTAGCCGCACTGCTTCCTCAACCGCTCGCAGCCACTACTACTCCCTCAACTGCTCACAACTGTCGTTGCTTCCTTCTAGCCATCGATGCTCTCACCCCACGTAACACACAGTGACAAGAACAAGGTAGCAACTTTTCATTTTTGCAGCGACCACAGCAAGCCTTTACACTGCCCTCAGCGTCTGCTTCCTTGACAACTTCGCATTGACAATACTGATTTACAGAACTACAGCCTTATGCAATGACTACTGACAACTCGATGAAAGCCCAACTAGAAGCTTTGGAAGCTAGAATTGAGAACTGATTATAGGAGACCCTTAATGAATTCAAAAGAAGCCTGCTGGAGAACTTTAGTAAGTTTCAACAAGATGGACAGCTTGCTAAAATTCATCAGACTTCTATAGTGTTAGAATATCATGACATATTTGAACGATTATCAAATCAAACCATAGATTGGTTTGAATAATAGCTAATTGACACCTTTATTAAAGGGCTTAATCCAAATATTATATGTGAAGTCAAGGCTCGACAGAACTGCACTATGATAGCTATAATTTTATTTATACATCTACATGAGGAAAAAATCAATTAGGAAAATCATCGAAACAGAAGTGACCACAAACAAATGATCAGCGAGCCACCTAGTAAGGAGCACCAATGTAAATAAGGGTAACTTCTGGTGATTCAACCAATTAAGGAGGAACCAGAAGCTGATAACATTAACTCTGATCATGAAGTTTTGATTGATAATGGTAGCACTAACAATTTCATGGATAGTAAGGTTACTAACCGATTGGCCTACCATATTTAAGACTGTGACAAATTCGAAGTAAAGGTCTCTGATGGACGAACTTTAACTTGTGATAGCAAATGTTCAAAGATAAAGCTGATTATACAAGGCCAAAAATTGCTGGTGGATTTCTCTTTGCTACCCTTAGAAGGCTTCGAAGTGGTGATCCTAAAGGGAAGACGAAGAAGTAACGCCACAACTGCTACTAGCCATCGGATGAAGAGGATTCTTCAGAAGACTACAACAACTACTACACTAAAAGGCCAACCTGTTGCTCACACCATCAAAAAGTGGAGGCCATAGATACCTTGTATTATGGAGGCCATAGATACTTACTTGATCAACGAGTTGTGATGCGCTGCAGATACCTTGTGTTGGAAGAGAAGCTCCCCGAATTTGTTGTCACTCAGCCTTGAGGACAAGGTTGATTTGAATAAGGTGGAATTGTTATGATCCTTTTATTTTTGAAGCTTTAAATAATATTTACGGAGTTGTTTAGTTCGGTAGGGAGTTGGATAGTGATTTATTTAATATTTATTATTAATAAGAGTCCAAGTCCGGGTGGACTCTAGGTGGAACTCTACAAATAGGGATATATTTTCTAAAAAATAAAGAAAAAGTTATCTTAGCTGTTTGGCAAACCCTATGAGGTCAATCCCCTTAAAGCGATCAAAGGAGGCCGATCCCCTTGAAGTGATCAAGGAGGCCGATCCCCTTGAAGTGATCACTTATCTCCTTTTCTTTCACTTCTTTCGCTTCTCCTCCGCTTCTTTCGCTTCCTCCACGATAAAACCCTAAGGGGTCTTATCATTAGGAGGTCGATCTCCTCGAAGTGATCATTTATTCTCTTTTCTTTCACTTCTTCTGCCTCTCCTCCACTTCTTTCGCTTCCTCCATGATAAAACCCTAAGGGGTCTTATCAGCTTACTATCATCAAAAGCATCACAAATATTTGAAGTGTATTGCAATATATCAAAATTTATGAAATGTATCATATGCATTATGAATAATTGAAATGAATCATGTATACTTAATTTTTCTATGATCATTATCGTATGATGCTTATTTATCTTACTTGAATTTGGTATCATGCCTTGATACGATAATTTGGTTTCATTTGTGTATCATTAAATGATGTATCATCAATTGATATTATGCCTTGGACTTGTGAATTTTTATTTCATATCATTTGATTCTTACTATATTTCAAAATTAAAGTTTGTATCGTTTGTTGAGATGATGATTGTTTATCATCATTCAACATTGGACTTGAAAATGGATGTCATGCCTTAACATCTTTTTTGTATTATGAACGATACCACGTATCATATTTTAGGATGAAAAATTATGCTTGTTGAGCATGTCGATAAGTTCAAATGAATGCAACTTATCGGTTTGGGCTTGAATTCAAAGGCTTTGAATTCAAGTGTGTCTTTTCTCAAGTATAGCATATAGATAGAGGTAGTTACATTTAACTCTGTCATCAATTGATTGTCATCATCAAAAAAGGGGAGATTGTGTTAGGACTCTAGCTATGAGAGTCCTAATTTAGTTTCATTGATAAGGGCATTCATGTAAATCCTATCTAGCCAACCCCTATTAAAGAGGTAAAGAGGCCGGCTATGTTAGGGTTAGGTTGCTTCTTAGAAAAAGAGTCCTATTAGAAATAGGGGTCCTATTAGAGAAAGTATCCTATTAGAAGTAGGAGTCCTATTTGGAAAAGAGTCCTATTAGAATTAGGAGTCCTACTAGAGGAGTCCTAATTAGAAGTATGAGTTGGTTAGAAGTAAGAGCCTTGAGTAAGAGTCCTATTATAAGTTGGGGTTTAGAAGCCCTATAAATAGCCATGTATTCACCCCTCTTTTCATCAATGAATAAATCAATCTTTTAGCAGCCTTTAAGCAGCAATTTGGAGGAAGGAACCCCTATAGAGTTCCAGGAGGCCGATCCCCTATAGAGATCAACCCCAAGCTTAGAATCCACAAGGGTTCTAACACTTGATATCAGAGTAGCGTTCTTGACATCTCGCTGCCCTTCCACAGCCATCCACCAGCCCTCCACAACCGCCCAAAGCAATTCCCACAATTACTTAGAAGATCATCGTCGAATTCCGCCGTCATCTCCACCACCGTAGATCATCCTTTGATCTTCCCATGAATTGCAACAGGTTCTGGTTATCTACCTTACTGCTACTGCAATTTAGTTATTCTTATTCAAAAAATCTAAAAAATTCGTTCCTATATTGCTGCATAAACTTTTCATCATAATGTTTTCATCTCTACAATGAAAGTTGCACTGTAGAATTTCAACCGCATAGCATTGCCTTTTTGATCTTACTATTCATTTTTTCTATCCAAATCTCTTTGAAATTTTTATGATGGCTTTGACACTTCCTAACAGTGGTTTTTCCTTTGGTTTTGTTGAAAAATTCTCAATATAAACCACTTATCTTTTATGTCCAAGCTGCTGCACTTTAGACGTAAAAATCTGCTATAGTACCTCTCCGTGATCCTCAATTTTGCCGAACCTCTTGCTGTCGTTTCTTTCTATGAAATTTTTAACAGCATTACCTCTCCCTTATCAGTAGATTCTCTTTGATTTTTATTTGAATCTCTTTTGAAAATTTCTAGAAAAAATTACATCTTTACTGTTGGAATTTTTTCGACGAAAAATCTGGTGTTGCACCTTTGTCCTTTTTTCTTCTCCGTAACCTACCAAACCCTAGCCACCTTGCTGCCACAAACCAAGATGTCTTTAAGGCATCCCTCTAGCCTTAAGATGCAGCCATCATAACCTAGTTTCATAACCCTAACAGCATAAAAAATTACAGCCCAAAATAGTAAACCATTACAGCCGAACCCTTCTATCACCGATCTATTGTCCGAACCTTCCACCACCCCATGCCATTAACCCGTCAACAAAAAAATGACAAGGGCATCTTTGATCTATAGGTATATGCTATAGCTTCTCAAGATCTAATTGATGCCAAATTTGAATCATGGGAATCTCGGATTGAATCACAGCTTGAATCGCGCTTGGAAGACAAATTGCGCGCTTTGTTTGCAGAATTCAGAATTGGACAACCACCGAGTCCAACCAAATTATAGCAAGAAAAGAATTTAGAAAGGACCCCAGAGAAGGAGGGACAGCCCTCATATATGCTTCAGCCACGCATGAGGGTGGACTTCCCACGATGGAAAGAAGGAGACCCGGCGGGGTGGATTTCTTACGCCGAATGTTACTTTCGCTACTACCGAACATCGGATAATGCTATGGTGGAGATTGTTGTCATCCACTTTAAAGGAGATGCTATTTAATGGTACAATTGGTTGGAATATAATCATGGGGCTCCAATGTAGAATCAATTTAAGAATGCATTGCTGAACCATTTCGGACCTATGGAGTATGAAAATATCGACGGCCAACTTGCAAAGATTCGACAAACCTCTATGATTCAAGAGTACCAAACCAGGTTTGAGAAGCTATCCTACCTTGCTCGTGATTGGACTGACTGTCAATTATTAAAAACATTCATCGAAGGACTCAAGCCAGAGATAAAAGGGGAACTTAATGCGCGACAGCCACGTACCGTGATGGCTATGATTTCTTTTACCCAAATACAAGAAGAACGGCTCAGCCAAGATGCTCAGAGGATGAGAACCACTTCTAGAACCTCAGCATATAAACCCCCTTCTACTCTTAGCCATCCTTTGCTGCCAAAAAAATTGACAAGAGAAGAACTACGTGACCGATCAGCAAAGGGTCTTTGTTGGCATTGCGACGAGCCATGGAACCGCGATCATCGCTGCAAAAGGGGCCGCCTCCTATTGATTGAACCTCTTGAAGACATGGAGGAGGAGGTCCAAGAGCATGAGGAAGAGGTCACGAATGAAGAACAGTAGCCAATTGATATTACGATGCATGCACTTACCGGTTACGCGAACACGCAAACAATAAAAGTGGGAGGATTTCTGAAGCAACAACCGATCACCATTCTTATTGACACCGGTAGCACTAATAATTTTATGAACAGCAAGGTTACTGTCTGGATGGTCTTACCTATTGAGAATTATAGCAGGTTCGATGTTAACATCGCAGATGGATGAATTTTGAAGTATGATCATAGGTGCCCACGGGTGAAACTGTTGCTGCAGGACCAAGAGATAATTGCAGATTTTTTCCTCCTCCCTCTTAATAATTATGAGGCCGTGCTTGGAATTGAATGGTTGATGACATTAGGTGATGTTTCTTGAAATTTTTTGAAATTAATTATGAAATTTTACAGTAAGGGGAAATAGGTGATACTATGCAGGAAACGTGGGGGCGACATAACGACGATTTGCATACAACGAATGGAGAAAGTTTTGCACAAAGCATGCAACGGCTTTTTGGTACAACTTGAGCAGCAATCTAAGGGAGAGCCAACAAAATTTGAAGATCCAAACTTACTTCCCTTGCTTGCTGACTTTTTAGATATATTTGATGAACCACGCAGCCTACCTCCTAACTGCCGGCATGATCATCATATACAGATTCTTTCAGGCAAACCTCCAGCAAATACTCGACCATATCAGTATCCACATCTCCAAAAAGATGAAATAAAAAAGATTGTAAAAGAGATGCTTGAAACATGAGTTATTCAGCCAAGTTGTAGCCCCTACTTTTCATCGGTGCTCCTCGTACGAAAGAAAGACGGAGCATGGCGAATGTGCGTTAATTACCGAGCTCTCAATGGCATAACTATCAAGGACAAGTACCCTATTCCAGTAGTAAATTAATTGCTTGATGAATTAAAAGGAGCACAAGTCTTCACAAAGCTAGACCTTCGATCCGGGTATCATCAAATACGAGTGTGCGAAGATGACATACCAAAAATTGCCTTTCGAACGCACAACGGTCACTACGAATTTCTAGTAATGCCCTTTGGTCTCACCAATGCTCCCTCCACCTTTCAGAGCCTTATGAATGATATTTTCTAGAGTTATCTTTGAAAGTTTGTGCTAGTTTTCTTCGACGATATCCTTATTTACAACCCTTCTCTTGAAAGTCATATTCAGCACTTACGACTTGTTTTATCAATTTTGCGAGAACATGTTCTTTTTGTCAAAAAAACAAAGTGCAGCTTTCTTCAACAAAAGGTGGAATATCTTGGGCATATCATATCAGAGGAAGGGGTGGCAGTGGACCCTTCCAAAATTAAAGCAATGCAGAACTGGCCGACCCCGAAGAACATAAAATCGCTGTGCGGCTTTCTTGGTTTAACAGGTTACTACCGTAAGTTTGTGAAAAACCAATGGTCAGACAAAGCCACCACTGCCTTCGATGAACTTAAAGTCGCAATGATAACAACACAAGTACTAGCGTTACTCGACTTTGGCAAGACTTTTATTATTGAAGCCGATGCCTCCGGAGTAGGAATTGGTGCTGTACTAATGCAAGATGGCCGCCCCCTCACTTATACCAGTAAGGTGTTATCTCCTTCCAATCTCAAGATGATTATTTACGACAAGGAGATGCTCACGATTGTGCATGCGGTGTCTAAATGGAGACCGTACTTGATCGGGCGATGCTTTCAAATCAAGACCGACCATAAAAGCCTAAAATATTTCTTAGAGTAGAAGATATCTTCCCCTTAGCAGCAAAAATGGGTAACAAAGCTTCTTGGATATGATTATGAAATAACTTACAAAAAGGGGAAAGATAATATTGTTGTAGATGTGCTTTCGCGGCTACCCGTGCAAGCTGAATTTTTAATTGTTTCACTTCTGACCAGCGACTTCCTTAAGGATATTAGGAGGGAATGGCAAGATAATCCAGAAACGAGTAAAATCATAAAAAAAAATTGGAGGAAGCACCAAGCTCCATGGCTCATTACAGTTGGGACTCAAAGGACTTGCGATATAAAGGGCCAATTGTGCTTGTGCCAAATTCTACTTGCATAAAGACCATTCTTCAAGAGATGCATTCCACACCTGCGGTCGGGTACTTCGGGTTCCTTAGAACCTATAAAAGAATTAAGCAAAATTTTTATTAGATAGGGATGAAAAATATTATTGTTGAATTTGTAGCACAATGTGATGGATGTATGTCAACGACACAAAGGTGAGACAGTGGCAAGTCCCATAAAGTTGCAACCTCTACCCATCCCAGAATCAATATGGACTGATATATCAATGGATTTCATTGAAGGGCTTCCCTCATCACAAGGAAAAGGTATAATTTTTGTTGTGGTTGATCACCTTACAAAATATGCTCACTTTTGTACCATCCGTAATCTGTACACTGCTTCTAGTATTGCTTGAATCTTTATGGAGAATATTGTAAAATTACATGGGATGCCGAGATCTATTGTAAGTGATCGTGATAGGGTCTTCACGAGCAAATTTTGGATAGAGTTATTCCAAATGCAGGGCACTAAATTAAAGATGAGTATGGCATATCACCCATAAACCAACGGCCAAACTGAAGTGGTGAACAGGTGTTTGGAGATATACCTTAGATGCTTCACCAATGACCGACCAAAAGAATGGACAAAGTGGCTTCCCTGGGCCGAGTAGTGGTATAATATAACTTATCATTCCTCCACAAAATGTACTCCCTATGAGGCCATGTATGGTCGACCCCCCCTTGTAATTCCAAAATATATGTTGGGCACCTCTAAAGTAGAACAAGTAGATAGGGAACTACAAGATAGAGACAAAATGCTAAAGTTGCTAAAAGATAATCTCACTACAGCACAAGCAAGGATGAAACAGCAATATGATCAACATAAAGGCAAAAGAGAATTTTCAGTAGGAGATTGGGTTTTCCTACGGCTCCAACCATACAAGCAAACATCAATCCAAACCAGAGCATCTATGAAGCTTTCACCTCAGTTCTATGGAGCCTACCAGATTTTGGAGCGCATTGGAGCAGTAGCATACAGATTGGACTTACCCGCCAGCTCCTGAATCCATCCAGTCTTCCATGTATTGTGTTTGAATCTCAAGTTGGGACAACATGAGACAGCTTAAAGCTATCTACCAAATATCACTACCCAAGGAGAGCTCTAAACCTAACCAAGTGCTATTATTGATTGATGGATCGTGACTCGACGATGACGACCTACTACTGAAGTGTTAATACAGTGGGCAAACCTACCAGCAGAAGATGCCACTTGGGAGAACTATGATGACTTGAAGATTAAATTTCTAGAATTCATGGAACGTTAGCCTTGAGGACAAGGCTGATTTGAAGAGGGCAGGTCTGTTAGGACTCTAGCTATGAGAGTCCTAATTTAGTTTCATTGATAAGGGTATTCTTATAAATCCTATCTAGCCGGCCCCTATTAAAGAGGTGAAGAGGCCGGCTAGGTTAGGGTTAGGTTGCTTCTTAGAAAAGGAGTCCTATTAGAAATAGGGGTCCTATTAGAGAAAGAGTCCTATTAGAAGTAGGAGTCCTATTAAGGAAAGAGTCCTATTAGAATTAGGAGTCCTACTAGAAAAAGAGTCCTAATTAGAAGTAGGAGTTGGTTAGAAGTAGGAGTCTTAAGTAAGAGTCCTATTAGGAGTTGAGATTTAGAAGTCCTATAAATAGCCATGTATTCACCCTCTTTTCATCAATGAATGGATTAATCTTTTAGCAGCCTTTGAGCAGTAACTTGGAGGAAGGAACCCCTATAGGGTTCCAAGGAGGCCGATCCCCTATAGAGATCAACCCCAAGCTTAGAATCTGTAAGGGTTCTAACATATTGTTGAATCTCAGATTTTGATGATGAAATCAATTGATAAGTTTATTATCTATTCTATGCTTTAAGATAAGTGATGTAAGACTACCTTCGATCAAAAGATGAAAAATAATTAAAGCAAGCAGAATCAAAAGTTGGGCCGAAGTCAAAGTTCGGGCATTATGTCAGAAGAATTAGACAATGCGCTAAGAACAGATGTTGCAAGAGTCAACTGTTAGGACTCTAGCTAGGAGAGTCTTAATTCTATTAAGACTCTAGCTGGGAGAGTCCTAATTCAGTTTCATTAAAGGGGGCAAACATGTAAATCCTAAGGGTATTCATGTAAATCCTATCTAGCCAACCCTTATTAAAGAGGTGAAGAGGCCGGCTAGGTTAGGATTAGGTTAGCGGTTGCTTCTTAGAGAATGAGTCCTCTTAGAAGTAGGAGTCCTATTAGAGGAGTCCTATTAGAAGTAGGAGTTGATTAGAAGTAGAGGTCTTGAGTAGGAGTCCTATTAGGAGTTGGGGTTTAGAAGCCCTATAAATAGTCATATATTCACCCTCTTTTCATCATGAATAGATCATCCTTTCAGTAGCCTTTGAGCAGCAACTTAGAGGAAGGAACCCCTATAAAGTTCCAAGGAGGTCGATCCCCTAAAGAGATCAACCCTAAGCCTAGAATCCACAAGGGTTCTAACATCAACATGCTGGTAGATTGGGCAATACACCGAAGGTTCGAACGATGCACTAGAGGTTCACTGGAAGTTAACCAGAAGGTCACCGGAAGTTCACCGGGAGAACCAATGACATGCGAGATAACTTAGATTTGTGTCTTATAATTGTTTATATCTTAATTATCAAAAGTTAGGTCAAAATTGAGTTAGATTTGGGTGTAATCATACTAACTCAATTAGGGGCCAATTAGGACTGATTTGGGCTCATTGGGAGGCCCATTCAGTGGCCTAAAAATTACTATAGGCGGTGGAACCACCTATGAGCTAGAAAAGTGAAAAAGCACATTTTTTCCATACTACAAGCGGTGGTATCGCCCAGTCTGAGCGGTGGTACCACCTAGCATTAAAGCTACAAGCAATGGTACCACCCTAGGCTAGTGGTAGCACTACCAGAACCACTGTTTTCGAGGTTCTGCGGGTGGTGGCACCACCCAATGCAGGTGGTGATACTGCCCATCCCGGAAGACCCAGAAATTTAAAGTTTGGCTTCATTTTTTAAGTCAATTAAGGCTTATAATTACCCCTTACTTCTCAACTACTTATACATTAAGAAGTGATAAGAATTGAGCCAAAACTCTAGTGAAATAGCCTTGAAAAGCTTGAGTGTTCACCTCCTGAACAACTGTAAAAATTTTGTAAAAGGGTGTGAGCCACTTGTAAAGTTCTGTAAGAGGGATGTTTGATACTTCTCCTTCAAGAAGGATTGATAGTGAAAGCTGGGAACCTCATCGAAGGAGGTTTCAGAAGTGGATATAGGTCATTTGACCAAACCACTATAAATCACTATATTCTTCTCTTGGTTTACAAGTTTTAATTATTGCATTCAATCCTTTACTTCACTGCACTTGTTCATTCTCACCTTCTCTACTTTCTTACGTATTCACTCGAATCAAGCTTCTTTGTCGAAGTCATTTTTAGCAAACAAAACTTCTCAATGCATAATGTTTTTTCAGAATTGGTTTAAATTATCGATTTTTATCCACTACACTAATTCACACCCCTCTTAGTGCCACTCTTGATCCTAACAGTAGCACCGCTAAGATTGGGTAGTGGAACAGCTCAAGGTTTAGTCTCCTAGGAGGTTTGGTCAGTGGTACCATCGGCAGTTAATGTTGCCAAGCGATGGTACCACCTAGGTGTTGGAAAATCTAAGGGCGACATCACAAACATAGCAGAAGAATAGAAAATAAAAATCCTAAATTTTCGTGAAATGATTTCATCATCGTGCGAAGATCGGTGCATAAAAACAAATCCGTAAATCCGAAACTACGTATGTAAGAAAGATAGTACCTAGGGAGATCGTATATCCCTGAATTCCTACAAATCCATGGGGTGGATGAAGGAAGTCAAGGGTCCTCCTCTCTTGCGGTATCCACACGGTAGAAGCTAGGATGATGCTCCCTCTCTAAGGAGAGGAGAATAGGAGGTGGCCACAAAAAAACCCTATCCTATGGACCTTTGGTTCCCTCCTATTTACAAAGGCCTCCTATAAACCCTAATAGATAATGCCCTATTGGGTATTGGATCTCCATCCAATTACCCAAGCCTCTTATATTAATAGATCTCTACCTAATAATCTAGCTCTTATTGGATCTCATCCATGGGATCCAATAATATAGGAGCTTATTGGATATCCAATAAGATAAGGACTCTAGCGGATATCTCATATCTGAACCTCTATTCGTTGCAACACCTACCATATGTGTGTGACACTCTAGACTGAATATCGAGTTGGCCGTGACTCATACCTATCACAACTCCTTCTGAATTAGTGAATTATTATCTCTATAATAATTCATTCGACTCATCGACTATGGATGTACTAAGCTACTAAGCTACAGTCCCCAAACGTAACAAGGGAATCCAATCCTTTGAACATATCTATCCTCAGTTACCATATACCTATAGTCCCTCATCCATCTAATATCCCAAAGATTGTATATTGGGCATGGTGCTATTAGGCCCGTGCAGTTTTTATTCGAGTCTTGCTCTAATCAGATTCCCCCGAGGAACTCTTCCTCTCTCAATCTAAATGACCCTGGCCAGAGATTTGCCTGAGCAAGAACACTTGGGATATTCCTCTCATGATACTGAGAGTGGATGATCCTCTATTGACACTTAATTGCCTTCGTAAGTTTGGCTACCATTCTCAAGAACCGGTTGTACCAAATCTGGAACATTCTAAACTTATAAGTCTGGCGTCAAAGAATAGAGTACTTATATAAGACATCTTTAGTATCTCAAGTCTAAGGACCAGATATACTACTGGGACTACGGAATCGTTGTCTGACGTAAGGTATCAATAACCATCCAGCATTTCGTAAGCGGATCAATTAGTGAACTCATTCTCCAATGAGCACCTATACTGTACCCATAGTGTCCCCACACTAGTAGCTATGAGACCAGCCACCTCTATCATATGGGTGGGCATATAGCACACCAGTCTATCCAGTTATCTTGATGTCCCTCTCGAATAACCTATGATCGGGATTATTAAGGGTCTGTGTTTAAAGGTGAATCGGTCTCATTATCATGATCTCATCATGATCCGATTCCCATTGCACAGATCCAAGGATATCACAATATACATCCAGATAATGTGAGAAAATGCTAATAATCATAAGCGAAGAGATTGACGTATCGTGTTACAGATGCCATCACTCACGAGATTGGCTTGTAGGGCACTTATAACTAGCAATCTCCCACTTGACCTAAAGCCAATCACCTACATGTCTGATCCCTATCAAACCTCTATGATGCTCAAAGACAATCTGAGTTAATGGCTTTGTCAGTGGATCTGTACTGTTATCTTCGGATGGAACTCTTTCCACTGCTTACATCTCTTTAGGCCACGATCTCTCTAATAAGCTGGAACCTCCTCAGAACACTTCTAATGAGACATAGGTTTTTTTATTTGAGTAATCACCCCGTAGTTGTCACAATATAAGAAAATCAGCTCCTCGCTGCTTAGCACAACTCCTAAATCTATGATGAACTACTTCATCCAAACTTCCTCCTTTAATGCCTCTACTACATTAATATACTATGCCTCTATGGTCGAGTCAGTAGTAGTATCTTGCTTGGAACTCTTCCAGCATACTACTCTTCTATTTAGGGTGAACACATATCCTGAATTAGACTTGTCATCATCGACATCGGACTGGAAGCTCGAGTCCGTGTAGCTCTCAACCCTAAGGCTACTTTCTCCATTTACTAGTAAAAAATCCTTAGTGCTTCTTAAGTACTTAAGGATACACTTTACTGCTTTCCAGTGCTCCAAGCCTGGATCTACCTGATACCTTCTTGTGACACTCAAAGCATACGCTATATCAAGCCTCATACATATGTGTCATTTCTTCAAGAGTCTTTGGGGACATACTCCTAGAAAGTGATAGCCTATGTCTCATCGATATGAGACCTCTCTTGGAATTTTTTATATCAAACTTTTTTGATAATGGTGTCTATGTACCTAGATTTGGATAAGCTAAGTATCCTCTTATATCTATAGAGATAGATATCTCTATAGATCTGAATCTTCAATATGTAGGATGCCTCCCCTAAGTCCTTTATACTAGTTATAGGTGCCTTACAAGCCAATCACGTGAGTGATGGCACCTGTAACACACTGTGTCAATCTCTTTACTTATAATTATTGGTATTTTCTCATATTATCTGGATGTATATTGTGATATCCTTGGATCTATACAATGAGAATTGGATCGTGATGAGATCATGATAATGAGACCGATTCACCTTTAAACACAGACCCTAAATAATCCCGATCATAGGTTACTCGAGAGGGACATCGAGATAACCGGATAGACTGGTGTGCTGTATACCCATTCATATGATGGAGGTAGCTGGTCTCATAGCTACTCGTGTGGGGACACTAAGGATACAGTGCAGGTGCTCATTGGAGAATGAGTTCACTGATTGATCCGCTTACGGAGTGCTAGATGGTTATTGATACCTTATGTCAGACAGAGATTCCATGGTCCCAGTAGTGTATCTGGTCCTTAGACTTAAGATACCAAGGATGTCTTATATGAGTACTCTAATCTTTGATACTAGACTTATAGGTTTGAAAGTTCTAGATCTAGTATAGCCGGTTATTGGGAGTGACAGCCAACCTTACGAGGTTTATTGAGTGTAAATAGAGGATTATCCACTCTCGGTATCATGAGAGGAATATACCATGTGATCTTGCTTAGGCAAATCCCTAGCCAAGGTCATTCGGATTAAGAGAGAAAGAGTTCTCCGAGTGTATCCGATTAGAGTGAGACTTGAGTGGAAATTATATGGGCCTGACAGCACCATGCCCGATATACAATCTCTGGGATATTAGATGGATGAGGGACTATAGGTAAATGGTAACTGATAGCAGATAGGTCCAAAGGATTGGATTCTCCTGTATCGTTTAGGGACTGTGGCATAGTGGCTTAGTACGTCCGCAGTTGATAAGTCGAGTGAATTATTATAAAGATAATAATTCACTGAGTAAGAAGGAGTTCTGATAGGTATGACCCATGGCCAGCTCGATATTGGTCCTAGATGATTACAAATATATTGTAGGTGTTGCGACGAGTAGAGGTTCGAATATGAGATATCCACCGGAGCCCCTATCTTATCCAATAAGCCCTTGTATTATTGGATCTCATGGATGAGATCCAATAAGAGCTAGATTATTGGGTAAAGATCCATTAATCTAAGAGGCTTGGGTAATTGGATGGAGATCCAATACCCAATAGAGCTGGATCCATTAGGGTTGATAGGGAGCCTTTATAAATAGGAGGGAACCAAAAGCTCATAGGTTGGGGTTCTCTTGGTAGCCACCTCTTGTTCTTCTCTCTCTAGAGAAGAGAGAGAAGCATCGTCGTAGTCCCTATCATGTGGATATTACTAGAGAGGAGGACGCTTGACCTCCTTCATCCTCCCCTATGGATCTATAGGAATCTCAGGGATATACGATCTCCCTAGGTACTATCATTCTTTCACACATGTAGTTTTTGGATTTACGGATTTGTTTTTGACATATCGATCTTCGCACGATGATGGAACCTTTTGTGAAAATCTAGAGTGTTTTGTTTTCTGTTCTTCTGCTGTGCATGAGATATCGCCCCCTTGGATTTCCCGATAGTGGTATCAGAGCCAGGTTGTTCGTGCGAAGATCGGATCTTAAACTGCATGTGTTGTGATTTAGAATAGCTTTTGTCATCAAAATTATTAGCGCAAAAGGTGAGGAAGGGCAGCAACTGTTGCTGCCCTTGCTGCGCTCACAGAACAATCAAATGCTGCTTGTAGCCTTGGCCACCGTCGATAGTTTGTATGCAACCGATCGATGGGCTGCAGGCTGCAAGCAAGCACCGCCTGCAGGCTGCCTGCACTAGCAGCCTACGACGTGTCTGCAAGGGGCACAGCAGGTGGCCTACCCACAAGTGTGGCTGATGCCCGCGATGGCAGCACCGCCTGTAGGCGACTTGCCCGTAGGTGTGGGCGCACACATGGGGGTAGCGCTCACCCACGGCGCCCGCAAGGCTTGCACGCGGGGCACTACACCCGCTGTAGGGGCGGCCTGCCTGTGCTCGAGTGAGCGATAGAGCCACCCGTATGGGAAGGCATGCCCATAGCGACGCTCACCCGCATAAGGGCGCCGGGCCACTTCTTGTGGGTGCTTCTGCCCACAAGCGACGCCTCGCTATAGTGGCGTCGCCCGCAGGCCCACGATAACGGTGCCGCTTGCATGCTCGCGGGCAAGGGCGATGCTCCCCCGCAATGCCGCTGCTAGCAGGGTGGCGGCGGTGGCTAGAGTGCACACAGCAAGGGAGGAATTAGGGCTTTCTAGGCAAAGATAGTTTTGTCCTTTCTAGCCAAATGACCAAAATACCCTTCAGAATTCAAAAAAATTCCTACATATCCCTAATTTTAGAAAATATTAGTTAATTAAAATGTTTAATTAACTATTATTATTTATCTAGTAGTCCTATATAATAATTTATATATATATGTGATGTATTAGATGGATAAATAATCATGGACCATGTGATGTGATGTGTGTGTACATGTAATTATTATTATTGGGGCCTACGAGCCTCTATTTTTCTCATTTACTGTCGGGCCTACGTGCTTGTAGTTAAATTATAATTATACGAGAAGGTGTAGTGGGAGCATGGAAGCAATAGTAGGACCTACAAGGTCAAGACGGACGATCCGACATATGGAGATGCGTTGAGATGCCGACGGAACCGACGAAACGAGATAGACGATCACAGGGCATGAAGATGTGCCGAAGCACACATAAAACTTGATGTGTGTGATTAGGCCAACTGGCTCGGGCTTGATCACATTAGGATGTGGTCCATGATCATCTAGTGTGATTGCTCATGTAATGTGTGATTGGTTATACATCTACTAGATATGTATATATATTTGTATGCGATGTAGATATATATTAAATATGTATATGTGTGACATATTATATTAGGATATCGAATCAAAAATCTACTTTCTCGATAATATTAAGTCGGTAAACGTAAGGCAATTAGATTGAACCTATGTGGCCTTCCTTTATTATAGGTAGGAACCAATTTCCGGTGTAGATTTAGTTGGTCGAGTCTTTCGAGACTCACCTATATTGTGATTCGCTATCTTATCTATGACATAGAGATGTCACCGGTGACCTGAGGATATGGTATGCTTGGTCGAGTCCCTTGAGGGTATATCATCGAATCAGACTCATCTTGTAACGATGGTGATGACTTAACCGAACATCATGGTTGATCGAGTCCCTCAAGGCCATGGTCGTTCGTAGGCCGAACAGGATGAGAATCATAAGGAGTAGTGATTGATAAGAGTTGCCTACCTTTTGGGCTTAGTGTGATTGGTTGAGTCCCTCGAGGTTACACTAAGATGCTGATTGGATCTCGATCCCTACTAAAAGTCTATCGGAGACTTCCGTTTCATGTGTTGAGAGTATCGCATGACTTGCTAGAAAAATAGTGGGAGTACATCAAGATGAAAGTTTATATCTTGATTATTTATTTTTTTATAAAATCTGCATGTTATTTATTTATTGCTACATCTTTATATTTTGCAAATGTCGCTATTAGACTCTCTATGTGGCATATTGATGCCAACCGCCTCACTACTCAAAACTATGCGAACTGACTCCATAACCTAAGAATAGTTCTCACAATAGAGAAAATCATATATGTCCTCAAAATAGTGATGCATATGCCCAAGGAAGGGGCAAGCGAGGATGAGATCACTCACTATATGAAGTACGTAGATGACTCTACTCATGCTTAGTGTTACATGTTGGGCTCCATGACTCCCGAGTTATAGAGACAACATAAAAAGATGGATGGCAGATCCATACTCCTGCATCTCCACAAATTATTTAAGGAACAGGGAAGAACTTAACGATATGAGATATTGAAAAGTCTCTTCTATGCCAAGATGACTAAGAGAACATTGGTTCAAAACCATATCCTTAAGTTGGTTGAGTGGATAGAGACACTCATAGGTCTAGGAATGGTCCTAGAGGATAACCTATGTGTGGATCTTGTGCTTCAGTCCCTACTCAATTCCTTTTTGTGCTTCAGTCCCTACTCAATTCCTTTTCACAGTTCTCTATGTTGGTAAGACTAAAAAGAAAAGGAAGACAGAGAAGTCTCTTGAGAAGGGAAAAGGGCAAGGGCAGATCAGGTAAAGAAAAGGTTGCTAAGAAGACCTGGAAGAGGACAAAAGCTAGTGCTTCCACTGTGGCAAAGATGGGCATTGGAAGAGGAACTACAAAGAGTATATTACAAAGAAGGCGAAACAGAAGCTTAGAGAAGCTTCAGATATACATTCATAATTAGTCTATATTTGTCATACTCATATGATAACACATAGGTATTGAATACTAATAGTATTTATCATATCTGTAATTCGTTGTAGGTTCTAGCAAAACCTAAGAAATTGATGAGAGGTAAGATGGATCTTAAGATGGGCAATAAAGCAAGAGTTGCTATTATTGCTATTAGCGAGGTTACCATACACCTACCTGGTGGAGCTACTATTACATTAGATGCATATTATTTTGTTTCCTCTATTATCAAAAATATTATTTCCATTTTATGTTTGACATTGAATGGTTATAAAGTAGTTTTTGAGAATAATAGTTGTTCAACTATTGAGGATGATAAGATCATCATGAGAGGAACATTGCATAATGGTTTGATTATGCTAGATACTACTCCACATATCATGAATATAAGTGTGTCTAAGAGGAAACGAGATGAGATGAACAGTGCAAACCTATGGCATTATAAGCTAGGTCATATCTATGAGGGAAGGATTCAAAAGTTACTGATAGATGGATACCTAGATCTATATGACTATAAGTCAGATGCGACTTGCGAATTACTTTCATGGAAAGATGATCAACTCTCCATTTAGTGGAACTAGAGAGAGAGCCACTAAGTTGTTGGTACTTATACATAGTGATGTATATAGTCCCATGTCAACTCAGGCCATCAGTGGTTATTTCTACTTCATTATTTTCATTGATGATTTCTCTAGGTATGGACACGTGTACTTGATGAAGTATAAGTCTGAAGCCTTTGAGAAATTCAGGGAGTATAAGAATGAAGTAGAGGTTTAGACGAGAAAGAGTATCAAGACTCTTCGATTAGATCGAGGAGGTGAGTACTTGAATACAGAGTTCACCTAGTTCCTCAAGGACCAGGGGATTTTATCCCAATGGATACCTCCTTATATACCCTAGCTCAATGGTATATCTGAAAGGAGGAATCACACACCGTTAGACATTTTACAGTCCATGATGAGTTTCATTGACCTACCCATCTTATTCTGGGGATATGCCCTAAGGACCGTAGCTTACCTTCTAAATAGAATTCCAACTAAGTCAGTAGTGTCTACTCCATATGAGATATGGAATGGGAAGAAGCCTGATCTTAAGGTTGTTAAGATTTGGGGCTACCCTGCCAACGTTAAGAGACACATACCCGATAAGTTAGAATCTAGGATGGAATGGTGCAAGTTCATAGGATACCCCAAGAAAACTTGTGGATATTATTTGTATCACCCCATCTTTGTAGCTAAGAGAGTAGTGTTCCTTGAGAAAGAACATATTCTCAGTGGAGACAGTGGGAGCATGATAGAGTTGAGCGAGGTTGGAGAACCTAACTCAAGCACCATTCCACAGCCAGAATCTATTCAGGTACCTAGCACACAAGTTTCAACTTTACGTAGGTGCGGTAGAGTATCCCATCCTCCAAAGAATATGTGGGACATATCAGAGGAGCGGATGTTGAGGATATTGATCCTTTGACCTACGAGGAGCCTATTATGAGTATAGACTCCGGAAAGTGGTAAGAAGCCATAATTCAAAGATGGATTCTATGTACTCCAACAAGGTTTAGGACTTGGTTGATGCACTCGAGGGTATCGTACCCATTGGCTGCAAGTAGATTTTCAAGAAGAAGATAGGAGTAGATAGAAAGGTAGAGACTTGTAAAACAAGACTAGTGGATAAGGAGTATCGTCAAAGCCAAGGTGTTGACTACGATGAAACCTTCTCACCCATAGCCATGCTAAAATCCATCCGAATTCTATTGGCTATTGTAGCACACCTTGATTATGAGATCTAGCAGATGGACATGAAAATTGTGTTCCTCAACTGCAACCTCAAGGAGGAGGTGTATATAATACAACCTGTGGGATTTATATCTAAAGACAGTCCAGATAAGGTGTATAGGTTGCTTTAGTCCATCTACGGACTAAAGCAAGCTTCCCAAAGTTGGAACATAAGATTTGATAAGGCGATCAGATCTTATAAGTTTATTAAGAATTAAGATAAGCCTTATGTGTACAGGAAGGTAAGAGGGAGTGCTATCACCTTTTTGGTGTTGTATGTGGATGATATCCTAATCATTAAGAATGATGTAGGAATGCTCTCTACAGTAAAGGCTTGGTCATTTAGACACTCTCCATGAAGGACCAAGGGGAAGCATCCCACATATTGTGGATTTGGATCTATAGAGATAGATCTAAGAGGATGCTTAACTTGTCTCAGTCCAGGTACATAGACACCATTATCAAAAGGTTTGGCATGAAAAATTTTAAGAGAGGTCTCATACCGATGAGACATAGACTATCACTTTCTAGGAGTATGTCCCCAAAGACTCCTGAAGAAAAGACACACATGAATAGGGTCTATGCCTTAGTAATAGGGTCTATCATGTATGCTATGCTATGTACTAAGCCTGATATAGTGCATGCTCTAAGTGTCATGAGCAGGTATCAGGAAAATCCAGGCTTGGAGCACTGGAAAGCAGTAAAGTGTATCCTTAAGTACTTAAGAAGGACCAAGATCTTTTACTGGTATATGGAGAAAGTAGCCTCAAGATTAAGGGCTACACGGACTAGAGCTTCTAGTCCGATATTGATGATGGCAAGTCTAATTCAGGGTATGTATTTACTCTGAATGGAGGAGCAGTATGTTGGAAGTGTTCCAAGAAAGACACTAATGCTGACTTGACCACAAAGGCGGAGTACATTGCTGCAGCAGAGGCAGTAAAGGAGGGAGTCTAGATGAAGCAGTTCATCATAGATTTGGGAGTTATGCCGAGTAGCGAGGAGCTGATTGCCTTATATTGTGATAACTACCGGGCGATTACTCAAATAAGGGAACCTGGGTCTCATCAAAAGTATTCTGAGGAGTTTTCAGCTTATTAAAGAGATCGTGGCCCGAAGAGATGTAATAGTGGAAAGAGTTCCATCCAAAGATAAAATTATAGATCCATTGACAAAGCCATTGACTCATATTATCTTTGAGCATCACAAAGGTCTGATGGTAATCAAAGAAGTAGGTGATTGGCTTTAGGTTAAGAGAGAGATTACTAGTTATAGGTGCCGTACAAGCCAATCACATGAGTGATGGCACTTGCAACATGCTGCGTCAATCTCTTTACTTATGATTATTAGTATTTTCTTACATTATCTGGATGTATATTATGATGTTCTTGGATATGTACAATGGGATTCAGATCATGATGAGATCAAGATAATAAGACCAATTCACCTTTAAACACAGACCCTAAATAATCCCGGTCATAGGTTACTTGAGAGGGATATCGAGATAACCGGATAGACTAGTGTACTGTATACCCGTTTATATGACGAAGGTGGCTGGTCTCATAGCTACTCATGTGAGGACACTAAGGATACAATGTAGGTGCTCATTAGAGAATGAGTTCACTGATTGATCCGCTTACAGAGTGCTAGATGGTTATTCATACCTTATGTTAGATAGAGATTCCGTGGTCCCAGTAATGTATCTGGTCCTTAGACTTAAGACACCAAGGATGTCTTATATGAGTACTCTAATCTTTGATACTAAACTTATAGGTTTGAAAGTTCCAGATCTAGTACAGCCGGTTATTGGGAGTGACAGCTAACCTTACAAGGGTTATTAAGTATCAATAGAGGATCATCAACTCTCGGTATCATGAGAGGAATATCTTATGTGATCTTGCTTAGGCAAATCCCTGGCTAGAGTCATTCAGATTGAGAGAGAAATAGTTCTCCGGGAGAATCTGATTAGAGTGAGACTCGAGTGGAAACCGTATAGGCCTGATAGCACCATGCCTGATATACAGTCTTTGGGATATTAGATGGATGAGGTGCTAGTTATAGGTGCCCTACAAGCCAATCACTTGAGTGACGGCGCATGTAACATGTTGCGTCAATCTCTTTGCTTATGCTTATTGGCATTTTCTCATATTATCTGGATGTATATGGTGATGTCCTTGGATTTGTGCAATCAGAATCGGATCGTGATGAGATCATTATAATGAGACTGATTCACCTTTAAACACAGACTCTCAATAATCCCGGTCATAGGTTACTCGAGAGGGACATCAAGATAACTAGACAGACTGGTATGCTATATATCCGTCCATATGATAGAGGTGGCTGGTCTCATAGCTACTCACGTGGGGACACTAAGGGTATAGTACAGGTGCTCATTAGAGAATGAGTTCACTGATTGATCCACTTACGGAATGTTGGATGGTTATTGATACCTTACGTCAGACAGCGATTCCGTAGTCCCAATAGTGTATCTGGTCCTTAGACTTGAGACACCAAGGAAGTCCTGTATGAGTACTCCACTCTTTGATACTGGACTTACAAGTTTAGAAGTTCCAAATCTAGTACAATCGATTATTGTTAGTGGTAGCCAAACTTACGAGGATAATTGAATGTCAATAGAGGATCGTCCACTCTCGGTATCATGAGAGGAATATCTTATGTGTTCTTGCTTAGGCAAATCCTTCACCAGGGTCATTCGGATTGAGAGAGAAAGAGTTCTCCGAGAGAATCTGATTAGAGCGAGACTAGAGTAGAAACCGTATGGGCCTGACAACACCATGCCCAATATACGGTTTCTGGGATATTAGATGGATGAGGGACTATAGGTACATGGTAACTGAGGGCAAATAGGTCCAAAGGAATGGATTCCCATATATCGTCTAGAGACTATGGCTTAGTGGCTTTATATGTCCGTAGTCGATGAGTTGAGTGAATTATTATAGAGATAATAATTCACTAAGTCAGAAGGAGTTTTGATATATATGACCCACGGCCAGCTCGATATTGGGCCTAAAGGGTCACAAAGATATGGTAGGTATTGCGACGAGTAGAGGTTCGGATATGAAATATCCGCCAGAGCCCTATCTTATTGGATATCCAATAAGCCCCTGTATTATTGGATCCCATGGATGTGATCCAATAAGAGCTAGATTATTGGGTAGAGATCCATTAATCTAAGAGGCTTGGGTAATTGGATAGAGATCCAATACCTAATAGGGATCCATTAGGGTTGACAAGGGGCCTCTATAAATAGTAGGGAACCAAAGGCCTATAGGCTAGGATTTTTCTTAGTAGCCACCTCTTATTCTCCTCTCCCCAGAGAGGAGCATCGTCCCAGTCCCTGCCGTGTGGATACCACTAGAGAGGAGGACGCTTAACCACTTTCATCCTCCCCCATGGATCTGCCATGTGGATATCGTTCATTTCTTACACACGTAGTTTTCGAATTTGCGGATTTGTTTTTGACGCACCGATCTTCATATAACGATGGAACCTTTTGCAAAAATCTAGGGTGTTTTGTTTTCTGTTCTTTCGCTACGCATAAGATGTCACCCCCTTACATTTTCCAACAAAGGTATCAGAGCTAAGTTGTTTGTGCAAAGATTGGATCTTAAACTACGTGTATTGTGATTTAAAATAGCTTTTGTCATCAAAATTATTTACGAAAAGTGGTGAGGGGCAACAACTATTGCTGCCCTTGCAACACTCGCACAGTGACCACAAGGCTACTTGCAGCCTTGCTGCCTGCAACGATAGCCGACCGACGGGCTGTAGGCCGCAAGCAGGTAGTGCCTGCAAGCTACCTGCGGCCTGCCCACAAGGGGTAGGCAACGCTCGCTTGTAAGCGATCTGCCCGTAAGGGCCGTTGCTAGGGGGGTGGAGTTGCAATCACCGGATGGCGACGGCACCCGCAAAGGGGGCGCCGGCCCTCACGGGAGGCACCCATGGCGGCAGTGTTAGGGATCGAGCGGCACTAAGAGGGGGGGGGGTGAATTAGTGCAGCGGATTAAAAACGTGCTCTTGAAACCGATTTAGCAAAAACACACGTTCGTAGGAAGATCTCGATTTGGCGAAAGAGAACTTGAAAGTAATTGCTTGCGTAAAGGAAATAACTATGAACTAAATAACTTGCAGCAAAGTAAAGAAATGCTTCAAGAATGTAAACACTCACACATTCATGGACACAAAGATGTATAGTGGTTCGGTCAAATGACCTACATCCACTCTTGAAGCCTTTACGATGAGGCTCCGCTCTTCCACTAGCAATTCCTTTGAAGGGGAAGGATCAAACACCTCTTTTACAACCCTTTACAAGATGTTCACACTTGTACAAGATCTCTCAAGAAAAGGAAGAAGGTGAACACTAGCAAAACAAGACTTTTCAAAACTCTTCACAAGCTCAAGACTTAGAATTTTTGCTCAAAAGGGTTCCCTTTCAGCTGGGAAAGGGAGGGGTATTTATAGATCCAAAGTGGATTCAAAATTGGGCTCCAAATTTCAAATAAATTTGGAGTTCCAATGTTTCTGGTGGTCAGAGGCGGTGCCACCGCCTGTACGTTTGTTGACTGACGTACGGTACCACGCGCAGCAAGCGATTCTACCGCACGATGGCGGTACGCGGCAGCGTTCCACCGCTGCTCATGCTGATGCGCTGATCCATGATGATGATACGATAGCATGCACGTCCAAATTTTTGGCCCAAACCCATCCTAATCAAGGCCCAATGGGCCCCCACTTTGGGTTATCTAATCCTAACCCAAAATATGTGCTAACTACGAATTTTAAAGACATTTCCTAAGCTATTACAAAGTCCGCAAGTCAAGTCTTCTTCCGTCGAGCTTCCGACGAACTTCCGGCGGTCTTCCGACGATCCCTCGGAAACCATCCTGCGGACTCCCGGCAAGCTCTCGGACTCCACGATGATTTTGGCGAGTTCCCCCGAGCTTCTTTGGCAAGCTTTGATCTTTCTTGTCAAGCTCCGTGAACTTCCGACGAACCTCCCGGTGAGCTTCCGAAAACCCTTCGGCAAGCTCCCTACTTGTTCTCGGCGGTTCGGGCCTCCCAATGAATCTTGGGCTTAGTCAAACTCGAACTCCCAACGATCCATCGCACTTGACTTCGGCCCTTGATTTCGCTTTACGTCTTCATCCCTTTCGTAGTTACTCCTGCACAAACAAACTCGATATCCATGGCGCAACTCCGCACTTCTTGGCCCGATGCCCGACGTACGAAGCCTCCTGCCGATAGTCGACCGAACCTCTGGCTCGACACCCAATATCCTGATCGATAGTAGACCTGCGTAACTCAACACGCAGTTAGACAACAAATCACACTCAATTAGTTTCATCATCAAAATCCGAGATTCAACAGGCAGCGTTGCCTGCGGGGACACCGTCGCTTGCGGGCGACCTGCCAGCAAGGGCGAGCGGTACCCGTAGCATTGCCTATGGGGCAGTGTCGGCCTGTTGCACCCGATTGCTACGACAGCCCCACTGCTTCCCCCCTGTAGTGGCCGCTACCAACAAGGTGGCGGCGGCCACAATGCAACAATGCAGCAGAGGGAGTTAGGGTTTTTGGCAAAAGATAGTTTTGCCCCTAGAAAATTTTGAAATTCTAATTTTATCCCTTATGATCGAATGATCAAAATGCCCTTCATAATTCAAAAAATTCCCTATATGCCCCTATTTTCAGAAAATTATTTATTAATTAAAATATTTAATTAACTATTATTATTTATCTAGTAGTCCTATATAATAACATATATATGTGATGTATATTGTGGACAGATGATCATGGACCGTGTGATGTGATGTGTGTACATATGATTATTATTATTGGGGCGTGCAAGCCTCTATTTTTCTCGTTTATTATCGGACCTGTGCACTTGTAATTATATTGTAATTACACGATAAGGCGCAACGGGAGCATGGAAGCGATAGTAGGACCCACGAGGTCAAGACGGACGATTCAATGCATGGAGATACGTTGAGATGCCGACGGAATCGACGAAATGAGATGGATGATCACAAGGGCATGGAGATGCACCGAAGTACACATAGATCTTGATGTAAGTGATTGGGCCCATTGGCTCAGGCTTGATCAAATTAGGATGTGGTCCATGATTATTTGGTGTGATTACTCATGTGATGTGTGATTGGTTATACACCTACTATATATATATATATTTGTATATGATGTAGATATATATTAAATATGTATGTGTATGACACGCTATATTAGGAAACCAAATCAAAATCCTCTCTATTAATAATATTAAGTCGGTAAACATGAGATAATTAGATTGACACATGTGGCCTTCCATCGTTATAGGTAGTAACCGATTTCTGGTATAGGTTGAGTTAGTCAAGTCCCTCGAGACTCACCTATATCGTGATTCGTTATCTTATCTACGACATAGAGATGTCACCGGTGACTTGAGGACATGGTATGCTTGGTCGAGTCCCTCGAGGGTATATCATCGAATCAAACTCATCTTGTAACGATGGTGATGACTTAACCAAACATCATGGTTGGTTGAGTCTCTCGAGGCCATGGTGGTTCGAAGGCCGAACAAGACGAGAATCACATGGAGTTGTGATCAGCAAGAGTTGTCCAACTTTTGGGCTTAGTGTGATTGGTCGAGTTCCTCAAGGTTACACTAAGATGCTGATTAGATCTTGATCCCCACTAGAAGTCTACCGGAGACTTCCGTTTCATATGCTGAGGGTATCACATGACTCGCTAAAAAAATAGTAGGAGTATATCAAGATAAAAGTCCATATCTTGATTATTTATATTTTTATAAAATCTGCATATTATTTATTTATGCTACATCTTTATTTTTGTCACTATTTGACTCTCTATGTGGCATATTGATGCCAACCACCTCACTGGTCAAAACTATATGGATTGGCTCCGCAAGCTGAAAATCATTCTCATAACGGAGAAAATCATGTATGTCCTTGAAATAGTGATACTATGCCCAAGGAAAGGGCAAGCGAGGATGAGATCGCTCGCTATGTGAAGTATGTAGATGACTCTACTCTTACTTAGTGTTACATGTTGGGCTCCATGACTCCCGAGTTATAGAGACAACATAAAAGGATGGATGACAGATCCATACTCCTACATCTTTGTAAATTGATTGAGAAACAAGGAAGAACTTAACGATATGAGATATCGAAGAAGTCTCTTCCATGCTAGGATGATTGAGAGGATACTGGTTCAAAACCATGTCCTTAAGATGATTGAGTGGATAGAGACACTCACAGTTCTAGGAATAGTCCTAGAGGATAATCTGTGTGGATCTTGTGCTTCAGTCCCTACTCAATTCCTTTTCACAGTTCTCTATGTTGGTAAGACCAAAAAGAAAAGGAAGACAGAGAAGTCCCTTAAGAAGGGCAAAGGGCAAGGGTAGATCGGGTAAAGCAAAGGTTGCTAAGAAGACCCGAAAGAGGACAAAAGCCAATGCTTCCACTATGGCAAAGATGGGCATTGGAAGAGGAACTACAAAGAGTATATTGCAGAGAAGGTGAAACAGAAGCTTAGAGAAGCTTCAGATATGCATTCATGATTAGTCTCTATCTATCAAACTCATATGATAACACATAGTTATTGGATACCGATAGTGTTTATCATATCTGTAATTCGTTGTAGGTTCTGGCAGGACTTAAGAAAATGATGAGAGACAAGATGAACCTCAAGATGAACAATGAAGCAAGAGTTGCTACTATTACTATTAGCAAGGTCACTCTACATCTGCCTGGTGGAGCTACTATTGCATCAGATGCATTTTATTTTGTTCTCTCTATCATCAAAAATGTTATTTCCATTTTATGTTTGATACTGAATGGTTATAACTAGTTTTTGAGAATAATAGTTATTCAACTATTGAGGATGATAAGATCATCATGAGAAGAACATTGCATAATGGTTTGATTATGCTAGATACTACTCCATATATCATAATTGTAACTGAGTCTAAGAGGAAACGAGATAAGGTGAACAATATAAACCTATGGCATTGTAGGCTAGGTCATATCTATAAGGGAAGGATTCAAAAGTTACTGAAGAATGAATATCTAGATCCATTCGACTATAAGTTATATACAACTTGTAAACCTTGCCTTCGGGAAAAGATGACAAACTCTCCATTTAGCGGAACTAGAGAGAGAGCCAATGAGTTGTTGGTACTATTACATGGTGATGTATGTGGTCCCATGTCATTCAGGCCATAAGTGGTTATTCCTACTTCATTATTTTCACTAACAATTTCTCTAAGTACAAACATGTGTACTTGATGAAGTACAAGTCTGAAGCCTTCGAGAAATTCAGGGAGTATAAGAATGAAGTAGAGGTTCAAACTAGAAAGAGTATTAAGACTCTTTGATCAAATCGAGGAGATGAGTACTTGAGTACAGAGTTCACCTAGTTCCTCAAGGACTAAGGGATTTTATCCCAATGGACACCTCCTTATACACCATAGCTCAATGGTGTATCCGAAAGGAGGAATTACATATGTTAGACATGGTACAGTCCATGATGAGTTTCGTCGACCTACCCATCTCATTCTGGGGATATGCCCTAGAGTCCGCAGCTTACCTTCTGAATAGAGTTCCAAATAAGTCGGTAGTGTCTACAGCATATGAAATATGAAAAGGGAAATCGATCTTAAGGTTGTTAAGATTTGGGGCTGCCCTGCCCACGTTAAGAGACACATACCCGATAAGTTGGAATCCAGGACGGAATGGTGTAAGTTCATGGGATACCTCAAGAAAACTTATGGATATTATTTCTATCACCCCATCTTTGTAGCTAAGAGAATAGTGTTCCTTGAGAAGGAACACATTCTCGATGAAGATAGTGGGAGCATGATAAAGTTGAGCAAGGTTGGAGAACCTAGCTCAAGCACCATTCCACAGCTAGAATCTGTTCAAGTACCTTGCATACAAGTTTCAACTTTACGTAGGTGTGATAGAGTATCCCATCCTCCTAAGAGTATGTGGGACATATCAGAGGAGCGGATGTTGAGAATATTGATCCTTAGACCTATGAGAAGCCTATTATGAGTATAGACTCTAGGAAGTGGTAAGAAGCCATGAATTCAAAGATGGATTCCATGTACTCCAACAAGGTTTAGAACTTGGTTGATGCACTCGAGGGTATCATACCCATTAGTTGCAAGTGGATCTTCAAGAAGAAGATCAGAGTAAATGAAAAGGTAGAGACCTATAAAACAAGGCTAGTGGCTAGGGGTTCTCATCAAAGCCAAGGTGTTGACTATGACGAAACATTCTTACCCGTAGCCATGCTAAAATCCATCCAAATTCTATTGGCTATTACAACACACTATGATTATGAGATCTGATAGATGGATATGAAAATTATATTCTTCAATGGCAACCTTGAGGAGGAGGTGTATAATGTATAGCCTGAGGGATTTGTATCTAAGGATAGTCCAGATATGGTGTACAGATTACTTCGGTCCATCTACGGACTAAAGCAAGTTTCCTAAAGTTGGAACATAAGATTTGATGAGGCAATCAGATCTTATGACTTTGTTAAGAACGAAGATGAGCCTTGTGTATATAGGAAGGTAAGTGGGAGCACTATCACCTTTTTGGTGCTGTATGTGGATGACATCCTAATCATTGAGAATGATGTAGGAATGCTCTCCATACTAAAATCTTGACTATCTAGACACTTCTCCATGAAGGACTCAGGGGAAGCATCCAATTTATTGGGGATTCAGATCTATAGAGATAGATCCAAGTAGATACATGGCTTGTCCTAGTCCAGGTACATTGACACTCTTGTCAAAAGGTTTGACATGAAAAATTCCAAGAGAGGTCTCATACTGATGAGACATAGGCTATCACTTTCTAGTGTTGAATCTTAGATTTTGATGATGAAGTCAATTGGTGAATTATTTGTTCTAATCCATATTGTCGAGATAAGTGTGTAGGATTAACTACGATAGCATGAAAACATAAAGAGATTTACCGAGGCCAAGTTCAATGGGAATTCGAGAGTTCACCGGAAGTCCGAAGGATCGTCGAAAGTGCTGTCGGAACCAACCGAGATAGAATCAGGGACTTATCGAAGGTTTCAAAAGTTTACCAGAAAGATCATCAGAGGTTCCCAGAGATCACCGAAAAGGTTCAGAAGCTTGCTAATGACTCGTTGAACTTGCCACAAAATCCGGGAGCTTGTTGGGAGTCCGTCGAAAGAAATATGAGAGAGTATCGGAAGTCCACCGAAAATTCATCAGAAAGCTTGTCGAAAGAAGACTTGAAGAATATCAGTTTAAATTACTTAGAATTATGTTTCAATTTCGTAGTTAGCATATAATTAGGATAAGGATTAGGAAATAATCCTGTTTAACCCTAGTAGGGGCCAATTGGGCCCTTATTAGGTTGATTTGGGCCGAAAATAAGGCCCATTCAGCTTTGTTGAAAAGCCTAGCGGTGGCATCACTCAAGGACTGAAATCCTAGGCGGTGGCACCACTGCCTCGGGCAGTGGCATCGCCCAATACACTATCAGTCAGAGCCTGATAGGCGGTGGCACCGCTAACACCGGAAAACCTAAAATGATTCAAATTTGGAGCCCAAATTTGAATCCTCTTAGGGTCCATAAATACCCCTCTTTTCTATGCTAAGTGAGCAACCTTTTGAGAGTTAGAAATTGAGTAAAAGCTATAGCAAAGCCTTGTTTTCGATAACTTAAGTGTTCATCTCCCTCTTTCTCCTTACAAAAATCTGTAAGAGTGTGAACCACTTGTAAAAAGGTTGTAAGAGGGGTATTTGGTCCTTCCCCTTCAACGTGACTTGCTAGTGGAAATTGGGAGCCTCATCGAAGAAGGCTTCGAAAGTGGATATAGGTCATTTGACCAAACCACTATACATCGTGGTGTTTCTTGAATGTGTAAGTGTTTAAATTTCTGAATCATTTCTCTACTTAGCTGCAAATCATTCAATCTTCATCTCCCTACTCTTGACTACCTTTACTCGAGCTATTTTAACTAAGTCATCTTTCGTTGAATCAAAATCTCTATACGAACTAACTATTTATGAAATTGATTTCAAACTTACTAGTTTTAATCCATTGCACTAATTCACCCCCCCCCCCCTTAGTGCTACTCCGATCCTAACATCTAGGAGTATGTCCCAAAGCCTCCTAAAGAAAGGACAAACATGAATAGGATACCCTATGCCTCAGTGATAGGGTCTATCATGTATGTTATGCTATGTACCAAGCCTGATATTACATATGCTCTGAGTGTCATGAGCAAGTATCAAGTAGATCTAAACTTGGAGTACTAGAAAGTAGTAAAGTGTATATGGAGAAAGTAGTATACGGAGAATGACTAACGATCTTTTACTAGTATATAGAGAAAGTAGCCTCAAGGTTGAGGGCTACACGGACTCGAACTTCTAGTCCAATATCGATGATAGCAAGTCTAATTCAGGGCAGGTATTCACTCTGAATGGAGGAGTAGTATGTTGAAAGTATTCCAAGTAAGACACTACTACTGACTCGACCACAGAGAGGCAAAATACATTACTACGGTAGAGGCAGTAAAGGAGGGAGTCTGGATGAAGTAGTTCATCACAGATTTGGGAGTCATGCCAAGTAGCGAGGAGCTGATTCCCTTATATTACGATAACTATGGGGCGATTACACAAATAAGGGAATCCGGGTCTCATCAGAAGTGTTCTGAGGAGGTTCCAACTTATTAGAGAGATTATGGCCTGAAGAGATGTAGTAGTGGAAAGAGTTTCATCCAAAGATAACATTGTAAATCCATTGATAAAGCCACAGATTATCTTTAAATGTAATAGAGGTCTGATGGAGATTAAACACATAGGTGATTGGCTTTAGGTCAAGTGGGAGATTGCTAGTTATAAGTGCCCTACAAGCCAATCATATGAGTGACGGCGTTTGTAACATGCTACGTCAATCTCTTTGCTTAAGCTTATTGGCATTTTCTCACATTATCTGGATGTATATCGTGATGTCCTTGGATCTGTGCAATGAGAATCCGATCATGATGAGATCACGATAATGAGACCGATTCACCTTTAAACACATACCCTAAATAATTTCGGTCATAGGTTACATGAGAGGGACATCGAGATAACCAGAAAGACTGGTGTGCTGTATACCCATCCATATGATGGAGGTGGCTGGTCTCATAGCTACTCATGTGGGGACATTAAGGGTACAGTACAGGTCCTCATTGGACAATGAGTTCACTAATTGATCCGCTTACGGAATACTGGATGGTTATTGATACCTCACGTCAAACAATAATTTCATAGTCCTAGTAGTGTATCTGGTCCTTAGACTTGAGACACTAAGGAAGTCCTGTATGAGTACTCCACTATTTGATACCGGACTTATAGGTTTGGAAGTTCTAAATCTAGTATAGTCAGTTATTGGGAGTGGTAGCCATCCTTACGAGGGCTATTGAGTGTCAATAGAGGATCATCCACTCTCGATATCATGAGTGGAATACCCCATGTGTTCTTGCTTAGGCAAATCCCTAGCCAGGGTCATTCAGATTAAGAGAGAAAGAGTTCTCAGGAGAATCCGATTAGAGCGAGACTCGAGTGGAAACCGTCTGGGCCTGACAGCACCATGCCTGATATACGGTCTCTGGGATATTAGATGTATGAGGGACTATAGGTATATGGTAACTGATGGCAGATAGGTCCAAAGAATTGGATTCCCCTGTATTGTATGAGGACTTCGACGTAGTGGCCTAGTACGTCCGTAGTCGATGAGTCGAGTGAATTATTATAGAGATAATAATTCACTAAGTTAGAAGGAGTTATGACATGTATAACTCATAGCTAGCTCAATATTGGGCCTAGAGGGTTACACACATATGGTAAGTGTTGTGATGAGTAGAGATTCAGATATGAGATATCAGCCAAAGCTCCTATCTTATTGGATATCCAATAAACCCCTATATTATTCGATCCCATGGATGAGATCCAATAAGAGCTAGATTATTAGGTAGAGGCCCATTGATCTAAGAGACTTGGGTAATTGGATAGAGATCCAATACCCAATAGGGTTGGATCCATTAGGGTTGACAGTTGGCCTCTATAAATAGGAGAGAACCAAAGGCCTATAAGCTAGGGTTTTTCTTGGTAGCCACCTTCTATTCTCCTCTCCCCAGAGAGGAGCATCATCGCAGTCCCTACCGTGTGGATACTATTAGAGAGGAGGATGCTTGACCTCCTTCATCCTCCCCCATGGATCTATAGGAATCTTAGGGATATACGATCTCCCTAGGTACTATCGTTCCTTTCTTACACACGCAGTTTTCGAATTTATGGATTTATTTATGACGTACCAATCTTCGCATGACAATGGAACCTTTTGCGAAAATCTAGGGTGTTTTGTTTTCTGTTCTTCTGCTACGCATAAGATGTCGCCCCCTTGGATTTTCCAACATGAGGGACTATAGGTACATGATAACTAAGGACAGATAGATCTAAAGGATTGGATTCCCTTATATCGTTTGGGGACTATGGCGTAGTGGCCTAGTACGTCCGTAGTTAATGAGTCGAGTGAATTATTATAGAGATAATAATTCACTTAGTCAGAAGGAGTTCTGATAAGTATAACTCACAACCAGCTCGATATTAGGCCTAGAGGGTCACACACATATGGTAGGTATTATGACGAGTAGAGGTTCAAATATGAGATATCTGTTGGAGCCCCTATCTTATCCAATAAGCCCCTATATTATTGGATCTCACGGATAAGATCCAATAAGAGCTAGATTATTGGGTAGGGACCCATTAATCTAAGAGGCTTGGGTAATTAGATAGAGATCCAATACCCAATAGGGCTGGATCCATTAGGGTTGACAGGGAGCCTCTATAAATAAGAGGGAACCAAAGTCTCATAAATTAGGGTTCTCTTGGTAGCCACCTCTTGTTCTCCTCTCTCTAGAGAGGAGCATCATCACAGTCCCTACCATGTGAATACCACTAGAGAGGAGGACGCTTAACCTTCTTCATTCTCCCCCATGGATCTATAGGAATCTCAGGGATATACGATCTCCCTAGGTACTATCATTCTTTTCATACATGTAGTTTTCAGATTCGCTGATTTGTTTTTGACGCACCGATCTTCACACGATGATGGAACCTTTCATGGAAATTTAGGGTGTTTTGTTTTCTATTCTTCCGTTGTGCATGAGATGTCGCCCCCTTGGATTTCCCAACACTTTATGGAGAAGTGTCTAGATGGCCAAGCCTTTATTGTGGAGAGCATTCCTACATCATTCCCAATAATCATGATGTCATCCACATACAATACCAAGAAGGTGATTGTACTCCCACTTATCTTCTTGTACACACAAGACTCATCTTCATTCTTAACGAAGTCATAAGATTTGATCGCTTCATCAAATCTTATATTCCAACTTTAGGAAGCTTGCTTCAGTCCATACATGGACCTAAGCAACCTACACACCCTATCTGGACTATCCTTGGATATGAATCTCTTAGGCTATATCATATACCTCCTCCTTGAGGTTTCCATTGAGGAATGTAGTTTTCATGTCTATATGTCAGATCTCATAATGTGCTGCAATAGCCAATAGAATTCGGATGGATTTTAGCATAGCTACCGATGAGAAGGTTGTTGAATCTCAGATTTTGATGATGAAACTAATTGAGTATGATTTGTTGTTTAACTACGTTTTGAGTTACGCAGGTCTACTATCGATCAGGATTAGACAGTTGACATTGGAGGAATTGATGTTGCGCCGGAGGTGATCACGTCAGTATATTGGATGTCGAGCTGGAGGTTCGGTCGACTATCGGTAGGAGACTTCGTACGTCGGGCATCAGGCCAAGAAGTGCGGAGTTGCGCCATGGATATCGAGGTTGCGGAGGTCAACCGTCGATTGGGCAACAAGCCGCTAGAGAGGGCGATGTGCCGAAGGATCGGACGAAGCACCAACCAATGATGTGTAGGGCAACTGAATGTCAATTCGCGTTGTAATAACTGTCTAGATCGAAGTAGAGTGTTTGGTGTTTGTTTATGGAGTAACTAAAGGGATGAAGACGTAAAGTGAAATCAAGGGTCAAGCCGGCGCGATGGATCGCTGGGAGTTCGAGAGTTTGACGAAGTCCAAGATTCATTGGGAGTGCCGGAATCGCCGAGAACGAGTAGGGAGCTTGCCGAAGGGTTTTCGAAAGTTCGCCGGGAGGTTCGTTGGAAGTTCGCGGAGCTTGCCAAGAAAGATCGGAGCTTGCCAAAGAAGCTCGGGGGAACTCGCCAAGATCATCGTGGAGTCCGAGAGCTTGCCGGGAGTCCGCAGGATGGTTTCCGAGGGATCATCGGAAGACCGCCGGAAGTTCGCCGGAAGCTCGACGGAAGAAGACTTGACTTGCGGACTTTGTAATAGCTTAGGAATGTCTTTAATTTCGTAGTTAGCACATTAATTTGGGTTAGGATTAGAGATTAATCCTTTAACCCGAAGTAGGGGCCATTGGGCCTTAGTTTGGGCCAAAGTTTTTGGCCCAAACAGCACCAACGCATGCTACGTGCATGGTACTGTAGCATGGCACTGTAGCGGTACTGTAGCCGGTTACTATAGCCGGCTACTGTAGCAGGCGGTAGCACCGCCCCGGCTACTGTAGCCAGGCGGTAGCACCGCCTGGCTGGGGCGGTAGAACCGCCTGGGTGTGTCAGTCTGCCAAGACTGACAGCACCGAAAAACTCAAAAGATTCAAATTTTTGGCTCCAAGTTTGGGCTCCAAATTTGAATCACTTTGAGGTTTATAAATACCCCTTCCTTTTCAGCTGAAAAATATAACCCTTTTGAGAGTTAGAATCTTGGTTTTGAGCTTTTGAAAAGTCTTGAAAAGTCTTGTTCTTGCTAAGTGTTCACCTCCTTCTTCTCCTTGAGAAATCTTGTAAGAGTGTGAACCACTTGTAAAGGGTTGTAAGAGGGGTATTTGATCCTTCCCCTTCAAAGGATTTGATAGTGGAAGAAGGGAGCCTCATCGGAGAAGGCTTCGGAAGTGGATGTAGGTCACTTTGACCGAACCACTATACATCGCTGCGTCTTGATTGTGAGTGTTTAAATTTCTGTTTTACTTTGCTGCAAGCCTTTACTTTACTTGCTCCACTTTCTTTTTATCTTTGTACGCATGCTTTAAAGTTAAAACGCAAAAATCGGTTTCAAATAAAACATTGGTTTCATCGTACGAAGTTTCCGAAGCTTATTTTAAATCGCTGAAAAATCCATCGTTTTATCCGCTACACTAATTCACCCCCCCTCTTAGTGCCGCTCAATCCCTAACAAAGGTTTTATCATAGTTAACACATTGACTTTGACAAGACCCCTTAGTCACTAGCCTTACTTTATAGGTCTCTACATTTCCATCTACTCTTATCTTCTTCTTGAAGATCCACTTATAGCCAATGGGTATAATACCCTAGGGTGCATCAACTAGGTTCCAAACCTTATTAGAGTATATAGAATCTATCTTTGAATTCATGGCTTCTTGTCACTTCCCGGAGTCTATACTCGTAATAGCCTCCTCGTAGGTCTAAGGATCAATATCCTCAACATCCTCTCCTCTGAGATATCTCACATATCTCTCAAGAGGATGGGATACTCTACCGAGCCTACGTAACGTTGGAACTTATGTGTTATGTACCTAAACAGACTCTGGCTGTGGAATGGTGCTTAAGCTAGGTTCTCCAACCTCGCTTAACTTTATCATGCTCCCAATGTCTCCATCAAGAATGTGCTCTTTCTTAAAGAACACTACTCTCTTGGCTATAATTGTTGGGTCTCGGATTTTGATAATGAAACTAATTGATAATGTTTTATTGTCTAACTGAATCTTGAGTGATGCAGGTCTACTCGATCAGGATTAGACAGTTGACATAGGATGAATCAGCGTTGCACCGAAAGAGATCATGTCAGTATATTGGACATCAAACCGGAGGTCCGATCGACAATCGGCAGAAGGCTTCGGACATCGAGCATTAGGCCAAGAAGAGTGGTGTTGTGCCAAGGATATCGGGGTTGTAGAGGTCAACAGCCGATTGGGCAATAGACTGCAAGAGAGGATGATGCATCGAAGAATTGGATGAAGCATCAACCAATGACGTGCTAGGCAACAGGAGGTTGAATCGTGTAATTAACAAGATCAAAGTAGAGTTAAGTTTTATGTGTGTAGGATTAACTACGATAATGATGAAGATATAAAATGAAACAAAGGCCAAAGTCAAGTACAATGGAATCATTGGGAGTTCGAGAGTTCAACGGAAGTCCAAAGATTCATCGAGAGTGCTGCTGGAACTAGTCGAGAACGAGTAGGGAACTTGCCGAAGGGTTTTCGGAAGTTCACCAGAAGGTTCGTCGAAAGTTCACGGAGCTCACCGAGAAAGATTGGAGCTTGCTGAAGAAGCTCGTCGGAACTCACCAAGATTAATCGTGAAGTCCAGGAGCTTGCTAGGAGTCCACAGAATGGTATCCGAGGGTTCATTGAAAGACCACCGGAAGTTCGTTAGAAGCTCGCTGGAAGAAGTCTCGACTTTCTGGACTTTGTAATAGCTTAGGAAATATCTTTAATTTCATAGTTAGTATATAATTAGGATTAGGATTAGGTGTTAATCCTTTAACCTTGTTAGGGGCCAACTGGGCCGGATATTAGATCAGTTTGGGCTGGGTTTAAGGCCCAACCAGGAGTGCTGGACACTGTCTGGTAGTGGCACCGCCAAACTAGGGCGGTGGCATTGCCCAGGTCTAGCTTCCCAAGTAGTTTGGGGTGGTGGTACCACCCAAACTGGGTGGTGGTATTGCCCTTGGGCAGAGTGCCTGGGTGGTGGCATCGCCGACTAGGTGGTGGTACCGCCCAATACACTGATCGTGTTAGTGTGTCAAGCGGTAGTACCGCCAGATTGAGCGGTGGTACCGCCTAGTGTCAAAGTTAAACTGGCGATGGTACTACCAGAACCAGGTAGACCTAGGATGGGATGGTTTTTGGCTCCAAGTTTAAGTCAAATTGGAGTCTATAAAAACCCCTCCTATCCTAAGATTGAAGCCACAAGCACACTAAACCTAAAAGTAGAAAAACTCTGTTAAAATCCTTCCTCTCCTCTAGTCTTCACTTGTATTCAAAGAGAGGAGTGTTTTAATGCTTGTAAGGGTTACCTCTTAAGCCCGTCAAAAGGAGAGTGCTGTAAGGGAGTTGGTCCTCACCTGTTGGAAGGAGGATAGCAAATGGAAAAGCCAATGGCCTCAAGAGAAGAGGAATCAGAAGTGGACGTAGGTCGTATGACCGAACCACTATAAAAATTTTGGTTTACATTTCTATTATTGTTATTTACACTTCTGCAAACCATCTTCGCTTTACTTCCTCTATTTCTCCTTCTTACAATCGGATTCAAGTTTAAAGCATCATTATTTTCATGGTTCAAATGAAATGTTGCTTTTAATCATACGAAGTTTTTCAAACTTATTTAAATCGTCAAAATTTATCGTCTTTATCCGCTGCACTAATTCACCCCCCCCCCTCCTCTTAGTACCACTCTCAATCCCAACAATTGGTATTAGAGCCTCGTTATTTCTCTTTCGGATTCACACCTGCGAGAAATGACTCTTCATGGCTTTCAAGAGGGTTTTTCGATTGTTCATCCTCCGTTCTTTAACAGTTTGGACTACACATATTGGAAAACTCGAATGAGAGTTTTCTTAATTTCTCTAGATTTAAATTTATGAAATATTATTGAAAACGGCTTTTAACTTCCCTCTAAACCAACGAATGAATGGTCGGACTTGGAGAGAATTTTTTTCATTAAATGAAAAGACTATGAATGTCTTATTTTACGCTCTAGATAAAACTGAGTTTAATTGAATTTCTATGTGTGAAATGGCTTTTGATATTTGGCATACACTTGAAGTCATACACGAAGGAACGAGTAGAGTCAAAGACTCAAAAATTAATATTTTGTTGTACGATTTTGAGCTTTTTCGAATGGAACCAAGTGAGACTATTGATGACATGTTCTCCTGTTTCTCGGATGTCATCAATAGTCTAAGAGCACTTGGTAAATATTTTTTGAATTTTGAACTCACTAACAAGATTCTAAGATCCCTTCCAAAAAGGTGGGATCTTAAAGTAACGATGATATAAGAAACTAAAGATTTAAATGAATTTCCATTAGAAGAACTAATCGGGTCATTAATGACCTATGAAATGAGTTTCTTTGAAATCAATGAACACATGAACCACCTTCTAAAGAATAGAAATGATTTGGAACTCCGGACTATAAAATGCCACTTGAGTGATGACTCAAGTGATGAGGACAATGAAGAAGACATTAAATTTTTAATCAATTTTAATAAGTTCATTAAACAAAAATCAAAAATCAAAAATGAACTTGAATGGAGGAAGAGATCAAAGAAGAGGAAGGCACCCAAGGGCGAATCAAGTAAAGAAGAGGCAAATTGGGCTTTGATGGGTTTCGTCAATAAGGTAAGTACCTCACCTGAAATGCTTTTACCTTATTTTGAAATTACTTGATATCTTTTTCATGAGTGCTTAATTTACATAGTAGGAAATAAAAAAAATTACTTTCAAAAATTATATTATGCTTTTCTTTCTAGTATTTTTGAAATGTAAAAATTATGAATGCTAATTGCTTAATTTGTGATAATGCATAAATTCCATGTTTGCTTTCCGTATCGGATTTCGGTCTTAAACTTAATTCATATCTATGTATGTTATTCTTGAAAGTGTCTTAATGATAATTGCATCTCATGCTGGTACACCTAACAAGATAAAATCAATGAACATCTATCTTGATGACTTTATATTTTACAATTATGCATGATGAGCGAATCTTATGTGTTAATGCTTGGCTTTCATATAAAAATTTTAAAAATGCTTTATGGTATTATGCTTGATCTTTAAATTTTTGTATCATGCTTAATAAGGAATTGAAGTAATGAAAATTGAAATCCTACATTTTGGAATAATGTGTTTTTGGACTCGATGGTTTTCATGATGAAAATTATTTTTCAGATTTATAAAATGATGCATGATTTTAGCAAAAATTTGAACATTGATCATCTTGTTATAACTAATAAAAGAAAGAATTAAAATGATTTTGATGATGCATTATGAAACCATGCTTAATGATTGTATCATACTTGATGACTTAAAATCTGACATTTTGAAATAATGTGTATGATGAATCCATGAATCTTAATGGTTTTGATGATGCTTTCAATTTTAAAGATGATGCATGACATTTCAAATGAAAAATTTGAACATTCCTATGAAAGATCACATCACTTAAATTGAAACACATAAAAATTAGAAAATGCACTATTATGATGATTTATGTGTGATGCATTTGATCTTAATGGGTTTGATGACAATACTCATGTTTTGGTTTTAAACTTGATACTTATCTTTTAAAATATGAGCATACTTATATGAAACAAACAACTTAAAATAAAATACATTATGTATGATGAGTGACTCTCACGTTTTGAACTAATGTGTATTTGGTCTTAATTGTTTTTACGATGAATTTTTATATGACGTGTTATATCATTCGATTTTAAAAATCTTGATGATGGTTTTTGCCTTTACCTTTTGAACTTTCGTGCTTATCTCTATTTGATATTAAAAGACAATGGTATGCTCATATGAAATGAATCATAAAATGAAAATACATATTTCTTGAAATCTTTCTCTCTAGAATTTTTTTATTTTTTCATAAAATACAAGTGATGAATTCATTTATGATATTTTGTGAATAACTTGAATTATGAATGAGATTTTGATGATGTGTTAAAAGAATCACTTAAAAAGAAAATGCTTTTCCCATCTTATTGAGATTAATAATTTCATGATATCTTATGAATCTCGTAAATTATGAAAGTAATTTTGATGATTTATTTATGAGTTCGGAGTTGATGAATTGAACTAGAATGAGTCTTATGTATATCGTGATCTTGATAACTTGAGTTTTTCAAAATCTCTTACTCCATACTCTTTTATGATTCTCCTACATTATTGAAGAAAAATACAAGTGAATCATAAATTGTCTTCTTTTGACTTTTCGATACTAAACTTGATAAAATGTGCTTTGATGATTGAAATATTGTATGCGTAATTTGATTTTTTTTTCTCCTATGTTTTAATACTTCTTTGTATGCTTCATGACTTGATGATTGAAATGTTGATGTAGACTTTTGATGTATCACTTGTCATGATTTGTGCAAATTGCTAGCATTTTGAATCTCAAAAATGATTTTGATTTGATTATGGTTTCAAGTTGTCAAATTGATTTGAATGAGATTTTTGTTTCAAGCAAATGATAAACTCTCTAATAAATTCTTGACTTGAGATATTTTATGCAAATTGAAATACTTTCCTCTATGATTACTTCTTTTTTCACTTACTAAAGAGGAAAACAATCCAAGTCTTGGTATATCGATAAGTGATACTTGAAATTATTTTTATGATTCATTATGAATTTAGATCTATCATGCTTAAATCAAGTTGTTCCTTTTTTCTAGCAATGAATCATGACTTGATCTTTGATATTGATATTTCTTTTATCATGATCCTGTTGAATCTTGAATTTTGATGATGAAACTAATTGATTGTGTTTTGTGATCTAACTACGTTTTGAGTTATATAGGTCTAATATCGATCAGGATTAGACAATTGACGTTGGAAGAATTGACGTTGCATCGAAAGTAATCACGTCAGGATATTGGACAATCAGTAGGAGGCTTCGGACGTCGGGCATCGGGCCAAGAAGAGCGGAGTTGCACCAAGGATATTGGAGATGCGGAGGTCAACCGCTAATCGGGCAACAAGCCGCAAGAGAGGACGATGTGCTGAAGAATCGAATGAAGCACCGACCAATAACGTGCCGGGCAACTGAATGTCAATTCGCATTGTAATAACTGTCTAGATTAAAGTAGAGTTTTTGTTTGTGTGTGTACATGATTAACTACAATAACGATGAAGACATAAAGCGAAACAAAGTGCTGGAAGACAAGTGTGATGGATCATTGGGAGTTTGAGAGTTCAACGGAAGTTCGAAGATTCGTTAGGAGTGCTACCGAAACTGGCCGAGAACGAGTAGGGAGCTTGCCGAAGGGTTTTCAGAAGTTCACCAGAAGGTTCGTCGAAAGTTCACAGAGCTTACCAAGAAAGATCGAAGCTTGCCAATGAAGCTCGTTGGAACTCGCCAAGATCATCGTGAAGTCTGGGAGCTTGTTGGGAGTCCGCAGAATGGTTTCCGAGGGTTTGTCGAAAGACCACCAGAAGTTTGTCGAAAGCTTGCCGGAAGAAGTCTTGACTTGTCGGACTTTGTAATAGCTTAGGAAATATCTTTAATTTCGTAGTTAGCATATTAATTTGGGTTAGGATTAGGTATTAATCCTATAACCCAAGTGGGGGCCTATTGGGCCTTGTTTCGAACTGGTTTGGGCCAAGTTTAAGGGCCCAAACTAGTGTGCTGAAAATTACTAGGTAGTGGCACCACCCAGCGCCTGAGAGCATGGGCAGTAGCACCACTGCCTTGGGCGGTGGAACCGCCTTGTACACTGTTAGTCTGACAATTGATAGGCGGTGGCACTACTAGCAATGGGAACAATAAAAGAGATTCAAATTTAGGCTCCAAATTTGAATCCTCTTGGGGTCTATAAATACCCCAAGTGTTCTTGTAAGAAAGAGAACAAGCACAACACTTTGAAAGCAAGAAAATGCTGTTCAAATCTCTCTAGAAAATCCTCCTTAGTTTTTCACTTGTATTCCACCGAAAGAAAGGAGAGAGTGCTTATAAGGGTTATCTCCTAAGCCCGTCAAAAGGAGAGGTGTTGTAAGGGAGTTCATCCTTGCCCATTGGAAGGAGGATAGCTAGTGGAAAGCCAATGGCCTCAAGCGAAGAGGAATCGGGAGTGGACATAGGTCGCATGACCGAACCACTATAAATCGGTTTGCATTTACTTTCTTGCAACTTACTATACTGCAAACCATCTTCATTTTGCTGCCTTACTTACTCAACTTCCTCTTCATCTTCTTACGTATGCTTTCAAGTTAAAACGCAATTGAAACGGTTTCAAACGAAATGTTGCTTTCAATAGTATGAAGTTTTTCGAAAGTTATTTTAAATCGTCGAAAGTTTATCATTCTTTACCGCTGCACTAATTCACGCCCCCCCCCTTCTTAGTGCCACTCGATCCTTAATAATTGGTATCAGAGCCATGTTATTTCTCATTCGGATTTACACCCGTAAGAAATGGCTCTTCATGGCTTTCAAGAGGGCTTTTTAGTTGTACATCCACCGTTCTTTAACGGATCGGACTACACTTATTAGAAAACTCGAACGAGAGTTTTCTTGCTTTCAATGGATTTGGATTTATGGAATGTTGTTGAAAATCATTTTTAACTTTCCTCTAAACCGATAAACGAATGGTCGGATTTGGAGAAAAAGTCTTTTTCTTTATATACAAAGGCTATGAATGCCTTATTTTGTGCTTTAGACAAAAATAAGTTCAATCGGATTTCTACATACGAAACGGCTTTTGAAATTTAGAGAACACTTGAAATCACACACGAGGGAACTAGTAGAGTTAAAGACTCAAAAGTAAACCTCTTATTACATGATTTTGAGCTCTTCCAAATGACACTAAGCGAATCTATTGACATGTACACCTGCTTCACGGATGTCGTCAATAGCTTAAAAAGTCTTGGTAAAAGCTTTTCAGATTTTGAACTCGTAAACAAGATCTTAAGATCCCTTCCAAAAAGGTGGGATCCTAAAGTAACCGCAATACAAGAAGCTAAAAATCTAAATGACCTTCTGATAGAAGAACTTATTGGCACTTTAATGACATATGAAATGAGTTTCTTGGAACATATTGAACATGATGAACACATGAACCACCTTCTAAAGAACAAGAAAGATTTGGAACTCCGAACTATGAAATGCCACTTGAGTGATGACTCAAGTGATGAGGACACTATTGAGAACTTTGAACTTCGAACACTAAATCTTAATAAGTTTATTAAACAAAAATCTAAAATAAACAATGAACTTGAACGGAGGAAGAGGCCAAAGAAGAGGAAGGCACCCAAGGACGAATCAAGAACTTCTGAAGGCGAAACAACAAACTATGCCTTATCAGTTTTCGACAATGAGGTAAGTAACTCACTTGAAATGCTTTCACCTTATTTTGAAATTACATGATCCTTTCATAAGTTCCTTGATATAGTTGGTAGGAATTTTGTTTATGCTTTTTCTTTCTAGTAAATTTTGAAAAATAAAAATTTGAATGATGATTGTACGATGTGTGATAATGCATGTACACCTAAAATCAATGAACATTTATCTTGATGACTTTACATATTTGCATGATTGAGTGAATCTCACGTCTTGCATAAATATATGTGTTGATGCATGACATTTTCATATAAAAAAATTTAAACATTCCTATGAAAAATCAAATCAACTTAAAGTGAAACACATAAAAATGAAAATGTGCTATCATGATGTTTTTTACACTTTATGTGTTTGTTCTTGATGGCTTTGATAAGATCACATTTTCGGTCTTAAACTTGATACACAACTTTTATAGAAAAAGGACTTGAGCATGCTTACATGTAATTAATCTACATTATTCTAAACAAATTTTTTAAATGAAAAAAATGTGGTTTTGTCGTTGCCTTATATTATATTTGGACTTGATGATTTTCATGAAGAAAATTATTTTTCAGATTTATAAAATAATTCATGATTTTAGCAAAAATTTGAGTATTGATTATCTTGTTATAACTAATAAAAGAAAGAATCTTAATGGTTTTGATGATGCTTTCGGTTTTAAAAATGATGCTTGGCTTTTGTGTGAAAATGTGAACATGCTTATATGAGATCAACCACATAAAATAAAACACATAAAAATTGAAAATGTGTTATCATGATGTTTTATTTTTGATGTGTTTGGTCTTGACGAGTTTATGACTAAACTTATATCTTGTTGATACATGTTTTCATAAAAAGATTTGAATATGCTCACATGAAAACAACTGCATGAAATGAAAATTCATTTTCTATCCTATTGAGGTTAATGAATTCACTTTACCAATCTTGTGAATCTCATGAAAATAATCATGATGAATATTTTGAAAATAAATGAGTGTTTCATGCATTGGGTTTAAGTAATTTTTCCTTGAAACTTATTTTTCGAATCTATACAATGATACATGAATCTAGTAGAAAAAGACAAGAGCATTCTTACATGTAAACCATTTCCATTGCTTTTAATAAAATTTTCGTATGAAATATTTTTGATGCATTTGATCTTGATGGCTTTAATGACAACTTGTATTTCAAAGTTATATGATGATGGCTTTCATGAAAATATTTGAATATACCTTATGAAATCATCATTGATAATGATAAAATGAAAATGTTAAAAGGTTGTTATCATGCTTAATGACTTTATGATATCATATCTTGATGACGAAACTCATGTGTTGGTTTTAAACATGATACTCATCCTTTAAAACATGAGCACACTTACATAAAACGTACAACTTAAAATGAAACATATTATCATGTTGAATTGAATTTTTGTTGATAGATGCCTTATGTGTAATGTGTTATATTTTTTACTTGAAAATGGATGTGTAAAATCATGCTCGATGAGTTGTTTTATGAGATTTTGCCTTTTACATCTTGAACTTTCATGATTGTCTCAATTTGACATTAAAAGGCAAAGGCATGCTTATAAGAAGCAAATCACATGAATAGAAATTTATAAAAGTGAAATGCAATCCTCTATCTCAATCTTATTGATTTTTCTATAGGAATTTCAATAAATCCATGCTTGTCATGTATGAATTTATTGAATATAATTTTGAGGATGATTTCAGATTTGATAAATGCTTGATTCATATTTACGACATAAGATACATTTTAAAAATGAATCATGAATTCGAATAAAATGATACAAATGAATCACATATCGATGTCTTTTTGAAATATCCTTTTAATGTGTTGTTGATAACTTAAGATGCCTTTTGGAATTCATAACATGATATGATTGAATCCTTGATTTACTCTTGAACATTCATGCTTATCTCTATTTGACATTAAAAGACAAAGGCATGTTCAAATGAAATAAATCATAAAAAGGAAAGGCATGGTTCTTGAAATTTTACTATCTCTAAAAGTTTTTCAATTTTTCAATGAAAGACAAGTGATAAATTCATTTATGATATTTTATAAATCACTTGAATTATGAATGAGATTTTGATGATATGGTAATAACTTTGTTCATGTTATGAATATTAAAAATGATAATCTGATTATGAGTCTTGATTTGACGAATTGAATTTAAATTTTTACTCATGACTCTTCTCTTGATCTCTTGGAATCATGACTTTTTGAGATGTTTGTAATGCTTGAATCAAGCTCTAAAAGATTTTATTTTTTCTATAAAGATATTTTATTGAAATCATGATCTTGTCAATTATAACTTGAAGTTCTATATAAATCAAGATCGTTTACCATGTTCCTTCCGTTTTATCAAAAGAAAATTCTTTAAATGAAATGTAACTTGTCTTTTGATTTCTCAAAATTCAATACTTGAATTTTTATGAATTCGTGATCTTGATATCTTGATTCTTATGAAATGTGATCTTGATGAAAATTCTTTTGCATGAATCAAGATGCTCTTTGTACTATCAATTATCAAATGAATCATGTTCTTCTTGAGTCTTGATACTATATCCTAGAAGTGACATGATTTCTTTGCCTTATGTGGTAAATTGAATATTTGATATAAATAAAATTTGCTTTATGATGAATCATTACTAAAAGGATTTGTCAAATGAATCATGTCCCTCTTGATTTTCTTGAGCTTTGGTGTCATATCTTTCATGACTTAGAAATGACATGATTATTTTGGCTTGCATGCCTTGTGATGATATAAAAGAAAATTTACTTTATGATGAATCCAAGAATTATAACTTGATCTATGAGAATGCTATGTTTTTATGTATTATGATTCTTGGTTGTATACCATTTATCTTGAATTGAAAATTGATACATATGAATCTTGATCTTGCTAAAAAGAAAGTTATGAATCATGAATGATATCTCTTGATTTTGATTCTTGTTAAATTTACATATTGATATCTTTCATGACATGATTTCTTTGCATTGTTGTCTTGTATGCATCATGTGATGATTGATATACTGATTGATGCAAATTTATAATTGATCATTGGTTCCTCCCTTCTTTTTGATAATGATAAAGGGGGAGTTAAATTGCTAGCTTGTGCATCAAAAGAGAAAATTTTGCTAGCTTAAATATTGAGAAGCAAAAAGTTGCTATCTTAAGAGGCAAAAATCTTGCTCAACTTCATTTTTGTTATAAATTATTGTTGAATTTCATGCAAGATTATTTGAAGTATTAATCCTCCCTTTCTTTTTGACATTGATAAAGGGAGAGAAGGCTTTTTCTAGCTTGCATATTACAAATGAATGCAAAAGTCCTAGCATGCAAAGAAAGCAAAACTTGCAAGCTTGCTCTTCTCAAAAAAGAAGAAAGAAATTACAAAATTGCATGCATATCGTAAAGGAAGTCAAGAAAATGCACATCTTTAAATACTATTTCCTTGCACTTCTCAAAGGAGAATAGAAAAATTTACGATCATGAATACCATCACAACAATTGCTATCTTACATATCTTGAAACTTGCTATGATTGAATGGTGTGATTGGATATTGTATTGCAAAGCTATGCTTAAATGTTGTATGATGTGATTAATAGCTAGTGTGTTGCAAAACTTACATATCTTTTAAACTAGCTATGATGCAACTTCTTTTTTTTGTTAATGACATAGGGGGAGAATGTTAGAACCCTTGCGGATTCTAAGCATGGGGTTGATCTCTATAGGGGATCGGCCTCCTTGGAACTCTATAGGGGTTCCTTCCTCCAAGTTGCTACTTAAAGACTACTAAAAGATTGATCTATTCATGATGAAAAGAGGGTGAATACATAGCTATTTATAGAGCTTCTAAACCCCAACTTCTAATAGAACTCTTACTCAAGACTCCTACTTCTAATTAGGACTCCTTCTCTAGTAGCACTCCTAATTCTAATAGTACTCTTTCCATAATAGGACTCCTACTTCTAATAGGACTCTTTCTCTAATAGGACTCCTACTTCTAATAGAAGTCTCTCTCTAATAGGACTTCTACTTCTAAGAAGCAACCTAATCCTAACCTAGTCGGCCTCTTCACCTCTTTAATAGGGGTCAGCTAGATAGGATTTACATGAATGCCCTTATCAATGAAACTAAATTAGAACTCTCATAGCTAGAGTCCTAACAGACCCGACCTCTTCAAATTAGCCTTGTCCTCTGGGCTGACGTTCTATGAATTCTAAGAATTTGATCTCCAAGTTGTCATAGTTCTCCTAAGTGGCATCTTCTATTGGTAGGTTTGCCCACTGTATTAACACTTCAGTAGCAGGTCATCGTCATCGAGTCATGATCCATCGATTAATAATGGCACTTGGTTGGGTCTGGAGCTCTCCTTGGATAGTTATATTTAGTAGATGGCTTTGGGCTGTCTCATGTTGTCCCAACTTGAGCTTCAAACACGATACATGGAAGACTGGATGGATTTGGGAGCTAGCGGGTAAGTCCAATCTGTATGCTACTGCTTCGATGCGCTCCAAAATCTGGTAGGGTCCATAGAATCGAGGTGAAAGCTTCATATATGCTCTGATTTGGATTGATGTTTGCTTATATGGCTGGAGCCGTAGGAAGACCCAATCTCCTATTGAAAATTCTCTTTCGCCTTTGTGTTGATCATATTACTGTTTCATCCTTGCTTGTGCTGTAGTGAGATTATCTTTTAGCAACTTCAGCATTTTGTCTCTGTCTTGTAGTTCCCTGTCTACTTGTTCTACTTTAGAGGTGCCCAACACATATTTTGGAATTACAAGGGGGGTCGGCCATACATGGCCTCATAGGGAGTACATTTTGTGGAGGAATGATAAGTTGTATTATACCACCACTTAGCCTAGGGAAGCCACTTTGTCCATTCTTTTGGTCGGTCACTAGTGAAGCATCTAAGGTATGTCTCCAAATACCTGTTCACCACTTTAGTTTGGCCGTCGGTTTGTGGGTGATATACCATACTCATCTTTAATTTAGTGCCTTGCATCTAGAATAACTCTGTCTAAAATTTGCTCGTGAAGACCCTATCACGATCACTTACAATAGATCTCGGCATCCCATGTAATTTTACAATATTCTCCATAAAGATTCGAGCAATACTAGAAGCAGTGTAGGGATTACGGATGGCATAAAAGTGAGCATACTTTGTAAGGCGATCAACCACGACAAAAATTATACCATTTCCTTGTGATGAGAGAAGCCCTTCAATGAAATCCATTAATATATTAGTCCATATTGATTCTGGGATTGATAGAGGTTGCAACTTTCCGGGACTTGCCACTGTCTCACCTTTGTGTCATTGACATACATCACATTATGCTACAAATTGAGCAATAATATTTTTCATCCCTATCCAATAAATAGTTTGCTTAATTCTTTTATAGGTTCTAAGAAACCTGGAGTGCCCAACCGTAGGTGTGGAATGCATCTCTTGAAGGATAGTCTTTATGCAAATAGAATTTTGCACAAGCACAATGCGTCATTTATATCGCAAGTCCTTTGAGTCCCAACTATAATGAGCCATGCAGCTTGGTGCTTCCTCCAATTTTTTTATGATTTTACTCATTTCCGGATTATCTTGTCAGTCCCTCCTAATATCCTCAAGGAAGTCACTGGTCAGAAGTGAAACAACCAAAAATTCAGCTTGCACGGGTAGCCGCAAAAGCGCATCTGCAACAACATTATCTTTCCCCTTTTTGTAAGTTATTTCATAATCATATCCAAGAAGCTTTGTTACCTATTTTTACTGCTCAGGGGAAGATATCTTCTGCTCCAAGAAATATTTTAGGCTTTTATGGTCGGTCTTGATTTGAAAGCATCACCCGATCAAGTATGGTCTCCATTTGGACACCGCATACATAATCGCGAGCATCTCCTTGTCGTAAATAGTCATCTTGAGATGGGAAGGAAATAATGCCTTACTAGTATAAGCGAGGGGGTGGCCATCTTGCATTAGTACAGCACCAATTCCTACTCTGTAGGCATCAGCTTCAATAATAAAAGTCTTGCCGAAGTCGAGTAACACTAGTATTGGTGTTGTTATCATTGCGACTTTAAGTTCGTCGAAGGCGGTGGTGGCTTTGTCTGACCACTGGAAAGCATCTTTTTTCAGCAAGGAAGTAAGGGGTGCACTAATCTTTTTATAGTTTTTCATGAACATATGGTAGTAACCTGTTAAACTGAGAAAGCCGCGCAGCTATTTTATGTTCCTCGGGGTCAGCCAATTCTGCATTGCTTCGATTTTGGAGGGGTCCATTGCCACCCCTTCCTCTGATATGATATTCCTAAGATATTTCACCTTTTGTTAAAGAAAGTTACACTTTATTTTTTTGACAAAAAGAACATATTATCGTAAAATTGTCAAAACAAGTCGTAAGTGCTGAATATGACTTTCAAGAGAAGGGCTGTAAATAAGGATATCGTCGAAGAAAACTAGCACAAACTTTCAAAGATAACTCCAAAAAATATCATTCATAAGGCTCTGGAAGGTGGAGGGAGCATTGGTGAGACCAAAGGGCATTACCAGAAATTCGTAGTGATCGTTGTACGTTCGAAAGGCAGTTTTCGGTATGTCTTCTTCGCACACTCGTATTTGATGATACCCGGATCGAAGGTCCAGCTTTGTGAAGACTCATGCTCTCTTTAGTTCATCAAGCAATTCATCTACTATTGGAATAGGGTACTTGTCCTCGACGGTTATGCCGTTGAGAGCTCGGTAATCAATGCACATTCGTCATGTTCCTTCTTTCTTTCGTACGAGGAGCACCGGTGAAGAGTAAGGGTTGCAACTTGGCTAAATAACTTCTGTTTCAAGCATCTCTTTTACAATCCTTTCGATTTCATCTTTTTGTAGATGTGGATACTGATATGGCCAAGTATTTGCTAGAGGTTTGTTTGAAAGAATCGGTATACAATGATCATGCCGGCGGTTAGGAGGTAGGCTGCGTGGTTCATCAAATATATCTGAAAATTCAACAAGCAAGGGAAGTAGGTTTAGATCTTCAAATTTGGTTGGCTCTCCCTTAGATTGCTGCTCAAGTTGTACCAAAAAGCCGCTGCATGCTTTATGCAAAACTTTCTCCATTCGTTGTGGGCAAATCGTCGTTATATCGCCCCCACGTTTCCCGCACAACATCACTTGTTTCCCCTTACTATAAAATTTCATAATTAATTTTAAAAAATTCTAAGAAACATCACCTAATATCATCAGCTATTCGATGCCTAGCACAGCCTCATAATCATCAAGAGGGAGGAGGAAAAAATCTACAATTATCTCTTGGTACTACAGCAACAGTTTCACCCATGGGCACCTACGATCACACTTCAAAATTCGTCCATCTGCGACTTTAACATCGAACCTGCTGCAATTCTCAATAGGTAAGGCCATCTGGATAGCAACCTTGCTGTTCATAAAATTATTAGTGCTCCCGGTGTTAATAAGAATGGTGATCGGTTGTTGCTTCAGAAATCCTCCCACTTTCATTGTTTGCGAGTTCACGTAACCGGCAAGGGCATGCATTGTAATATCAATTGGCTGCTGTTCTTCATCCATGACCTCTTCCTTATGCTCTTGGACCTCCTTCTCCATGTCTTCAAGAGGTTCAATCAATAGGAGGTGGCCCCTTTTGTAGCGATGATCGCGGTTCCACGACTCGTCGCAATGCCAACAAAGACCCTTTGCTGATCGGTCACATAGTTCTTCTCTTGTCAATTTTTTTGGTAGCGAAGGACAGCTAGGAGCAGAAGGGGGTTTATATGCTGAGGTTCTAGGAGTGGTTCTCATCCTCCGAGCATCTTGGTTGAGTTGTTCTTCTTGTATTTGGGCAAAAGAAATCACAGCCATCATGGTACGGGGCTATCGTGCCTTAACTTCCCCTTTTATCTCTGGCTTGAGTCCTTTGATGAATGTTCCTAACAACTAATGCTCAGTCCAATCATGAGCAAAGTAGGATAGCTTCTCAAACTTGGTTTGGTACTCTTGAATCGTAAAGGTTTGTCGAATCTTTGTGAGTTGGCCATCGATATTTTCATACTCCGTAGGTCCGAAACGGTTCAGTAGTGCGTTCTTAAATTGATTCCACGTCGGAGCCCCATGATTATATTCCAGTCAATTGTACCATTAAATAGCATGTCCTTCAAGGTAGATGATAGCAATCTCTACCATAGCATTATCCGACGTTCGGTAGTAGCGAAAGTAACGTTCGGCGCATGAAATCCACCCAACCAAGTCTCCTTCTTCCGATCATGGGAAGTCCACCCTCATGCATGGTTGAAGCATGTCTGAGGGCTGTCCCTCCTTCTCTGAGGTCCTTTCTGAATTCTCCCCTTGCTGCAATTTGGTTGGACTCGGTGGTTGTCCAATTCTGAATTCTGCAAACAAAGCGCGCAATTTGTCTTCCAAGCACGATTCAAGCCGTGATTCAATCCGAGATTCCCATGCTTCAAATTTGGCATCAATTGGATCTTGAGAAGCCATAGCATATTCCTATAGATCAGAGATGCCCTTGTCTTTTTTCTGTTGATGTATTAATGGCATGGGGTGGTGGAAGGTTCGGACAATAGATCGGTGATAGAAGGGTTCGGTTGTAATGGTTTACTATTTTGGGCTGTGCTTTTTGATGCTATTAGGGTTATGAAACTAGGTTATGATAGCTGCATCTTAAGGCTAGAGGGATGCCCTAAAGATGTCTTAGTTTGTGGCAGCAAGGTGGCTAGGGTTTCGTAGGTTACGGAAAAGAAAAAAGGACAGTTGTAATTTTTTCCAGAAATTTTCAAAAGAGATTCAAGTAAAACTCAAAGGGAATCTACTGACAAGGGAGAGGTAATACTATTAAAAATTTCGTAGAAAGAAATGACAGCAAGAGGTTTGGCAAAATTGAGGATCACGGAGAGGTACTATAGCAGATTTTTATGTCTAAAGTGCAGCAGATTGGACGTAAAAGATAAGTAGTTTATATTGAGAATTTTTTGACAAAACTAAAGGGAAAACCACTATTACGAAGTGTCAAAGCCATCATAAAAATTTCATAGAGATTTGGATAGAAAAAATGCAATAGCAAGATCAAAAAGACAATGCTATGCGGCTAAAATTCTGCAGTGCAACTTTCGTTGTAGAGATGAAAACTTTGCAATGAAAAGTTTATGCAGCAATATAGGAATGAATTTTTTATATTTTTTTAATAAGGATAACTAAATTGCAGTAGTAGTAAGGTAGATAACCATTACAATTCACGGGAAGATCAAAGGATGATTTATGATGGTGGAGATGACGACGGAATTCGGCGATGATCTTCTAAGCAATTGTGGGAATTGCTTTGGGCGATTATGGAGGGCTGGTGGATGGCTGTGGCAGGGCAGCGAGAAACCAAGAACATTGCTCTAATATCAAGTGTTAGAACCCTTACGGATTCTAAGCTTGGGGTTGATCTCTATAGGGGATCGGAACTCTATAGGGGTTCCTTCCTCCAAGTTGCTACTCAAAGGCTGCTAAAAGATTGATCTATTCATGATGAAAAGAGGGTGAATATATGGCTATTTATATGGCTTCTAAACCCCAACTCCTAATAGGACTCTTACTCAAGACTCCTACTTCTAACCAACTCCTACTTCTAATTAGGACTTCTTCTCTAGTAGCACTCCTAATTCTAATAGGACTCTTTCCCTAATAGGACTCTTACTTCTAATATGACTCTTTCTCTAATAGGACTCCTACTTCTAATAGGAGTCTCTCTCTAATAGGACTCCTATTTCTAAGAAGCAACCTAATCCTAACCTAGCTAGCCGGCCTCTTCACCTCTTTAATAAGGGTAGGCTAGATAGGATTTACATGAATGCCCTTATCAATGAAACTAAATTAGGACTCTCATAGCTAGAGTCCTAACAGAGAAGTAGATTGATGACTTCATGCATTAAATTAAATATTTTATATATTTGCATGATGAATTGATATTTCTCTTAACATGAATGAAACATGTTGCTTGGATTTAGGTTAATCTAAGGTTTCTATCAATGGCATATTGATAGGGGGAGTTTGGTTAAACTCTGGGGAGTTATGGTTAACTCCGTTAGTCATCAATTAGTTGTCATCATCAAAAAGGGGGAGATTGTTGAATCTCGAATATTGATAATGAAACTAATTGATTATGTTTTATGATCTAACTACGTTTTGAGTTACGCATGTCTACTATCGATCAGGATTAGACAGTTGATCCTGGAAGAATTGACGTTGTGCCAGAAGTAATCACGTCAGGAAATTGGACAATCGGCAGGAGGCTTCGGAAGTCAGGCATCGGGCCAACAAGAGTGGAGTTGTGCCAAGGATATCGAGGTTGCGGAGGTGTCACGCCCCCCCCCCCCCCGCCCCCGTGAAATTTACTCTCATTCAGGAGGTGTGACCCTGTCTTAAAATTCATAATATTAAAATTCAAACAACAAACCGATCCCAGGATCCACATCGATATTTGAGGACACTAACGATCATTCAAGTCGTAAATCACATCCAAAACCCATAATTCATAAAACCTGTGTAGTTTATAATTCATATACCACATCACTCCAGGATTCATCAAATTCAAAACCAACTCAACTAAACAATATCCACATCATAAAATCCACAAGTGAGGTAATCCATATAGCTACAAAACTAACATTTATCACACATTTATATCACCATACCATTTAAACTTCACATTTCAAGTTCTAACATGAGAGGTCCTCCAATCTTTACAAAACATATAAGTTCAGGTTTACCATCGATATTTTATTAAACACAAAATGTACTTATACAACAAAAACATATCAACCACTAAAGATCAACCCAAAATCTTCTAGCTTTCCCTTCCTCAACCCAATTTAAACATCCCAGAGTCTGATAAGCTAACCTAAAAATATTATATAACAATGGGGTGAGCATAACAGAGCTCAGCAAGTGACTAACATATCCATAGGGAAGGAGAATAGCTTTCAATAAGCTTGATATCAAAATGCAAGGCTAGATACAAGGAAATATATATATCATCATATCAGAATCACAAATGTCCTCTTATTCAAACTTATTTAATTCATAACAAATAGAGTAAGGAATAATTAGAGCATATCAGACGATGATAATGGTAAGTTGGAGCATATCCAATTACACACAGGACAATACAAAACATATCAATGGTGCATGGGAGATCTCTCAGAACATATCAGAATAACAAATAAGTAACATAAGTTCAAATGTCATATATGATCATTCATTTTTGTATCATCCAAAGCGCACATATAAACACAAATAATGCTTTGGACATCATATCAAAAACACAGAGGGTGCAGTGGGATCTCAAACAATATCTCCCACGTTTGGGAGAGTCATCATCCACGTCTGGATGAAGCCGATAGGGGGGGCCGGCAGAGCATCGCAGGCTCTAAGCATGATCCCTTTACCATTTCTGACAAAGGTCCAAACAATCCTTTTACCATTTCTGGCAAAGGTCCAAACAATCCCACAGACATCAGAGTACAAAAGGATAAGTGTGAACAATAATTTGGCACATATCGGAAGCACATGCGGAATAATAAAACGTATATGCGCCTTTATGAAACAGTACGATGCAAGCATATTCTTTCACAATGCATTCAAATTTGAAATGAAAATAATGGCATAGGCATACAAGGATTTGAAAGAAAGGACTTAGCCGAATTCAGTTTCCAATAGAAAGGACAAAACAAGAATAAACAAACTTGACAAAAATCTGGTTCTGATAGAATTTGGGAGGTATAATTATTGAGTTATTTAAGTAACCAAATATGCTCCAATTTACTCTAAATTAGTTTCATTTGAAATATATAATAATCTAGATTCGGATTAACAAAGTTTGGTATGAATTAGAGGTCTCCAAAGGATGTTACAAATAATTTAGTGACTATAGGTCAGAAAACATCATCTCTATTTTACAAAATGTATAGGGTTGACTAAAACAGACATTTTTAGTTGGTATCTGTACTCAAAATATTGCAAATAAGATATGCACTGAAAGCTTTATGAGTCTAATTTCCAATAAGGTTAGTTTTGTCACCATTGAATTTGTTCACAGTGAGTTACAAGTGATAGTATGCCCAAAGGTCAGAACTCGGAATCTCTATTTGACAGATTCTATGGGGTCAATTCAAATAAAAGTTTAGATAGGAAATTGAACTCCAAATTCATACATCCTAATCTCAAAATAAAGATATATAAGTATATTTTCGGATGGATTTAATTTTGCTTAAATACGAGTACTGTACAGAAAGTTATAGACATGAAAAAGCAGAAAGGACAGAATCTGGAAAAGAAATCTAGATTCACTGTTTGATGCATAAATTACAGAAATATCATTAGGAAACTTCAATCCTCTAAAATTTTCAGGATTAGGATGAGAACAAGGATCAAACTAACTATATGAAGGGGTTAGAACACTTGCCTTTGATCAATTTTGATCCAATGAAAAGTATTGAGCCCAAGGACCCTAAATCCCCAATTCTCCTTCTCTTCTTCTCCTTATCTTCTTCTCTCTTTCTCTCCCTTCCTTCTCCACGTAGGCTGCCTTCTAAGTTTCCTTAGGAATGAAGGCAGAGAGTCTTAAACGGTGGGATTTGTTATTTTATACATTTTGCAGTTTAGTCCTTATGTTACATATTTTTACAATTAAGTCCTCCGAATTTTACAAATAGGTCCTCAGAATTTTACAAACAGATCCTCACATCTTATGAATAGGTTTTCAATTTCATTCAAACTCATCTATCAAATTTAAAATGGATAGTAACTTTGCTATTAAACTCTTATACAAAAGTTTAGAAACAAGGAATGCAAGGGATGTTACACTCTCCCCCCCTTAAAAGAAATTTAGTCCTCTAAATTTATCATACCTCTATCAATGACAAGATGAGGATAAACTTTCTTCATTTCCTCCTCTAGCTCCTAAGTTGTTTCTTCTCCAGAATGATGTCTCCATTTCACTTTAACGAGAGGGATGACCCGATTCCTTAGGATTTTATCCTTCTTATCAATAATTTGAGTGGGCTCCTCCCAATAGGATAAGTCTTTATCAATCACAATCGGTTCATACTTTATGATATGAGAGGGATCATGTACATACTTTCTAAGCATTGAAACATGAAAAATATCATGGATCTAACCTAAGGATGGTGGCAAGACAATCCTATAAGTGACAGAACTAATTCTTTCAAAGATCTCAAAAGGTCCAATAAACCTTAGGCTTAATTTTCCTTTCTTCCCAAATCTTGCTACGTCTTTAGAAGGGGAAACTTTCAGAAATACAAAATCCCCTACTTGAAACTCAATATCTCTTCGTCGGTTATCAGCATAGCTCTTTTGGCGACTCTGAGCAGTCTTTAGTCTTTTTCTTATAACTTGGATCTTTTTAGTAATCTCTTATACTTTATCTGGTGCTAACAACTTTTTATCGCCAACTTCCTCCCAACATATAGGCGTTCTACACTTTCGCCCATACAAAGCTTCATAGGGAGCCATCTGAATGCTTGAATGGTAACTATTATTATAAGTGAACTCAATAAGAGAAATATCTTTATCCCATTCACCTCTCCAATCCATGACATAGGCTCTGAGCAAATCCTCAAGTATTTAAATTGTTCTTTCAGATTGACCATCGGTCTGAGGGTGATAGGTGGTACTAAACTTTACTTTGGTGCCCATAGACTCTTGTAATCTCCTCCACAATCTAGAAAGAAATCTGGAGTCTCTATCAGAGATGATTTCCTTTGGAACACCATGAAGTCTTACTATTTCATCAACATATAAATCAGCAAGTCGATCAAGCGAATAAGTCATATTGATTGGTAAGAAATGTGCAGATTTAGTTAACCTATCAATAATGACCCAAACCGCATCATGCTTCCTAGAGGTTCTAGGTAGTCCTGTAACAAAGTCCATGGTAACACATTCTCATTTCCATACAGGAATATCCAAAGGCTGCAATAAATCTCCAGGTCTTTGATGTTCTGCTTTGATTTGTTGACAAGTCAAACACTTTGAAACATACATTACAATCTCCTTCCTCATGCCTTCCCACCAATAATGACTTTAGAGATCTTTATACATTTTAGTGCTACCAGGATGCATGGTATATTTTGAATTGTGACCCTCCATCAGGATTTGGTTCTTGATATCTGGGTCATTAAGAACACATACTCTATCCTCAAATCTCAAGAGGCCATCCTCTAAAATTTGAAAATTGGGCTTCAATCCCTTTTCAACTTTATTTCTAAAGTATATTAAGTGTGGATCTTGTAGTTGCCCTTCTTTAATTTGTTGAATGAGATCAGACTGCACTTGAATAGAGGCCATCAACATCATTGAATTTTGCCCATTCCTCATGACATTCAAATCATAATTTTCTTCTAAGAACCTCCATTATTTCACAATCAGACTAGCCATAAAGCTTGTAGATTTTCTACTAAGTGCATCGGCTACAACAATAGCTTTACCTAGGTGATAACGGATGGTACAATCATAATCCTTTAGAAGTTCTATCCATCTTCATTGCCTCATATTCAATTCTTTCTGAGTAAAAATATACTTTAAACTTTTATGATCAGTAAGGATTTCAAATGTTTGCCCATACAAGTAATGTCTCCAAATTTTTAGAGCAAAGATGATTGCTGCTAATTCTAGATCATGAGTTGGATAATTCACTTCATAACTCTTTAGCTGTCTAGAAGCATAAACAATTACTTTCCCTTCTTGCATTAGAATACATCCCAGGCCCTTTCTTGAAGCATCGGTATAAACTACAAATCCCTCATTACCATTTGGAATAGTGAGAATGGGGGCACTAGTCAATCTTCTTTTTAGCTCTTGGAAACTTTGCTCACAATCATCACCCCATTTAAATTTCATATTCTTCCGAGTCAGTTTGGTGAGGGGAGAAGCGATTCGAGAAAATCCCTCCATAAATCTCCTATAATAACCTACCATACCTAGGAAACTTCTAACTTCTGTTACATTTGTTGGTACTTCCCAATTAACAACCACTTCTACCTTCTTTGGATCAACAGATATGCCTTTCCCTGAAATCACATGGCCTAAGAAAGCAATTTCCTTCAACCAAAATTCACATTTACTGAACTTTGCATACAATTTCTTTTCTCTTAGTATGGATAATACGTTTCTCAAGTGTTCCTCATGCTCTTGATTACTCTTTGAATACACTAATATGTCATCAATGAATACAATTACACAAATACCATCCAAGAGTGGTCAAATATCCTGCTCATCGCCTCAGTAAAAGTTGCAGGGGCATTAGTCAAGTCAAAAGGCATTACCAAGAATTCATAGTGTCCATATCGGGTCCTGAAGGCTGTTTTCGGAATATCCTCCTTCTTGATCTTTAACTGATAATAACCCAATCTTAGATCGATCTTGGAGAATACTTGTGCACCCTGCAATTGATCAAACAAGTCATCGATCCTTGGAAGAGGATACTTGTTTTTAATGGTCACCTGATTCAATTGTCTATAGTCAATACAAAGCCTCAATGTCCCATCCTTCTTCTTAACTAATAGCACTAGAGCACCCCATGGTGAGACACTGGGTCGAATAAAACCCTTATCTAACAACTCTTGTATTTGCTTCTTCAACTCCTCTAACTCGAGGGGCGCCATTCTATAGGGAGGCTTAGATATTGGGGTTGTCCCGGGGACTACTTCAATAACAAATTCACCATCCCTCGCTGGTGGTAATCTAGGCAAGTCATCCAGAAATACATCAGGGAACTCTTTGACCACCAAAGTTTCATTTAGTTGAGTTTCTTGATCTGAATGATTCTTTACACATATAAGATAACAAAAATAACCCTTTTGCATAAGACGATGAGCTTGAAGTGCTGATACCAGATAAAGAGGTAAATCATGTCGGATTCCCTCAAAATAAAAGATGGGCTGACTCGGTAGGCAAAAAGTGATCATTTTTGTATAACAATTGATACTAGCATGATAGGAAGATAGTCAATCCATGCCAAGTATAATATCAAAACCTTGGATCTCTAGGAGGATCAAATCAGCAAGGAATTCATGTTCTCCAATAGAAATCAAACAGGATGGATATATCAAGTTTGCTATCAAAGAATTCCCCACAGTAGTTACATACAACATATAATCCAAAGGGTCTAGGTAGAACACTCAAATGACAAGCAAAATGTGGTGAAACAAAGGATAGATTAGAGCCAGGATCAAACAAAACTTTTACATTTTTATTAGAAAGATGAAGAATACCTTCGACCACTGATTTAGAGGCTCTAGCATCCTGCTCAGTGATAGCATATACTCTAGCATGGGCTGCTGATCTGGGAGGTAGTGGTTCTTCCTTTTTCTTAAAGGGATAGTCTTTTATTTTGTGACCTAACTTTCCACAACCAAAGCAGGCTCTAGTTACCCAAAAACACCTATTTGTCTCATGATTGCCTCCACATTTTGCACATAATGGAATCCCTTATGGTAGCTTTCTCATCTCAAATCCAAATACCTTTACCCTCTTGTCACTTCTCTCATGTTCATTTTCTCTCTTATTTTTATAAAAAAAACTTATCCTTACTGTTCTTGCTCATGATTTCTTGGATCTCTTCTAAATCTTTTTCAATTATCAAAGCTCTTTCTACTACCTCAGAATATGCCTGAAGTTTTAAAGCTGATATTCGACTCCTTATGGCTGGCCTTAATCCTCTCTCAAACCTCCTTGCTTTTCTAAATTCATCATCAATCATATGTGTGGCAAATCTGGAGAGCTCAGTGAATTTAGATTCATATTTGGCTACCGTTAAATTTCCCTGAATGAGATTCAAGAACTCCAATTCTTTCTACTCTCTAATGCAATCTGGGAAATATTTATTGTTGAACTTTTCTGTAAATGTCTTCTAAGTGAATGGCTCATGTCTAATTTCAGAAATCCATCTCATTGTTCTCCACCAATGTTCAGCCTCTCCCTCTAACATAAAGGTAGCAAGAGAAACCTTTAGATCATCAGGGCAATTTAAAACGTCAAATATTTTCTCTATCCACATCATCTATTGTTCTGCTACCATTGGATCAGGCTCACCACTAAAACTGGGAGGACTGAGCTTCTTAAACTGTTCAATTCCTAACCCAATCCGATTTGAAGTCCCTGCTACATCATTTCTTTCTGGTCGGACTTGTTGTTGCATTACTTGTGTCATAGCCTCTAAAGTTTTCATAATTCCACTCAATTGATCAGAAGTAGATGCAACAGGAGAACCAAATGACCTCGTCATTCTCACTTCCTAAAAACAACAAAAAGGGAAATTTTGATCAATCTCCAAATAAAAATCACTAAACCTCAAAATTTATTATGCATCTAGCATATCAAAATTCTTAGTGATCCTCAAATCATGCTCTGATACCACCTCTGTCACGCCCCCCTTGAAATTTAATCTCATTTAGGAGGTGTGACCCTGTCTTAAAATTCATAATATTAAAATTCAAACAACAAACCGATCCTAGGATCCACATCGATATTTGAGGACACTAACGATCATTCAAGTCGTAAATCACATCCAAAACCCATAATTTATAAAACCTATGTAGTTTATAATTCATATACCATATCACTCCAGGATTCATCAAATTCAAAGCCAACTCAACTAAACAATATCCACATCATAAAATCCACAAGTGAGGTAATCCATATAGCTACAAAACTAACATTTACCACACATTTATATCATCATACCATTTAAACTTCACATTTCAAGTCCTAACATGAGAGGTCCTCCAACCTTTACAAAACATATAAGTTCAGGTTTACCATCGACATTTCATTAAACACAAAATATACTTATACAATAAAAACATATCAACCACTAAAGATCAACCCAAAATCTTCTAGCTTTCCCTTCCTCAGCCCAATTTAAACATCCCAGAGTCTGATAAGCTAACCTGAAAATATTATATAACAATGGGGTGAGCATAACAGAGCTCAGCAAGTGACTAACATATCCATAGGGAAGGAGAATAGCTTTCAATAAGCTTGATATCAAAATGCAAGGCTAGATACAAGGAAACATATATATCATCATATCAGAATCATGAATGTCCTCTTATTCAAACTTATTTAATTCATAATAAATAGAGTAAGGAATAATTAGAGCATATTAGACGATGATAATGGTAAGTTGGAGCATATCCAATGACACACAGGATAATACGAAACATATCAATGGTGCATGAGAGATCTCTCAGAACATATCAGAATAACAAACAAGTAACAAAAGTTCAAATGTCATATATGATCATTCATTTTCGTATCATCCAAAGCGCATATATAAACACAAACAATGCTTTGGATATCATATCAAAAATACAGAGAGTGCAGTGGGATCTCAAACGATATCTCCCACGTTTGGGAGAGTCATCATCTACGTCTGGATGAAGCCGATAGGGGGGTCCGGCAGAGCATCGCAGGCTCTAAGCATGATCCCTTTACCATTTCTGGCAAAGGTCCAAACAATCCCACAGACACCATAGTACAAAAGGATAGGTGTGAACAATAATTTGGCACATATCGGAAGCACATGCGGAACAATAAAACGTACATGCGCCTTTACGAAACAGTACGATGCAAGCATATTCTTTCACAATGCATTCAAATTTGAAATGAAAATAATGGCATAGGCATACAAGGATTTGAAAGAAAGGACTTAGCTGAATTCAATTTCCAATAGAAAGGACAAAACAAGAATAAACAAACTTGACAAAAATCTGGTTCTGATAGAATTTGGGAGGTATAATTATTGAGTTATTTGAGTAACCAAATATGCTCCAATTTACTCTAAATTAGTGTCATTTGAAAGATATAATAATCTAGATTCGGATTAACAAAGTTTGGTATGAATTAGAGGTCTCCATAGGAAGTTACAAATAATTTAGTGACAACAGGTTAGAAAACATCATCTCTGTTTTATAGAATGTATAGGGCCAACTAAAATAGACGTTTTCAGTTGGTATCTGTACTCAAAATATTACAAATAAGATATGTACAGAAAGCTTTATGAGTCTACTTTCCAATAAGGTTAGTTTTGTCACCATTGAATTTGTTCACAGTGAGTTACAAGTGATAGTATGCCCAAAGGTTAGAACTCGGAATCTCTATTTGACAGATTCTATGGGGTCAATTCAAATAAAAGTTTAGATAGGAAATTGAACTCCAAATTCATACATCCTGATCTCAAAATAAATATATATAAGTATATTTTCGGATGGATTTAATTTTGCTTAAATACGAGTACTGTACAGAAAGTTATAGACATGAAAATGTAGAAAGGACAGAATCTGGAAAAGAAACCCAAATTCACTGTTTACTATTTGATGCATAAATTGCAGAAATATCATTATGAAACTTCAATCCTCTAAAATTTCTAGGATTAGGATGAGAACAAGGATCAAACTAACTGTAGGAAGGGGTTAGAACACTTGCCTTTGATCAATTTTAATCTAATGAAAAGTATTGAGCCCAAGGACTCTAAATCCCCAATTCTCCTTCTCTTCGTCTCCTTATCTTCTTCTCTCTTTCTCTCCCTTCTCCACGTAGACTGCCTTCTCAGTTTCCTTAGGAATGAAGGTAGAGAGTCTTAAACGGTGGGATTTGTTATTTTGTACATTTTACAGTTTAGTCCTTGTGTTACATATTTTTACAATTAAGTCCTTCGAATTTTACAAATAGGTCCTCAGAATTTTACAAACAGATCCTCACATCTTATAAATAGGTTTTCAATTTAATTCAAATTCATCTATCAAATTTAAAATGGATAGTAACTTTGCTATTAAACTCTTATACAAAAATTTAGAAACACGGAATGCAAGGGATGTTATAGGAGATCAACCGTCGATTGGGCAACAAGCCGCAAGAGAGGACGATGCGCCAAAGAATCAGATGAAGTGTCGACCAATGATGTGTCGGGCAATTGATTGTCAAGTCGCATTGTAATAGCTGTGTAAATCGAAGTAGAGTTTTTGTTTGTGTGTGTATAGGATTAACTACGATAATGATGACGACATAAAGCGAAATAAAGTGCCAGAAGATAAGTGTGATGGATCGTTAAGAGTTCGAGAGTTCGACAGAAGTCAGAAGATTCATTGGGAGTGCTGCCGAAACTGGCCGAGAACGTGTAGGGAGCTTGCCGAAGGGTTTTCGGAAGTTCGTCGGAAGTTCACGGAGCTTGCCAAGAAAGATCAGAGATTGCCAATGAAGCTCGTTAGAACTCGCCAAGATCATCATGAAGTCAGGGAGCTTGCCGGGAGTCCGTAGAATAGTTTCCGAGGGTTCATCGGAAGACCGTTGGAAGTTCGTCGAAAGCTCACTATAAGAAGTCTTGATTTGTCAGACTTTGTAATAGCTTAGGAAATATCTTTAATTTTGTAGTTAGCACGTTAATTTGGGTTAGGATTAGGTATTAATCCTATAACCCAACTAGAGACCCATTGGGCCTTGTTTTGAACTAGTTTGGGCCAAGTTTAAGGCCGAGACTAGTGTGCTGAAAAGTGCTAGGTGGTGGCACTACCCAGTGGCCGAGAGCTGGGCGGTGGCACCACTGCCTTGGGTGGTGGAACTACCCTGTACACTGTCAGTCTGACAACTGACAGGCGGTGGCACCGCCAATACCGGGAACAACAAAAGTGATTCAAATTTGGACTCTAAATTTGAATCCTCTTGGGGTCTATAAATACCCCAAGTGTTCCTGCAAGAAAAAGAATAAGTACAATACTTTGAAAGCAAGAAAATACTATTCAAATCTCTTTAGAAAATCCTCCTTAGTTTTTCACTTGTATTCCACCGAAAGAGAGAGAGTGCTTATAAGGGTTATCACCTAAGCCCGTCAAAAGGAGAGGTGTTGTAAGGGAGTTCATCCTTGCCCATTGGAAGGAGGATAGCTAGTGGAAAGCCGGTGGCCTCAAGTGAAGAGGAATCAAGAGTGGATGTAGGTCGCATGACCGAACAACTATAAATCAGTTTGCATTTACTTTCTTGCAACTTACTATACTGTAAACCATCTTCATTTTGCTGCCTTACTTACTTGACTTCCTCTTCATCTTCTTATGTATGCTTTCAAGTTGAAACACAATCGAAATGGTTTCAAACGAAACATTACTTTCAATAGTACAAAGTTTTTTGAAAGTTATTTTAAATCGTCGAAAGTTTATCGTCCTTTACTGTTGCACTAATTCACCCCCCCCCCCCCTCTTAGTACCGCTCTATCCCTAACAGATCCTTGGTTGTATAATTCTTTTGCTTTATTTGTCAAATGAATCATGTTCTTCTTGAATTTTCTTGATATCATGATATGATTTCTTTATATGGTTTGAAATTTTTAGCCATTGAGTCTTCCACTTCATTTTGATAATAACTAAGAGGGAGCTAGCTTGTTAGCTTGAATGTTAAATTCATGATTTGAATTTTGATGATAGAAACATTTATGTTAATATTTATTTCTAATATCTTATTTGTCATTCTGATGAAAAAGGAAATCAATTATTACATTGCATCCTCCCTTCTTTTTGAGAATGATAAAGGGGGAAAAAAATTGCTAGCTTGATGCAAAATTACTAGCTTAAAGAAAACTTACTAGCTTGTGTATCACAAGAAAAAAATGGCAAAAGTAGCTAGCTAAAACTTGCAAAAATTGCTACCTTGCAATTTCATGAGAAGCTAAGAATTACTATCTCAAAGGATGTAAATATTGCTATCTTGCCTATCTCAAGAAGAGAAAATGCAAAACTTAGAAAATTTGCATTCCTACACTTGCCATGCTTGTATGTTGTAATGAAAATTTGAAATGCATGTTTAAAGTGATTATATAAAATTGCTAGCTCATTGCAAACAAGAAGTTGATAGCTTGCAAAGGCAAAACTTAGAAAGGTGCTAGCATGAAATATTGCAAAAAGAAGCAAAATGCTATCTTGCTTATCATGAGAAACTTGCCATGATTGAATGTTGATGAAAATCTAGCTAGTATGATTGTAAAACTTGCATATCTTTTAAACTAGCTATAATGTTACTTCTCCTTTTTGTTGATGATAAAGGGGGAGAAGTAGATTGATGAGTTCAAGCAATGTAATGTTGATTGAATATTTTACATATTTATATGATATTTTTGATAACATGATTTTCATACATGTTGCTTGGATTTGGGATAATCCAAGTGTTTTATCAATGGCATATTGATAGGGGGAGTTTGTTTAAACTCCGAGGAGTTAAGATTAACTCCGTCAATCATCAATTAGTTATCATCATCAAAAAGGGGGAGACTATTGGGTCTCGGATTTTGATGATGAAACTAATTGATAGTATTTTATTATCTAACTATGTCTTGAGTGATGTAGGTCTACTCGATCAGGATTAGATAGTTGACATAGGATGAATCAGTATTGCATCGGAAGAGATCACGTCAGTATATTGGACATCGAATCGGAGGTCCGGTCGATAATCCACAAAAGGCTTCGGACATCGGGCATCAGGCCAAGAAGAGTGGTGTTGCGCCAAGGATATCAGGGTTGTGGAGGTCAATAGCCAATTGGGCAACAGGCTGCAAGAGAGGATGATGCACCGAATAATTAGACAGTGTCGACCAATGACATGTCAGGCAATAGGAGGTTGATTCGTGTAATTGACTAGATCGAAGTAGAGTTAAGTTTTATGTGTGTAAGATTAACTACGATAATGATGAAGACGTAAAACAAAACAAAGGCTGAAGTCAAGTACGATGGAATCATTGGGAGTTCGAGAGTTCGACGGAAGTCCGAAGATTCGTCGAGAGTACTGCTAGAACTGGCCGAGAACGAGTAGGGAACTTGCCGAAGGATTTTTGGAAGTTTGCCAAAAGGTTCGTCGGAAGTTCGCAGAGCTTACCAAGAAAGATCAGAGCTTGCCAAAGAAGCTCGTCAGAACTCGCCAAGATCAATTGTGAAGTCCAAGAGCTTGCTAGGAGTCTGCAGAATGGTATCCGAGGGTTCATCGAAAGACCATCGGAAGTTCACCGAAAGCTCGCCGTAAGAAGTCTTGACTTTTCGAACTTTGTAATAGCTTAGGAAATGTCCTTAATTTCATAGTTAGTATATAATTAGGGTTAGGATTATGTGTTAATCCTTTAACCTTGTTAGGGGCCAATAGGGCCCGGTATTGGATCGGTTTGGGCCGGGTTTAAGGCCCAACCAGGAGTGCTGGACACTATCTGACGGTGGCACCGCCAGACTGGGGTGGTGGCACCGCCCAGGTCCAGCTTCCCAGGTAGTCTGGGGTGGTGGTACCGCCCAGATTAGGCGGTGGTATTGCCCTTGGGTAGAGTGCCTAGGCGGTGGCACCACTGGCTGGGCATTGGTATCGCCTAATACACTGACCGTGTTAGTGTGTTAGGTGGTAGTACTGCCAGACTGAGTAGTGGTACCGCCCAGTGTCAGAGTCAGACTAACGGTGGTACCGCTAGTGACAGGTAGTGGTACCGCCAGTGACAGGCGGTGGTACCGCCAGAACCCGGTAGACTCGGGATGGGATAGTTTTTGGCTTTAAGTTTGAATTAAATTGAAGCCTATAAAAACCCCTCCTATCCCAAGGTTGAAGCCACAAACACACTAAACTTAAAAGTAGGAAAACTCTATTAAAATTGTTCCTCTCCTCTAATCTTCACTTGGATTCAAAGAGAAGAGTGTTTTAGTACTTGTAAAGGTTACCTCCTAAGCCCGTCAAAAGAAGAGTACTATAAGGGAGTTGGTCCTCGCCCGTTGGAAGGATGATAGCTAGTGGAAAAGCCGGTGGCCTCAAGAGAAGAGGAATCGAGAGTGGACATAGTTTGTATGACCGAACCACTATAAAAATTCTGGTTTGCATTTCTATTATTGTTATTTACACTTCTGCTAACCATCTTCGCTTTACTTCTTCTATTTCTCCTTCTTATAATCGGATTTAAGTTTAAAGCATCATTCCTTTTATGGTTCAAATGAAACATTGCTTTTAATCGTACGAAGTTTTTCGAACTTGTTTAAATCATTAAAATTTGTCATCTTTATCTGCTACACTAATGCACCCCCCCCCTCTTAGTGCTGCTCTCGATCCTAACATTAATGACCTTTTGGTCCTTGTGGTGATAGAAATAATACCCATAAGTTTCCTTGAGGTATCCCACGTGTTGAATCTCGGATTTTGATGATGAAGTCAATTGATGAAATATTTATTCTAATCTATTTTGTCGAGATAAGTATGTAGAAATAACTACGATGGGATGAAAACATAAAGCGATTTACCAAGGTCAAGTCCGTCGGGTGTTCAAGGGAAGTATCAGAAGTCCGAGAAATCGTCGGAAGTGTTGCCGGAACCATCCAAGATCGAATCAGGGACTTGCCGAAGTTTTCGGAAGTTCGTCGCAAAGATCGTCGAAGGTTCGCGGAACTTACCGGGAAGATTCAGAAGCTAGCCGAAGACTCGTTGAGCTCGCCATACAATTCGGGAGTATGCTGGGAGTCCGCTGGAAGAAATCCGAGGGAAGTATCGGAAGTCCGCCGGAATCTCATCGTAAAGCTCGCCGGAAGTTGACTTGAAGAATGTCGGGTTAAATCACTTAGGATTATGTTTTAATTTAGTAGTTTGTACATGATTAGAGCAAGGATTTAGAAATAATCCTGTCTAGGGCTGGGGGGGGCTCCTCTGGGCCAAATGGGCTTTAAAGGCCCATTCGGCCTTTGAATGGGCTGCGGTTGAACCGCCCGGCCAGGCGGTGCCACCGCTCGGCTGAGTAGCACCGCCTGCCGCCAGAACTAGGCGGTAGCACCACTGGCCGGGGCGGCATCGCCTACTATATCGTCTGCCAGATCGACACAAAGTGTAGCACCGCCTTTGATAGGCGATTCCATCGCCTCTGACAAGCTGACATAGGGAAACTCAAAAAATTCAAATTTGGAGCCCAAATTTGAATCCATTTTGAGCATATAAATACCCCCCCTTTCTTAGCTGAAAGGGCACCCTTTTGAGAGATATAATCTTGAGTTAAAGTCTTTAAATAGCCTTGAAAAGTCTTATCTCTTGCTAAGTGTTCACCTCCTTCTTCTTCTTGAGAAATCTTGTAAGAGTGTGAACCTCTTGTAAAGGGTTGTAAAAGGGGTATTTGGTCCTTCACCTTCAAAGGATTTGCTAGTGGAAGTGCGGAGCCTCATCATGAAGGCTTCAAGAGTGGATGTAGTCATTTAACCGAACCACTATACATCATTGTGTTCATGAATGTGTGAGTGTTTACATTTTTGAATCATTTCATTACTTAGCTACAAATTGCTTAGTTCCTTGCTATTTCCTTTACTCAAGCAATTTCTTTTAAGTACTCTTTTGTCAAATCGAAATCTCCTACGAACTTATCTTTTTGTAAAATTAGTTTCAAAATTATGATTTTAATCCGCTGCACTAATTCACCCCTCCCCCCCCCCCCCCCCCCTTTTTAGTGCCTTTTTGATCCTAATAATTGGTATCAGAACAAGGTTTACTCTCATATTGGTTTAAACCCAAGAGAGATGGCCTACTCCGGTATGCAAGAGGGTCACTCCATTACTCGTCCGCCTATGTTTAATGGGTCGGATTATATGTATTGGAAGACTCATATGAGAATTTTTCTCATTTCTATAGATTTCGAACTTTGGAACATTGTTGAGAATGGTTTTGCAAAATCCTCTCTTCCGATGAGTGAATGGAATGAGTCGGAAAGGAAGATTTTTGCTCTCAATGCAAAGGTTATGAATGCCTTATTTTGTGCGCTTGATAAGAATGAGTTTAATCGGGTTTCTATTTGCGAATCGGCATTTGATATTTGGTGCACTCTTGAAATCACTCATGAAGGCACTAGCCGAGTGAAAGAGTCCAAAATCAACATTCTTGTGCATTCTTATGAACTTTTTCGGATGAAACCAAATGAGTCCATTGGAGACATGTACACCCACTTTACGGATGTCATCAATGGACTTGAAGCTCTTGGTAAAGGTTTTTCTAATTTTGAGTTGGTAACTAAAATTTTAAGATCCCTTCCAAAGAGTTGGGATCCAAAAGTAATGGCCATTCAAGAGGCCAAGGATCTTAAAGTATTTCCACTTGAAGAACTTATTGGGTCTCTAATGACCTACAAGATGACGTGTCATGCTCATGAAGAGCTTGAGAACCCCCTTCCAAAGAACAGGAAGGATATGGCACTTAGAACATAAGAAGACCACTTGAAAGGAACATCAAGTGATGAGGATAGTGACAATGACATTACACTTTTAATTCGAAAGTTTAAGAAATTTATAAGAAAGAACAAATTTAAAAATGAAACAAAAAATAAATTTGAACACAAAAAAGACCAAGTTATTTGCTACAAATGCAAGAAGCCGGGACACTTCAAGAATGAATGCCCTCAAGCCAAGAAGAAGCAATTCAAGAAGAAGAAAGTTTTGAAGGCCACGTGGGATGATTCAAGTGACTCCGAGGTTGAAGAAGCTAGCAACAAAGAGGAGGCCAACTTCGCGCTAATGGCATTAGGAGAAGAGGTTAGTGAGTTATTTAATAAAGAGTTATCTTTCGATAAACTTTCTATCACTTTTCATGAGTTATTTGATGAATGTAGAACTATTAGTAAGAAGTTCAATTTGCTTAAGAAAGAGCATGCTTTATTACAAAGTAAGTTCAATAGTCTCCAAACCCCTTCTCTACCCCCATGCTCTAAGTGTGAACACTTAGAAGTAACAAAAAGGGAGAACTTGCTACTCAAAGAGACCCTAAACAAGTTTAAGGTCGGTAGCAAGGGCTTGGACATGATCCTTGCTAACAAGGGTCACGTCGAAAATAGAAGTGGAATCAGATTTGTGAGTGGATCTCACCAAAATCCCACCACCTTCATTAAAGGTCCCACATTGCATATATCACCCTATTTGAAATATAATTTTTGTGGTAAAACGGGACATGTTGCTTACAAATGTCCATTCAAGAAAATTAGTCCACAAAAATTGATATGGGTTCCTAAAGGAACCATAAACAATTCAATGTTGAATTACAAATTAAGTAGATCAATTTGTAAGGCACCCAAAATCAAATGGATACCTAAAAACCATCCTCTTTTATAGACAAACTCATAAGCTAGGAGCAAGAAATGGTATCTTGATAGTGGATGCTCAAGGCACATGACCGGAGATCCATCTCATTTCTCTATGCTCACTAGCAAAGAAGAAGGGTATGTCACCTTCGGAGACAACAACAAGGGTAAAATCATTGGCAAGGGAACCATAGGTAACAAATCAAGTTTTTCAATTGATGATGTGTTACTAGTTGATGGTTTAAAATATAATCTTTTAAGCATTAGTCAATTATACGATAAAGGTTATGTTGTTAGATTTGAATCTAATGTTTGTATCATTGAAAAACCAAACAATGACATATCCATGATTGCTTTAAAACAAAACAATGTCTACACCATAAATATTGATGAATTAAGTAATGAAATATGTTTTTCAGTTTTGAATGATGATGCTTGGCTTTGGCATAGGAGATTAGGCCATGTAAGCATGAAACTAATTTCTAAGATTTCATCTAGAGAGTTAGTAAGAGGAATCCCAAACATGAAATTCGTTAAGGACAAGGTATGTGATGCATGTCAACTAGGAAAACAAATAAAAACTAGTTTCAAATCAAAAAATTAAATTAGCACCACTAGACCATTGCAATTGATCCATTTGGACTTATTTGGACCAATTGACATAACAAGCCTAGGAGGTAGCAAATATGCCTTTGTAATTGTGAATGACTATAGTAGATACACTTGGACCTATTTCTTGGCTCACAAAAGTGATTGTTTCAAATGTTTCTCTAAATTTTGTAAACTCACTCAAAATAAAAAAGGTTTTATGATTTCATCAATTCGAAATGATCACGGAGGTGAATTTCAAAATCATGACTTCCAAAATTTTTGTGAAATAAACGGATATAACCATAACTTCTCTACTCCAAGAAATCCACAACAAAATGTAGTGGAAAGAAAAAATAGAAGTTTGCAAGAAATGGCTAGAACCATGTTAAATGAATATAATTTGACAAAATATTTTTGGGCCGAAGCTGTGAATACGACTTGCTATGTTATGAATAGAGTTCTAGTAAGACCATCTCTATCTAAAACTCCATATGAATTATAGAATGATAAAAAATCCAATGTTTCTTATTTTAAAGTTTTTGGTTGTAAATGCTTTATTTTAAATGAAAAGGATGCCTTAGGAAAATTCGATGCAAAATCCAATGAAGGCATATTTCTTGGTTATTCTTCCGTTTCTAAGGCTTTTCGTGTTTTCAACAAAAGAACCTTAGTTATAGAAGAATCTATTCATGTGGTTTTTAATGAAATTTTTGAATTTAAGAAGAAAGATTTTGATGATGATTTTGGCTTTGATAATTTGAATTTGAATGAACCCTCTCCTCATAATGACAACTTAGATGCATCTTCTTCCCAAACTTCCTTACCCAAGGAATGGAAGTATGTAGATGCTCATCCCAAGGAGTTAATTATAGGAGATGCATTGAAAGGGGTTCAAACTCGCTCTTCTTTCAAAAATTTTTGTGCCCATGCCGCTTTTATTTCTCAAGTTGAACCAAAATGCATTGATGATGCCTTGAAAGATGATTCTTGGGTTATCGCAATGCAAGAAGAATTGAATCAATTTGAGAGGAATATTGTTCCTAGACCTAATGACCACTTAGTTATTGGTACTAAGTGGGTCTTTAGAAACAAGCAAGATGAATGTGGTATCGTGGTTAGAAACAAGGCTAGACTAGTAGCCAAAAGTTTCAACCAAGAAGAAGGTATCGATTACGAAGAGACCTTCGCTTTGGTGGCAAGATTAGAAGCTATTCGGATGCTCCTTGCCTATGCTAGTAGTAATGATTTCAAATTATTTCAAATGGATGTCAAAAGTGCATTCTTAAATGGTTTTATTTCCGAAGGAGTCTATGTCGAACATTATTTATTAAACATTTTGAAAATAATTTTTAAATGGTTGATACTACATTATTTATTAAACATTTTGAAAATAATTTTCTTATTGTTCAAATTTATGTTGATGATAGTATTTTTGGTTCTTCTAATAAATCACTATGTGAATCATTTGCCAAGAATATGAGTGATGAATTTGAGATGAGCCTAATGGGAGAACTAAATTTTTTTTAGGATTGCAAATTAAGCAACTAAGTGATGGTATATTTCTAAATCAATCAAAGTATACATTAGAATTATTAAAACGATTTAACATGGATGGATCAAAAGACATTAGCACTCCTATGAGCACCTCCACTAAGTTAGATATGGATGATAATTGAGAAAGTTTTGATCAAAAAATATATAGGGGTATAATAGGTAGCCTACTTTATCTCACTGCAACTAGACCTGACATCATGTTTAGTGTAGGGCTTTGTGCAAGATTCCAAGCTAATCCTAAGCTATCTCATTTCAAAGCTGTTAAAAGAATCCTTAGATATCTTAAAGGGACTCCGAATCTTAGATTATGGTATCCAAAATCCGATAACTTTGATTTGAAAGCTTATGCAGATGCGAATTTTGGTGGATGTAAAATAGATAGAAAAAGCACATTCAGAACATACCAATTTCTAGGACATGCACTTGTTTCTTGGACTTCCAAGAAACAAAATTCGATTGCACTATCTACGACAGAAGCCAAATATATAGCTGCAAGTGCATGCTATGCACAGGTTATTTGGATGAAAAATACACTAGAAGACTATGGTATTTATTTAAAAAATATTTCTATAAAATGTGATAACACGAGTGCTATCTGTCTAACTAAAAATCCAATTCAACACTCTCGAACCAAGCACATTGACATTAGGCATCATTTTATACATGATCATGTCTGTAGTAAAGATGTCACCCTTGAATTTATTGATACAAATCATCAATTAGCAGACATTTTTACAAAACCTTTAAATAAGGAACAATTTGATTTTATTAGAAGGGAATTAGGCTATTAAATTGTCCTAATAAGTGAGTTTTATTATATGAGATTTTTCTTTGAAATTTTGGTTTTCGTCGATTTGCTTTCCTCTCAGATTTCTTTTCGTCGATTTCTTCTTGACATCATCCCATCTCTGAAAACAAATTCAAAACAATTTTTTTTTAAATTCGTGCTACCGACGGTAGCACCGCCAGATCCGACGGTAGCACCGCCTGGGTAGTCGGACCCAGTGTAGAACACCTTTGGGGATAGTACCACCTGAACACCCCTTATAAAAGGGGTGAGTTAGACGAGAGACCTCTTCCTCACCTCCCTAATCCTCTCAAAACACTTCCAAGCCTTATTCTCTCCCTCTAAAAGCCTAAATAGGGGATTCTTTCCATGATTCAAGCCCTCTACCTCTCAAGGGAACAAAACTAAGGTAAAATCTAAAATTTTTCTCCTCTTTTTCTTACCTAGTTTAGTTCTTTCCTTTAAATCGATTATTGATCTATCCTCACTAGAAATGGCTCTTAAAAGATTGTCAAGAGACAAAGGGAAAGGGGTGGAGGTAGATTCATTTGACCAATCTTTGTTCAAATCAAAAGAAGCATCCCTTAGGTTTTCTGAACTTGTTTCTAGAACCATTCATAAAGGGAAATATGTTGATTTGAATAAATTAGGGAACCTTGAACCCATCATGTGGTTTGCTGACTTAGAGGTCTTACCAATTTTATAAATTGTTGAACCTATCTATCCATGCTTGTTTAAATTATTTTATGCTAATTTAAGCATGAATGAAGATGGCTTATCTACCTATCTTCTAGGAAATGAGATCCAAATATCTGATAGTATAATATGCTCCTTAATTGGAATTGTTGAAAAAGTGTTAGGATGCTATTTTAGAGGGAAATGGGACATGGACACAATCGGAGCCACCCACTCGGAAGCCTTAGAAACTGTCTTTGCAAATCCAAACTTAACAATAATTTCCAAGAGTTGTGAACATTTGTTGCCTTTTCAACTCTAAAATTTTACATCACATTCTTATAAGCGTTATCATTCCTAAATAGTTTCATCAAGATGAGATCAGTTTAGCCGAGTTGGGTACCATATATTGGATCATGACCAGACAGCATTATTGTTTTGGTTACCTAATCCGGCAACACATGATAGAAGTCAATTCTAAAGGGTTAATGTTACCATATGGAGGATTGATAACTAGATTGTTGCATGCCCATAATATTAGTATTCCACCTGATGAAGAAGTAGTACAAGTGGACAAATTTAACATCATTGACATGAAACTACTTAGGAGACTTAAGTGTACATTTGAGCATGGAATAGGGGTTAGACAACCTAGGAGAAGTGATATACATCCCCTACCAGTAGAACATCCTGAACCACCAGTCTTTAGGGGAAGTGAATCTCCTCCTCCTAATCCCGTTGATACAGCTCCATCAGTGCCAGCTTCAGCTCCACCTTCTGACGATCCGATCATGAGAGAATTAAATGAAGTTAAATTGCAGCAAATTAAAATTTTGAAGGAAATGCGAAAGATGAACCAAAAGATAGATCACATGTATAGGCACTTTGGCATTCTTCCAAAGGAGTAGTTCGTTGTATTTTCTATTTGAACGTTGTAAACTTTTATACAACTTTGACATCTATGTTGTATTATCTTTACTACATTTTCTTGGGCACTATGGAATGACATTCGGATTTCTGAATGATTTCTTTTCCCTCATTTGTGATATTATTTCGGATATCTTTTTTTTACATATCTTTCGATGATGCACTCATAATATTTTCGGTTTTCACTCGTATATGAATCCCTCTTTTCCTTTTTGTTGATGACAAAGGGGGAGAAATATGTGACAAGTGAATGCAATTGCCATGCGTTGATAGTTATATATATTTGCCATGCTTTACAAGTTATTGTAAGTTATATGCTTGAAATGCTTATTTAGGTTCTTGATATCATTTTTTTTATTGTGTATACTTCATTGATATCATTTGATACCTATTTATTTGACATCTTTTGCTTAATGATGAATGTCCATTCATCGACATTGTCATCATTAAGTAAACCATGAAGTTTTTCTTTCATATGTTGAATGATAAGTTAAACTTATCGTGTTGAATTTAAAGAAATTGAATTCAAACAATTGTTACTATCTATGGCATATAGATAGGGGGAGTTAAGAGTAACTCCATCATCAATTGATTGTCATCATCAAAAAGGGGGAGATTGTTGAATCTCGGATTTTGATGATGAAGTCAATTGGTGAAATATTTATTCTAATCTATTTTATCGAGATAAGTGTGCAGGAATAACTATGATAGGATGAAAACATAAAGCGATTTACCAAGGTCAAGTCTGTCGGGTGTTCGAGGGAAGTATCGGAAGTCCGAGAAATCATCGGAAGTGTTGCGAGAACCATCCAAAATCGAATCAGGAACTTGCCGAAGTTTTCGGAAGTTCATCGCAAAGATCATCGAAGGTTCGCGGAACTTACCGGGAAGATTTGGAAGCTAGTCGAAGACTCGTTGAGCTCGCCATAAATTCGGGAGTATGCTGGGAGTCTGCTGGAAGAAATCCGAGGGAAGTATCGGAAGTCCGCCGGAATCTCATCGTAAAGCTCGCCGGAAGTTGACTTGAAGAATGTCGGGTTAAATCACTTAGGATTATGTTTTAATTTAGTAGTTTGCATGTGATTAGAGCAAGGATTTAGAAATAATCCTGTCTAAATTTAGTAGGGGCCAACTGGGCTCCTACTGGGCCAAATTGGGCCTTAAACAGGGCCCATTCAGCCTTTGCTGAATGGGCCAGGCGGTTGAACCACCCAGCCTGAGGTGGTAGCACCGCCCTTGTCGCCAAACTAGGGCGGTAGCACCGCTTGGCTAGGGCGGTGGCACCGCCCCTACTGTGTCAGTCTGCCAGACTGAGATAGGCGGTAGCACCGCCTCTGATAGGCGGTTCCACCGCCTCTAATAGGCGATCCCACCGCCTCTAATAGGCGGTCCCACCGCCTCTGACAGGCTGACACCGGGAAACTCAAAAAATTCAAATTTGGAGCCCAAATTTGAATATATTTTGAGCCTATAAATACCCCCACCCCCTTTCTCAATTGAAAGGGCACCCTTTTGAGAGATATAATCTTGAGTTAAAGTCTTTAAATAGCCTTGAAAAGTCTTGTCTCTTGCTAAGTGTTCACCTCCTTCTTCTTCTTGAGAAATCTTGTAAGAGTGTGAACCTCTTGTAAAGGGTTGTAAAAGGGGTATTTGGTCCTTCCCCTTCAAAGGATTTGCTAGTAGAAGTGCGGAGCCTCATCGTGAAGGCTTCAAGAGTGAATGTAGGTCATTTGATCGAACCACTATACATCATTGTGTTCATGAATGTGTGAGTGTTTACATTTTTGAATCATTTCATTACTTAGCTACAAATTGCGTAGTTCCTTGCTATTTCCTTTGCTCAAGCAATTTCTTTCAAGTACTCTTTTGTCAAATCGAAATCTTCCTATAAACTTGTCTTTTTGTAAAATTGGTTTCAAAATTACAATTTTAATCCGCTGCACTAATTCACCCCTCCCCCCCCCCCTCTTAGTGCCTTTTCGATCCTAACACCACGAACTTACACTGTTCTATCTTGGATTTCAACTTATCGGGATTGTGTCTCTTAACATGGGCATGGCAGCCCCAAATCTTAATAACCTTAAGATCAGATTTCTTCCCTTTCCATATCTCATATGGTGTAGACACTAGCAACTTAATTGGAACTTTGTTTAGAAGGTAAGCTATGGACTCTAGGGCATATCCCCAGAATGAGATAGGTAGGTCGATGAAAATCATCATGGACTGCACCATGTCTAATAGGGTTTGATTCCTCCTTTTGGATACACCATTAAGTTAGGGTGTATAAGGAGGTGTCCATTGGGATAGAATCTCATAGTCTTTGAGGAACTAGGTGAACTCTGTACTCAAATACTCACCTCCTCGATCTGATCAAAGGGTCTTAATTCAAGTATGAACCTCTACTTCATTCTTATACTCCCTGAATTTCTCGAAGCCTTCGAACTTGTACTTCATCAAGTACATGTGTCCGTACCTAGAGAAATCATCAGTGAAAATAATGAAGTAGAAGTTACCACCTATAGCCTGAGTTGACATGTGGCCATATACATCACTATGTATGAGTTCCAACAACTCAGTGGCTCTCTCTCTCTAGTTCTACTAAATGGAGATTTGGTCATCTTTCTCTAAAGGCAAGGTTCGTAAGTCACATATGACTTATAGTTAAATAGATCTAGATATCTATCTATCAGCAACTTTTGAATCCTTCCCTCACAAATATAACCTAGCCTACAATATCATAGATGTGCATTGTTCACCTCATCTCATTTCCTCTTAGACACACTTATTCATGATATGTGGAGCAGTGTCTAGCATAATCAAACCATTATGCAATGTTCCTCTCTTAGTGATCTCATCATCCTTAATAATTGAACAACTATTATTCTCAAAGACTACTTTATAATCATTCAATGTTAAACATGAAATAGAAATAATATTTTTGATGATAGAGAGAACAAAATAACATGCATCTAATGCAATAGCAGCTCCACCAAGCAGATGTAGGGTGACCTCGCTAATAGCAATAGCAGCTCTAACTTCATTACCCATCTTGAGGTCCATCTTGCCTCTCATCAATCTCCTAGGTCTTACCAGAACTTGCAACGAATTGTAAATATGATAAACACTATCAGTATCCAATACCTATGTGTTATTATATGAGTCTGACAAATAGAGACTAATCATGAATGCATATCTGAAGCTTCTTTAAGCTTCTATTTTGCCTTCTATGTAATGTACTCTTTGTAGTTCCTCTTTAATGCTCGTCTTTGCCATTATAGAAGCACTGGCTTTTGTCCTTCGTTGGATCCTTAGCAACCTTTACCTTACCCAGTCTGCCCTTATCCTTGCCCTTCTCAAGGGAATTCTCTATCTTTCTTTTCTTTCTGGTTTTATCATTATAGAGAATTGTGAAAAGGAATCTAGTAGGGACTGAAGCACAAGATCCACACACAGGTTATCCTCTAGGATCATTCCTAGACCTGTGGGTTTCTTTATCCACTCAATCATCTTTAAGGATATGGTTTTGAACCAATGTCCCCTCAATAATCCTAGCGCAGAAGAGACTCTTCGATATCTCATATCATTGAGTTCTTCCTATTCCTCAAACAATTTATGGAGATATAAGAGTATAGATCTAGCATCCATCTTTTCATATTATCTTAGTAACTCAAGAGTCATGGAGCCTAACATATAATACTGAGCAAGAGTGAAATCATCTATATACTTCACATAGCAAGTAATCTCATCCTCGCTTGCCTCTTCCTTAGGCGTAAGCATCATTATATCAAGGACATACGTAATTTTCTCCATTGTGAGAACTATCAGGTTACAGAGCCAATCTGTATAATTTAGACCAATGAGGCGGTTGGCATCAAATATGCCACAAAGAGAGTCTAATAGTGACATTTTCTAAAAAATAAAGGTGCAGCAAAAATAAATAACATGTAGATTTCATAGAAATATAAATGATCAAGATATGGACTTCTATCTTGATGCACTCCCACTATTTTTCTAGCAAGTCAGCGACACCCTCAGCACGTGAAATGAGAGTCTCCGGCAAACTTCTAGTGAGGATCGAGATCCAATCAGCATCTTAGTATAACCTCGAGGGACTCAACCAATCACACTAAGCCCAAAAGGTAGGCAACTCTTGCCGATCACAACTCCTTGTGATTCTCGTCCTATTCGACCTCCGAACCACCATGGCCTCTGTCAGGTTCGGAGCGGCACTAAGAGGGGGGGGTGAATTAGTGCAGTGGATTAAAGTTAGAAAGTTTAAAAAATGATTCTGGAAATTCGTATAGGAACTTGATTCAACGAAAGAGACTTTAACTTGAAATGATTCAGTAAAATGAAATAGATGGTAGGGAGAAGAAATTCGATCAATTTGTAGCTAAGAAATTTGCGATGCAGAAATTTAAACACTCACAACCAATGAACGCAGCGATGTATAGTAGTTCAGTCAAATGACCTACATCCACTCTTGAAGCCTCCTCCAATGAGGCTCCCAACTTCCACTACCAAGTCTCTTGAAGGGGAAGGACCAAACACCCCTTTACAGCCTTTTACAAGAGGTTCCCTCTCTTTACAGAATTTTTACAAGGAGAAGAAAAGAGGTGAGCACTTGAGCAATTGAAAGTAGGAATTTGTTATAGCTTAGACTCGATTCTAGCACTGCAAAAGGTGCTCTACGAGCTAGAAGTAAAGGGGTATTTATAGACTCTTTTGGGATTCAAAAATGGCACTCAAAAGAGTCCCATCCCGAATTTTCGGGGTGTAGGCGGTACAACCGCCTGGCACTAGCGGTACTACCACCTAACACAGGTGGTTGCAACCACCTGTAAGGCGGTACCACCACCTACCTGGGGTGGTGCCACCGCCTGGCCTTTGGCCATCTGGCGATGCCACCGCCTGGGTCTGGCGATGCCACCGCCAGACCTTCCTAGATGCTGTGTGGGCCTAAATTTCAGCCCAACATAGCCCCTTAAAGGCCCAGTTGGCCCATTACAGGTTTAGACAGGATTAACACCTAGTCTATACCCTAATCAAGTGCTAACTATGAACATAAAGCTAAATTAAACCGACATCATCAAGTTATTTTCCGAAGAGCTTTCCGGCGATCTTCCAACGGACTTCCGATACTCCCTCAGATTTCTTCCGACGGACTCCTAGCAGGCTCCCGAATTCTATGGTGAGTTCAACGAGTCTTTGGCAGCCTTCTGAACCTTCTCGGTAATCTCCGCGAACCTCCGACAATCTTTCTGGCAAACTTCCGAAACCTTCGGCAAGTCTCCGATTTCATCTCGGTTGGCTCTGGCAGCACTTCCGATGATTCTTCGGACTTCCGGTGGACTCTTGAACTTCCAGCAACTTGTTTCTGGTAATTTGCTTTATGTTTATCATAGTTAATCCTGCACACTTATCTCAGAAATGGATTAGATCAAATAACCATCAATTGACTTCATCATCAAAATCCGAGATTCAACAATCTCCCCCTTTTTTATGATGACAATCAATTGATGACGGAGTTATTCTTAACTCCCCCTATCTATATGTCATATAATGAGAAAGTAAAAACATTTGAATTCAATCTCTTGAATTCAAGCCAAAACCTTTAAGTTTCATCCGTTGAACTTATCATTAATGTTCAACAAGTATGAGGTTTCATTCATAAAAAAATATCAACGCATGACATTAATTTCAAGTCGAAGGATGATAAACATTTATCACTTCGACAAAAGATACCAATAATTTAAAATTACAACAAGGATCTCATGATTGAAAAGTGTGATATCATATTGGATATATCATGAGATGAAAGCTTATCATGTCATTCGAAAGATGCCATTTGATAAACATGATATAGTAAGAATTCAAACTTTAAATTTCAAAATGTGATGCATGTGATGTATTGCAGTACTAAAAAGTTCATTGTGATGCTTTTTAAGGATTGCAACCTGTTTTTGACATAAAGCATGGCAAGAGCAATTGAATTACAAAATTAAATCTTATGAAACATTTTTTCATTACACTTTATTTATCAAGTCATCAAATTATTTTGCATTCAACAAGTCAACAATTTTACATTTTTCTCCCCCTTTGTCATCAACAAAAAGGAGGTGATTAAAGTATATAATAGAAACTTGATACCAAAAGTAGGTGATTAAATCATAATGCCAAAATATGTCATTCTCAATAGACAAATCTGAAAAGTATTTTGATCATTTTTATTCATGCTTATGAAATCCGAAAAATGATCATTGAGGCGAAAATGGATAAGAATTTTAGGTGATCGTTCATGATTCAAGACAAAAAAAAATCCAAGCATAAGCATAAAGCCAATGGATGCATCACTTGTCATTTGTGAAGGGAGAAGATATCATAAACATAAAGCCAATGATCAAACATGTTCAAAAAAAAAAAAAGAGAGAGATATCAAAATTCATGATGAGATTCAACTTGTCATTTATGAAGAGAGAAGATCATAAAACCTTGAGTCATAACAATTAGCACATGAATAAAATTTTAAATAAACATTTAAGAACTTGATTTTTATGCAGAATTCATGACATTGATCTATACATATGTCAAGTTTCATATTTAAATTATATAATCTATTTAGTCATCACAAAGGAGAGTATGATGTTATATATGCATCATCAAAAGACATAATCTTTATTGAAGGGCATGATGTTAAGAAAAATGAGAATATTAAAACCAAAGTTGAAATAGTTTTATCAACATGAAGGCTTCATCATCTTTTAATCATTCAAAACATCATCATGAAGGCTTCATCAGAAATATTTATTGAAACATTTCAATCGAAGGATGAGTTCTTCATTCAAAACAAAATATTAAGATCAATGATTAAAAATGAAAGTTTCATTATATCATTTGAAAGTCCGAATGGATAATATAATGGTGAAACTATCAAAACCAAAGTTTAAATATTTTGGAAAACAAACATACACTTTTATACATTAGGACAAATTTAGCATGTCTAATTCTCTTCTAATGAAGTCAAATTGTTCTTCATTTAGTGGTTTTGTGAAGATGTCTGATAATTAGTGTTTTGTATCAATAAATTCTAAAGTGACATCATTATTATTGACATGATCTCGTATAAAGTGATGCCTAATATCAATGTGCTTAGTTCTTGAGTATTGAATGGAATTTTTGGTTAGACAAATAGCACTTGTATTATCGCATTTTATGGAAATATTTTTTAAATTAATTCCATAGTCTTCTAAAGTGTTTTTCATCTAAATAACTTGTGCACAACATGCACTTGCAGCTATGTATTCGGCTTCCGCCGTAGATAGTGCAACCGAATTTGGTTTCTTGGAGGTCCAAGAAACAAGTGCATATCCTAGAAATTAACATGTTCCGGATGTGCTTTTTCTATTTATTCTACATCCACCAAAATCGGCATCTGCATAAGCTTTTAACTCAAAGTTATCAGATTTTGGAAACCATAATCCTAGATTAGGAGTTCCTTTAAGATACCTAAGGATTCTTTTAACAACTTTAAGGTGAGATAACTTAGGATTAGCTTGGAATCTTGCACATAGACCTACACTAAACATGATATCCGGTCTAGTTGCAGTAAGATAGAGTAAGCCACCTATCATTCCCCTATATGTTTTTTAATCAAAGTTTTCTCCATTTTCATCCAAGTCTAACTTGGTGGAAGTACTCATTGGAGTGTTGATGGCTTTAGAACTATCCATGTTAAATCATTTTAATAATTCTAATATATACTTTGTTTGATTAATAAATGTATCATCACTAAGTTGTTTAATTTGTAATCCTAAAAAAAAGTTTAACTCACCCATTAGGCTCATTTCAAATTCATGACTCATAGACTTAGCAAATGATTCACATTATGATTCATCCGAAGAACCAAAAATAATATCATCAACATAAATTTGAACAATAAGAAAATTATTTTTAAAATGTTTAATAAACAATGTAGTATCAACCTTACCTTTAGTAAAATTATTTGAAATCAAGAAAGAACTAAGCCTCTTATACCAAGCCCTAGGGGCTTGTTTCAATCCATAGAGAGCCTTAGTTAGTTTAAAAACATGATTGGGAAGAAGAGAGTTTTCAAATCTGGGTGGTTGTTCAACATACACTTCTTCGAAAATAAAGCCATTCAAAAAAGCACTTTTGATATCCATTTGAAAAGGCTTAAAGTTATTACTACTAGCATAGGCAAGGAGCATCCTAATGGCTTCTAATCTAGCCACAGGAGCAAAGGTTTTTTCGTAATCGATACCTTCTTCTTAGTTGAAATCTTTGGCCACTAATCTAGCCTTGTTTCTAACCACGATACCATATTCATCTTGCTTGTTTCTAAAGACCCATTTAGTACCAATAACTAAATGGTCACAAGGTCTAGGAACAAGCTTCCACACCTCATTTCTCTCAAATTGGTTTAATTCTTCTTGCATTGCGATAACCCAAGAATTATCTTTCAAGGCTTCGTCAATACTTTTAGGCTCAATTTGAGAAAGAAAAGTGGCATAAGCACAAAAATTTTTAAAAGAGAAACGAGTTTGAACCCCTTTCGATGTGTCTTCTACAATTAGCTCCTTAGGATGGGCATCTACATACTTCCATTCCTTAGATAAGGAAAATTCGAAAGAAGATACTTCCAAATTGCTATTTTGAGGAGAGGGTTTATTTAAATTCAAATTATCAAAACTGAAATCATCATTAAGATCATTTTTCTTAATTTTGAAAACTTCATTAAAAACCACATGAATAGACTCTTCTATAACTAAGATTCTTTTGTTAAAAACACAAAAAGCTTTAGAAACGGAAGAGTAGCCAAGAAAGATGCCTTTATCGGATTTAGCATCGAATTTTCCTAAGGCATCCTTTTCATTTAAAATAAAGCATTTGCAATCAAAAACTTTAAAGTAAGAAACATTAGGTTTTTTGTTATTCCATAATTCATAAGGAGTCTTAGATAGAGATGGTCTTACTAGAACCCTATTCATGACATAGCAAGCCATATTTACGGCTTCGGCCCAAAAATATTTGGGTAAACTATGTTCATTTAACATGGTTCTTGCCATTTCTTGTAAATTTCTATTCTTTCTTTCTACTACTCCATTTTGTTGAGGATTCCTTGGAGTAGAGAAGTTATGGTTATACCCATTTGATTCGCAAAAAGTTTGGAAGTCACGGTTTTGGAATTTACCACCGTGATCACTCCGAATTGATGAAATCATGAAACCCTTTTCATTTTGAGTGAGTTTACAAAATTTAGAAAAATATTTAAAACAATCACTTTTGTGAGTCAAGAAATAGGTCCATGTAAATCTACTATAGTCATCTACAATCACAAAGGCATATTTGCTACCTCCTAGGCTTGTTGTGTTAATTGGTCCAAATAAATCCATATGGATCAATTATAATGGTCTAAAGGTACTTATTTGATTTTTTAGCTTTAAGCTAGTTTTAATCTGCTTTCCTAGTTGACAAGCATCACATACTTTATCTTTAATGAACTTAATCTTGGGAATGCCTCTTACAAGGTTTTTAGATGTGATTTGAAATATTAGTTTCATGCTAGCATGACCTAATCTTCTATGCCAAAGCCAAGCATCATCATTCAAAGCCGAAAAACATATTTCACTACTAAGGTCATCAAGGTTAATAGTGTAGACGTTATTTTGCTTGATTGCAATTATAGATGAGTTGTTGTGTGGTTTTTCGATGATACAAGCATTAGATTCAAATCTTACAATATAACCATTATCACATAATTGACTAATGCTCAAGAGATTATGTTTTAAACCATCTACTAATAACACATTATCAATTGAAAAGGTTAATTTGTTACCTATAGTACCCTTGCCAATGATTTTACCCTTGTTGTTGTCTCCAAAGGTGACAAACCCTTCGTCTTAGCTAGAGAGCTTAGAGAATTGAGATGGATCTCTGGTCATGTGCCTTAAGCATCCACTATCAAGGTACCATCTCTTGCTACTAGCTTGAGTGGGTGTTTTTGTCTACAAGAAAGGATGGTTTTTTAGGTACCCATTTTGACTTGGGTGCCTCAAACACTGATCTACTAAATTTATTATTATTCAATGAGTTCCTAATTGATCCTTTAGGAACCCATACTAAATTATGTGGGCTAAGTTTCCTATATAGACATTTATAAATAACATGTCCAAATTTATAACAAAAATTATATTTTAAATGAGAGGATATATGTAATGTTGGCTCTTTAACGAAGGTGATTTAAGTTCAGTGAGATCCACTCACAAATCCAATTCCACATCTATTTCTGACGTGACCCTTATTTGCAAGGATCATGTCTAAGCTCTTGCAACCGACCTTAAACTTGTTTAGGGTCTCTTTGAGTAGCAAGTTCTCCTTTTTGATTGTTTCTAAGTGATCACACTTAGAGCATGGAAGTAGAGGGAGAGAATCATGCTCAAGACTCTTAAATTTATCTAGCAATAAAGCATGTTCCTTTTTTAAAGAATTGAATCTTTTTGTAACAGTTCTACATTCATCAAATAATTCATAGAAAGCAATTAAAAGCTCATCAAAAGATAAATCTTCATTAAGTAAATCACTTACCTCTTCTCCCAAAGCCATTAGAGCAAAGTTGGCCTCCTCTTTGATACTTGCTTCTTCATCCTTGGAGTCACTCGAGTCATCCCATATAGCCTTCAATGCCTTCTTCTTCTTGATTTACTTCTTCTTGGCTTGGGGGCATTCATTTTTGAAGTGCCCCAGCTTCTTGCATTCATAACATATGACTTGGTCCTTTTTTAGTTCAAGTTTATTTTTGAATTCATTTTTAAATTTAACTTTTTTAATGAATTTTTAAAATTTTCTAGTTAAGAGTGCAATGTCTTCGTCAAAGTCCTCATCACTTGATGTTCCTTTCAAGTGGTCTTCTTGAGTTCTTAATATCATATCCTTCCTGTTCTTTTAAAGGGAGTTCTCTAGCTCATCATGAGCATGGCATGTCATTTCATAGGTCATTAAAGACCCTATGAGTTCTTCGATAGGAAAATTTTTAAGGTCCTTAGCCTCTTGAATAGCCGTAACCTTTGGATCCCAACTTTTAGGAAGGGATCTTAAAATTTTTGTTACTAGTTCAAAATTCAAAAAATCTTTACCAAGTGCCTTGAGTCCATTGATGACATCCGTAAAGCGGGTGTACATGTCTCCGATGGACTCACTTGGTTTCATTCGAAAAAATTCGTAAGAATCCACAAGAATATTGATTTTGGACTCTTTCACTCGGCTAGTGCCTTCATGAGTGATCTCAAGAGTATGCCAAATATCAAAAGCTGATTCACAAATCGATAAGTGATTAAATTCGTTTTTGTCTAGTGCACAAAACAAAGCATTCATAGCCTTTGCGTTTAAAGCAAAAACCTTCTTTTCCGACTCATTCCATTCGCTCATCGAAAGAGAAGATTTTTTAAAACCATTTTCAACGATATTCCAAAGCTGAAAATCCATAGAAATAAGAAAGATCCTCATACGAGTCTTCCAATATGTATAATCCAACCCATTAAACATAGGCAGACGAGTAATGGAGTGACCCTCTTATATGCCGGAATAGGCCATCTCTCTTGGGTTTTAAACCAAATATGAGAGTGAACCTCGCTCTGATACCAATTGTCAGGTTCGGAGCAGCACTAAGAGGGGGTGAATTAGTGCAGCGGACTAAAGTTAGAAAGTTTGAAAAACGATTCTGGAAATTAGTATAGGAACTTGATTCAACGAAAGAGACTTTAACTTGAAATGATTCAATTAAATGAAATAGAAGGTAGGGAGAAGAAATTTGATCAATTTGTAGCTAAGAAATTTACGATGCAGAAATTTAAACACTCATAACCAATGAACGCAGCGATGTATAGTGGTTCAGTCAAATGACTTATATCCACTCTTGAAGCCTCCTCCAATGAGGCTCCCAACTTTCACTACCAAGACTCTTGAAGGGGAAGGACCAAACACCCCTTTACAGCCTTTTACAAGAGGTTCCCTCTCTTTACAGAATTTTTACAAGGAGAAGAAAAGAGATGAACACTTGAGCAATTGAAAGCAGGAATTTGCTATAGCTTAGACTCGATTCTAGCACTACAAAAGGTGCTCTACCAGCTAGAAGTAAAGGGATATAAATAGACTCTTTTGGGATTTAAAAATGGTGCTCAAAAGAGTCCCATCCTAAATTTCCGGGGTGCAGGCGGTACAACCGCCTAGCACTGGCAGTACTACTTCCAGACATAGGTTGTTGCAACCACCTGTCAGGTGGTACCACCGCTTGACACTAGCAGTACTACCGCCTGACACAGGTGGTTACAACCACCTGTCAAGTGGTACCACCGCCGGCCTAGGGCGGTGCCACCGCCAGACCTTCCTAGATGCTGTGTGGGCCTAAATTTCGGCCCAACACAGCCCCTTAAAGGCCCAGTTGGCCCATTACAGGTTTAGACAAGATTAACACCTAGTCTATACCCTAATCAAGTGCTAACTATGAACTTAAAGCTAAATTAAACCGACATCGTCAAGTTTTTTTCCGAAGAGCTTTTCGGCGATCTTCCAGCGGACTTCCAATACTCCCTCAGATTTCTTCCGGCGGACTCCCAACAGGCTCCCAGATTCTATGGCGAGTTCAACGAGTCTTTGACAGCCTTCTGAACCTTCTCGGTGATCTCTGTGAACCTTCAACAATCTTTCTAGCAAACTTCGAAAACCTTCAACAAGTCTCCGATTTCATCTCGGTTGGCTCCGGCAGCACTTCCGATGATTCTTCGGACTTCCGATGGACTCTTAAACTTCCAGCGACTTGTCTCCAATAATTTGCTTTATGTTTATCATAGTTAATCCTGCACACTTATCTCAGAAATGGATTAGATCAAATAACCATCAATTGACTTCATCATCAAAATCTGAGATTCAACAGCCTCGAGGGACTCGACCAACCATAATGTTCGGTTAAGTCATCACCATCGTTACAAGATGAGTCTGATTCGATGATACACCTTCGAGGGACTCGACCAAGCATACCATGTCCTCAAGTCACCGGTGACATCTCTATGTCGTAGATAAGATTACGAATTGTGATATAGTTGAGTCTCGAGGGACTCGACCAACTCAACCTACACCGAGAATCAGTTCCTACCTATAACGATAGAAGGCCACGTGAGTCAATCTAATTGCCTCACGTTTACCAACTTAATATTATCGAGAAAGGTGATTTTTTATTTGATCTCCTAATATAGCATGTCACACACGTATATATTTAATATATATCTACATCACATGCAAATATATATATATATATATATATATATATATATATATATATATATATATCTAGTAGGTGTATAAGCAATCATATACCACATGAGCAATCACCCTAGATGATCATGAACCATATTCTAATGTGATCAAGCCTAAGTTAGTAGGCCCAATCACTCACATCAAGATCTATGTGTGCATTGTTGAATCTCAGATTTTGATGATGAAGTCAATTGATAGTTATTTGATCTAATCCATTTTTGAGATAAGTGTGCAGGATTAACTATGATAGAGCAAATTACCGGAGTCAAGTTGTTGGAAGTTCAAGAGTCCACTGGAAGTCCGAAGGATCATCAAAAGTGTTGCCGGAGCCAACCGAGATGAAATCGAGGACTTGCCGAAGGTTTTGGAAGTTCGCCGGAAAGATCGTCGGAGGTTCGTGGAGATCACCGAGAAGGTTCGAAAGGGTGTCAAAGACTCGTTGAACTCGCCATAGAATCCGGGAGCCTGTTGGGAGTCCGCCGGAAGGAATCTAAGGGAGTGTCAAAAGTCCACCGGAAGATCGCCAGAAAGCTCTTCGGAAGATAACTTGATGGTGTCGGTTAAATTTGGCTTTAAAAGTTCATAGTTAGCACTTAATTAGGATATAGACTAGGTGTTAATCCTGTCTAGACCTATATTGGGCCAATTGAGCCTTTAATGGGCTATATTGGGCCGAAGGTTAGGCCCATACAGTTTTTGGCAAGGGCAGGCGGTAGCACCGTCGGACCAAGGCGGTAGCACCACTTGTTGACCAGAGGCCAGGCGGTAGCACCGCCCCAAGCAGGTGGTGGTACCGCCTGATAGGTGGTTGCAACCACCTGTGTCAGGCGATAGTACCGCCAGTGCCAGGCGGTAGTACCGCCAGCACACTGACACACACAAAGGTGTGTCAGGCAGTAGTACCACCAGTGCCAAGCGGTAGTACCGCCTATAGTCCAAAATTTCGGACGAGACCTCTTTGAGCGGGATTTTTGAATCCTAAAAAGCAATATAAATACCCCTTTACTCCTAGCTGGTTGAGGGATCTTTGCAATGTTAGAATTGAGTCTAAGCTATAGCAAATTTCTGCTTTCATTTGCTTAAGTGTTCTCCTCCTTTCTTCTCCTTGTAAAAATCCTGTAAAGAAAGGGAACCTCTTATAAAAGGCTATAAAGGGGTGTTTGGTCCTTCCCCTTCAAGAGACTTGGTAGTGGAAGTTGGGAGCCTCATTGGAGGAGGCTTCAAGAGTGGACGTAGGTCATTTGACCAAACCACTATACATCGCTACGTTTACTTGCTGTGTGAGTACTTAAAATTCTGCATCGTAAATTTCTTAAGCTGCAAACTGATCGGATTTCTTCTCCCTACTTCCAATTTCATTTACCTAAATATTTTCAAGTTAAAGTCTCTTTTGCTGAATCAAGTTCTTAAGCAAATCTCTGGAATCGATTTTTAAGCTTTATTCAGTTTCATCCGCTATACTAATTCACCCCCCCCTTCTTAGTGCCACTCTGAACCTAACAATTGGTATCAGAGCGAGGTTCACTCTCATATTTGGTTTAAAACCCAAGAGAGATGGCCTTTTCTGGCATGCAAGAGGGTCACTCCATTACTCGTCCACCTATGTTTAATGGGTCGGATTATACGTATTGAAAGACTCGTATAAGGATTTTTCTTATTTCTATGGATTTTGAGCTTTGGAATATCGTTGAAAATGGGTTTCAAAAATCTTCTCTTCTGATGAGCGAATGGAATGAGTCGGAGAAGAAGGTGTTTGCTTTAAATGCCAAGGCTATGAATGCCTTGTTTTGTGTACTAGATAAAAACAAATTTAATCACATATCAATTTGTGAATCGGCTTTTGATATTTGGCGAACTCTTGAGATCACTCATGAAGGCACTAGCCGAGTGAAAGAGTCCAAAATCAACATTCTTGTACATTCTTACGAGCTTTTTCGAATGAAACCAAGTGAGTCCATTGGAGACATGTACACCCGCTTTATGGATATCATCAATGGACTCAAGACACTTGGTAAAGATTTTTCTAATTTTGAATTAATAATAAAAATTTTAAGATCCCTTCCGAAATGTTAGGATCCAAAGGTTACGGCCATTCAAGAGGCCAATGACCTTAAGACTTTTCCTATCGAAGAACTCATAGGGTCTTTAATGACCTATGAAATGACATGTCATGCTCATAATGAGCTAGAGAACCCCCTTCCAAAGAACAGAAAGGATATGGCATTAAGAACTCAAGAAGACCATTTGAAAGGAACATCAAGTGATGAGGACTTTGATGAGGACATTGCACTCTTAACTAGAAAATTTAAAAAATTCATTAAAAAGGGAAAATTTAAAAATGAATTCAAGAACAAACTTGAATCAAAAAAGGACCAAGTCATATGTTATGAATGCAAGAAGCCGAGGCACTTCAAAAATGAATGCCCCCAAGCCAAGAAGAAGCAACTCAAGAAGAAGAAGACATTAAAGGCTACATGGGATGACTCGAGTGATTCCGAGGATGAAGAAGCAAGCATCAAAGAGGAGGCCAACTTTGCTCTAATGGCTTTGGGAGAAGAGGTAAGTGATTTACTTAATGAAGATTTATCTTTCGATGAGCTTTTAATTGCTTTCTATGAATTATTTGATGAATGTAGAACTGTTACAAAAAGCTTCAATTCTTTAAAAAAGGAACATGCTTTATTACTAGATAAGTTTAAGAGTCTTAAGCATGATTCTCTCCCTTTGCTCCCATGCTCTAAGTGTAATCACTTAGAAGCAATCGAAAAGGAGAACTTGCTACTCAAAAAGACCTTAAATAAGTTTAAGATTGGTAGCAAGAGCTTAGACATGATCCTTGCTAACAAGGGACATGTCAGAAATAGATGTGGAATTGGATTCGTAAGTGGATCTCACCGAACTCAAACCACATTCATTAAAGGGCCAACATTACATGTATCCTCTCATTTGAAATGTAATTTTTGTTACAAATCTGGACATGTTGTTTACAAATATCCATATAGGAAACTTAGCCCAAATAAATTAGTATGGGTTCCTAAAGGATCAATTAAGAACTCATTGAATAATGATAAATTTAGTAGATCAGTTTTTGAGGCACCCAAGTCAAAATAAGTACCTAAAAACTATCCTTTTTTGTAGACAAAAACAACCACACAAGCTATGAGCAAGAGATGGTACCTTGATAGTGGATGCTCAAGGCACATGACCAGAGATCCATCTCAATTCTCTAAGCTCTCTAGCCAAGACGAAGGGTTTGTCACCTTCGGAGACAACAACAAGGGTAAAATCATTGGCAAGGGTACTATAGGTAACAAATCAACCTTTTCAATTGATAATGTGTTATTGGTAGATGGTTTAAAACATAATCTCTTGAGAATTAGTCAATTATATGATAATGGTTATATTGTAAGATTTGAATCTAATGCTTGCATCGTCGAAAAACCACACAACAATACATCTATAATTGCAATCAAGCAAAATAATGTCTACACTATTAATCTTGATGATCTTAGTAGTGAAATATGTTTTTCGGCTTTGAATGATGATGCTTGCTTTGGCATAGAAGATTAGGTCATGCTAGCATGAAACTAATCTCTCAAATCATATCTAAAAACCTTGTAAGAGGCATTCCTAAGGTTAAGTTCATTAAAGATAAAGTATGTGATGCTTGTCAACTAGGGAAACAAATCAAAACTAGCTTCAAGCCAAAAAATCAAATAAGTACCTCTAGACCATTATAATTGATCCATATAGATTTGTTTGGACCAATTGACACAACAAGCCTAGGAGGTAACAAATATGTCTTTGTGATTGTAGATGACTATAGTAGATTCACGTGGACCTATTTCTTAGCTCACAAAAGTGATTCTTTTAAATGTTTCTCTAAATTCTGTAAACTTACTTAAAATGAAAAGGGTTTTATGATTTCATCAATTCGGAGTGATCACAATGGTGAATTCCAAAACTGTGACTTTCAAAATTTTTATGAATCAAATGGGTATAACCACAACTTCTCTACTCTAAGAAATCCTTAACAAAATGGAGCAGTAGAAAGAAAAAATAGAAATTTATAAGAAATGGCAAGAACCATGTTAAATGAACATAGTTTACCCAAATATTTTTGGGCCGAAGCCGTTAATACGGCTTGCTATGTCATGAATAGGGTTCTAATAAGACCATCTCTATCCAAGACTCCTTATGAATTATGGAATGACAAAAAACCTAATGTTTCTTACTTTAAAGTTTTTGATTACAAATACTTTATTTTAAATGAAAAGGATGCTTTAGGAAAATTCGATGCTAAATCTGATGAAGGCATCTTTCTTGGCTACTCTTCTGTTTCCAAAGCTTTTTGTATTTTTAATAAAAGAACATTAGTTATAAAAGAGTCTATTCATGTAGTTTTTAATGAAATTTCTGAATTTAAGAAAAAAAATTTTGATGATGATTTTGGTTTTGATAATTTGAATTTAAATGAACCCTCTCCTCAAAATAGCAACTTGGAAGCATCTTCTTTCGAATTCTCCTTACCTAAGGAATGGAAGTATGTAGATGCCCATCCCAAGGAGTTAATCATAGGAGACACATCGAAAGGGGTTCAAACACGTTCTTCATTTAAAAATTTTTGTACTCATGCCGCTTTTCTTTCTTAAATTGAGCCTAAAAGCATTGACGAAGCCTTCTTGGGTTATCGTAATGCAAGAGGAATTGAACCAATTTGAAAGAAATGAGGTATGGAAGCTTGTTCCTAGACCAAGTGACTATTTAGTTATCGGTACTAAATGGGTCTTTAGAAACAAGTAAGATGAATATGGTATTGTGGTTAGAAACAAGGCTAGATTAGTGGCCAAAGGTTCAATAAAAAAGAAGGTATCGATTGTTGAATCTCGGATTTTGATGATGAAACTAATTGATTGTGATTTGTGATCTAACTACGTGTTGAGTTACATAGGTTTACTATCGATCAGGATTAGACAGTTGATGCTGGAGGAATTGACATTGTGCCGGAAGTGATCACGTCAAGATATTGGATGTCGAGCCGGAGGTTCGGTCGACAATCGGCAGAAGGCTTCGGAAGTCGGGTATCGAGCCAAGAAGAGCGGAGTTGCACCATGGATATCGGGGTTACGGAGGTCAATTGCTGATTGGGCAACAAGCCGTAAGAGAGGACGATGTGCCGAAGAATCGGACGAAGCGCCGACCAATGACGTGCCGGGCAACTAAATGTCAATTCGCATTGTAATAATTATCTAGATCGAAGTAGAGTGTTTGTTTGTGTATGTGCAGGAATAACTACGATGGGATAAAAACATAAAGCAATTTACCGAGGTCAAGTTCGTCGGGTGTTCAAGAGTTCATCGGAAGTCTGAAAAATCATCGGAAGTGTTGTCGGAACCAACCAAGATCAAATTAGGGACTTGTTGAAGTTTTCGGAAGTTCATTGCAAAGATCGTCGAAGGTTTGCGGAACTTACCGAGAAGATTCAAAAGCTAGCCGAAGACTCGTTGAGCTCGCCATACAATCCGGGAGTATGTGGAAGAAATCCGAGGGAAGTGTCGGAAGTCCGCCGGAATCTCGCCGTAAAGCTCGCCGGAAGTTGACTTGAAGAATATCGGGTTAAATCACTTAGAATTATGTTTTAATTTCATAGTTTGCACATGATTAGAGTAAGGATTTAGAAATAATCCTGCCTAAATCTGGTAGGGGCCAACCGGGCTCTTATTGGACCAACAAAACTAAATGGGCCAAAGTGCTTGCTAAATGGGGTAGTACCACCGCCTGCAGTGGTAGCACCGCTCGGCCGCTGCAGCATACCACGCCGCCGTGTCGCTGCCCGGTGGCAGCGTAGCACCGCCTCTGACATGCAGTAGCATCGCCTCTAACAAGCGATAGCACTGCCTCTGACAGGCGGTAGTACTGCCCGACACCGGGAAACTCAAAATAAATTCAAATTTAGAGCCTAAATTTGAATCCATTTTGAGCCTATAAATACCCCCCCCCCTTTCTCAACTGAAAGGGTAACCCTTTAGAGTTAGATTTTGAGCAAATAAGTCTTGTGAAAGTCTTATTCTTCATTTGCTTAAGTGTTCACCTCATTTCCTTCTCTTTGTGAAAACTTGTAAAAGTGTGAACCTCTTGTAAAAGGGTTGTAAGAGGGGTATTTGGTCCTTCCCCTTCAAAAAGATTTGCTAGTGGAAGAGGGAAACCTTATCGGTGAAGGCTTCAAGAGTGGATGTAGGTCATTTGACCGAACCACTATACATCGTGGTGTTCTTGAATGTATGAGTGTTTAAATTTTGGAATCATTTCTTTACATTGCTGCAAGCCTTTATTTTACTTGCTCCACTTCCTCTTCATCTTCTTACATATGCTTTCAAGTTAAAACGCAATCGAAACGGTTTTAATCGAAATGTTGTTTTCATCGTAGGAAAGTTTTCGAACTTGTTTTAAATCACCAAAAAGTTATCATTTTATCCACTGCACTAATTCACCCCCCCCCCCCCCCTCTTAGTGCCGCTAGATCCCTAATAATTGGCATCAGAGCCACGTTCTTTCTCTTTCGGATTTACACCCGTGAGAAATGGCTCTTTTTGGCTTTCAAGAGGGCTTTTCGATTTTTCGTCCATCGTTCTTTAACGGATCGGACTATACTTATTGGAAAACTTGAATGAGAGTTTTCATACTTTCAATGGACTTAGATTTATGGAACATTATTGAAAACAGTTTTCAACTTCCCTCTAAACCGATGAATGAATGGTCGGACTTAGAGAGAAAATCTTTTTCCTTTAATGCAAAGGCTATGAATGCCTTATTTTGCGCCTTAGACAAGAACGAATTTAATTAGATTTCTATGTGTGAAACGGCTTTTGACATTTGGCGAACTCTTGAAATCACACATGAAGGAACTAGTTGAGTTAAAGACTCGAAAGTGAACCTCTTATTGCATGATTTTGAGCTCTTCCAAATGACACCAAGCGAAACTATTGGCGATATGTTCATCCGGTTCATGGATGTCATCAATAGCTTTGATGGAAATCATTAATTTAGCAACCATACACCCCGATAGCTAAAGAGCTATGATACATATGGAATGCAAATTGACACCCTCCAACGAATTGAAACAAGGCGGATCGTTCAAGAATGAAGTAAGGGAAACTATTCTAATCACTTATCAATAGAAAATTGATGAAATAACTAGAATAGCACTTTGAATTCCCTTAAGACGCCACAAACTAACAAGTCTGATAAGTCAAAGGAAAAGCAAAGATTTGGTTTGAACGTCACAAGTAGAAAAGCCTAATAAGTTCTAAAGTTCATGCAAGAACTTAAAAACAAAACACTCACCGGTGTTGAAAAATTGTTATACTTCCCAAATTGTCTGTCTTACACTGAGAGTCAACCGCATTTATATAGTATGAGGATAGTACAAAGGGAATGAATGCATTAAATAACATTCATATTCCTAATTCATAAATTTTAGTAAACATGGCTTAATGGACTTTTATTCTTCAAGATGAGGTCTTCAAATTTGTCCTTCTCTCTTCATGATCATATTAACCATTTTAGGCTCTTCTTGTAACTATAGAATCTTGATTGAGTCTTGACTAGCTTGATCTGGTTCATATCATTCCCCTTTTCCTGGAAAATATTCGTCCTCGAATCATAGCCTCCATCACCTACATCAAACAAAGATAGATCAGAAACATTGAATGTTACACTAATGTTGCCATACTCACCTGGTAGTTCTAGCTTATATACATTGTCATTGATTTTTTGAAAGACTTGAAATGGGCCATCTCCTCTTGGCATTAGTTTAGACTTCCTATGACTAGGAAATCTTTCCTTCCATAAGTGTACCCAAACCCAGTCACCAGGTTCGAACACTACTTGTTTTCGGCCTTTGTTGTGTTGTTTCTCATATTATAGAGTTTTCTTTTCAATTTGTGTTCGCAATGCTTTGACAAAATCAGCTTTTTGCTTACCATCCAAATTGGCCTTTTCCAATGGTAAAGGTAGCAAATCCATAGGAGTTAATGGATTGAACCCATACACAACTTCAAATGGGGAATGGTCTATTGTAGCATGCACACTTCTATTATAAGCAAACTCCACATGTGGCAAACACTCCTCCCAATTTTTAAAATTTTTTTAAATTATGGCCCTCAAAAGTGTTGATAAAGTTTGATTTACCACCTCCGTTTGTCCATCTGTTTGTGGATGACAAGTGGTTGAATACAACAATCTTGTACCCAACTTACTCCAAAGTATTTTCTAAAAGTGGTTAAGAAATTTCGCATCTCTATCACTCACAATTATCCTTGGGATGCCATGTAACCTCATAATTTCTTTGAAAAATAGTCCCGCAACATGTGTTTCATCATCTGTTTCATGGCAAGGAATGAAATGTGCCATCATGCTAAACCTATCAACAACAACAAAAATAGAATCTCTCCCTCCTTTTGACCTAGGTAAACCTAAGACAAAGTCCATGGATGTATCAACCCAAGGTTCACTAGCTATAAGAAGGGGTATATACAACCCATGAGGTATTACTTTAGATTTAGCTTGTTTACAAGTGATGCATTTCTCACACAATCTTTTAACATCCCTTTTCATGCATGGCCAAAAAAAATGATCTATTAACACATCTAAAGTTTTTCTAACTCCAAAATATCTCATTAAACCTCCACTATGTGCTTCTCTTACAAGCAATTCTCTCATTGAACATTGAGGAACACACAGCTTGTTTTTTTTTAAAAGAAAACCATCATGTCTAAAGAATTTATCAAAACTCCCTTTCTCACATGCCTCATAAACATTAGCAAAATCATAGTCAGAATTGTATAAATCTTTAATGTATTCAAAACCCAATAATTTTGTATCAAGTTTAGATATTAGAGCATACCTTCTAGAGAGAGCATCAGCGATCACATTTTCTTACCTTGTTTGTACTTGATAATGTATGAAAAAGATTCAATAAACACTACCCATTTTGCATACTTACAACTTAGCTTTTGGATTTCCTTGGTCTCTTCAGGGTTGCATCTATATGCTGGCCTATTTGGTATGCTTGCACCTGGAATGAAATCAATTTAATGCTCAATTCCTCTAATTGGTGGCAAACCATTGGGAACTTCTTCGGGAAAGATATCCTCATTTTCCTGCAAAAGATCAACAATAACACTAGGCAAACTTTTATCAATTTTGTTAGAAGAAATCAAAATATCCTTGTACATAAGTACAAGTAAGGGCTGCCTCATGATTAAGGCCTTTTTTTACATCACTCATTTTGGCATAAACACTCATTTTTCTTTCACTCAAGCCTTCCTTGTTTTCTCTCGCCTTGTATTTCCCAATACTCTTATTTTTATCACTCATCTCATCTTTTTCTTTTTTCTCTCTTTCTTGCTCCCTCCCAAAAGTTTTGGTTAATGAAGACTCAAGCTCCTCATATTGTTGTTTTATGCACATCTGGTCTTCAAGAATTGTCTTCAGAGGCAATGGTCCAAGCTGATATTTCTGTCCATCCATGATCAAGGAATAACGATTCTTGAACCCATCATGTGTTACCCTACGATCATATTTCCATGGTCTCCCCAACAACATGTGACTAGCATACATAGGTACCACATCACACCAAACTTCATCCTTATATCTACCAATTGAAAAATAAATTAACACTTGCTTATTTACCTTTACTACACCACTATCATTCAACCATTGCAACTTGTAAGTTTTTGAATGTTTGATAGTTGGCAATTTCAGTTTCTCCACGAGCAAGGTACTTGCCACATTGGTACAACTTCTGCTATCAACAATCACATTGCATAACTTGTTAGCAATCAAACAATGAGTATGAAACAGATTTTCACGTTGATCACTATGTTCATCATTTTTACTTTGCAAACTAAGTATGCGTTGAATAACCAAAATTTCACGTTTAGCATACTCTACATCACTAGTATCCTCTGGAATGTCATCATCATCCTCTCTTTCACTTTCAGATTCTATATTCCCATCTCTTATAATCATAACTCTCTTATTAGGACATTCACGTGCTATATGTTCATGCCCAAGGCACTTAAAACACTTAATACCTCTACTTTGATTAGGTTGATTCTCACCTTTACCCTTGCTGCCAAATTCATTTTTGCCTTTAATTCCATCAATTTTAGGCTTATTAATGGGTTTAACATCCATTTTACTCCAATTCGGTTTCCAAGATGAAGAAGAACCCGAATAAGGTTTTGAATCATACCTTGTGCCTTTTCTTTTGAGTTGTCTCTCAATCTTCAAGGCCATATTCACCATATCCTCAATCTCCATATAATGCTACAACTCCACAAGATCGAATGTTCTTGTTTAATCCACTCAGGAATCAAGCCATTGTAGCCTTACGGTCTTCCTCCACATTAGCCCTTATCATGGCTATCTCCATCTCCTTGTGATATTCATCAACACTCATGGAACCTTGTGTCAAAGTTTGTAGTCGTTGATGCAAATCCCGATAGTAATGACTTGGGACGAATCTCCTCCTCATGATTTGTTTCATCTCCAACCAAGTCTCTATGGGCCTTTTACCATTTCTACGCTGTCTTTACATAATTGATCCCACCAAATTATAGCATAATCACAAAATTTAACAGCAACTAATTTTACCTTTTTCTCTTCGGAGTAATTGTGACATTCAAAGATCAGCTCCACTTTTCGTTCCCACTCCAAATAAGTATTTGGATTATTCTTTCCTTGAAAAGAAGGAATTTTTAAAGGTAAAATTAAAGAGAAGAGGAAATCAAAGATCAAAGAAAAAAAAAAGAGAGGAGAAGATCAAAGGTAAAAAAAAAAAAGGAAAGCAAGAAAGAAAGAAAGAGATCAAAATTGATGATTTCCATTATTTGGTATCAGAGCACGGCTCAAGTTTGAGGTTTGCTTATCCATTTATTTATTATCTTTTAGCTTTTCCTTGTTCTCTTATTTCTTCTTTTATCACGATATCCATAATTGCAATTCTTCCTTCCTCCTAATTGCAATTCTCCTCTTTAAAATCAAATTTTTTTAAAGAGGAGAGGAAATCAAAGATCAAAGAAAAAAAGAGAGAGAGAGAGGAGAAGATCAAAGGTAAAAAAAAAAGAAAGAAAGAAAGAAAGAGATCGAAATTGATGATTTCCATCATTTGGTATCAAAGCACGGCTCAAGTTTGAGGTTTGCTTATCCATTTATTTGTTATCTTTTAGCTTTTCCTTGTTCTCTTATTTCTTCTTTTATCACGATATCCATAATTGCAATTCTTCCTTCCTCCTTATTGTTGTGTTTCTTGTGCTATTACTGTTTGTTTTTCATTTTTTTCCCCTCACTTTATCGTCAAAAAAAGAAAGAGAGCAGAAAGTTAAAAAAAAGAGAGAGAAAATCAAAAGTAAAAAAAAGAGGAGAGGAAATCAAAGATCAAAGAAAAAAAAGAGAGAGAGAGGAGAAGATCAAAGGTTAAAAAAAGGAAAGAAAGAAAGAAAGAGATCGAAATTTTTAAAAAAAATTGTGAATTCAGGGACTTCATTCAAATTACAGAATTCTATCTTCATTATTTTGAATTCTTGTTTCAGGTTTGGAATTTTTTTTTTTCATTCCAGAAATACTTGAATTCAAATCCTTGCTTATGATTGAATTGGCTTACATTATATTTGTTTTATGTCCAATTTCAATACCCTTGAATTGCCATAATCTGAATAGTTTGTTTAAGTTTTTTGTAGTTAATCTAAGAACTCAAAGAACAAAACAAGATAGATAAAAGATAAGAGTGGTGAGATCAATATCGAGAAAAGCCAAACATTGTGTGAAAACAAGAGTGGAGTGAATCAAATCTTGAGTGAAACACGTGAGAGAGTGTTGGTGAGGCTATTCTAACTTTGTTTTTCAGGTTGCAAACATGTCTAAAGAAAAAGAAGCGAGTTCTTCATCAAATGATCTTTTGCTTCAAGCAATACAACAATAATTTAAACGTATGTTCAAAGTGATAGGAGATGTAAGAGATCATCTAGAAAGGCATGATGATGCAATTAATAGATTGGAAGGTGAACCACGGTGTAGGAGACAACCAGCATTCATCCACGATGAATATAATGGCAGAGATGACCTCGATGATGACCAAGTCACTCTAATTGGTCAAGATGTTAATCCTACAAGACAAACTAGGAGAGGACATTTTGATGGTGTGGATAGAAACATAGGCAGCATCAAAATGAAAATTCCTTCTTTTCAAGGAAAGAATAATCCAGATACTTATTTGGAGTGGGAACGAAAAGTGGAGCTGATCTTTGAATGTCACAATTACTCTGAAGAGAAAAAGGTAAAATTAGCTACTGTTGAATTTTGTGATTATGCTATAATTTGGTGGGATCAATTATGTAAAGACAGGCGTAGAAATGGTGAAAGGACCATAGAGACTTGGTTGGAGATGAAACAAATCATGAGGAGGAGATTCGTCCCAAGTCATTACTATCGGGATTTGCATCAACAACTGCAAACTTTGACACAAGGTTCCATGAGTGTTGATGAATATCACAAGGAGATGGAGATAGCCATGATAAGGGCTAATGTGGAGGAAGACCGTAAGGCTACAATGGCTCGATTCCTGAGTGGATTAAACAAGAACATTGCTGATCTTGTGGAGTTGCAGCATTATATGGAGATTGAGGATATGGTGAATATGGCCTTGAAGATTGAGAGACAACTCAAAAGAAAAGGCACAAGGTATGATTCAAAACCTTATTCGGGTTCTTCTTCATCTTGGAAACCGAATTGGAGTAAAATGGATGTTAAACCCATTGTTAAGCCTAAAATTGATGGAATTAAAGGCAAAAATGAATTTGGCAGCAAGGGTAAAGGTGAGAATCAACCTAATCAAAGTAGAGGTATTAAGTGTTTTAAGTGCCTTGGGCATGGACATATAGCACGTGAATGTCCTAATAAAGAGAGTTATGATTATAAGAGATGGGAATATAGAATCTGAAAGTGAAAGAGATGATAATGATGACATTCCAGAGGATACTAGTGACGTAGAGTATGCTAAAGGTGAAATTTTGGTTATTCAACGCATACTTAGTTTGCAAAGTAAAAATGATGAACATGGTGATCAACGTGAAAATCTGTTTCATACTCATTGTTTGATTACTAACAAGTTGTGCAATGTGATTATTGATAGCGGAAGTTGTACCAATGTGGCAAGTACCTTGCTCGTGGAGAAACTGAAATTGCCTATTATCAAACATCCAAAACCTTACAAGTTGCAATGGTTGAATGATAGTGATGTAGTAAAGGTAAATCAGCAAGTGTTAGTTCATTTTCAATTGGTAGATATAAGGATGAAGTTTGGTGTGATGTGGTACCTATGTATGCTAGTCATATGTTGTTGGAGAGATCATGGCAATATGATCATAAGGTAACACATGATGGGTTCAAGAATCGTTATTCCTTGATCATGGATGGACAGAAATATCAGCTTGGACCGTTGCCTCCGAAGATAATTCTTGAAGACCAGATGCGCATAAAATAATAATATGAGGAGCTTGAGTCTTCATTAACCAAAACTTTTGGGAGGGAGCAAGAAAGAGAGAAAAAAGAAAAAGATGAGATGAGTGATAAAAATAAGAGTATTGGGAAATACATGGGGAGAGAAAACAAGGAAGGCTTGAGTGAAACAAAAATGAGTGTTTATGCCAAAATGAGTGATGTAAAAAAGGCCAGACAGCCCTTACTTGTACTTATGTACAAGGACATTTTGATTTCTTCTAACAAAATTGACAAAAGTTTGCCTAGTATTATTGTTGATCTTTTACAAAAAAATGAGGATATATTTCCTGAAGAAGTTCCCAATGGTTTGCCACCAATTAGAGGAATTGAGGATCAAATTGATTTCATTCTAAGTGCAAGCATACCAAATAGGCTAGCATATAGATGCAACCCCGAAGAGACCAAGGAAATCGAAAAGCTAAGTCGTAGGCATGCAAAATGGGTGGAGTTTATTGAATCTTTTCCATACATCATCAAGTACAAACAAGGTGATGGAGGCTATGATTCGAGGACAAATCTTTTCCAGGAAAGGGGGAATGATATGAACCAGATCAAGCTAGTCAAGACTTAATCAAGATTCTATGGTTGCAAGAAGAGCTTAAAATGGTCAATATGATCATGAAGAGAGAAGGACAAATTTGAAAACCTCATCTTGAAGAATAAAAGTCCATTCAGCCATGTTTACCAAAATTCATGAATTAGGAATATGAATGTTATTTAATGCATTCATTCCCTTTGTACTATCCTCATACTATATAAATGAGGTTGACTCTCAGTGTAAGACAGACAATTTTGGGAAGTATAACAATTCTTCAACACCGGTGAGTGTTTTGTTTTTAAGTTCTTGCATGAACTTTAGAACTTATCAGGCTTTTCTGCTTGTGGCGTTCAAACCAAATCTTTGCTTTTCTTTTGACTTATCAGACTTGTTAGTTTATGGCCTCTTAAGGGAATTCAAAGTGCTATTCTAGTTATTTTATCAATTTTCTATTGATAAGTAATTAGAATAGTTTCCCTTACTTCATTCTTGAATGATCCGCCTTGTTTCAATTCGTTGGAGGGTGTCAATTTGTATTCCATATGCATCATAGCTCTTTAGCTATTGGGGTGTATGGTTGCTAAGTTGATGATTTCCATCAGTTTGAGGTTTCCTTGTTCTCTTATTTGTTATCTTCTTTTATTTGTGATCTGGTTCATATCAAGCTTAAAAAATCTTGATAAATATTTTTCTAACTTTGAACTCACTAACAAGATTTTAAGATCCCTCCCAAAGAGTTGGGATCCAAAAATTACGGCTATTCAAGAGTCTAAAAACTTGAATGATTATTCACTTGAAGAACTAATCAAGTCATTAATGACCTATGAAATGACACTCTTGGAATACGATGAACATTTGAACCACCTTCTAAAGAATAAGAAGGTTTTTGAACTTCAAACAAGAGAATGCCACTTGAGTGATGACTCAAGTGATGAGGACAATGAAGAGGACTTTGAACCTTTAATCAATTTTAATAAGTTCATTAAACAAAAATCTAAAATCAATAATGAACTTGAACGGAGGAAGAGACCAATGAAGAATAAGAAGGCTCACCGAGAAGAATCAAGGAAAGAAGAAGCAAACTATGCTTTAATGGGCTTCGTCAATGAGGTAAGTAACTTAACTCCCTTGAGTTGTTATGAAATTACATGATGTTTTTTTTTCTTGAGTGCTTAACTTAGTTAGTAGGAAATAAAATTTTATTTTATGCTTTTTCTTTCTAGGATTTTTAAAAATTAAATTTTTTGATGAATGATGTATGCAACACACCTATTATGATTAATCCATGCATGTGTATCTTAATGTTTTTATTGCTTTTCATGATGCTTGATGATTTTATATCATGCATGAGCTTTTGAAGCAATAAAGTGTCATATTGTGATGATGAAACTTATTTTTCGAATTTATAAATAGATGCATAATTTTGGCAAAAATTTGAACATGGCTTTGATAATGATTTTGAATTTATATGATGCTTAAACATGCTTAAATGAGACTAACCACATAAAATAAAACACATAAAAATTAAAATGTGTTATCATGATGTTTTATTTTTGATGTGTTCAGTCTTGACGAGTTTATGACTAAACTTATATTTTGTTAATACATGTTTTCATAAAAAGATTTGAATATGCTCACAAGAAAACAATTGTATGAAATGAAAATACATTTTCCATTCTATTGAGATAAATGGATTCATGAATCGTGTAAATTTCTTGAAAATAATCATGATGAATCTCATGAAAAATATATGTCTCATGTTTTCGGTCTTAATGATTTCTCTTTAAACTTGCTTTTTGGACCTATAGAAAAAACATGAGTATACTCATATGAAGGATCAAATCACTTTAAATGAAACACATAAAAATGAGAAAATGCACTATCATGATATTTTATGTGTGATGCATTTGATCTTGATGGGTTTAATGACAAATTTGTATTTTGAATTTATACAATGATGGCTTCTGAATAAATATTTGAATATACCTTATGAAATCATCATTGATAATGATAAAATGAAAATATTAAAAGTTTGTTGTCATGCTTGATGATTTTATCATGAGAATTTAAAGGTGTTATATCTTGATGACAAACTCATGTTTTGGTTTTAAATTTGATACTCATCTTTTGAAACTTGAGTACACTTACATGAAACAAATAACTTAAAATGAAACATATTATCATGATATATTGAATCTCATGTCTTCAAATAATGTGTTACATTTTTGTCTTGATGATGCCTTATGAGATTTTGCCTTTACATCTTGAACTTTCATGCTTATCTTGGCATATAAAGACAAAGGCATATTTAGATGAAAAGAATTACTTGAAAAGAGAATTTTCCAAATGAAATATATCTTATCTCTTGTTTCGCGAAACTATATTTTTGAATTACTTTTATGAGATCATCATCTTGATAACTTGAGTTTTTATCTCTATACTCTCTTATGTTTCTCCCATGTTATATGAAGAAAAATATAAATTATTTTCTCTTAACTTATTGATACTCAATTTGAGAAAATATGTTTTGATGATTGAAACATTGTATGTGCAATTTGAACTTTTCTCTCATGTTTCAATACCACTTTGTATGCTTCATGACTTGATAATTGAAATATTGATGTAGACTTTTGATATATCACTTGTCATGATTAATGCATATAGCTAGCATTTTAAATCTCTAAAATGATTTTAATTATGAGTTTCGAGTTGACAAAATGAGTTTGAATAATTTTATGACTCCTCTCTTGATCTCTTGAAATCATGACCTTGAATTCTTGACTTGAGATATTTTTGGGAATCAAAATATTCTCCTCTATGATTGCTTCTTTTGATCATTTACCAAAGAGGAAAATAATTCAAGTTTATGTCATTTGTGAATCTCACAAACTATGTTAATGATTTTGATGATTTGAACTTGAATGAGCTTTATCACAATCCAAATCTTAATATTTTGATATTTGATACTTGGAATTCTTATGCATGAATCAAGTTACTCTTTGTGCTATATCTTTTCAAATGAATCATGAGCCTTGATGTCACATATTTCATGATATAGAAATGATAAGATTTCTTTACCTTGTGTGGTAAATTGAACATTTGACATAAATGAAATTTGCTTTATGATGAATCATGAATGATGTCTTTTGGTGTTGATCCTTATTGATATTTCATATTGATATCTTTCATGAATTCTTTGCATCTATATTTTGTATGCATCATAAAAAAAAATTGAAATATTGATTGATGCAAAATTATTTCATTGAAATATTATTCATCCCTTCTTTTCGATAGTGACAAAGGGGGAGTTAGCTTGCTAGCTTATGTATCACAAGTGAAAGTGGCAAACATAGCTAGCTAGAACTTGCAAAAGGCAAAACTTGCACTTCTCAAAATGAGAAGAAAGAAATTGCAAAGTTACATTATTTTTTAATTCATGAGCTTGCAGTTTTAAAATGTTATAAATTTTACAAAAATTACTAGCTCATTGCAAACAAAAAGTTGATGGCTTGCAAAAGGGAAACTTAGTTGCAAAAGAGAAAAATTGAAAGGGAGCTAGTTTGCGTATCGCAAAGTATGCTAGCTTATCATTATTGCTTGCTTGCTTGTCATAAATTTCCCTCATACCATGATTTGTTTATGACTCCCTTGAATTCATGACTTGATATGTTAAAAATTCATGATGAAAATTTGTTATTTTGTCATGATGGAAGCATTCATGTAAAGGGAAAAGAATTATCTTCTTCCCTTCTTTTTGACAAAATCAAAGGAGGAGAAGATTTATTGCTAGCTTGCATGATTAATTTGCTAGCTCATTCAAGAGGAATAAAATTGCTAGCTTGTGCATCAAAAGAGAAAATTTTGCTAGCTTGAACATTGAGAAGCAAAAAGTTGCTATCTCAAGAGGCAAAAATCTTGCTCAATTTCACTTCTTCAAAATTGCTTGCATTTTTGTTACAAATTATTGTTGAATCTCATGCAAGATTATTTGAAGTATTTGATCCTCCCTTTCTTTTTGATGCTAACAAAGGGGGAGAAAGTTTTCAGCTCGAACATTGCAAAAAATTTGCCATCTTGATTCCTATTTTGCAACTTCATGAGAAGCTAAGAATTGTTATATCAAAGGATGCAAATATTGCCATCATGAGAAACAAGGTGCAAACTTGCACATCTCAAGAAGTAAGTGAAAATTACAATCATTGCCCATCCTTGAAACTTGCTATGATTGAATGGTATTATTTGATGTTGTATTGCAAAAATGTTGTATGATGTGATAAATAGCTAGTGTGTTGTAAAAATTTACATATCTTTTAAACTAGCTATGATGCTACTTCTCCTTTTTGTTGATGGCATAGGGGGAGAATTAGAATGATGAGTTCATGCAATATAATGATGCTTGAATATTTTATATATTTGCATGATGGATTTATATTTCTCACTACATGAATGACACATGTTACTTGGATTTAGGATAATCCAAGGGTTCTATCAATTGCATATTGATAGGGAGAGTTTGGTTAAACTCCGGAGAGTTAAGGTTAACTCCATTAGTCATCAATTAGTTATCATCATCAAAAAAGGGAAGATTGTTGAATCTCAGATTTTGATGATGAAACTAATTGATTGTTTTTTGTGGTCTAACTGCGTGTTGAGTTACGCAGGTCTACTATCGATCAGGATTAGACAGTTGATGCTGGAGGAATTGACGTTGTGCCGGAAGTGATCACGTCAGAATATTGGATGTCGAGCCGGAGGTTCGGTCGATAATCGGCAGAAGGCTTCGGACATCGGGTATCGGGCTAAGAAGAGCAGAGTTACACCATGGATATCAGGGTTACAGAGGTCAACCACCGATTGGGCAACAAGTCGCAAGAGAGGACGATGTGCCGAAGAATCGGACGAAGCACCGACCAATGACGTGCCGGGCAACTGAATGTCAATTCGTATTGTAATAATTGTCTAGATCAAAGTAGAGTGTTTGTTTGTGTATGTGTAGGAATAACTAAGATGGGATAAAAACATAAAGCGATTTACCAAGGTCAAGTTCGTCGGGTGTTCAAGAGTTCATCGGAAGTCTGAAAAATCGTTGGAAGTGTTGCCGGAACCAACCAAGATCGAATTAGGGACTTATCGAAGTTTTCGAAAGTTCATCGCAAAGATCGTCGAAGGTTCGCAGAACTTACCGAGAAGATTCGGAAGCTAGCCGAAGACTCGTTGGGCTCGCCATACAATTCGGGAGTATGCTGGAAGTCCACCGGAAGAAATCTGAGGGAAGTGTCAGAAGTCCGCCGGAATCTCATCATAAAGCTCGCCAGAAGTTGACTTGAAGAATGTTGGGTTAAATCACTTAGAATTATATTTTAATTTCTTAGTTTACACTTGATTAAAGCAAGGATTTAAAAATAATCCTGCCTAAATCTAGTAAGGGACAACCGGGCTCTTACTAGTCCAACTTGGGCCTTAAACAAGGCCCATTCAGCCTTGCTGAATGGGCTAGGCGGTAGAACCGCCCAGCTTGGGGTGGTAGCACTACCTAGCCTGGAGCGGTAGCACCGCTTGGTTGGGGCGGTAGTACCGCCCCTGCTGTGTTAGTCTGCTAGACTGACAGGCGATAGCACCACCTCTAACAAGCGGTAGCACCGCCCGACACCGGAAAACTCAAAATAAATTCAAATTTGGAGCCCAAATTTGAATCCATTTTGAGTCTATAAATACCCCCCCGCCCCTTTCTCAACTGAAAGGGGAACCCTTTAGAGTTAGATTTTGAGCAAATAAGTCTTGTGAAAGTCTTGTTTTTCATTTGCTTAAGTGTTCACCTCATTTCCTTCTCTTTGTGAAAACTTGTAAGAGTATGAACCTCTTGTAAAAGGGTTGTTAGAGGGGTATTTGGTCCTTCCCCTTCAAAAGGATTTGCTAGTGGAAGAGGGGAGCCTCATCGGTGAAGGCTTCAAGAGTGGATGTAGGTCATTTGACCGAACCACTTGTTAGGGATCGAGCGGCACTAAGAGGGGGGGGTGAATTAGTGCAGCGGATTAAAACCGTTTTCTTGAATCCGATTTACGAAAACTCACGTTCGTAGGAAGATCTCGATTTGACGAAAGAGAGCTTGAAAGAAATTGCTTGCTTAAGGGAAATAAGTATGAACTAAATAACTTGCAGCAAAGTAAAGAAATGCTTCAAGAAAGTAAGCACTCACACATTCATGAACACAAGGATGTATAGTGGTTCGGTCAAATGACCTACATCCACTCTTGAAGCCTTTACGATGAGGCTCCTCTCTTCCACTAGCAATCTCTTTGAAGGGGAAGGATCAAACACCCCTTTACAACCCTTTACAAAATGTTCACACTTGTACAAGATCTCTCAAGAAAGGGAAGAAGGTGAACACTAGCAAAAGCAAGGCTTTACAACACACTTGAATAACTCAAGACTTAGACTTTTTTGCTCAAAAGGGTTACCCTTTCAGCTGGGAAAGGGAGGGGTATTTATAGATCCAAAGTGGATTCAAAATTGGGCTCCAAATTTAAAATCAATTTGGTGATGGTCTTACCGCTTGTCACTATCTTTTGGCCAAAATCTGGCGAGCGGTCTCTGTGGACCAGCCAGTGCCGCGGGCAATCAATACTGAGGCGGTGCTACCGCCCGGCGGTTCCACCCATGCTACGTTAAGGCGAGGCGGTCTTCCCAGCCCGGCCGGCAATCAAGCGGTTTGTTTCGGCGGGGCGGTTTCCACCCCGAACCAGGCTGCCACCGCATGCAGCCGAGTGAAGCGATACCGCACAGTTCGCAGTCTGAGTGACGCCGCTTTCAGCCCGAGCGTTCCACACTTCCCCAGTCTGAAGCGGTTCCACCACCCAGGCTATTGGTGCTGACGCTTTGCCTTTCATTGGCCGTAGAACGAGCCCTATTTGAAAACCTTCACTTGGCTCAATGAGCCCACACTGGTTAGCCCCCTACTTTGGGTTATCTAATCCCCAACCCAAAATATGTGCTAACTACAATTTTAAAGACGCTTTCCTAAGCTATTACAAAGTCCGCAAGTCAAGTCTTCTTAGTGAGCTTAAGCGAACTTCCTACGGCGCTTCAGAAGCGATCCTCGAAACCATCCTGCGGACTCCCCGCAAGCTCTCGGACTCCCACGATGATTTTGGCGAAGTTCCCCTGAGCTTTCTTTGGCAAGCTTCGATCTTTCTTGTCAAGTCTGCGAACTCCCCAACGCGATCCATCGACTTGACCGATCTCGCCCTTGATTTGGCTTTTACTGCGTCTTCATCCCTTTCAGAGTTACTCCTGCACAAACAAACTCGACATCCATGGCGCAACTCCGCACTTCTTGGTCCGATGCCCAATGCGACGTGCGGCTCCTCACTGCCGATAGTAGACCCGCGTACGTTAACAACACGCAGTTAGACAATAAATCACACTCACCTAGTTTCATCATCAAAATCCGAGATTCAACAATCTCCCCTTTGATGATGACAACTAATTGATGACCGACGAGTTAACTATAACTCCCTGAGTTTAACACAAACTCCCCCTATCAATATGCCATTGATAGAATACTTGGATTATCCCAAATCCAAGCAACATTCATCATTCATGTTAAGAGAATACATCAAACCATCATGCAAATATATAAAATATTCAATACAATGCATGAAGTCATCAATCTACTTCTCCCCCTATGTCATCAACAAAAAGGAGAAGTAACATTATAGCTAGTTTTCAAGGATATGCAAATATTATAAACATACTAGCTATTAATCACATCATACAATACAACATCAAATAATACCATTCAATCATAACAAGTTTCAAAGATGGGCAATGATGATAATTTTCACTTGCTTGTTGAGATGTGCAAGTTGCACTTTCTTTGCTTCCTTTGCATGTTCTAGCTAGCAAAATTTTTCTTTGCAATACATAAGCTAGCAATAATTCTTCTCCCTTTGTTTTGTCAAAAAGTGGAGTACAAATAGCCAATGCTTTGATCATGACAAAATAAAAAATTTACAATATAAATTTTTAGCATATTAAGTCATGAATTTAAGGGAGTCAAAAATCAAGATATGAGATAAAAAGATGATAAGCAAGCAATCAATAATGATAAGCAAGCTAACATACTTTGCGACACGCAAGTTAGCATTCTTTCAATTCTTCTCTTTGTAACTAAGTTTCACCTTTGCAAGCTATCCACTTTGCTTTGCAATGAGCTAGCAATTATGTATGATCACCTTAAACATATATGCTAACTTTTCATTTAAACATACAAACATAAAGGCATTTAACATTTCAAATTTTTGAAGTTTTGCAATATTTGCATCCTTTGAAATAGCAATCCTTCTTCTTCTTGTGAAATTGCAAGGTAGCAATTTTTCTCCCCCTTTGTCTTTTTCAAAAAGAAGGGAGGACTAAATGGCTAAAAATTTCAATCATTATACAAGCCATTTTTCATATCAATTAAAAGTTTGCATCAATAAAAATATACATCAATTGTTCAATCATTACATGATGCAAATAAGACAACAATGCAAAGAAATCATGTCATGACGGATATCAATATATAAATTCATCAAGGATCAAAACCAATAGATATCATTCATGATTCATAATTTTATTTTTAGCAAGATCAAAATTCATATTTATTAATTTTTTAATTCAAAATAAATGTCATACAACCAAGAATCATGATATATAAAAGCATATCAATATCAAGGATTAAATCATGATTACAAGTGCTAACATATTTTCTTTTCATTCACTTTCAAGCCATGATAAAAGATATGCAACCTAGAATCATGATGCATAAAGAGTAACTTGATTCATGTATAAGATTTTTCATCAAGATCACATTTCATAAGAATCAAGATATCAAGATCACAAATTCATAAAAATTCAAGTATTGAATTCCAAGAAATCAAAAGATAAGATACAAACGATCTTGATTTATAAAGAACTTCAAGTTATAATTTGCAAGATCATGATTTCAATAAAATTTCTTTATAGCTAAATGAAGTCGTTTAAAACTTGATTCAAGCATTAAATATGTCTTAATAAGTCATAATTCCAAAAGATTCAAGAATCGTTAAAAGAAAAATCATTCAAGCTCAATTTGTCAACTCAAAACTCATAATCAAAATCATTTTAGAGATTTAAAATGCTAGCTATATGCATTAATCATGACAAGTGATATATCAAAAGTCTACATCAATATTTCAATTATCATGTCATGAAGCATATAAAGTGGTATTGAAACATGAGAGAAAAGTTCAAATTGCACATACAATGTTTCAATCATCAAAACATATTTTCTCAAATTGAGTATCAATAAGTTAATAGAAAATAATTTATATTTTTCTTTATATAACATGGGAGAAACATAAGAGAGTATAGAGATAAAAACTCAAGTTATCAAGATGATGATCTCATAAAAGTAATTCAAAACCATAGTTTCGTGAAACAAGAGATAAGTTATATTTCATTTGGAAAATTCTCTTTTCAAGTAATTCTTTTCATCTAAATATGCCTTTGTCTTTATATACCAAGATAAGCATGAAAGTTCAAGATGTAAAGGCAAAATCTCATAAGGCATTATCAAGACAAAAATGTAACACATTATTTCAAGACATGAGTTTCAATATATCATGATAATGTGTTTCATTTTAAGTTATTTGTTTCATGTAAGTGTACTCATGTTTCAAAAGATGAGTATCAAATTTTAAAACTGAAACATGAGTTTGTCATCAAGATATGATATCACAAAATCATTAAGCATGATAACAAACTTTTAATATTTTCATTTCAATGATGATTTCATAATGTATGTTCAAACATTTATATGGAAGCCATCATTGTATAAATTTGAAATACAAGTTGTCATTTAGCCTATTAAGATCAAAAGCATTACACGTAAAGCATCATGATAGTGTAATTTCTCATTTTTATGTGTTACATTTCAAGTGATTTGACGTTCATATGAGTATATTCATGTTTTTCATATAGGTCCAAAGAGCATATTTCAAGAGAAATCATTAAGACCGAAGGCATGAGGCACATTTTTTTAAATATTCATCATGTTTTTATTTTTATGAGATTCACAAGACTCATAACATAAATTCATTCATCTCAATAGAATGGAAAAATACATTTTCATTTTAAGCAATTTGATGTGAGCATATTCAAAATTTTTATGAAAACATGTATCAAAATAAAACACAAGCTTAGTCATAAAATCGTCAAGACCAAATATGTAAAAATGATAGCACACTTTCAATTTTTATGTTAAAAGGCCATGTTCAAATTTTTGCCAAAATCATGCATCTATTTATTAATTCAAAACATATGTTTCATCATCATAATATGACATTTTATTACTTCAAAAGCTCATGCATGATATAAAATCATCAAGCATTATATTTGGAGACAATGTAAACCATCAAGATACATATGCATGGATTAATCCTAAGCATTATCACAAATCTTGCATCATTCATATGTTTACTTTTCAAAAATACTATAAAGAAAAGCATAGTATAATTTCGAAATTTTTTTTAATTTCTAAAAACACAAGAAAAGCAAAAAAAATCCTACAAACTAAGTTAAGCATTCATGGAAATCATCAAGTAATTTCAAAATAATTCAAGGAAGTTAAGTTACTTACCTCATTGTCGAAGCCCATTAAAGCGTAGTTTGCTTCTTCTTTTCTTGATTCTTCTTTCCAAAACTTCTTCTTCTTCTTTGGCCTCTTTCTCCGTTCAAGTTTATTTATGTTTTTTAATTTTTGTTTAATGAACTTGTTAACATTCATTGTTATGTGTTCAATGTCCTCATTGTCCTCATCACTTGAGTCATCACTCAAGTGGCATCTATTTGTCCGATATTCAAAAACCTTCTTGTTCTTTAGAAGGTTGTTCATGTGTTCATCATGTTTATCATATTCATCATGTTCCATTTCATAGGTCTTTAAAGACCCAATGAGTTCATCAATAGAATAATTATTTAGATCCTTTGATTCTTGAATCGCCGTTATTTTAGGATCCCACCATTTTGAAAGGGATCTTAAGATCTTGTTAGTGAGTTCAAAATATGAAAACCTTTTACCAAGACTTTTCAAGCTATTGACGACATCCGTGAAGCGGGTGTACATGTCGTCGATAGATTCGTTTGGTGTCATTTGGAAGAGCTCAAAATCATGCAACAAGAGGTTCACTTTCGAGTCTTTAACTCTACTAGTTCCCTCATGCGTGATTTCAAGAGTTCGCCAAATGTCAAAAGCCGTTTCGCACATAGAAATCCGATTGAACTCGTTCTTGTTCAAAGCGCAAAATAAGGCATTCATAGCCTTTGCGTTTAAAGAAAATGACCTTTTCTCCAAAACCGACCATTCGTTCGTCGGTTTAGAGGAAGGTTGAAAACCATTTTCGATGATGTTCCACAAATCCAAATCCATTGAAAGCATGAAAACTCTCATTCGAGTTTTCCAATATGTAGTCCGAACCGTTAAAGAACGGTGGACGAAAAACCGAAAAGCCCTCTTGAAAACCATTTAGAGCCATTTCTCACGGGTGTAAATCCGAAAGAGAAAGAACGTGGCTCTGATACCAATTGTTAGGGATCGAGCGGCACTAAGAGGGGGGGGGTGAATTAGTGCAGCGGATTAAAACCGTTTTCTTGAATCCGATTTGCAAAAACTCACGTTCGTAGGAAGATCTCGATTTGACGAAAGAGAGCTTGAAAGAAATTGCTTGCTTAAGGGAAATAAGTATGAACTAAATAACTTGCAGCAAAGTAAAGAAATGCTTCAAGAAAGTAAGCACTCACACATTCATGAACACAAGGATGTATAGTGGTTCCGTCAAATGACCTACATCCACTCTTGAAGCCTTTACGATGAGGCTCCTCTCTTCCACTAGCAATCTCTTTGAGGGGGAAGGATCAAACACCCCTTTACAACCCTTTACAATATGTTCACACTTGTACAAGATCTCTCAAGAAAGGGAAGAAGGTGAACACTAGCAAAAGCAAGACTTTACAACACACTTCAAGAACTCAAGACTTAGACTTTTTTGCTCAAAAGGGTTACCCTTTCAGCGGGGAAAGGGAGGGGTATTTATAGATCCAAAGTGGATTCAAAATTGGGCTCCAAATTTGAAATCAATAGTCTTGCGCTGCAGCTTTCCAAGCTCATGCCTCATTCGGCCAAGGCCGAATGAGCCCTGTTTGAGCCTTAACTTGGCTCAGTAGAGACCTGGTTGGCCCCTACTTTGGGTTATCTAATCCTAACCCAAAATATGTGCTAACTACGAATTTTAAAGACGTTTCTTAAGCTATTACAAAGTCCGCAAGTCAAGTCTTCTTCCGTCAAGCTTCCGGCGAACTTCTGGCGGTCTTCCGACGATCCCTCGGAAACCATCCTGCGGACTCCCGGCAAGCTCTCGGACTTTACGATGATCTTGGCGAGTTCCCCGGGCTTCTTTGGCAAGCTCCGATCTTTCTTGGCAAGCTCCGCGAACTCCCAACGATCCATCGCGACTTGACTTCGCCCTTGATTTCGCTTACGTCTTCATTCCTTTCGTAGTTACTCCTGCACAAACAAACTCGATATCCATGGCGCAACTCCGTACTTCTTGGCCCGATGCCCGACGTACGAAGCCTCCTGCCGATAGTAGACCTGCGTAACTCAACACGCAGTTAGACAATAAATCACACTCAATTAGTTTCATCATCAAAATCCGAGATTCAACACCACTATACATCGTGGTGTTCTTGAATGTGTGAGTGTTTAAATTTCGAAATCATTTCTTTACATTGCTGCATGCCTTTACTTTACTTGCTCCACTTCCTCTTCATCTTCTTACATATGCTTTCAAGTTAAAATGCAATCGAAACGGTTTTAATCGAAACATTATTTTCATCGTAGGAAAGTTTCCGAACTTGTTTTAAATCGCTGAAAAGTTATCATTTTATCCGCTGCACTAATTCACCCCCGCCCCCCCGCCCCCCCTCTTAGTGCCGCTCAATCTCTAACATCGATTACGAAGAAACCTTCACTCCTGTGGCTATATTAAAAGCCATTAGGATGCTCCTTGCCTATGCTAGTAGTAATAACTTTAAGCTTTTTCAAATGGATGTCAAAAGTGTGTTTTTGAATGGCTTTATTTCCGAAGAAGTTTATGTTGAACAACCACTCGGTTTTGAAAACTCTCTTCTTCCTAATCATGTGTTTAAATTAACTAAAGCTCTTTATGGATTGAAACAAGCCCCTATGGCTTAGTATGAGAGGCTTAATTCTTTCTTAATTTCAAATAATTTTACTAAAGGCAAGGTTGATACTACATTGTTTATTAAATATTTTAAAAATAATTTTTTTATTGTTCAAATTTATGTTGATGATATCATTTTTGGTTCTTCGGATGAATCACAATGTGAATCATTTGCTAAGTGTATGAGTCATGAATTTGAAATGAGTCTAATGGGTGAGTTAAACTTCTTTTTGGGATTACAAATTAAACAACTTAGTGGTGGAATATTTCTTAATCAAACCAAGTATACATTTGAACTGTTAAAATGATTTAACATGGATAGTTCTAAAGCCATCAACACTCCAATGAGTATTTCTACCAAGTTAGACTTGGATGAAAATGAAAAAAATTTTGATCAAAAAACATATAAGGGAATGATAGGTAGCTTACTCTATCTCACTACAACTAGACCTGATATCATGTTTAGTGTAGGTCTATGTGCAAGATTCCAAGCTAATCCTAAGTTATCTCACCTTAAAGCTGTTAAAAGAATCCTTAGGTATCTTAAAGGAACTCCTAATCTAGGATTATGGTATCCAAAATCTGATAACTTTGATTTAAAAGCTTATGCGGACGTCGATTTTGGCAGATATAGAATCGATAGAAAAAACACATCCGAAATATGTCAATTTCTAGGATATGCACTTGTTTCTTGGACATCCAAGAAACAAAATTCTGTTGCACTATCTACGGCGGAAGCCGAATATATAGCTGCAAGTGCATGTTGTGCACAAGTTGTTTGGATAAAAAAACACTTTAGAAGATTATGGAATTAATTTAAAAAGCATTTCAATAAAATACGATAACACAAGTGCTATTTGTCTAACCAAAAATCTCATTCAACACTCAAGAACTAAGCACATTGATATTAGGTATCACTTTATACAAGATCATGTCGCTAATAATGATGTAACTCTAAAATTTATTGATACAAAACACCAATTAGCAGACATTTTCACAAAGCCTTTAAATGAAAAACAATTTAACTTCATTAGAAGAGAATTAGGTATGCTAAATTTGTGCTAATATTTAATAGTGCATGATTTCCAAAACGTTTAAACTTTGATTTTGATAGTTTCACCTATATACTTTCAATGAAAATCATGTCTTTCTATGATGTATGTATCTTCACCTTCTTTTGTGATGACTAAATGGATTATATAAGCTTGACATATACATAAATTAATGTCATGGATTCTGCATAAAAATCAAGCTCTTGAATATTTATTCATGTGCTAATCAAGTTTTTATGATTTCATATCTTCTTCATTCGTAAAAATAACAAGTTGAATCTCATCATAAATTTTCTTGGATATGGTTGATGATTAGCTTCAATGATGTATCCTTATACATATTTTGGCAAAAAATTTGATGACTTGATAAATTTATGACTCCTCTCACTTATGTCATGCATTGTATTTAAAAAAAAATGACTTTATGACTCCTCTCACTTATGTCATTTTTTTTCTCAAGTTTCACCCTTTCATCAAGTTTATTCTTCTCCTTTTTGTTGATGACAAAGGGGGAGAAAAATATGAAATTGATGACTTGTTGAATGTGGCCTTTATGAACAAAATAATTTGATGACTTGATAAATATCATGCATTATATTGAAAACTGACTTATATAGTGTAATGAAATAAAAAATGTCTCATAAGATTTGTTATTGCAATTCAATTGCTTTTGCTATGCTTTGTGTCAAAAACATGTTGCAATCCTTAAAAAGCATTGCAATGAACCCATAAGTAATGCAATACATTGCAATTGAATTTTATAGTTGAAAGATTCTTACTATATCATGTTTATCAAATGGCAATCTTTCGATTGATATGACAAGTTTTCATCTAATGATTTATCTGATATGGTGTCACGCTTTTTCAATCATGAGATCCTTATTGTAATCTCAAATTTTTGATATCTTTTGATGAAATGATAACTGTTTATCATCTTTCGACTTAAAATTGAATGTCATGCTTTGATATTACTTACAAATGAAACCTCTTGCTGATTGAGCATGATGATAAGTTCAACGCAAGTAACTTATCGGTTTTGTTTGAATTCAAGAGATTGAATTCAAATGTTTTTACTTTCTCATTCTATGGCTTATAAATAGGAGTTAAGAATAACTCCATCATCAATTGATTGTCATCATCAAAAAGGGAGAGATTGTTGAATCTTGAATTTTGATGATGAAGTCAATTGATGGTTATTTGATCTAATCCATTTTTGAGATAAGTGTGCAGGATTAACTATGATAGAGCAAATTACCGGAGTCAAGTTGCTGGAAGTTCAAGAGTCCACCGGAAGTCCGAAGGATCATCGGAAGTGCTGCCGGAGACAACCGAGATGAAATCGGGGACTTGCCGAAGGTTTCGGAAGTTCACCGGAAAGATCGTCGGAGGTTCGTGGAGATCACCGAGAAGATTCGAAAGGGTGTCAAAGACTCGTTGAACTCGCTATAGAATCCGGGAGCCTGTTGGGAGTCTGTCGGAAGGAATCCGAGGGAGTGTCGGAAGTCCACCGAAAGATCGTCGAAAAGCTCTTCGGAAGATAACTTGATGGTGTCAGTTTAATTTGGCTTTAAAAGTTCATAGTTCGCACTTAATTAGGGTATAGACTAGGTATTAATCCTGTCTAGACCTGTATTGGGCCAATTGGGCCTTTAATGGGCTGTATTGGGCTGAAGGTTAGGCCCATCTGATTTACAGCGAGGCGGTAGCACCGCTTTGTTGCGTAAGTCGGCGTGCACCGCGGTAAGCGATGGTACAGCGGCGGTGGTTGCAACCACTGCGAGCGATGTACCGCCTTGATGCAGTGGTAGTACCGCCAACACACTAACACACGCAAAGGTGTGTCGATGAGGCTGCTTGCCATGCAGCGGTAGTATCGCCTCTGATCGAAATTTGAAACGAGACCTCTTTGAGCAGGATTTTTTAATCCCAAAAATTCTCTATAAATACCCCTTTACTCATAGCTGGTTGAGGGATCTTTGTAGTGCTAGAATTGAGTCTAAGCTATAGCAAATTTCTGCTTTCATTTGCTCAAGTGTTCTCCTCCTTTCTTCTCCTTGTAAAAATCCTGTAAAGAGAGGGAACCTCTTGTAAAAGGCTGTAAAGGGGTGTTTGGTCCTTCCCCTTCAAGAGACTTGGTAGTGGAAGTTGGTAGCCTCATTAGAGGAGGCTTCAAGAGTGGATGTAGGTCATTTGATCGAACCACTATATATCGCTACGTTTACTTGCTGTGTGAGTACTTAAAATTCTGCATCGTAAATTTCTTAAGCTACAAACTGATCAGATTTCTTCTCCCTACTTCCAATTTCATTTACCTGAATATTTTCAAGTTAAAGTCTCTTTCGCTGAATCAAGTTCTTAAGCAAATCTCTGGAATCGGTTTTTAAGTTTTATTCAGTTTAATTCGCTGCACTAATTCACCCCCCCTCTTAGTGCCACTCTGAACCTAACAATCAGCGCATCTCCATGCCCCGTGATCGTCCATCTTGTATCATCGGTTCCGTCGGCATCTCAACGTATCTCCATGCGTCGAATCATCCATCTCGACCTCGTAGGTCCCGCTATCGCTTCCACGCTCCTACTGCACCTCCTCGTATAATTACAAGCACCTATGCTTAACAATAAATGAGAAAAATAGAGGCTCGTAAGCCCCAATAATAATAATGATCACATCATACACATACATCACATAATACGGTCCATGATCATCTGTCCACATCATACATCACATGTATATGTTATTATATAGGACTACTAGATAAATAATAATAGTTAATTAAATATGTCAATTAATGGGTCTTATATTAATGGGTCTCTACCTAATAATCTAGCTCTTATTGGATCTCATCCATGGGATCCAATAATACAGGGGCTTATTAGATATCGAATAAGATAGGGGTTCCGACAGATATCTTATATTTGATCCTCTACTCGTCGCCATGCTTACCATATGTGTGTGACCGTCTAGGCCCAATATCGAGCTGGTAGTGAGTCATACCTATCATAACTCCTTCTGACTCAATGAATTATTATTTCTATAATAATTCACTCGACTCATTGACTACAGACGTACTAGGCCACTACGCTGTAGTCCCCAGATGATACAAGGGAATCTAATTCTTTAGACCTATCTGTCCTCAATTACCATGTACATATAGTCCCTCATTCATCTAATATCCCAAAGATCGTATATTAGGTATGGTGTTGTCAGGCCCATACGGTTTCCACTCGAGTCTCGCTCTAATCGGATTCTCCAGCTGAACTCTTTCTTTCTTAATCCGAATGACCCTGGTCAAGGATTTACCTGAGCAAGAATACTTGGGATATTTCTCTTATGATACCGAAAGTGGATGATCCTCTATTGACACTCAATTACCTTCGTAAGGTTCTCTACTATTCCTGAGAACCGATTGTACCAGATTTGAAACTTTTCAAACCTGTAAGTTCGGTGTCAAAGAATAGAGTACTCATACAAGGCATCTTTGGTATCTCATGTCTAAGGGCCAGATACACTACTGAGACTACGAAATCGCTGTTTGGCGTAAGGTTTCAATTATCATCTAACATTCCGTAAACGGATCAATTAGTAAACTCATTCTCCAATGAGCACTTGTACTGTACCCTTAGTGTCCCCACATAAGTAGCTATGAGACCAACCACCTCCATTATATGGATGGGTATATAGTACACTAGTCTGTCCGGTTATCTCGATGTCTCTCTCGAATAACCTAAGGATTATTAAGGGTTTGTGTTTAAAGGTGAATCGGTTTCATTATCGTGATCTCATCACGATCTGATTTTCATTGCACAGATCCAAAAACATCACAATATACATCTAGATAATATAAAAAATGTCAATAATCATAAGCGAAAAGATTGACATAGCGTGTTACAAGTGTCATCACTCACATGATTAACTTGTAGGACATCTATAACTAACACTAGGTCCAGTAACCGAGACTCTATCTAATACAAGCCAATGGTTGTTTAGTAATTTATTTTTTGTTTTAATAAAAAAGATAATCGAAAATTTAATGTATTTCTTGGAGATATTAAGGTCCAAAACCGACACTAACCACGGCCAACAATATAAGATTCCCTCGTTTCGGAATGACGACTGGCAGCCACGATCAAACTTAGCTTCTTTCGTTCCTACGTTAATCCAAAAGATAATACAGTTAATTGCAAGCAAAATATAAGATACTTTGCAGTGTCTAATTATTACCTAAATCAAATTAGTGCAATCCGACACATTTAATCCATTTCTCCGCGCCGTTAACATGACGTATTATTATTGCTGCTCCGTTAACATGTATGATTTGAATCCCATGTCGATCGTGTTTTAATAGTTACCTGGTATTAAAGCGTGCGGCCGTCTGCTTCCGGCCATGGTCGCCATTACCTTTTTATCCTCGACCCCAAACCCCTCTCTCGAGGTGCACGCTGCGGAGGAAAGATGAAGTGCTGCTGTTTAGGCATTTCCAACGTGCCACCCTCCTCCAACTCCTCCGTTTTGACCGGCAAATGCCGCTTCGGGTTCCACTATTATTACTCTCCGCCAAACAAGAGACCGATGAGGTTTCATGGCTTCCATGCCCTCCGTTGCCACAAGATGTATGTCCCTGGTAATCTTCCGTCTCTCTGCCTTTCCTCCTCGTTTTCCTTGATTTGCTTTCAGCGATTCTTCCGGTATAATTTGATGGGTTGGACTACGGTCTGTAGGATTTGGGGGGGCTTCGCCGGAATCAAAGGCTGCAAGAAATCTCCAGGATTTCTTCACTTACGCCGCCGTTAGGATTGTTCTGGCTCAGCTCGAGGTTGTTTTCTCTCTATTTTTCGCCTTTAATACTAAATACTGTATGTGAAATACACCGTCTGCCTGCAGACAAATTTTCTGTCCTATGAAAGAAGAAAATCAATTACTTCATTTTCATCTACTCAAGAAATTCAAAGTAGTCACAGATGCTTGCTATCTGATGTACTTGGTCCTGTTCCTCTTTTTCTGTTAGTCTATTGCGATTTTTGTCGATGATAGTAATCAAAGGATTGCTCTGTCAAACAGTTACTCATCAATCGGTTGACTTGTGCTTGCTCAATTACATATCTGCTTATCGGTTGTACCATCTAATCTGAAGTTGCAGCCTAGACTTTTGTGGACAATCAATTCAACGGAAATATTTTGTTACCTCTAGGTTATACTTCTCATGTGTTCTGATCAGTTTTCTATTGTTTTTTCCTTTTTTATTATTTTTTCTTGGTGTGTCTTGCTATTCTGAATCGGGGAGCAGAGATATGTATTTAATAGGGTAATTTATAACTTCTTGGTTTAGGAGCAAAGGTTTTTTTATTTTTATTTTTATGTCCTCGGAAATTATTGCCTAGACTTCAACCATGGTGGATGCATCTATATGTCAATTTTAGGTCCTTCCATTCTGAGTTACCCTTTACTAGAACTTGAATTCCCCTACTGCTATCACAGTGTCACATCTTTCTTACAACATCAAGTTGGTATTGATGTGTTATACAAGAATCATTCTTATGATGGAGTAGGTGGTGCTGGAGGAATGATCATATATGAGAGCATGAGATTCACCTTTCTTTTGTCATAAATCTGGTACCAAGATATATCAGCATGACACTGATAAGCTATGAAACCAAGTAAATTTAAATATTCATTCCAATTATGATATTTTTGTACTTTTATTAGATTCCTAACTGTTATCCGGAGATAAATTTAGGCAAAGGACTCAAATCTGGATCCTTATGTGGCTCCTATAGAATATGACAAGTTTTTCTGTATCGTACAAATATTGACTTAAACTTGAGAATATAAGTCCTATCAAGCATAGACTAGATTGTCTGAATCGAATTGTATCCTTGTCTGTTCAGCATCTCTAATTGTTTCTTATACTTATACATCATGATGTCAATATGATTACCTTTCTCCATCTTGTCTTAGTAATAAAACAAGTGGTGTTCCCGTATCTTCATTTTCCAACAAGACTTGGCCAGAATCTGTCTCCAACTTGTAGTTTATTTCTATCTCATATAAGAACTTTGTAGTTGCTTTCACCTATCTTAATTATCTCTTCAATTGTGAACAGAGCTATAATCCTGAAGCATATCAGGAGTTGACGGAGTTTATCAGCCACAACTCTTTGAATGATGGGGACATGTTCTGTAGAAGGTTGATGCGTGAGTCTCCAAGGCATAAGAGTTTAGGTGTGAATATTGTCATTTTCTTAGTGATTCTACTTGCAAAAGCTAATGTAAACTGACAAAAAATTAGTCACTAAGATAAAAATAGGGAATTGCTCCAAGCAATATAAATTTCAATTATAAGTTGTATTTGTTCAAATCATGGTAATTTTAGAGGATAAAATTTATCAACACATGCAAGTTGCTGAATCAGTTTCAGAGAATTTCATTTTATGGATAACTATGCTGCTTAACAGAAAATATGTATGAAGTCTATGAAGATCCACACATACAGTGATTGGTGAAACAAAATTTTGGTGCAGAACACTCGTTCTCATTGCACTATATGATATATGGAAATGATTCATAATCTACTGTAATGTTACATGACAAGGAAAATGATTAAGTGGTAGGAATTAGTTGACTGAGTTAGGGAGCATCTGATGTATACTTGTTAAGCCATGATTGTTCATCATGGTATTTGTGCATAGTCAACTCTACAGGAGTTATGTATTTGAATATATGCATATTATTTTCCATTGATACAAAAGTCTATAACCACTAGCATCTATTAGATTTGTTTTTATCAAATGGAAGGTCTGAAAAGGCTTTGGAAGAATAAATTGGTTGTGATAGGAAACTATGAGCTTCAGATGATATTGTAAAAGTTCCAAAATGTATATTCAGAAGAAATTTCCTGTATGGAGGTTTCTTATTTGTTTAAATTTATCAGTTAAAATTCTTACATGTATTTAGCTCCATTTATGTATCTAGATCTGTGTGTCTAATAAAAGAGCTTATGTAAATTAGATCTATGCATACGTAAGTCCGATAAGTATGAATTTAGTCTATATTCATGCATGTCTAGGTCGAATTTGTGTGGATTCTAATCTAGTCCTAATGGAGCTTTAAATTTGCATGGATGCTAGTCAGGTCCATATAGATTTAGGTCAGATTTGCATGAATATTGGCCTGCTCAAAATGTGATCTGAATATCATGGATTTATATGATATGCATGGATCTGAGCCACAGTCACATATCTTGGCTTGGACCCAATTTAAACTCAAGATGGACATTGTATTCGCATTAATGTGATCTCATTTTACAAAGATATTAGTTAATGTCGATTTATAGATCCACAAAGAAGATGAAATCTAAGAATGAAATCATGAGAAAGAACAAAAAAAAAGCTTGCTTCAACAAATCCGAAGTGACAATTTTAAATTCTTTCAGATTCACCGTGCTTAGAATAAAAGACGAGGATGATTTCTTGAGATTGAAGCTGGATTTTCTAAAATCTAAATTTCGATATGAGAAAGATGAAGATATGAGATTGAAATTGTCAGATAAAAAGTTTAGAATGGAAGAGGTTTCCTGTGAAGAAAAATGGAGAAGTGAGATGCAGGCGAGAAAGAGAAGAAAAACAATAATAAAGATACTGGTACCTCCCCATATCAAATTTAACCAAATCGAATTGCTTGGTCTGCATTCTGGTTGACTATTGGATTGGTAAAGTTCATTCAAGATTTGTTCCCTTGGTATATATTATAACATCTTGAGTGTCCATATTAACAAGCCTTGATCAGAATATACTACTATAATGGTAGAGTTTATATTGGTATATATTTCACATTAAACTTCTACTTTTTCTTTTCCTTGAAACCAGCAAGAAATTAGTGCACTCCAATTTAAATAGTAACTGAAGAAAATAACATCTAATTCTCCACCTATTGATTTAAAAATCCATAAAGCAGAAAAATTACACAATTAATGATATTAGTGCACATGTCTTCAAAACTTGAGTTTTTCATATCCATTTACCTCTATTAAAGATCATCATCATGTAATGTCAATAATATGGTACTAATATGCTTTTTTTCCTTTGCTGACAGCTCTTCGTATTTTAGAGGTCAGTACTTAATATCTTGAGCTTGCATTCACTAAATTGTTGCTGTTTTAGATTACAACAACGAATTTTGTGCAGGTTCGATCGGCATATTCGAAAAAAGATTTTGAGTGGGACAACTTAAAGAAGTTAGCTTTTAAGGTTAGTATGGAATTACAAAGAGATTCTCTCAAGACTGCATTTTTGGTTATCTGTTGATTTACTATTGCAGATGGTTGATGAGTCTAACACTAGGCTCATGAGGGAATATGTGACAGAAACTAGTCACCTAGAAAATGAGCAGTAAATTTTTGAGATGCAAGTTACTCCTTCCCAAAACATCAGGATTATGTCAACATGGCATGCTACATGACATAAGCTTTATGAATTGTGCCATTTGAAGTACTTGTACATTGGTTATGCGTAGATATCATAAGAAAATGATTCAAAAAGATTCGATTATGGCAAATGCCAAAGTAAAGTTCTATTTGAATGTAATGAAGCATGGTAATTTTTTTTTTTTCAAACTGTAGGTGGTGAAGATGGGTTATGATCCCACGTTCTGACAGTGTCCTTTCTAGATAGGCTAATTCTTGTAGGTTTTTTCTTTTATTCAAACAATATTATAGTTTTCGTTTATGCCCAAAGAAACTATTCATTTGGCTTTCCAATTTTGCCTCTCAAAAATAAAAAGCCTCATTTCTCCTTTTTTTAATGATGTCTTTTTCTTGGATTTTTAAACAGGTTTGGTTCAACAAATTTCAAAACAGTTCATATAAATTTAATTCGGTTAAAAAAAATTTAGGGTGAATTTTTAGAAAAAGCCTTTAAGTTTGAGAATTTCTCAAAAAAGCACTTCAAGTTTGAAAATTTTTTGCACAATGTCTTTAGTTACATGACAAGATTATTTTACCAGTAGTAAATTTAATTTTTTTTTTCTAGATTCATTATTGCCTTCGCCATACATCGTTGTACATAGCCCTTATTGCATCGCCCACAACCCTTATTTGAGGGAGAGCTATCGTCGCCTCCCTCCACTTGCAACCCATGTAGAAGGGTTTATCATCATCGCTTGTAACTTTTGCACAACGACTTATTGTTGTGTCTTTATTGTTGATCGTGGAGAGGTTATGTAGCCTCCTCGTGCCTTTTCTTCATCGGTGCGATCTTCTCATGCTTTTTTCTCTACGTTGATTATGGTCTTGGGTGGAGCGATCTTGGGTGGAGGAGGATGTTTGGCCATAGGTTCTATTGTTAGCCACAGAGGAGTAATAAAGTGGTAGCTGAGGTAGAATGATATTTAAAAAAAAAGAGAGGGTGTTTTGTGAGAAAATTTTGAACTTGGGAGCACTATCCAGGAAATTCTTAGAGGCTTTTTTTTTAATTCATTCAAAATTTTAATTACGCCATTTTAAAATTTATCAAAGAACAAAATTTGAGGAATAAAGTTTAAATTTTTGCATAAAAATATTAAAAATCTATAAAATAATTTAGAAGTTATAACAACATAAATTTTAGAATTTTATATTTATGAATAAATAAGTTAGTATATTTAAATATATTATAACTTTAAAGATAATAGGTAGATACAATATTTTAACTAAATTATTTACTAATTTCCTAAATAAATAATTTTGTTACATATTTAAATATATGAATTTAAATAAATATATAATATATAAAAAACTTAAGATTGAATTAGATACCCTATTTTATTATGAGTGACATTTGGGTGTGATTTGGTGCTCTTTATTGTTTCAAATGTACTTCTTTCTTGCTCATAATATTCTTTAGGAGTTGTAAACTTTTGTTAGAAATGAAAAACGAAGTTGTAAACCTTTGCCAGAAATGAGAAAAGGAGTTATGTATAAACCCTAAGATGCTCTTGCCAACCCTAATGACTTCATTCAAATATATGTTTTGCTCTATTAGACAACGGACATGGGATACAAGTATCTTTTGAATTTTAAAAAGTTTCTATCATTCAAGTTCCAAATCCTTAATAATCTTTTCACTTTCAAACGTAATAGTACTATGAATAATAGACTACGTCGAATTAATTTTTTGAAGTCAAAATGATGATTAAGTTTGATCATATCAGGTTGATGCTAAATGGAAAGCCCTCGAGATAATGTTGTAGCGAAAGTCAGCATAGAAAACCTCACAAAGAGCATATTGATGAGAGGCCCTCTCGTGTTTCATTGCAACAATCGACCTTGGATCGAGGGTTCTTATCTTTCCTTCATAGGTGCATATGGGAATCCTAATACTCAATGAATCTAATTTGTGACCACGATGATATTGACCATCACTCCTTTCTCCATATGGCTAGCTATTATGTTTGCAACCATCTCAATACCATAACTGCTTCCTCAAGCATTATAATTATTTTCAACAATGTAATTAAATTTGGTTCTAACCACTTCTATATGAATTTCAGATGCACTCGACTTATAATACAAGTCTTACTTGGTGGTATGGTTTTCTATCCAACGTTAACTAATAAATATTTTTTTTTAACTCAATTATCTATTGAGAGTCATAGTTAGTAGAATTAATAGTTATTTTTCATGGATGTTATAGAATGTATGAGGATAATATTATTATTTATAGGGATATGTATGTTATCTTAGTATTTACAAGGGTAAATATGTATGTTTATAATTTTTAAAAAGAATAGATATGTAAAATCACTAGTGATTTGGCACAACAATGAATAATATTAGAAGCTTACTATTGACAATCCCTTATTATTGATAATCTCTTAAAAAATAATAAAATATTATTTTATTATTTATAGCTCTTATGTTACTAATTTTACCCCCCTTGTTTTTCACCGTAATCTCTTATTTCATCTTTGATGCTACTCCTTATCAATGTTGTATCACTGTTAATCCTTATTTATGATCTTTCATGTTTTAAATAGAATAGTACTATAAATAATAGACTAAGTTGAATTGATGTTTTGAAGTCAAAATGATGAGCAGGATTATATTGGGTTGATGCTAAATGGAGAGCTCTGGAGATAATGTTGTACAAAAAATGAGTATAGAAATCCTCACAAAGAGCATATCGATGAAAGACCCTCTCCCGAGTTTCATCATAATAATCAATCTCGGATTGAAGGTCCTTATCTTTCCTTCATAGGTGCAGAATCTTAATACTCCATGAATCCAATTTGTGACCAAAATGATACTATCACCCCTTTCTTCATATGACTGGCTACAACATATAATACGGATGCTTATTAACTATAAAAGGATTCTAGATTGGTTATGTTTGCAATGAACTCAATACCACAACTACCTCCTCAAGCACCATAATTGTTTTCAAGAATGTAATTAAATTCGGTTCAACCACTTCTATATGAATTTGAGATGCACTCAACTTATAATACAAGTCTTACTTAATGGCACAGTTTCTACCCAACTTTGTTAGTTAACAAGTTTTAATACAAGCCTTACTTCTTGGTTAACTAATAAATATCCCTGGATATGGAATTATCATTGAACTTAATACCACTGTAAGTAGATTGTGATACAAAGAATACTAAGGACATTTTAGGAGCTTCATTTCTTTATATTTTTAAACTCAAGTATCTACTGAGAGTCATATTAAGTAGTAATTAATAGTTATTTTTCATGGATGTTATAGAATGTATAAGTATAAATATGTATTTTCATAATTATCTTAACATTTACGAGGTTAAAAATGTATTTTCATAATTTTTAAAGAGGATAGATATGTAAAATCACTAGTGGTTTGCCACAACAATGAACAATATTAGAAGCTTTCTATTTATAGCTCCTATTTTACTATTGATAATACTTTATTATTGATAATCTCTTAAAAAATTAATTTTATCCCTGTTTTTCTTCATGTAGCCTCTTATATCATCTTTGACACTACTCCCTATCAATGTCATAGTTGTCAACCCTCATCGTTTTTGCTCATATCATTTGTCTCTACTTCCTTCATGCCATCCTCCGAGAAAGAAGAAGAGGAAGAGAAGGAGGAGGAGAAGGATGAGGAGGAAGGAGAAAGGAGAAAGAAAAAAGTATTTATGTCTATTTACAAAGAGAGAGTTAAAAAATATTAAAAATTTTAAAATAAGATTGTAAATACTAAAATGAGGATCGTAAATAGTAATCTCCCAATATTATTATGTCATTCGTTAAGAAGATTCCCTATCTTATTTTTCAATTTAGATTCTCAACGTTTAGATTACATCAAACTACAAATATTTATAAAGGAACTGGGTAAATATAAATTAAAAGCAATTCGAGTTGCTTGGACAAATATCAATTTGCATATAATTTTTGGTACATGGTTCTTAGCATAGATGTTATTGAATAAGTTGTGAGCCGACACTTGTATACGTAACCTGAGATTGTATCTCATCTTTATCTTCAATCACATATTTATGCAATTTTTTCTTCAACATCTTATTTCATGTGGTTAATTGTTTCTCTCGTATATTTAATCAAATTTATCGATTTTTTTTATTTACGGGATGGTTCGCTTGTGGATAGTTACCCATGTTGTTTTATGCGCATTTTAGTTAAACATGTATTTTAAATATTAAATATAATAAAAATTGTAATAAATTTATTGAAGACTTTTATATCGATTTAAATTTTTGGAATTACTGGTCTCCAATCCCAAAATCTTCAACACATGCACAAAACATGGCATATTTTGGCAGATAATATTCAAGAGTAATTAATACATAAACTAATTGATTTTATTTAATTTAAATTTTAAACAAAAACAAAGTCTATCATTAAATTCTATTGCCACATAGTAAAGCTAGGGCTTAGGCCATTAAGTGATTCCTAATGATAGACGATGACCCATCTACATTGGAGTCAGCATTAAAATATGAAGGCTACTCTAAAAAATAAAAATAATTGAAATCTACAATGTTGAGTGGAAACCTTCTAAATAATTTTCAGAACATATAACATCATTGACATATCATGAACATAATATTGGCAAGTCATAAAAAAATTATCAATACCATAAATAGTGTCAAAACATCTAGTGGTACATTTCGATAACCAGTTTCAATAATAGGATAAATAACAAGTCTTAATCTTAAGTATTAAGTCTAAAACCAATTGTATACTCTCTCAACAATTAATGGAAAGGTTTTACCTCATGAGATGAGCTTTATGTTCTTGTAACGAAAGAACTTATATTGTAATCCCAACCATTGCTAGAATTATGCCCCCTCACGTGCCTAAGGAAAGATATATTCCTCACATTAGTTCTTGAAGGAACAATATAGCTATCATGTCTAATAGCTTACTAGATCCCTAAAAGAAATCACCTTATAAATTCACTGGCCTTATTGTCCATGATAAGGTCAATAATTATTCTCATATCATATCAAACATATATATCATACCATGGCATGTCAGTTCCAAGGTATAGTGCTAGTGTGTAAACTCATTAAATTCATCGTTAACCAATCAAAATCAGTAATAAGAGGGGACATACTTCAATCAATCCTCAATTGGCCTAAGCCCTAGCTGAATTGTTCCAATTAACTGGACCGGGCTCAATTCAACAACATAATTGAACTAACATTATATCCTTCTAGAATTAGTTTGAAATCACCCCGATCTAATTTATACCTGATTGGATCCGATTTATATTAAACAGCCTTGAACAGATTAAAATCAATTCAGAATCACCGACTGATTCGGTCAGACAAATTTGGAGCCACCATAAGGTGCCGAATTAAGACACATACTCCACACGTGCTCGGCCGTACGACGCTGCTACACGCTGCGCCGAGCTGCAGGCTCGGGTTCCAGATATACGCGTCTCAGGCCCGGCCTTAGCCGCGCCGGCCTCTGTTCTGCGCGGGGCTCCTAGCTGCTCGGTCAAGCCGGCCAACACAGCAGGCTTCAGGGGACGCCAGACCGAGCCGCGGGTTTGGCCCGGGTCTGCACCCGGGCTGGGCCAAGTGCAGTATTCCGAATGGCTAGGCCTGACCGGATCCGACCCACTATCTGACTCGGGTCGGACCCAAGCCAACCAAAGTCAGTGTCCTCAATTGAATATATTTGATTTTAAAAGAATCAATTGAATCATCAAGTCAGGCCTCAATTTTGAAATATTTTTAAATTAAAATTCAATAAACCATAAATGCTTTAGATAAAAAAACTAAGAATTAACTGGATATTAGATCAATTACAATATGATCAGAATTATAATCTATAACTAGGTCTTCTTTAAACAATTAATAAATCATATATTTCATAAAACAATTAATAAATAATAAATTTAAATAATTAATAGAGAATATATTAAGTGACTGCAGTGCTCATCGTTGGCTCCTTGAGGCAGCCCAGTATTAGCTTGCACCACATCAAATCACTATGAAAGACTAAGAAATCAGTATGGCAGTAACATAACCATTGCTTGTAGAATGAAGATACTAAACCAACATATTATGATGATAACTATGTCATTTATGGAAGATTAAGAAATCAATATGACAGTGACATAACCATTGCTTGTGGAATGAAGAAACCAGATCGACACATTATGATGATAACCATGCCATTTAGGAGATATTAAGAAATCAGTGTGATAGTGGCATAATTATTACTCGTGGAATGAAGGAACTAAGCAATTCCCGATGAGCATAAATGTTTAATTATTGTATGACAAGTGAGGTATGAAAATAATTATTGTACGAATTAAATAATATTATTAAAAATATACAAAATGTAATTGATATATATGAAGGATCAATGACACATTAACATATAAGATTCATCATGCATACTAAAATCTAATGCACATTTATGTAATTCATTTACATTCACACTGTTATTAATTACTTATAAATAACTAATTTAGTTGTCATTATATATTATTTATTTAAGTGTTGTTGTCATTTTGTTATTCCAATAAAAAATAATTTTTTGCTAGTTGCATTTTAATCATGTCAAGAGAATAATGGAAATAAAATTTTAATTAAGGTGCCTACTATATAAAGGTGACTTCATATTTCGATAAAAAATGTATTATCATTATCATATAGTTAAATGTTAAAGATTGTTATGATGTTTTTTAATCTTTATTTTTGCAACATGAGAAGCAGTTGTTGGATTCGGAGAAAAATAAATGCAGCACCACAATAAAAAAATATTTGGATGAAAATGTAGTCTCATTAAATGTGATTGGGAAAATATGTTATTGTTAAATTTTTCAATAATAGAGATATAAAAAATAATAATAAAAAAAACCTTCATAGAAATCTCCAACATTCAATTATAACTGTAATAATAATCATTCGATTAGTTAATCTGATGCTTTCCTAATGATGTTTAATGGTTATTGCTATGACTTAATGTTCAGATGCATTACTTTGGTTATACGTTTTGGGATTTAAAGAGGAAGTAGAGTATTGTATCTAAGTATTATCAATGTTCCCAACTATTTGATGTTTTTATACAAGAAAATGTTGGATAAATTTGTATTTTGACTGTTTTTTTACATAAATCATAATTATGAGTGTAAAATCTACTAAAACACATAATAAATACCATAGATATAATTACGATAATAAAACATTCTTTACTCACTCATAACACTTGGTGTTGATTTTATGAAGTTTCAACTTAAACTTTAACACTAGTACAACCCAAAAACTTAAGCTATGTATATTATCAGCCAAGTCTAATATATGTTGTTTGACTCTATTAGTCATCTGATAATATGAAATTGATCTCTAATCTATCGAGCATTCTTTTATACAAAGCAGACACATTTCACATAAAGGTTTGATTATGAGAAATAGAATGAGAGAAATAGCAAATGATATTTACTTTTTTTTTTCTTTTCAATCAAAGAACCTTCATAAAATAATAGAAAGATGGACGAAAAAGAAGAGACAATAACTACTGAACAATCTGGCAGGCTATATTTACAATTAAAATATAATCTTGTGGTAAAATTAAAATATAAACCGTAAACAAGCCCATACAAATGCAAAGTTAAATTAACAAAAGAAGAAAGAAATCGTAAACTTTTATGATGTCATCGAACATAAGAGGCACACTAATTCTCTCGTTTAGCTTTGTATTTTTTTGTACGTAATCACCGATAATTTCTTCCTTAATATAAATTAATTATTATAAATAAAATATTACTTTATTATTAACTTTCATGTTTCTGTATTATAGTTAAAGAAATGATTAAATTTGATTTTCTTAATCATATGGATAAGTTAGAAATCTTACTAATCAATTAGATTATTAATTGATTTAGTTCCTAATAAGTGATATGATTTTTAGGAAGTAAATAGTATATATATATATATTTTATATGTGAACTATAATAAATAAATATGCTATTTCTATCTTTATGTGCGAAAGTAAAATAAAAATAAATTTAAAATAAAACTTAAATATTTACTTATTTTTTGAGGATATCTCATCTTCTCCTATATAAAGGGGCTCATCTTCTCTCATTTCTTACTGAGCCTGATAATTAGAGGATTAAGGAGAGAATTTTTTGAGAATATGATCTCGAGGAAAGGATAGTCGATGAGAGATAGGATCCTTTTATTTTTAATTAGCTTTGATTTATATTTTAAAATATTGATATTGGGATTGTTATAATTTATGATGCATAATAATATTTTAATTTCAAAATTTTATGATTTATAAATAATGATAATTGATTCGTGATATTAAAATAATTATTTAATTGATATTGGTCTCTTAAGCTTAAGTGAATTTTAATATTGATTTAACTTTTAAAATTTTTATTATTATATTAATGGTTCTAATTTATTTAATTAGATATATTTATGTTTTAAGAATTATGTGTGAATTTCTATGATTTAATTAGTTTTAAATTTAAGATTATGAATTTAAAATTTTTAATTCATGAATTTGAGTTATTCTTTGAGAATTTAGATTTTTGAAATTTAATTTGATAAAAAGATTCTAATTGGGGTTTGACTTGAATTAAGTTGATCTATCAGACTAGATTGACTCAGCCCATGTGATTATATACGACCCAACCCATATGGCTAGGTATAATCAACTCATGTGACTAGGCATTACTCAACCCATGTGGCCAGGTAGAAGCCAGCCCATGTAGTAAAATATAACTTAACCCATGTGGCTAGGCATGACCCAACCATGTGGCCAGGTATGATCCAATCCATGTGGTCATGTATATCCTAGCTCATATGGTAAGGTACGACTTAATTATGTGGTAAAATATAAGCCAAGTCATGCGGCTAGGTATGACCTAGTCCATATGGTTAAGCACGATTCCAAATCATGTGTCTAGACATGACCCAATCTGCGAGCCAAGCATGACCCAATTAAGTGATAAGGCTTAACCCAACTTACGAGTGAGGTTTAGCCTAGTCCATAAAGTTAAGTCTACTCAACTATGCAATTGGCGTTAGACACATCGTTGCTCTTCTATATAGCCCATTGTACCTCAACTTAATATATTACTTGAGACAAGCACGTGCAGCATGTGTGACCCGTCCAAGAATCAGGTGGATTAGTTTAGTTTGGGCTAGCACTATATGATATAGTCTGATTTTCTCTTCCTTTATTGGTTTGAGCCCTTTAATTAACTAAATCAGACATGTTTGATCAATTAAGGTTAGTTTAAGGTGATTTCAAACTAACTTGACTAATTCAAACTTACTTGACCTAATCAAGATCAATCAAATCTAAATTAGACCAGTGTAGGGTGATTCTAGACTAGTTTTATAAGGATTTGAGATTGACTCTATTAGGTCATAATTGAATTAGATTTGGTTTAAGTCAATTGAGTTATTCCAATTAGGATTTGGTTGACTAAGGCCTATTGAGATATTGATGTTTTTAAGTCTTTATGATTTGATGAATTTAAAGGTTTTATTTGAAGATGTCATTTGAAAATGATTATTGATTTTTTACTTTTCTTAAGTTTATGATGTTGACATGATTATTACCATGAAGTAGATATAACTAGGCTAATAGTCCATATTAGAATTACAACCTGTAAAAGAAGCTACAGGCCCATCACAATGCGGAGCCACCAATGGACATAGTCTATTAGATCATACATAAAGCATGGTCTCTTATAATATTTGATCATATTGTTTCTTGGATAAATATGTGAATGAATGAATGTAAATGAATGATCATGGATATTTATGTATCCCTGTTAAAGGCAGGGATAGCGATTCCCTTCGGGGATTAGCGGACCATCAGACGTGATGGTTAGATAGTTCTTCCATCCGTTGTTGGGAGGAACATGTCCCCACTTGGGCGGGTGAGGGATACCACTCCATTCGTTGTTGGGAGTGCGATATGGATTATCTCCATCTGCTATTGGGAGGAATCTATCCCATGGAGTAGACCTCTCCATCCACTGTTGGGAGAGTGCACCATCAGGTGTGATGTATGCCTTTGTTACCTAGTTATCTTGTTTGTGTTACATGTGACTGATGCATGATTTTACTTGTTATTGAATAAATTATCATCATTTATCTGATGCATAAATTTTATAATAAATAGATATATTATTATTTCTTATTGACATTTGTTTTATGAATATTAAAGATTATTTTTATGACTTTTTTGAGATTTCTACCAACATGTGTGGTTGTTGATATGTTTTTATCTTATATTTATTTTCAGAGTAATCTATAACTTTATAATAGACCTGAAGCTTGGGTGGAAGAGACTTGTGGCCTTACCAATAAGATATGGTCATTTTTCTAGTTAATAGAATATTTATTATTATAAAAATAAATAATTAAATTTAATAATAAAAAGGGGGTATATTTTATAAATTATGAATAATAAAATGATGAATTATTATATTTTATAAAGAAGGATGTAATAATTTTAATGGTATCAGAGCAATGATTTTAAATACCTGTTGAAATATAGGATCCTAGGATTAGAATATTAGATGACCTAATTAGTTTTTAAGATGTAGATCTTGAGAATTACATAGTAATACAACTAAAGCATGATTTTAGGAGATTAAAATTATTTTATTGAGTCAAATATAAATTATTTTTGATAAATTATTGATTGATTAAAGATATTACAATCTCGTTAAATTACTTGCAGATTATTGAGTAAAAGACAAAAAATTTATTTTTCTCTAAATTAAAATAAATAGTGTATTAGTTTATCTTAAAAATTCTCATAAAGTTTTACATTTTGAATATAATTTTGTTATGACACTCTTACCTTCTTTTTAAAAAGTAGATAAGAATTATTAATTTGATGATTAATTATTATTATTTTTTTAGTTTTGTCTTACATTATGAATGCTTATAATTAATATATCAAGTTTTACTAACTGAAGATTATACTAAGTTTTAGTTATTCTCTCGGATTTAAAATTTTTGATAATTTTAAGTACAAAAATTTTATCTTCCTCCGTTAAAGTTCATTGTTAATTTTTGATTTTTGTTTCATGAACTTATTAAGATTTAGTGTTGGAAGTTCAAAGTTCTCAATAGTATCCTCATCACTTGAGTCATCATTCAAGTGGCATTTCATAGTTCAGAGTTCCAAAACCTTCTTGTTCTTTAGAAGATTGTCCATGTGTTCATCATGTTCAAAAAGTTCTAGAAGGCTCATTTCATATGTCATTAGTGAGCCAATTAATTCTTCCAATGGAAAATCATTCAAATTTTTAGCTTCTTGTATAACGGTTACTTTAGGATCCCACCTTTTTGGAAGGGATCTTAAGATCTTGTTTATGAGTTCAAAATCCGAAAAACTTTTACCAAGACTTTTCAAGCTATTGGTGACATCCATGAAGCGGGTGTACATGTCATCGATAGTTTCGCTTGGTGTCATTTGGAAGAACTCAAAATCATGCAACAAGAGGTTTACTTTCGAGTCTTTGACTCTACTAGTTCCCTCGTGTGTGATTTCAAGTGTCTACCAAATATCAAAAGCTGTTTCACAAGAAGAAATCCGATTGAACTCATTTTTGTCTAAAGCGCAAAATAAGACATTCATAGCCTTTGCATTTAAAGAAAAAGATTTTTTCTCTAAGTCCGACCATTCGTTCGTTGGTATAGAGGGAAGTTGAAAGCCATTTTCGATAATGTTCCACAAATCCAAATCCATTGAAAGCATGAAAACTCTCATTTGAGTTTTCGAATAAGTGTAGTCCGATCCGTTAAAGAACGATGGACGAAAAATCGAAAAGCCCTCTTGAAAGCCATTTAGAGCCATTTATCACGGGTGTAAATCCGAATGAGAAATAATGTGGCTCTGATACAAATTGTTAGGGATCGAGTGGCACTAAGAGGGGGGGGGGGGGGGGGCTGAATTAGTGCAGCGGTAAGGAACGATAAATTTTTAGCGATTTGAATAAGTTTTGAAAACTTTGTACGGTAAAAACTTTGTTTCGTATTATTAAAGCCGTATCGGTAGAATTATATAAGAAAAGCTCTAACTTAAAGATGTTTGCAGAGATGAGAAGTAGAGCATCAAATTAATTGAAAGGGTTTGCAGCAAAGTAAATAGCAAGAACGTAAATGTAAACCAGATTTTTATAGTGGTTCGGTTATTCGACCTACGTCCACTCCCGATTCCTCTTGCTTACGGCCACTGGCTTTCCACTAGCTATCCTCCTTCTAATGGGTGAGGATGAACTCCCTCACAGCACCTCTCCTTTTGATGGGCTTAGGAGATAACCCTTACAAGCACTCTTACCCCTCTCTTGGACTAGAACACTCTTAAGACTTAGAGGGAAGATTTAACACACTTTTAAGAGGGTTTCCCCCTTCTTTTTTTTAGTTCTAGACCCCATTTAAACTCTAAATGAGTGGGGTATTTATAGGCCTCAAAGTGATTCAAATTTGGAGCCCAAACTTGGAGCCAAAATTTAAACCATTTTGAATTTCCCGATGCTAGCAGTACTGGGTGGTGCCACCGCCCATCCAGCGGTGCTACCGCTGGTGCCTGCGGGTGCTGGCCAGTGCTACCGCCCCAGCTAGGCGGTGCTACCGCCTGGCTCTCGGCCACTGGGTGGTACTACCGCCCAGGTCATTTCAGCACAATAGTTTCGATCGAAAACTCGGCCGAAACCGGTCTAAATGAAGTCTGAATTGACCCAAATTTGGTTTATAGGATTAATACCTAATCCTAAACCAAATTATGTCCTAACAATGAATTTTAAGACATTTTTTAAGCTATTACAAACTCTACAAGATAAGACTTCTTTCGACGAGTTTTCGGCGAACTTCTGGCGGTCTTCCGACGAATCCTCGGAAACCATTTTGTGGACTCCCGGCAAGCTCCCAGACTTCACGATGATCTTGGCGAGTTCCAACGAGCTTCATTGGCAAGCTCCGATCTTTCTTGGCAAGCTCCATGAACTTCCGACAAACCTTTCGGTAAACTTCCGAAAACCCTTCGGCAAGCTCCTTACTCGTTCTCGGTCGGTTCCAGTAACACTCCCAACGAATCTTCGGACTTCCGTTGAACTCTCGAACTCCCAATGATCTATCACACTTGTCTTCTGGCACTTTGTTTCACTTTATGTCTTCATCGTCATCGTAGTTAATCTTGCACACACATAAACAAAAACTCTACTTCGATCTAGACAGTTATTATAATGCGAATTGACATTCAGTTGCCCGACACATCATTGGTCGACGCTTCGTCCAATCCTTCGGCACATCGTTCTCTTTTACGGTCCGTTACCCAATCGACGGTTGCCCTCCACAACCCCGATATCCTTGACGCAACACGCTCTTCTTGTTAGGGATCGAGCGGCACTAAGAGGGGGGGGGGGGGGTGAATTAGTGCAGCAGATAAAACGATGGATTTTTCAGCGATTTAAAACAAGCTTCGGAAACTTCGTACGATGAAAGCAACGTTTCATTTGAAATCGATTTTTGCGTTCTAACTTTGAAGCATGCGTACAAAGATAAAAAGGAAGTGGAGCAAGTAAAGTAAAGGCTTGTAGCAAAGTAAAACAGAAATTTAAACACACACAATCAAGATGCAGCGATGTATAGTGGTTCGGTCAAAGTGACCTACATCCACTTTCGAAGCCTTCTCCGATGAGGCTCCCTTCTTCCACTATCAAATCCTTTGAAGGGGAAGGACCAAATACCCCTCTTACAACCCTTTACAAGTGGTTCACACTCTTACAAGATTTCTCAAGGAGAAGAAAGAGGTGAACACTTAGCAAGAACAAGACTTTTTAAGACATTTCAAAAGCTCAAAACCAAGATTCTAACTCTCAAAAGGGTTCTATTTTTCAGCTGAAAAGGAAGAGAATTATTTATAAGCCTCAGTGATTGAGTGAGCGAACTTGGAGCCAAAAATTTGAATCTTTTGAAGTTACAGTGGCATCAGTCTTGTGAGCCCGGCCACCGGCGGTTCTACTGCGGCCGGCGGTACTCTTGCTGGCTACGATGTGAGGCGGTCACTTTACCGCAGGCGGCGATTGCTCGCTGCTACGATGCTCGGCTCGGTAACGGCTCTGATGGCGGCTCTGATGCCATGCTACAGTACCATGCACGTAGCATGCGTTGGTACTGTTTGGGCCAAAAAACTTTAGCCCCGAGCAAAACCCGATGGCCCCTGCGCCGGGTTAAAGTTAACCTACAATCAACCAATTAATGTGCTAACTACGAAATTAAAGACATTCCTAAGCTATTACAAAGTCCACAAGTCAAGTCTTCTTCCGTCGAGCTTCCGGCGAACTTCCGACGGTCTTCCGACGATCCCTCGGAAACCATCCTACAGACTCCCGGCAAGCTCTAGGACTCCATGATGATCTTGGCGAGTTCCCCCAAGCTTCTTTGGCAAGCTCCGATCTTTCTTGGCAAGCTCCGTGAACTTCCGACGAACCTCCCAGCGAACTTCCGAAAACCCTTCGGCAAGCTCCCTACTTGTTCTCGGCTAGTTCCGGCAGCACTCCCAACGAATCTTCGGACTTCCGTTAAACTCTCGAACTCCCAACGATCCATCGCACTTGACTTCGACCCTTTGTTTCGCTTTACGTCTTCATCCTTATCGTAGTTACTCCTGCACACAAACAAGAAACACTCTACTTCGATCTAGACAGTTATTACAACGCGAATTAACATTCGTTGCCCGTCACATCATTGGTGGTAACCGTCCGATCCTTGGCACATCACCCTCTCTAGCGGCTTGTTGCCTAATCGGCGGTTGACCTCCGCAACCCTGATATCCATAGCGCAACTCCGCACTTCTTGGTCCGATGCCCGACGTACGAAGCCTCCTGCCGATAGTCGACTGAACCTCCGGCTCGACATCCAATATCCTGACGTGATCACCTCCGGCGCAACGTCAATTCCTCCAGCGTTAACTGTCTAATCCTGATCGATAGTAGACCTGCGTAACTCAACATGCAATTAAACAACAAAACACACTCAATTAGTTTCATCATCAAAATCCGAGATTCAACACTTCTAAGCCCGATGCCCGACATACGAAGCCTTCCATCGATTGTCGACTGAACCTCCGGCTCAACATCCAATATCCAGACGTGATCACCTCCGGCACAACGTCAATTCCTCTAGCGTCAACTATCTAATCTTGATCGATAGTAGACCTGCGTAACACAAAATGCAATTAGACCACAAATCACAATTAATTAGTTTCATCATCAAAATCCGAGATTCAATAGAAACGACTTTTGATATTTGGCGGACACTTGAAATCATGCATGAGGGAACTAGTAGAGTCAAAGACTCAAAAGTAAACCTCTTTTTATTTTTTACTCAATCAAACAAAGCAGCCTAATAATGTTCATGTGGAGCCTACTAGAAAGCTTGATTCGGATGACATCACGATTCTTAATGCACCAATTACAGATGAAGAAGTTGTACGAGTTGTCTTCAAGTCACTAAAGCACAAAAGCCCTGGTCCAGATGGATTTCCAGCTGAATTTTATCAAATTGCATGGCCGATCATTGGAAATGATATGATTAAAGCTTGTCAGCATTTTTTCTTTTCAGGTCATATTCTTAAAGCGATAAATTGTACTTTTATTTCTTTGGTTCCTAAGAATGCAGGGGCTGATTCACTAGAGCACTACAAGCCCATTTCTTTATGTAACTTTATTTACAAGATCATCTCTAAGTTGCTTGCAGATCGAATGCAATTGATTATGCATAAGATCATTAGTCATACTCAGGCTACTTTCATTAAAGGGAGAAGTATACATCACAATATTCTTCTTGCTAACGACTTGGTCAAAGATTTGCACTCCAAATCAGGAGGGACAAAAATATGTTTTAAAGCTGACTTACGAAAAGCATTTGATTCAGTTAATAGATAGTTTCTCTACAAGATGCTCCTTAGTTTGAACTTCCCTCAACAATGGGTTAATTGGATTCAGTGCTGCTTGGAAACACCAAAATTTTCAGTTCTGTTCAATGGTTCCCCCGTTGGCTTCTTTGGGAGTACGAATGGCATCTGATAAGGAGATCCACTTTCTCCATATCTTTTTACAATTGTCATGGAAGGACTCAGCTGTATGTTAGAAAAAGCAGTCTCTAATGGTAGCATTAAGGTACCCCATGCTGGTTCTATTCATATATCCCACATAACATTTGCAGATGATCTTATTATCTTTCTTCGCAATGACACTACTTCAGTGAAGAATTTGGCTACTATTCTGAAAGATTTTGGTTTGGTTTCTGGCCTTCAACTAAATCATGCAAAAAGTAAAGTCTATATGGGTTCTTGCGTTGAAGATAAAGACTTTATTATACAAACTCTGGGGGTTAGCGAGGGAAATCTATCAGTTTCTTATCTGGGTCTCCCACTCTTATCCATTGGCATTTATAAAATTCACTGTCAGCCTATCCTGCAAAAAATAAAGAATAGAATTTCCTCCTGGAAAACTAGACTTCTTTCCAAAGCAGGACGACTTGAACTCATCCGATCTGTGTTGTTTTCTTATTCTATTTATTGGTCTAATGCATTTCTTCTACTTGTTAGACTTCTTTACGATATTGAACGGCTATTGAAGAAATTTTTCTGGAATGGTATGGAAAGGCAATGCATATGGTCAATTGGGATAGCATTTGTAGACCAAAAGATGAGGGGGGGCTGAATCTGTGAAATCTGAGAGATTGGAATAAAGCTTATTTGGTACAGAAATTGTGGGATCTTTTGCAAAATAAATCCTTATGGTCACAATGGGTTTCTTCTAGGTACCTATCTAAGGAATCAATATGGAAAGTTTCAATAAGAACATATCATTCTGTTGCATGGAAAGAAATTTTGAAGGCAAGAAACTAGCTAATCAACCACATTTCTTATGCATTCTCTTCTGGGACCAGAATTAATATGTGGTATGATCCTTGGGTGAATGGAAAAAGTATATTTCAATTATATGGTGATCGAGTACGAAGAGATCTTGGGGCCCCTAAAGATTGGAAGGTTTTTGAGTTCATTGCTAACGGTACAGTGTCTTCCTAATTACATTTCTCTTGATATGCTATCACTTTGGCTGACTATTACAACTCTTCCAATCAGGAATAACTCATCAGATATGCTTAATTGGCTTCATGACAATGGAAAGTTTAGTGCTACATCTGCATGGAATCAAATCAGACAAAGAAATAACAAGTGGATCCCGAGTAGTTGGACATGGGATAGACCGGGCTCACAAAGACATTCCTTATGCACATGGCAGGCCCTTCTTGCTAAACTACCCACAATGGACAATATAAAGCGAAAATGTATATATCTTGTTAACCGATGCTCTCTTTGTATGCAATACAAAGAAAGTATAGATCATATCTATTTTGCTTGTGACTACACTAATTGGGTATGGATGGGGATTCTGAAATGATTTGAAATACATAGGATACCAATGCCAAACTTGCATCAAGAACTAGAACAACTGCAGCATAACTTCTCAAGAAAAGAGCTTCTTACACAACTAGCAAAGCTTATCTTCAGATGTACTATTTGGTGGATTTGGAAAGAGAGGTGTAACAGAATCTTTGAGGTTCACAACACACACAATGCTTACCTTCTGCTTGAGATATTTAGTGACTCACGATCATGCATGGAGTAGAATTTGGAAATGAGGCATTTAACAAGTAGAGAAAAAGAGATCTTCCTCAGATTCAATTTTATAATTCTTTAATGCTCCTTTGTATTGTCTGATTTTCTGCTTTAAAATTATGATATATTCATCGGTTGTCCAGGAATAGTTGGTTATTACATTTTACTATTTGTTGCCTATGGTAGAGCGTCATAGTCTACAATATGTGTAGTCATGATTTCTATTTAACTACTCTCGGAGATGAGTCTAGTGGAGTGAGACCATTCCACCTTTCTGAGGTGGGGTGCATTCTCCTAGACTGCTCTAAGAGATCTCAGGCTTTAGTCTATGGCTTGTGTAGACAAAGCTAATTTGTACAATCTTCATACTAAATCTACTTACATTTACTTACCAAAAAAAAAGTAAACCTCTTATTGCATGATTTTGAGCTCTTCTGAATGACACCAAGTGAGTCTATTGACGACATGTACACCCGTTTCACGGATGTCGCCAATAGCTTGAAAAGTCTTAGTAAATATTTTTCAAATTTTGAACTCACTAACAAGATCTTAAGATCCCTTCCAAAAAGGTGGGATCCTAAAGTAACAGCGATACAAGAAACTAAAAATCTAAATGAATTTCCATTGGAGGAACTAATCGGGTCATTAATGACCTATGAAATGAGTTTCTTTGAACCTGATGAACACATGAACCACCTTCCAAAGATCAGGAAGGATTTGAAACTCTGGGCTATAAAATGCCACTTGAGTGATGACTCAAGTGATGAGGATAATGAATAAGACATTGAACTTTTAATCAAATTTTAATAAGTTCATTAAATAAAAATCTCAAATAAAAAATGAACTTGAACGGAGGAAGAGGCCAAAGAAGAGGAAGACACCCAAGAGCGAATCAAGTAAAGAAGAGGCATATTTGGCTCTGACGGGTTTCAACAATGAGGTAAGTAACTTACCCGAAATGCTTTTACCTTATTTTGAAATTACATGACTTTTTTATGAGTGACTCTCACATTTTGAATTAATGTGTATTTGGTCTTAATCGTTTTTACGATGAATTTTTATATGACGTGTTATATCTTTTGACTTTAAAAAACTTGATGGATTTTGCCTTTACGTCTTGAACTTTCATGATTGTCTTAATTTGACATTAAAAGACAAAGGTATGCTTATTTGAAGTAAATCATAAAAAGGAAATGCATGATCTTGAAAATTTTTCTATCTCTAAAGATTTTGGTTTTGATGAATCTATGTGAATCTCTTGAATTGAATCTTTTGGAAAATGCCACATGCTTAATGTGATTTGACTTAATGATCTTCATGATGATATCAGTTTCAAACATGATGCTTGACGATTTCATATCATGCATGAGGATTTAAAAATTGAAATACTACATTTTGGAATTTATATGATGACGGCTTTTATATAAATATTTGAACATACTTTATGAAATCATTATTGATAATGATGAAATGAAAATATTAAAAGGTTGTTATCATGGCTAATAACTTTATGATATCATATCTTGATAACAAAACTTATGTTTTGGTTTTAAAACATAATACTCATCTTTTAAAACATGAGCACACTTATATGACACAAATAACTTAAAATGAAACACATTATGCATGATGAGTGAATTTTATATTTTGAAATAATGTGTTATATTTTGTCTTGACGATTTTTGTGATAAAGTTTATCTTTTGGTTTTGAATGTTGTTACCTCTATTTGATTTGGCATATAAAGACAAATGCATACTTAGATGAAATAAATTATCCAAAAAGAAAAAGCTTTTCCTACCTTATCGAGAGTAAATAATTTTTTTTAAATCTCATGAATGATTTTGATGATTTGTTTTGTAAAATTGAATGAGCTAAAAATGACGAATATCTTAACAATGAAAGCTTGTATAATGCTTGATGCATTCACATTTTAAAGCTATGCATGATGAATCATATGTCTTGGACTAAGATGTTTTTGGTTTAAATCGTTTTTATGATATTTTTACCTTTATGTCTTGAATGTTCATGCTTTTTTCTATTCGACATAAAAGACAAAGGCATACTTATATGAAATACTTAAAAGAAAATATATTTTTCATCTATTTGAGATTAATGAATTCATATTATTCTCATGAATTTCTTGAATGTAATTTGGATCATGAGTTTCGAGTTGACGAATTGATTCAAATAAAATGATACATTCAATTGAATCACTTATCGATATTTGCAAATTACGATATATCTTTTTAAAATATCTTTCTAATAAGATTTTGATAACTTAAGATGTCTTTTGGAATTCATGACATGATATGATTGAATCATTGATTTACTCTTCCTTATCATGAATTAAAAATTGATGCTAAAGAAAATTTGTAAATCATAATCTTGATTTCTCGGACTTATAAACTTGAGATCTTCCTTATATGAATCAAGATTTCTCACAAGCATTCTCGTATGATTCTTTCACTCTACTAAAAGGTTTTGTTAAATGAATCATGCTCCTCTTGACTTTATCTTGATATCATAAAAATGACATGATTTTTTTGACTTGAATGCATCATGAAATGATTGAAATATTGATTGATGCAATTTTTTATATATCATTGTATTTCCTCTCTTCTTTTCAACGTTAATTAAAGGGGGAAAGAAAATATGCTAGGTTGAATGATAAATTACAATTCAAGACTTGATTGTCATTATTAATTCTTGTCATGTTAGCTTGAATGTTAAATTCATATTCATGACTTGAATTTTGATGATTTGAAGATTGATGAAAAATTTTATTGATGCAAATTGATAAATGATATTAAAAGAGGATGTAAAGAAAATCTTTGTATTTGATCCTCCCTTTCTTTTTGACTTTGACAAGGGGGAGGAGTTTTGCTAGCTTGCATATTACAAATGAATGCAAAATTCCTAGCATGCAAAGGAAGCAAAACTTGTAGGCTTACTCTTCTCAAAAGAAAAGAAAGAAATTATAAAATTACATGCATATCACAAAGGAAGCAAAGAAAGTGCAACTTACACATCTTTGAATACTATTTGCTTGCACTTCTCAAAGGAGGATAGAAAAACTTGCTATCATGAACACCATCACAACAAGTGCTATCTTGCATATCATAAGAAACTTGCTATGATTGAATGTTTGAATATTGAATATTAATGAAAATTTAGCTAGTATGATTATAAAACTTGTATATCTTTTAAACTAGCTAAATGTTACTTCTCTTTTTTGTTGATGACAAAGGGGGAGAAGTAGATTGATGAATTCATGTAATGTAATGATGATTGAATATTTTACATATTTGCATGATGTTTTTGATAACATATGATGAATGTTGCTTAGATTTGGAATAATCCAAGGTTTCTATCAATGACATATTGATAGGGGGAGTTTGATTAAACTCCGGGGAGTTAAGGTTAACTCCATCAGTCATCAATTAGTTGTCATCATCAAAAAGGGGAGATTATTGAATCTCAAATTTTGATAATGAAATTAATTGATTATGTTTTGTTTATCTAACTGCATTTTAAGTCACGCAGATCTACTCGATCAGGATTTGATAGTTGATGTAGGAGGAATTGACATTGCAATGGAGGAACACGTTAGGCTATTGGATGTCATGCCGAAAGTCCGGTCGACAATCGATAGAAGGCTTCGGATATCGGGCATTGGGCCAAGAAGAGTAGTGTTGCGCCAAGGATATCAAGGTTGCGGAGGTCAACCGCCAATTGGGCAACAGGCCACAAGAGAGGACGATGTGCTGAAGTATCGAACGAAGCATCGATAGGCCAATGACAAGTCGGGCAACAGAATGTCAATTCACGTTGTAATAACTATCTAGATCAAAGTAGAGTTTTGGCTTATGTGTGTAGGATTAACTATGATAACGATGAAGACACAAAGCAAAATAAAGTGCCGGAGTCAAGTGCGATGGATCATTAGGAGTTCGAGAGTTCGATGGAAGTCCAAAGATTCGTCGGGAGTACTATCGGAACTGGCCGAGAACGAGTAGGGAGCTTGCCGAAGGGTTTTCGGATGTTCGCTGGAAGGTTCGTCAGAAGTTCACGAAGCTCGCCGAGAAAGATTGGAGCTTGCCAAAGAAGCTCGTTGGAACTCGCCCAGATCATCGTGAAATCTAGGAGCTTGCAGAGAGTCCATAGAATAGTATCTGAGGGTTCATCAGAAGACTACTAGAAGTTCGCTGGAAGCTCACCGGAGAGAGAAGTCTTGACTTGTGGTCTTTGTAATAGCTTAGAAAATGTCTTTAATTTCATAGTTAGCATATAATTAGGTGTTAGGGATTGAGCGGCACTAAGAGGAGGGGTGAATTAGTGCAGCAGATAAAACGATGGATTTTTCAGCGATTTAAAACAAGCTTCGGAAACTTCGTACGATGAAAGCAACGTTTCATTTGAAACCGATTTTTGCGTTCTAACTTTAAAGCATGCGTACAAAGATAAAAAGGAAGTGGAGCAAGTAAAGTAAAGGCTTGCAGCAAAGTAAAACAGAAATTTAAACACTCACACAATCAAGACGCAGCGATGTATAGTGGTTCGGTCAAAGTGACCTACATCCACTTCGAAGCCTTCTCGTTGAGGCTCCCTTCTTCCACTATCAAATCCTTTGAAGGGGAAGGATCAAATACCCCTCTTACAACCCTTTATAAGTGGTTCACACTCTTACAAGATTTCTCAAGGAGAAGAAGGAGGTGAACACTTAGCAAGAACAAGACTTTTCAAGACTTTTCAAAAGCTCAAAACCAAGATTCTAACTCTCAAAAGGGTTATATTTTTCAGCTGAAAAGGAAGGGATATTTATAAGCCTCAAAGTGATTCAAATTTGGAGCCCAAACTTGGAGCCAAAAATTTGAATCTTTTGAGTTTTTGCTTGTCGGTCAAGATCGACACACCCAGCGGTTCTACCGCCCAGCGCTACCACGGCTTTCCATGTACCAGCGGTGCTATCGCGAGCAGCGGTGCTACACGCTTTCAAGAGCTCACGATGCGCTCACGATGGCGACTATAGTGCCATGCTACAGTGCCATGCTACAGTAGCATGCACATAGCATGCGTTGGTGCTGTTTGGGCTAAAAACTTTGGCCCAAATTAAGGCCCAATGGCCCCTATTTCGGGTTAAAGGATTAACCCATAATCCTAACCCAAATTAATGTGCTAACTATGAAATTAAAGACATTCCTAAGCTATTACAAAGTCCGCAAGTCAAGTCTTCTTCCGTCGAGCTTCCGGCGAACTTCCGATGGTCTTCCAACGATCCCTCGGAAACCATCCTGCGGACTCCACGATGATCTTGGCGAGTTCCCCCGAGCTTCTTTGGCAAGCTCCGATCTTTCTTGGCAACCTCCGCGAACTTCCGACAAACCTCCCGACGAACTTCCGAAAACCCTTCGGCAAGCTCCCTACTCGTTCTCGGCCAGTTCTGGTAGCACTCCCAATGAATCTTCAGACTTCCATCAAACACTCGAACTCCCAATGATCCATCGCACTTGACTTCGACCCTTTGTTTCGCTTTACGTCTTCATCCTTATCGTAGTTACTCCTACACACAAACAACAAACACTCTTCTTCGATCTAGACAGTTATTACAATACAAATTGACATTCAGTTGCCTGGCACGTCATTGGTCGGCGCTTCGTCCGATCCTTCGGCACATCATCCTCTCTTGCGATCCGTTGCCCAATCGGTGATTGACCTCCGCAATCTCGATATCCTTGGCGCAACATGCTCTTCTTGGCCCGATGCCCGACGTACGAAGTCTCCTGCCGATAGTCGACCGAACCTCTGGCTCGACACCCAATATCCTGACGTGATCACCTCCGGTGCAACGTCAATTCCTCCAGTGTCAATTGTCTAATCCTGATCGATAGTAGACCTGCATAACTCAACACACAGTTAAACAACAAAACACACTCAATTAGTTTCATCATCAAAATCTGAGATTCAACAATCTCCCCCTTTTTGATAATGACAACTAATTGATGACTAACGAAGTTAACTAAAACTCCCCGGAGTTTAACACAAACTTCCCCTATCAATATGCAATTGATAGAACCCTTGGATTATCCCAAATTCAAGCAACATTCATCACAATATTATGAGAATAAATCAAACCATCATGCAAATATATAAAATATTCAATCAATGCATGAAGTCATCAATCTACTTCTCCTCCTATGTCATTAACAAAAAGGAGAAGTAGCATCATAGCTAGTTTAAAAGATATACAAATCTTTATAACATACTAGCTATTTATCACATCATACAATACAACATCAAATAATACCATTCAATCATAGCAAGTTTCAAACATGGGCAATGATGGTAATTTTCACTTGCTTCTTGAGATGTGCAAGTAGGCACCTTGTTTCTCATGATAGCAATATTTGCATCCTTTGATATAACAATTCTTAGCTTCTCATGAAGTTGTAAAATAGGAATCAAGATGGTAAATTTTTGTAGTGTTCGAGCTAAAAACTTTCTCCCCCTTTGTTAGCATCAAAAAGAAAGGGAGGATCAAATATTTCAAATAATCTTGCATGAGATTCAACAATAATTTGCAACAAAAAATGTAAGCAATTTTGAAGAAGTGAAATTGAGCAAGATTTTTGCTTCTCTTGAGATAGCAACTTTTTGCTTCTTTTGCATGTTTCTGGCTAGCAAAATTTTTCTTTGCGATACGTAAGCTAGCAATAAATCTTCTCCCCCTTTGTTTTTGTCAAAAAAAATGGAGTACAAATAGTCATGACAAAATAACAAATTTCCATCATGAATTTTTAACATATCAAGTCATGAATTCAAGGGAGTTATAAACAAATCATGGTATGAGGGAAATTTATGACAAGCAAGCAATAATGATAAGCTAGTATACTTTGCAATACCTAGCTCCCTTTCAATTTTTCTCTTTTGCACCTAAGTTTCCCTTTTGCAAGTCATCAACTTCTTGTTTGCAATGAGCTAGTAATTTTTATAAAATTTATAACATTTTAAACATGCAAACTCATGAGTTAAAAAATAATGCAACTTTGTAATTTCTTTCTTCTCATTTTGAGAAGTGCAAGTTTTGCCTTTTGCAAGTTCTAGCTAGCTATGTTTGTCATTTTCACTTGTGATACATAAGCTAGCAACCATTTGTCACTATCGAAAAGAAGGGATGAATAATATTTCAATACAATAATTTTGCATTAATCAATATTTCAATTTTTTTCATGATGCAAGACGGTATTGAAACATGAGAAATCATGTCATGAAGGATATCAATATGTAAATTCAACAAGAATCAAAACCAAAAGATATCATCCATGATTCATAACTTTTCATTTTAGCAAGATCTAGATTCATATTTATCAATTTTTAATTCAAGATAAATGTCATACAACCAAGAATCATGATATATAAAAGCATATCAATATTAAGGATCAAATCATGATTACAAGTGCCAAGATATTTTCTTTTCATTTATTTTTAAGCCATGATAAAAGAATAAATCAATGATTCAAATATTAAGCATAATTTTTTTATCAAATTTTCAATCATAACATAAGGCATTTGAGGAAGTATTGAAAAAAAAAAAATCAATTTTAGCATATAATGTTTCAATCTTCAATCTTTAGTCATGAATCCAAAAGTCATAAATCAAAAGGTTCATGAATCATTTTGACAAATCTCCTTTTTAGGAAATAACAAGTGGAAGTCTTAGGAGATCAAACACAAGATCTTGATTCATACATAAGAATACTTTACCAAGATCATATTTCATAAGAATCACGACACGAATTTATAAAAATTCAAGTATTAAATTTCGAGAAATCAAAAGACAAGTTACATTTCATTTAACGAATTTTCTTTTGATAAGACGGAAGGAGCATGGTAAAAGATCTTGATTTATAAAGAGTTTTAAGTCATAGTTGTCAAGATCATGATTTCAATAAAATTTCTTTATAGCAAAATGAAATCTTTTAGAACTTGATTCAAGCATTAAATATGTCTTAACAAGTCATAATTCTAGAAGATTCAAGAATCATTAAAAAAAATCATTCAAGCTCAATTTATCAACTCAAGACTCATAATTAAATTATTATTTTTGAGATTAATAACATGAATAAAGTCATTACCGTATCATCAAAATCTCATTCGTAATTCTAATGATTTATAAAATATCATAAATGAATTTATCACTTGCCTTTCATCAAAAATTGAAAATCAAACTTTATCATAAAAATTGTCAAAGCATAAATGCAACATATTATTCCAAGACATGAGATTTAATTTATCATGATAATATGTTTCATGTTTGAAAAGATGAGTATCAAATTTTAAAACCGAAACATGAGTTTGTCATCAAGATATAATATCACAAAGTCATTAAGCATGATAACAAACTTCTAATATTTTCATTTCAATGATGATTTCATAATGTATGTTCAAATATTTATACGGAAGCCATCATTGTATAAATTTGAAATACAAGTTGTCATTTAGCCCATTAAGATCAAAAGCATTACACGTAAAGCATCATGATAGTGTAATTTCTCATTTTTTTTATGTGTTTCATTTCAAGTGATTTGATGTTCATATGAGTATATTCATGTTTTTCATATAGGTCCAAAGAGCATATTTCAAGAGAAATCATTAAGACCGAAAACATGAGGCACATTTTTTTAAAATATTCATCATGTTTTTATTTTTATAAGATTCACAAGACTCATAACATGAATTCATTCATCTCAATAGAATGAGAAAAAATACATTTTCATTTTAAGCAATTTGATGTGAGCATATTCAAAATTTTTATGAAAACATGTATCAAAATAAAACACAAACTTAGTCATAAAATCGTCAAGACCAAATATGTAAAAATGATAGCACACTTTCAATTTTTATGTTAAAAGGCCATGTTCAAATTTTTGCCAAAATCATGCATCTATTTATAAATTCGAAAAATATGTTTCATCATCACAATATGACACTTTATTATTTCAAAAGCTCATGCATGATATAAAATCATCAAACATCATATTTGGAGATAATGTAAACCATCAAGATACACATGCATGGATTAATCCTAAGCATTATCACAAATCTTGCATCATTCATATGTTTACTTTTCAAAAATACTATAAAGAAAAGCATAGTATAATTTCGAAATTTTTTTAATTTCTAAAAATATAAGAAAAGCATAAAAAAAATTCCTACTAACTAAGTTAAGCATTCATGGAAGTCATCAAGTAATTTCAAAATAATTCAAGGAAGTTAAGTTACTTACCTCATTGTCGAAGCCCATTAAAGTGTAGTTTGCTTCTTCTTTTCTTGATTCTTCTTTCCAAGCCTTCTTCTTCTTCTTTGGCCTCTTTCTCCGTTCAAGTTCATTTGTGTTTTTTAATTTTTGTTTAATGAACTTGTTAACATTCATTGTTATGTATTCAATGTCTTCATTGTCCTCATCACTTGAGTCATCACTCAAGTGGCATCCATTTGTCCGATATTCAAAAACCTTCTTGTTCTTTAGAAGGTGATTCAAATGTTCATCATGTTCATGATGTTCTAAACGTTCAAGAAACTCATTTCATAGGTCTTTAAAGACCCAATAAGTTCATTAATAGGATAGTTATTTAGATCTTTTGTTTCTTGTATTGCGGTTATTATCGGATCCCATCTTTTTGGAAGAGATCTTAAAGTCTTGTTTACGAGTTCAAAGTCCGAAAAATATTTACCAAGAGCTTTTAGACTATTGATGACATCCGAGAAACGGGAGAATATGTCATCGATAGTCTCACTTGGTGCCATTTAGAAAATCTCAAAATCGTGCATCAAAATATTAACTTTCGAGTCTTTGACTCTACTCATTCCTTCGTGCGTGATTTCAAGAGTTCGCCAAATGTCAAAAGCCGTTTCGCATGTAGAAATCCGGTTGAATTTATTTTTGTCTAAAGCGCAAAATAAGGCATTCATAGCCTTTGCATTTAAAGAAAATAACATTTTCTCCAAATCCGACCATTCGTTCGTCGGTTTAGAGGAAGGTTGAAAGCCATTTTCGATGATGTTCCACAAATCCAAGTTCATTGAAAGCATGAAAACTCTCATTCGAGTTTTCCAATATGTGTAGTCCGAACCGTTAAAAAACGGCGGATGAAAAATCGAAAAGCCCTCTTGAAAACCATTTAGAGCCATTTCTCACGAGTGTAAATCCGAAAGAGAAAGAATGTGGCTCTGATACCAATTGTTAGGGATTGAGCGGCACTAAGAGGGGGGGTGAATTAGTGCAGCGGATAAAACGATGAATTTTTCAGTGATTTAAAACAAGCTTCGGAAACTTCGTACGATGAAAGCAACGTTTCATTTGAAACCGATTTTTGCGTTCTAACTTTAAAGCATGCGTACAAAGATAAAAAGGAAGTGGAGCAAGTAAAGTAAAGGCTTGCAGCAAAGTAAAACAGAAATTTAAACACTCACACAATCAAGACGCAGCGATGTATAGTGGTTTGGTCAAAGTGACCTACATCCACTTCCGAAGCCTTCTCCGATGAGGCTCCTTTCTTCCACTATCAAATCCTTTGAAAGGGAAGGATCAAATACCCCTCTTACAACCCTTTACAAGTGGTTCACACTCTTACAAGATTTCTCAAGGAGAAGGAGGTGAACACTTAGCAAGAACAAGACTTTTCAAGACTTTTAAAAAGCTCAAAACCAAGATTCTAACTCTCAAAAGGGTTATATTTTTCAACTGAAAAGGAAGGGGTATTTATAAGCCTCAAAGTGATTCAAATTTGGAGCTCAAACTTGGAGCCAAAAATTTGAATCTTTTGAGTTTCGGTCTTTGTCGATCTTGGCAGACTAACACACCAGCGATTTTACCGCCACCAAAGCGATGCTACCACGGCTTTCCACGCACGGCGGTGCTACCGCTGACGAGGCGGTGCTACTCGCTGCTATAGCGCTATATAATCGCTACATGCCATGCTCTGATGCCGTACTCTGATAGCATGCACGTAGCATGCGTTAGCCAAAAACTTTGGCCCAAACTAAGGCCCAATGGCTTGCTATTCAGGATTAACCCCTAATCCTAACCTAAATTAATGTGCTAACTACGAAATTAAAGACATTCCTAAGCTATTACAAAGTCCGCAAGTCAAGTCTTCTTCCGTCGAGCTTCTGGCGAACTTCCGATGGTCTTCCGACGATCCCTCGGAAACCATCCTGCGGACTCCCGGCAAGCTCTCGGACTCCACGATGATTTTGGCGAGTTCCCCCGAGCTTCTTTGGCAAGCTCCGATCTTTCTTGGCAAGCTCTGCGAACTTCCGACGAACCTCCCGGTGAACTTCTGAAAACCCTTTGGCAAGCTCCCTACTCGTTCTCGGCCAGTTCCGGCAGCACTCCCAATGAATCTTCAGACTTCCATCGAACACTCGAACTCCCAATGATCCATCGCACTTGACTTTGACCCTTTGTTTCGCTTTACGTCTTCATCCTTATCGTAGTTACTCCTGCACACAAACAACAAACACTCTACTTCGATCTAGATAGTTATTACAATACGAATTGACATTGATTGCCGCGTCATTGGTCGGCGCTTCGTCCGATCCTTCGGCACATCATCCTCTCTTGCGATCCGTTGCCCAATCGGTGATTGACCTCCGTAATCCCAATATCCTTGGCGCAACATGCTCTTCTTGGCCCGATGCTCGACGTACGAAGCCTCCTGCCGATAGTCGACCGAACCTCCGGCTCGACACCCAATATCCTGACGTGATCACCTCCGATGCAACGTCAATTCCTCCAGTGTCAATTGTCTAATCCTGATCGATAGTAGACCTGCGTAACTCAACACGTAGTTAAACAAAAAAACACACTCAATTAGTTTCATCATCAAAATCTGAGATTCAACATTAGGGTTAGGATTAGGGGTTAATCCTTTAACCCTGTTAGGGGCCAACTAGGCTAGGAATTGGATCAGTTTGGGCCAGGTTTAAGGCCTAACCAAGAGTGCTAGACATTTTTTGGCAGTGGCACCGTCAGACTAGGGTGGTGGCACCGCCCAAGTCCAGCTTCCTATGCAGTTTGGGGCAGTGGTACCGGCCTACGGTAGAGTGCCCAGGTAGTGGCACTGCTGGTCAGGCGGTGGTATCGCCCAATACACTGATCGTGTTAGTGTGTCAGGCGGTGGTACTGCTAGTGTCAGGTGATGGTACCGCCAGCACTTGGAAAACCGAGATGATTTAAATTTGGTCTCCAAATTTGAATCACCTTAAACCAAATTTGAATCACCTTAAGGCCTATAAATACCCCTCTCATTCATGGTTGAAATATACACAAAACCTAGGAAAGAAAAAGGGAAAACTCTGTTGTAATAGTGTCAAAATCTTTCCTCTAATTTTAAAGTGTGATCTAGCTTTAGAGAGGGTTGAGAGGCCTTGTAAGGGTTACCTCCTAAGCCCGTCAAAAGGAGAGTGTCATAAAAGGGAGTCAATCCTCGCTCGCTGGAAGGAGAATACCTAGTGGAAAACTGGTGGCCTCAAGAGAAGTGGAATCGGGAGTGGACGTAGGTTGTATGACCGAACCACTATAAATCCAGGTTTATATTTCTATTCTTGTTATTTACTTTACTACAAACCATTTCTATTTGATTTGATGCTCTACTTCATTATCACTTGCAAACATTTTTAAGTTAGAGCTTTTCCGATATGATTTCTCTAATATGTTTTCGTTGAAACAAATTATCTTTTCTTGTACGAAGTTTTTGAAATTGCCAAAAATTATTATCTTTATCCGCTGCATTAATTCACCCCCCCCTCTCTTTGTGCCACTCTAGATCCCAACAGATACCCCTTAGCCACTAGCCTTGCTTTATAGGTCTCTACCTTTCCATCTACTCTGATATTCTTTTTGAAGATCTACTTATAGCCAATGGGTACGATACCCTTGGGTGCATCAACTAGGTTTCAAACCTTGTTGGAGTACATGGAATCCATCTTTGAATTCATGGCTTCTTGCTATTTCTCGGCATCTATACTTATAATAGGCTCCTCATAAGTTTGAGGATCAATATCCTTAATATCCTCTCCTCTGATATGTTTCACATATCTCTCAGGAAGATGAGATACTCTACTGAATCTACATAAAGTCAAAACTTATGTGTTAGATACCTGAACAAACTCTGGCTATGGAATGGTGCTTGAGCTAGGTACTCCAACCTTGCTTAACTCTATCAAGCTCCCACTATCTCCACCAAGAATGTATTCTTTCTCAAGGAATACTACTCTCTTAGCTACAAAGACCTTTTGGTCCTTGGGGTGATAGAAATAATACCTACAAGTTTGGTTGTAGTATCGTATGAACTTGTACCATTTCATCCTAGATTCCAAATTGTCAGGCTTGTGTCTCTTAACATGGGCAAGGCAGCCTCAAATCTTAACAACCTTAAGATTGGGCTTCCCTTTCGATATCTCATGTGGTATTTACACTACCAACTTAGTTGGAACTATGTTCAAAAGGTAACTATGGACTCTAGGGTATATCCCCAAAATGAGACGGGTAGGTCGGCGAAACTCATCAAGGACTACACTATATCTAATAGTGTGTGACTCTTCCTTTCTGATACACCATTAAGCTAGGGTGTATAAAGAGATGTCCATTGGGACAGAATCTCATGGTCCTTGAGGAACTGGGTGAACTCTGTACTCAAGTACTCACCTCCTCGATCTAATCGAAGAGTCTTAATCCTCTTTCTAGTTTGAACCTCTACTTCATTCTTATACTCCATGAATTTCTCGAAGGCCTTGGACTTATACTTCATTAAGTACATATGTTCGTACCTAGAGAAATTATCAGTGAAAATAATAAAATAGGAGTCACCACTTATGGCCTAAGTTGACATGTGACTACATACATCATTATGTATGAGTTCCAATAACTCAGTGGTTCTCTTTAGTTCCACTAAATGAAGAGTTAGTCATCTTTCTCCGAAGGCAAGGTTCGCAAGTCATAAATGGCTCATAGTTAAATGGATCTAGGTATTCATCTTTCAACAACTTTTGAATCCTTCCCTCATGGATATGACTTTGCCTACAATGCCATAGTTATGCACTGTTCATCTTATCTCATTTCCTCTTAGACACATTTATATTTATGATATATGGAGTAGTGTCTAGTATAATCAAACAATTATGCAATATCCCTCTCGTGATGATTTCATCATTCTTAATAATTGAATAACTATTATTCCCAAAAACTAATTTAGAACCATTCTATGTCAAACATGAAATGGAATTAACATTTTTGATAATAGAGGGAACAAAATAACATGCATCCAATGCAATGGTAGCTTCATCAGGCAGATGTAAAGTGACATTGTCGATAGCAACAATAACAACTCTTGTTTCATTGCTCATCTTGAGGTCCATCTTGCCTCTCGTTGACCTCCTAGGCCTTGTCAGAACCTATAATGTATTGCAGATATGATAAGTACTACCAGTATCCAATACCTATGTGTTGTCATATGAGTCTAAAAAATAGAGACTGATCATGAATGTACTTGAAGCTTCTCCAAGCTTCTGTTTTGCCTTTTCTACAAGATACTCTTTGCAGTTCCTCTTCCAATGCCTATCATTACCGTAATGAAAGTACTGGCTTTTGTCCTTTGCCAAGTTGTTAGCAACCTTTCCCTTACTCAGTCTGCCCTTGCCCTTGCCCTTCTCAAGGGACTTCTCTGTCTTCCTTTTCTTTCTAGTCTTACCAGCATAAAGAATTATGAAAAGAAATCTAGTAAGGACTGAAGCGCAAGATCCACATATAGGTTATCCTCTAGGACCATTCCTAGACCTATGAGTTTCTCTATCCATTCAATCATCTTTAAGGACATGGTTCTGAACTAGTGTCCCCTTAGTAATCCTAGCGCAGAAGAGACTCTTCGATATCTCATATCATTGAGTTCTTCCTATTCCTCAAACAATTTGCGAAGATGTATGAGCATGGATTTGACATCCATTTTTTCATGTTGTCTATGTAACTCGGGAGTCATGGTGCCCAACATATAACACTAAGCAAGAGTGGAGTCATTTGTGTACTTCACATATCGAGTGATCTCATCCTCGCTTGCCCCTTCGTCGGGCATAGGGATCACTGTATCAAGGTTGTACATGAGTTTCTCTACTGTTAGAACTATTCTCACGTTGCAAAACCAATCCATATAGTTTGGACCAGTGAGGTGGTTGGCATCAAGTATGCCACGTAGAGGGTCTAATAGCAGCATTTTCTAAAATAAAGATGTAGTAGAAAACAAATAACATGTAAATTTTATAAAAATATAAATAATCAAGATATGGACTTCTATCTTGATGTACTCTCACTAATTTTCTAGTGAGACACGCGGCACCCTCAGCACATGAAATAGAAGTCTCCAGCGGACTTCTAGTGGGGATCAAGATTCAAATAGCATCTTAGTGTAACCTTGAGGGATTCAACCAATCATACTAAGCCCAAAAGGTAGGCAACTCTTACCGATCACAACTCTTTGTGATTTCCGTCCTATTCAGTCTTTGAATCACCATGGCCTTGAGGAACTTGACCAACCATGATATTCGATTAAGTCATCACCATCGTTACAAGATGAGTCTAATTTGATGATATACTCTCGAGGGACTCAACCAAGCATACCATGTCCTTAGGTCACTAATGACATCTCTATGTCGTAGATAAGATAGTGAATCGTGATATAGGTGAGTCTCGAGGGACTCGACCAACTCAACCTACACCAGGAATCGGTTCCTACTTATAATGATGGAAGGCCACATGGTCAATCTAATTGTTTTACATTTACTGACTTAATATTATTGATAGAAGGGATATTTTATTCGGTCTCCTAATATAACGTGTCACACATATACATATATATTATATATCTACATCCCATACAAATATATATATCTAGTATGTACATAAGTAATCACACATCACATGAGTAATCACACCAGATGATCATGGACCATCCTAATATGATCAAGCTCGAACCAATGGGCCCAATCACTCACATCAAGATCTATGTATGTAGTGGTGCATCTCTATGCCTAATGATCATCCATGTCATCTTTGTTGGTTCCGTCGACATCTCGGCACATCGCTATGCGTCGCGATCATCCGTCTCGACCTCATGGGTCTCGCTATCGCTTCCACACTCCTGTTGTGTCTTCTCGCGTAATTATAACATAATTACAAGCATGCAAGCCTAACAATAAACGAGAAAAATATAGGCTCGTAGGCCCCAATAATAATAATCACATCTACACACATCACACTGTCCATGATCACCCATCCACATCATATGTCACATGTACACATCATCATCATGTAGAACTACTAGATAAATAATAATAGTTAATTAAAAATTTTAATTAAATAATATTTTTTGAAATGAGGGACATAAAGAGAATTTTTTAAATTATGAAGGGTATTTTGGTCATTAGGCCAAAAGGGACAAAACTTGAAATTTTTAAAATTCTGAGGAGTAGAAGTATTTTTTGATTGAAAACCCTAATCCCCTTCCCTTCTGTAGCATTGCAACCGTCGCCACCCTATCAACGACGGCCTTTGCGTGGGTGCCACGGTGGGGCACCACCCTTGCCGGTGGGCGATGTGCCCACCGACGAGCGACTTGCCAATGGGTGGCGCCACCTCCTCAAGCGACTTTGCCCCCCACGGGCACCACCCATACGGGTGCCTCACACGCAAGCGGTGTGCCTATGAATGGCACCGCTTCCCTACGGGCGCAGCGCTGCCAATGTTGAATCTCATATTTTGATGATGAAACTAATTGATTGTGATTTGTGGTCTAACTGCGTTTTGAGTTACGTAGGTCTACTATCGATCAGGATTAGATAGTTGATTGTAGAGGAATTAACGTTGCATCGGAGGTGATCATGTCTGGATATTGGATGTCGAGCCGGAGGTTCAATCGACAATCGGTGGAAGGCTTTGTACGTCGGGTATCGGGCCTAGAAGAGCATGTTGCACCAAGGATATCGGGGTTGCAGAGGTCAACCGCCGATTGGGCAATGGACCGCAAGAGAGGATGATATGCCGAAGGATCGGATGAAGCACCGACCAATGACGTGCCAGGCAATTGAATGTCAATTTGCGTTGTAATAACTGTCTAGATCGAAGTAGAGTTTTTATTTGTGTGTATGCAGGATTAACTACGATGACGATGAAGACATAAAGCAAAACAAAGTATCGGAAGATAAGTGTGATAGATCGTTGGGAGTTCGAGAGTTCGACGGTAGTCCGAAGATTCATTGGGAGTGTTGCCGGAATCGACCGAGAACGAGTAGGGAGCTTGCCGAAGGGTTTTTAGAAGTTCACCGAAAGGTTTGTCGGAAGTTCGCGGTGCTTGCCAAGAAAGATCGGAGCTTGCCAAAGAAACTCGGTGGAACTCGCCAAGATCATTGTGAAGTCTAGGAGCTTACCGGGAGTTCGCGGAATGGTTTCCGAGGGTTCGTTGGAAGACCGTCGGAAGTTTGCTGAAAGCTCGCCGGAAGAAGTCTTTGACTTATCGAACTTTGTAATAGCTTAGAAAATATCTTTAAATTCATAGTTAGCATATAATTTGGTTTAAGATTAGGTGTTAATCCTGTAAACCATGTTAGGACCCATTTGGGGCTGTTTTGGACCGGTTTGGGCTGAGTTTTCGGCCCAAACTAGTGGGCTGAAACATGCTGGGCGGTAGCACTGCCCAGGTTGGGCGGTGGTACCGCCCAGCCTGGGGCAGTAGTACCGCCCAGCACTAGTGTGCAACGATGGTAGTACCGCCTGCCTTGGGCAGTAGTACCGCTTGTGCACTGTCAGTCTGACGATTGACAAGCGGTAGCATCGCCCTTGACAGGTGGTAGCATCGCCAGCACCGGGAAATCCAAATTGATTTCAAATTTGGAGCTCAAATTTGAATCTACTTTGGATCTATAAATACCCTCCCTTTCTCAACTGAAAGGGAACCCCTTAGAGAGTTAGAAATTGAGCAAAAGGCTTGGGAAAGTCTAGTTTTCAATAGCTTGTGTTCACCTCCTTCTTTCTCTTTGAAAAATCTGTAAGAGTGTGAACTTTTTGTAAAAGAGTTGTAAGAGAGGTGTTTAGTCCTTCCCCTTCAAAAAGATTTACTAGTGGAAGTTGGGAGCCTCATCGGAGAAGGCTTCGGAAGTGGATGTAGGTCGAATGATCGAACCACTATAAATCGGTTTGCATTTACTTTTTCACAACTTACTTTGTTGCAAACCATCTTCATTTGCTACCTTATTTACTCAACTTCATCTTCATCTTCTTACTTATGCTTTAAAGTTAAAACGTAATCTTTCCGGGTTCAAACGAAATGTTGCATTAATTCATATGAAGTTTCTGAACTTGTTTTAATCGCTGAAAAATCTATCGTTCTTTACTGCTGCACTAATTCACCCGTCCCCCCCTCTTAGTGCTGCTCGATCCCTAACAATTGGTATCAGAGCCACGTTCTTTCTCTTTCAGATTTACACCCATGAGAAATGACTCTAAATGGTTTTCAAGAGGGCTTTTCGGTTTTTCATCTTTAACGGTTCAGACTACACATATTGGAAATCTCGAATGAGAGTTTTTTTGATTTCTCTCGATTTAAACTTATGGAACATCATTGAAAATGGATTTCAACTTTCCTCTAAACCGACGAATGAATGGTCAGATTTGGAGAAAAGATCATTTTCTTTAAATGCAAAGGCTATGAATGTCTTATTTTGTGCTTAGACAAAAATGAGTTCAATCGGATTTCTACGTACGAAACGGCTTTTGATATTTAGCGAACTCTTGAAATCACGCACGAGGGAACTAGTAGAGTTAAAGACTCGAAAGTAAACCTCTTATTGCATGATTTTGAGCTCTTCCGAATGACACCAAGCGAAACTATCGATGATATGTACACTCATTTTATGGATGTCATCAATAGTTTGAAAAGTCTTGGTAAATCTTTTTCAAGTTTTGATTTAGTAAACAAGATTTTAAGATCCCTTCCAAAAGTGTGGGATCCAAAAGTAACGACAATACAAGAAACTAAAAATTTAAATGACTTATCTCTTGAAGAACTCATTGGATCTTTAATGACCTATGAAATGGCTTTCTTGAAACACAATGAACTCGATAAACACATTGACCACCTTCCAAAGAATAGGAAGGATTTGGCACTTCGGACTATGAAATGCCACTTGAGTGATGACTCAAGTGATGAGGACATTGAACTTTTAATGAATCTTAATAAGTTCATTAAACAAAAATTTAAAATGAACAATGAACTTGAACGGAGGAAGAGACTAAAGATGAAGAAGAAGTGCAAAGAAGAATCAAATGACGAAATGGTGAATTGGGCTTTAACGGGCTTCGACTACAAGGTAAGTAACTTAACTCCCTTGAATTATTTTGAAATTACATGATGCTTTCCATGAATGCTTAACTTAGTTAGTAGGAATTTTTTCATGCTTTTCTTATGTTTTTGGAAATTTATAAGAAAATGTTTTAAAATTATACTATGCTTTTCTTTCTAGTATTTTTGAAAAGTAAAAATTATGAATGATACTTGCATGATTTGTGATATTGCCTAGAATTAATCCATGCATGTGTATCTTGATATTTTATATTTCATTTCTAAACATGATGCTTGATCTTTAAATTTTTGTATCATGTTTAATGAGAAATTGAAATGATGAAGATTATAATCCTACATTTTAGAATAATGCATATTCGGACTTGATGGTTTTCATGATGAAATTATTTTTCACATTTATAAAATGATGCATGATTTTAGTAAAAAATTTGAGCATTGATCATCTTGTTATTACAAATAAAAGAAAGAATTAAAATGATTTTGATGATGTATTATGAAAACATGCTTAATGTTTGTATCATACTTGATGACTTGAAATCTCATATTTTGAAATAATATATTCATAATGAATCCATGAATCTTGATAATTTTCATATCACTTTTTGGCTTTAAACTTGATACATATCTTTCATGCAAAAAGTTTTTGGGCATGCTTATGTGAAATCTTGATAAATGAAAATGCTCTATACATATGATCATGATAAATTCATGAATCTTGATGATTTTACATTGCTTTTGATTTCAAACAAGATGCATGATTTTTGATACAAAAAATTAATAGCATGTTTCAAGATAATGCTTGCACACCAAATATGATTAAAAGATAAAAGCAAACATATTGATAATTTCATTTTTACATGAAAGTTTTGAACATGCTTATATAAGATCAATCACATAAAATAAAACACAAAAGTTAAAAATATTTTAATCATGATGTTTTATTTTTTATGTGTTTGGTCTTAAACAGTTTTTATGACGAAACTTACGTCTTGCTTTGAAATGTTGATACATACTCACATATTATCAATTTATGTTGCTCTTATTAAAATTTTCGAATGAAAGATTTTGATGCATTTGATCTTGATGGTTTTAATGACAACTTGTATTTCAAAGTTATACGATGATGGTTTTCATGAAAATATTAAAACATACTTTATGAAATCATCATTGATAATGATAAAATGAAAATGTTAAAAGGTTGTTATAATGCTTAATGATTTTATGATATCATGAGGACTTGAAGTTGTTATATCTTGATGACAAATTCATGTTTCGGTTTTAAAATTTGATACTCATCTTTTGAAACATGAGTACACTTATATGAAATAAACAACTCAAAATGAAACACATTATCATGATAAATTGAATCTCATGTCTTGAAATAATATGTTATATTTTTGCCTTGACAATTTTTATGATCAAGTTTGTCTTTCAATTTTGATGAATCTATGTGAATCTTTTGAATCAAATCTTTTAGAAAATACCACATACTTAATGTGATTTGACTTAATGATCATTATGATGAAATTTGCCTTTCCATCTTGAATGTTGACATTTTGTTTTAAGGCAAAGGCATGCTTATAAGAAGCAAATCATATGTATAGAAATTTACAAGAATGAAATGCAATCCTCTATCTTTTCAATTCTTCAATAAATCTATGCTTGTCATGTATGAATTTATTGAATGTGATTTTTGAGGATGATTTCAGATTTGAAAAATGCTTGATTTGTATTTATAACATAAGATACATTTTAAATATGAATCATGCTTTATCTCCCTTAATTCATTTTGTTCTCCTATAATTCCTTTTTACTTACTAAAAAGGAGAACCTTCCAAATGAATCATGCTTGATAATTTATGTTATGAGATTTAGCCTTTATGTCTTGAATATTTATGTTTATTTTTATTCGAGATAAAAAGGACAAAGACATGTTCATATGAAATCAATGCAAATTACTAAAAGAGAAATGTTTGTTTCTTGAACATCTTTCTATCTCTAAAGTTTTCGATTTTTCATAAAAGACAAGTGATGAATTCTTTATGATATTTTGTGAATCACTTGAATTATGAATGAGATTTTGATGAAGTGTTAAATTTTCAATCTAATCAATGATTTATGAACTCATTTATGTGAATCTCTTGATCTCTTGAAATCATGACTTTGAATTCTTGATATATCTTTGCGAATCAAAATATTTTCCTCTATGATTGCTTCCTTTTTATCATTTACCAACGAGGAGAATAATTCAAGTTTGTCATTTGTGAATCTCATAAGCTATGTTAATGATTTTGATGATTCGAACTTGAGTGAGCTTTATCACAATCCAAGTCTTGATATCTTAATACTTGATACTTGGAATTCTTATGCATGAATCAAGTTGCTCTTTATGCTATATCTTTTTAAATGAATCATGAGCCTTATTATCATATATTTCATAATATAGAAATGACAAGAATTCTTTGACTTGTATGTCTTATGTGGCAATTGAAAAATTGATAATTGAAAAGAAATTTGCCTTATAATGAATCATGACTTGATCTATGAGAATGATATGTTTTTATGCATCATGATTCTTGGTTGTATACCCTTTATCATGAATTAATATTTACCGTGTAAGCCTTATATGATTTAAAATTGATGTAAAAGAATTGTGCTTAATAATTGAATTATTAATTTATTTTTTTATCATGGCTTGAAAATGAATAAAAAGAAAATATGTTAGCACTTGTAATCATGATTTGATCCTTAATATTGATGTGCTTTTATATATCATGATTCTTGGTTGTATGACATTTATCTTGAATTGAAAATTGATAAATGTGAATTTTGATCTTGCTAAAAAGAAAGTTATGAATCATGAATGATATCTTTTGGTTTTGATCCTTGTTGAATTTACATATTGATATCCTTCATGACATGATTTCTTTGCATTGTTGTCTTATTTGTATCATGCGATGATTGAACAATTGATATATATTTTTATTGATGTAAATTTATAATTGATATGAAAAATGGCTTGTATAATGATTGAAATTTTTACCCATTTAGTCCTCCCTTCTTTTTGACAAAGACAAAGGGGGAGAAAAATTGCTACCTTGCAATTTCACAAGAAGTTAAGGATTGCTATCTCAAAGGATGCAAATATTGCTATCTTGACTATCTCAAAAGAAGCAAAATGCAAGACTTCAAAAATTTAAAATGTTACATTTGCCATGCCTTTATGTTTGTATGTTTTAATGAAAAGTTAGCATAAATGTTTTAAAGTAATTATACATAATTGATAGCTCATTGCAAACAAAAAGTTGATAGCTTGCAAAGCTGAAACTTAGTTACAAAAGAGAAGAATTAAAAGGAAGCTAACTTGCGTGTCGTAAAGTATGTTAGCTTGCTTATCATTATTGATTGCTTGCTTATCATCTTTTTCTCTCATGTCATGATTTTTGACTCCCTTGAATTCATGACTTAATATGCTGATAATTCATGTTGTAAATTTGTTATTTTTTCATGATCAAAGCATTGACTATTTGTACTCCACTTTTTTTGATAAAAACAAAGGGGGAGAAGATTTATTGCTAGCTTATGTATCATAAAGAAAAATTTTGCTAGCTAGAACATGCAAAGGAAGCAAAGAAAGTGCAACTTGCACATCTCAAGAAGTAAATGAAAAAAAAAAATTGTCATCATTGCCCATCCTTAAAAACTTGCTATGATTGAATGATATGATTGGATATTGTATTACAAAGCTATGCTTGAGTTATGATGTGATTGATAGCTAGTATGATTGTAATATTTGCATATCCTTGAAAACTAGCTATGATGTTACTTCTCCTTTTTGTTGATGACATAGGGGGAAAAGTAGATTGATGACTTTATGTATTAATTGAATATTTTATATATCTACATGATGGTTTGTTGTTTTCTCTTAACATTGTGATAAATGTTGCTTAGATTTGGGATAATCCAAGGTTTCTATCAATGGCCTATTCATAGGGGGAGTTTGTGTTAAACTCCGGAGAGTTATGGTTAACTCCGTCAATCATCAATTAGTTGTCATCATCAAAAAGGGGGAGATTGTTGAATCTCAGATTTTGATGATGAAACTAATTGATTGTGATTTGTGGTCTAACTGCGTTTTGAGTTACGCAGGTCTACTATCGATCAAGATTAGACAGTTGACTGGAGGAATTGACGTTGCGCCGGAGGTGATCACGTCTGGATATTGGATGTCGAGCCGGAGATTCGGTCGACAATCGGTGGAAGGCTTCGTATGTTGGGCATCGGGCCTAGAAGAGCGTGTTGCGCCAAGGATATTGGGGTTGCGGAGGTCAACCATCGATTGGGCAACGGACCGTAAGAGAGGATGATGTGCCAAATGATCGGACGAAGCGCCGACCAATGATATGCCAGGCAACTGAATGTCAATTCGCATTGTAATAACTGTCTAGATCGAAGTAGAGTTTTTGTTTGTGTGTGTGCAGGATTAACTACGATGACGATGAAGACATAAAGCGAAACAAAGTGCCAGAAGACAAGTGTGATAGATCGTTGGGAGTTTGAGAGTTCGACGGAAGTCCGAAGATTTATTGGGAGTGTTGCCAGAACCGACTGAGAATGAGTAGGGAGCTTGCCGAAGGGTTTTCGGAAGTTCACCGAAAGGTTGTCGGAAGTTCAAGGAGCTTGCCAAGAAAGATTAGAGCTTGCCAAAGAAGCTCGGTGGAACTCGCCAAGATCATTGTGAAGTCCGGGAGCTTGCTGGGAGTCCACGGAATGATTTCTGAGGGTTCGTCGGAAGACCATCGGAAGTTTGCCGGAAGCTCGCCGGAAGAAGTCTTTGACTTATCGTACTTTGTAATAGCTTAGAAAATATCTTTAAATTCATAGTTAGCATGTAATTTGGTTTAGGATTAGGTATTAATCCTATAAACCAAGTTAGAGCCCATTTGGGGCTATTTTGGACCGGTTTGGGCCGAGTTTTCAGCCTAAACCAGTGGGCTGAAACATGCTGGGCGGTGGCACCACCCAGCCTGGGGTGGTAGTACCACCCAGCACTAGTGTGCAGCAATGGTAGTACCACCTAGCACTAGTGTATTGTGCCTTTGTCACCTGTATGACGATCGACAAAGAGATGCGCATAGCACAAGATTAAGAATTCCAAATTGATTTCAAATTTGGAGCCCAAATTTGAATCCACTTTGGATCTATAAATACCCCCCCTTTTTCAACTGAAAGGGAACCCTTAGAGAGTTAGAAATTGAGCAAAAGGCTTGGGAAAGTCTAGTTTTCAATAGCTTGTGTTCACCTCCTTCTTTCTCATTAAAAAATCTGTAAGAGTGTGAACTTCTTGTAAAAGGGTTGTAAGAGGGGTGTTTGGTCCTTCCCCTTCAAAAAGATTTGCTAGTGGAAGTTGAGGGCCTCATCGGAGAAGGCTTCAGAAGTGGATGTAGGTCGAATGACCGAACCACTATAAATCGGTTTGCATTTACTTTCTCACAACTTACATTGCTGTAAACCATCTTCATTTGCTGCCTTATTTACTCAACTTAATCTTTATCTTCTTATGTAAGCTTTAAAGTTAAAACACAATCTTTCTAGATTCAAACGAAATGTTGCATTCATTCGTACGAAGTTTCTGAACTTGTTTTAATTGCTGAAAAATATATCGTTCTTTACCGCTGCACTAATTCACCCCCCCCCCCTCTTAGTGCCGCTCGATCCCTAACAACCAAGGGACTCGCCTATGGGCCCACCACCTACAGGCGCCCGTAGGCCCTTGCGGGCGGTGTTGTCCCCGCCGCTCCCCTTTCCCCAAACGCCACCCCCTCCCCTCAGAGCCCATGGGGGGCTCATTGGCCTAGCGCCCCTACGGGCTCCCTATGCATGCAGGTAGTGGTGCTACTGTAGGTAGATGACCACCACCCACCAGCCGCCGATGACCCATGCACGCATAGTCATGGCTGCAAGCAACCTTGGCCAAACTATAATGGTAGCAATAGTTGCTGCTCTCTCATCTTTTGCATCAACAATTTTGACGATAAAAACTTTTCTAATTCATAAACACATGTAGTTTAAAATCTGATTTTCACATGAACAATCTTCTCCTCTTTAGCGGTGATCCACACAACAGGAGCTTCGACGATGCTCCTCTCTAGGGAGAGGAGAATAGAAGGTGGCTACCAAGAAGCACTAACCTATGGACCTTTGGCTCCCTCCTATTTATAGAGGCCCCTTGTAAACCCTAATGGATCCTGCCCTATTGGGTATTGGATCCTCATCCAATTACCCAAGCCTCTTAGATTAATGGGTCTCTACTCAATAATCTAGCTCTTATGGGATCTCATCCATAGGATATAATAATACAGGAGCTTATTGAATATCAAATAAGATAGGGGCTCCAATAGATATATCATATTCGAACCTCTACTCGTCGCAATACCTACTATATGTATGTGACCCTCTAGGCCCAATATCGAGCTAGCCATGAGACATACCTATCAGAACTCCTTTTGATTTAGTGAATTTTTATCTTCACAATAATTCACTTGACTCATTGATTATGGACGTACTGGGCCACTATGCCACAGTCTCCATACGATATAGGGGAATAGAATCTTTTAGACATATCTGCCCTTAGTTACTATGTACTTATAATCCCTCATCCATCTAATATCCTAGAGACCATATATCGGGCATGGTGTTGTCAGGCCAATAAGGTTTTCGATCGATTCTCGCTCTAATCAGAATCTCCCAGAGAACTCTTTCTCCCTCAATTCGAATGACTCTGGCTAGGGATTTGCTTGAGCAAGAACACATGAGATACTCCTCTTATGATATCGAGAGTGCATGATCCTCTGTTGACACTCAATTCCCTTCGTAAGGTTGGCTACCATTCCCAAGAACCAACTATACTAGATTTGAAACTTTCTAAACCTGTAAGTCCAGTGTCAAAGAATAGGGCACTCTTGCAAGGCATCTTTAGTGTCTCAAATTTAAGGATCAAATACACTACTGGGACTGTGAAATCATTGTCTAACGTCAGGTATCAATAACCTGATAGGACCCTAGCAAGGTTGGGTCCTACTCAACCAAATAGCAGCTAATAAAAACCCTATGAGATTGTAATAAACCTCACCTAGCCGTCTCTATCCTATAAAGAAGAGTGGCTAGGGTTTATATTTGGGGCCTTAGGGCTTCCTAACTACTGCCCCCTTTACTAGGTAGGTTGGCTAGGGTTGAGGGCAAAAGGGGTAATTTACTTAGGAAACAGCCCCCTAGGGCTAGGATTTGGAGCCCTATATAAGCATGTAGCCTCTACCTCTTTTGAATAACAAAGATCAATATATAATTTTAGCCATCTGGCTAACTTCTAGGAGGGTGGAACCTTTATAACGTTCCAAGGGTTGATCCCCCTCAAAGATTAATCTACATAGAATTCCTTTAGGGTTCTATTATCTAGTATCAGAGCAGCGATCTTGCTGCTTTTGCTGCCACCTCTGCCGCCCACTATCCGCCAAGTAATTCCTATAACTACTCTTAACGTCACCATCCCCACCGTCATCTTCTACCATAGATCAAATTAGTTTACTGCCGCCACCTCCAATTACATCGAAGATCTGGTATTCTCTTATCACTAATACCTTTTTCTGTTGTAATTTTTCAATCAAAATATCAAAAAGAAGTCTTTTTACCTATCACTTACTACTGCTAGTTATAGGTGCCCTACAAGCCAATCACTTGTAACATGCTGCGTCAATCTCATTGCTTATGATTATTGATATTTTCTTACATTATTTGGATGTATATTATGATGTCCTTAGATCTGTGCAATGGGAATCGGATCGTAATGAGATCACGATAATGAGATCGATTCATCTTTAAACATAGACCCTAAATAATCTTGGTCATAGGTTACTCAAGAGGGACATCGAGATAACCGGACATACTAGTGTGCTGTATACCCGTCCACATGATGGAGGTAGCTGGTCTCATAGCCACTTGTGTGGGGATACTAAGGATATAGTTATAGTGCAGGTGCTCATTGGAGAATGAGTTCACTGATTGATTTGCTTATGGAATGCTGGATGGTTATTGATACCTCACGTCAGACAACGATTCTGTAGTCCTAGTAGTGTATCTGGTCCTTAGACTTGAGACACCAAAGATGTCTTGTATGAGTACTCCATTCTTTGACGCTGGACTTACAGGTTTGAAAAGTTCCAGATCTAGTATAACTGGTTCTCAGGAATGGTAGTCAACCTTATGAAAGCAATTAAGTATCAATAGAGGATCATCCACTCTCGATGTTATAAAAGGAATATCCCATGTATTCTTGCTCAGGAAAATCCCTAGCCAGGGTCATTCGGATTGAGAAAAAAAGAGTTCTCCGGGGGAATCTGATTAGAGCGAGACTCGACTAGAAACCATATGGGCATGATAGCACCATGTCCAATATACGGTCTCTAGGATATTAGATGGATGAGAGACTATAGATACATGGTAACTGAGGACAGATAGATCCAAAGGATTGGATTCCCTTGTATCATTTAGGGACGACAACGTAGTGGCCTAGTACATCCATAGTTGATAAGTCGAGTGAATTATTATAGCGATAATAATTCATTGAGTAAGAAGGAGTTCTAACAAGTATTGTTAGGATCTAGAGAGGAACTAAAAGGGGGGGTGAATTTATGCAGCGGTTAAGTACGTTAATTTTCGGTGATTTAAAACAATGCTTTCAGAAATTTCGAACGTTGAAAACTTTGTTTCGATAAAAATCTAGTTTCAATTAAATCGTATCAAATAGTGTTTATCTTGAAAGCATTAAGAGAAGAAGGAGGGCAGTGAACAAGTAAAGTAAATAGGTTTGTAGAAAGATAAAGAGCAATAATGTAAATGCAAACCGATTTTATAGTGGTTCGGTCATACGACCTACGTCCACTCCCAATTCCTCTCCTCTTGAAGCCACCGGCTTCTCCACTAGTTGTCTTCCTTCCAAAGGCGATGTCCAACTCTCTTATAGCACTCTCCTTTTAACGGGCTTAGGAGGTAACCCTTATACAGCCTCTTACCCCTCTCTTAGACTAGATCACACTTTAAGCTTAGATGGATGATTTTAACACTATTACAACAAAGTTTTCCCTTTTTCTTTCTTGGGTTTTTTTGTATTTTTCAACCATGGATAAGAGGTGTATTTATAGGCTTCAAGGTGATTCAAATTTGGAGCCCAAATTTGAATTACCTCGGATTCTCGAGTGCTAGCAGTACCACCGCCTAACACTAGCGGTACCATCGCCTGACACTAGTGGTACCACCGCTAGTCTAACCCTGACACTAGCAGTATTACCGCTAGCCTAGAGTGGTACTACCACTACAGCTTTTATGTTGGGTGGTGCCACCACCTGCTGTTGGGAAATCCTATGGGGTGACATCTCATACGCAGCGAAAGAACAAAAAATAAAACCATAGATTTCCCGTAGAATGGTTCCATCATCGTGCGAAGATTGGTGCATCAAAAATAAATTCATAAAAATTATACGTGTAAAAGAAAATACCTAGGAAGATCGTATATCCCTGAATCCCTATAGATCTGTAGGAAGGATGAAAGAGGTCATGCGTCCTCCTCTCTAGCGGTATCCACACGGTAGGGACTATGACGATGCACCTCTCTAGGGAGAGGAGAATAGGAGGTGGCTACCAAAAGAACCCCTAGCCTATAGAGCTTTGGTTCCCTCCTATTTATAGAAGCTCCCCTATAAACCCTAATGGATCTTACCCTATTGGGTATTAGATCTCTATCCAATTACTCTAGCCTCTTGGATTAGTGGGGTCTCTACCCAATAATCTCTTATTAGCAATTATTGGATCTCATCTTGATGGTCGAATGGATCTAGATATCCATTCTTCAGCAACTTTTGAATCTTTCCCTCATGGATGTGACCTAGCCTACAATGTCACAAATATGCATTGTTCACCTCTTCTCATTTTCTCTTAGACTCACTTACACTCATGATATGTGGAGCTGTATCTAGCATAAATAAATCATTATACAATGTTCCACTCGTGATGATCGCATCATCTAATATTATTGAACAACCATTATTCTAAAAAACTAATTTATATCCACTAATTATCAAATATAAAATAAAAATAATATTTTTGATAATAGAAGGAACATAATAGTATGCATCTAATGCAATAATAGCTCTATCAAGCAGATGTAAGGTGACCTTGCCAATAACCATTGCAGCAACCTTTGCTCCATTACCCATCTTAAGGTCCATCTCGCATTTGTTCAATCTCCTAGGTCTTGCTAGAACCTGCAACGAATTGCAGATATGATAAGCACTCCTAGTATCCAATACCCATGTGTTATCATAAGATTCTGACAAATGGAGAATGATCATAAATGTACCTGAAGCTTCTCTAAGCTTCTGTTTCACCCTCTCTACAAGATACTCTTTGCAGTTCCTATTTCGGTACTCATCTTTGCCATAGTGGAAGTACTGGGCTTTGTCCTTTGTTGGGTCTTTCTTGACAACCTTTGCCTTTGCCCTTGCCCTTGCCCTTCTTAAGGGACTTCTCAACCTTCCTTTTCTTTCTGGTCTCACCAGCATAGAGAACTGACTTCTCTTTTTTAATGGTGCTCTCTACTTCTCTCAACATATTGAGGAGCTCTAGGAGGGTCACCTCATGTTTGTTCATATTAAAATTCATTATGAACTAAGAAAAGGAATCTGGTAGGGACTGAAGCACAAGATCCACACACAGGTTATCCTATGAGTTTCTCGATCCACTCAATCATCTTAAGGACATGATTTTGAATTGGTGTCCTCTCAGTCATCCTAGCACGAAAAAGACTCTTTGATATCTCATATCACTGAGTTCTTCCCTGTTCCTCAAATAGTTTGTGGAGATGCAGGAGTATGGAATTAGCATCCATATTTTCATGTTGTCTCTATAACTCAATAGTCATAGAGGCCAACATATAACATTGAGCAAGAGCGGAATCATCTATGTACTTCACATAACGAGTGATCTCATCCTCGCTTGTCCCTTCGTCGAGCATAGGGATCACTATATCAAGGACGTACATGATTTTCTCTGTCATAAGAACGATTCTCATATTATGAAGCCAATTCGTATAATTTGGACTAGTGAGGCGGTTGGCATTAAGTATGCCACGTAAAGGATTTGAAAACGACATTTTTCTGAAATTAAAGATGTAGCAAAAATAAATAACATGCAGACTTTGCAAAAATTAAACAGTTAAGATAAGGACTTCTATCTTAATATACTCCTACTAATTTTTCATAAGACACACAACACTCTCCGGTATGTGAATCGGAGACCCCTGGTGGATCTCTAGTGGAGATCAGGATCCAATCGACGTCTTAACATAACCTTGAGGGACTCGACCAATCACGTTAACCTATAAAGGTAGGAAACTCTTGCAAATTACAACTCTTTGTGATTCCCATCCTATTCGACCTCCGAACCGCCATGGCCTCGAGGGACTCGACCAACCATAATGTTCGGTTAAGTCATCACTATCGTTACAAGATGAGTCTGATTCGATGATATACTCTCGAGGGACTCGACCAAGTATACCATGTCCTTAGGTCACCGGTGATATCTCTATATTGTAGATAAGATAGCGAAACACGATATAGGTGAGTCTCGAGGGACTCGACCAACTCAACCTACACCGGGAATCGGTTCCTACCTATAACGATGGAAGGCCACGTGGGTCAATCTAATTACCTCACGTTTACCGACTTAATATTATTAATAGAGGAGATTTTTGATTTAGTCTCATAACATAATGTGTCACACACATACATATTTAATATATATCTACATCCCATGCAAATATATAGACATATCTAGTAGGTGTATAACCAATCACACATCACATGAGCAATCATACCAGATGATCATGGACCACATCCTAATGTGATTAGGCCTGAGCCAGTGGGCCTAATCACTCACATCAAGGTTTATGTGTGCTTCGACATATCTCCATGCCCTGTGATCGTCCGTGTCGCTTCGTCGATTCCGTCAGCATCTCAATGCATCTCTGTGCGTCGGATCGTCCGTCTCGACCTCGTGGGCCCCGCTATCGCTTCCACATTCCCACTATGCCTCCTCATGTAATTACAATATAATTACAAACACGCAGGGCCCGACAATAAATGAGAAAAATAAAGACTCATAGGCCCCAATAATAATAATAATATGTATACACATCACATCACAAGGTCCATGATCATATGTCCACATCATACATCACATGTATATGTTATTTTATAGGACTACTAGATAAATAATAATATTTAATTAAATTATTTAATTAATATATATATTTTTCTGAAAATAGGGATATTCAAGAAATTTTTTGAATTTCGAGGGGTATTTTGTTCATTCTATCAAAAGGAACAAAAACCAGAATTTTTAAAATTCCGAGGGGCAAAAATATCTTTTGCCCAGAAAACCCTAATCCCTCTTTTGCTTGCTACATTGCGGCGTTGTGGCCGCCACCACCCTGCCAGCGGTGGCCACTACCCGCGGGTGCTTCTGCTCGTGGGCGAGCGCCGTTGCCCCGCAGGCAGCGTTGACACTATGGGTGCCGCTCGCAAGGACCTTGCGGGCGCCGCTGCCACGCAGGCAACGCTGCCGCCGTGGGTGCCTCTACCCATGGGCTGTGGGGAGTGCCCACAGCCGCCGTTGCTCTCGCGGGTGTCTCTGCCTGCGCCTTGCAGGCAGGCAGCCGGTCACTAACTACCTGTCATCCCCCGTAGCTTGCCTGCGGGCTCCTTGCACGTAGTCGCGACTGCCGCTATCATTGCAAGCAGCCTTGCGGTCGCTGTGCGAGCGCAGCAAGGGCAGCAACACTTGCTGCCCTTCCTCACTTTTTGCGTCAACGATTTGGTGACAAAAACTATTCTAAATCACAACACACGTAATTTAAAATCTGATCTTCGCACGAATAACTTGGCTTTGATACCACTGTTGGAAAATCCTCTAGGGCGACGTCTCATGTGCAGTGGAAAAACAAAAAATAAAATCACAGATTTCCCATAGAATGGTTCTGTTATCGTGTGAAAATTGGTGCATCAAAAATAAATCCGTGAAAATTGCATGTGTAAAAGAAAATACCTAGGGAGATCGTATATCCCTGAATCCCTACAGATCTGTTGGAAGGATGAAGGAGGTCAAGCATTCTCCTCTCTAGCGGTATCCACACAGTAGGGACTACGACGATGCACCTCTTTGGGGAGAGGAGAACAGGAGATGGCTACCAAAAGAACTCATAGCCTATAGAGCTTTGATTCCCTCCTCTTTATAGAGGCCCCCTGTAAACCTTAATGGATCTTGCCTTGTTGGGTATTGGATCTCTATCCAATTACCTTAGCCTCTTAGATTAGTGGGTCTCTACCCAATAATCTCTTATTAGTAATTATTGGATCTTATCTTAGGATCCAATAATTCAGGGGCTTAATGGATATCCAATATGATAGGGGCTCTAGCGGATATCTCATATCCGAATATCTACTCATCGCAACACCTACCTTATGTGTGTGATCCTCTATGGATCCTCTATGCCTAATATCGAGCTGGCCGTGAGTCATACTTGTTAGAATTTCTTCTGACTTAGTGAATTATTATCTCTATAATAATTTACCCAACTCATCGACTGCGGACGTACTAGGCCACTACGCCACTATGCCACTACGCCGCAGACCCCAAACGATACAGGGGAATCTAATCTTTTGTACCTATCTGTCCTCAGTTACCATGTATCTATAGTCCCTCATCCAACTAATATCCCAAAGACCCTATATCGGGCATGATGTTCTCAGGCCCATACGGTCTCTCTTCGAGTCTTGTTCTTGTCAAATTCTTTCGGAGAACTCTTTCTCTCTCAATCCGAATAAACTTGGCCAAGGATTTGTTCGAGCAAGAATATATGAGATATTCCTCTCATGATACCGAGAGCAGATAATCCTCTATTGACACTCAATAGCCCTCATAAGGTTGGCTACCACTCCTAATAACCGGTTGTACTAGATCTAGAACTTTCCAAACCTATAAGTCCAGTATCAAAGAGTGGAGTGTTAGGATTGGAGTGACACTAAGAGGGGGGGCGGGGGGGGCGGGGGGTGAATTAGTGCAGCGGATGAAAACTAGTAAGTTTGAAATCGATTTCGTAAATAGCTAGTTCATATGGAGAGTTCAATTCAATGAAAAATGACTTAGTTAAAGTAGCTCGAGTAAAGGAGATGAAGACCGAACGATTTGCAGCTAAGTAAAGAAATGATTCAGAAATTTAAACACTCACACATTCAAGGAACACCACGATGTATAGTGGTTTGGTCAAATGACCTATATCTACTTTCGAAGCCTTCTTCGATGAGGCTCTCAACTTTCACTAGAAAGTCACTTTGAAGGGGAAGGACCAAATACCCTCTTACAACCTTCTTATAAGTTGTTCACACTCTTATAGATTTTTACAAAGAGAGGGAGGTGAACACTTAAGCTATCGAAAACAAAGCTTTGCTATGACTTTTGCTCAATTTCTAAATCTCAAAAGGTTGCTCTCTCAGTTGAGAAAAGAGGGGTATTTATAGACCCCAAGATGATTCAAAAATAGGCGCCAAATTTGAATTACTTTTGGGTTTCCCGGTGCTGGCGGTGCCACCGCCTATCAGTTGTCAAACTGATAGAGTACTAGGCGATGCCACTGCCTGCCAGCCCGATAGTGCCACTGCCTGGGCTCTCAAGCTCTGGGCGGTGCCACCGCCCAGCCTGGGCTCTCGAGTGCTAGGCGATGCCACCGCTCGGGCCTTTCAGCAAGGCTGAATGACCCCAAATTTTCAGCCCAAATCAGCCCAATAAGGGCCCAGTTGGCCCCTACTAGGTTTAAACAAGATTATTTCCTAATCCTTACCCTAATTATGTGCTAACTAAGAAATTAAAATATAATTCTAAGCAATTTAAACTGACATTCTTCAAGTCTTCTTCCGGTGAGCTTTCCGATGAACTTCTGGTGGACTTCCAAAACTCTTTTAGATTTCTTCCGGCGGATTCCCAACAGGCTCCCGGATTCTTGTGGCGAGTTCAACGAGTCTTTAGCAAGCTTCTGAACCTTCTCAATGATCTCCACGAACCTCCAACGATCTTTTCGGTGAACTTCCAAAACCTTCGGCAAGTCCCTGATTCTATCTCGGTTGGTTCCGACAACACTTCTAACGATCCTTCAGACTTTCGGTGAACTCTCTAACTCTCGGCGAACTTGACCTCGGTAAATCGCTTTATGTTTTCATCCTATTGTAGTTAATCCTACACATTTATCTCAACAATATGGATTAGAACAAATAATTCACCAATTGACTTCATCATCAAAATCCGAGATTCAACAATCTCTCCCTTTTTTATGATGACAATCAATTGATAATGCAGTTAATCTTAACTCCCTCTATCTATATGTCATATTATAAGAAGGTAAAAACACTTGAATTCAATCCTCTTGAATTTATCCCAAACCTGATAAGTTTTATTCATTAAACTTATTGTCATGCTTAACAAGCATGATCTTTCATCCATAAATATGAAACTTCGTATTTTTCACAATGTCATCATTTTCTAGTCGAATGATAGACATTCATCATTTGAACAAGAGAAACTAATCACAAATTGAATTACCACAAGGATCAAATGATATCAATGAAGTGCACAAGATTAATGCATGATATCAAATGAAATATTAGCTTATCATATCAATAAAAAGAACCTAATTTTTAAACATGATATGATATCGATCTCAAAACACTTGAATTCATTCTTCTTAATACTATGCAAGACATTTTATCAAGTTATTTTTATATGTCATCAATTTACACATTCTTCTCTCTCTTTGTCATCAACAAAAAGGAGGTGAAGTAGCCACCACAAGGTATCATACCACAAAAAAAAAATAAGTGGTCAATTATCAAGTATATGATAAATGAGTTGAACATAATGCAAAATATGTCATCCTTAATGGATAAATTCAAAAAAATGTTTGGATCATTTTTATTCATGTTCATGAGATCCGAAAAAAAACATTAGAGTTTCAAAATGCTCATGAAGAATTCATACATGAAAAATTTAAGACTCAATTTTTTATTGAGAATTCAAACATAGAATTGTGAAAGGATAGATCATTAAAGTCATTCATCAAAGATTTCATATTTTAAGGTAAACTCCATGAGAATGAGATATCAAAATTCATAAAACTTCAATGAATGAAATATATCAATATAAAAAAGTTTGAAGGAAAAAATTCAACGTGGCATTCTTGTAGTGATTCATGAGGAGGAAGTCATAAAACCTTGACTCATACCGATTAGCACAAGAATAAAAATTGAAAATGAACATTTAAGAACTTAATTTTACACAATCCATAACATTAATTTATGCATATGTTAAGCTTCATATAAAATGCAAGTCATGAAATATCTTTAGTCATACTTAAAGGAGGGTATAAAATTAGTTTTTACTACATCATTAGTATCCACTATTTAAAGAAAGAGGAAAACAACATCATGATAGCTTTCATCAAGATTATGATCGAAAGATAAAAATGTGAGCTCCATGATATAAGGATGTCATCAAAATGCAAAAATATAATATCAATATGAAACTATCAAAACTGAAAATTTAATCATTTCATCAAAAGTCATGACACAACTCAAAAATTTATCAATTGAAGAGGAGAATCAAAATAGGAAGAGAAAAATGAGAGCTTTCATCAAAATGCCAAGATGATATTGTAAAGATGTCATTAAAAAATGAAGAGATAATATTAAGATGATACAATCAAAACCAAAGTTGGAAAATTTCGGAAAAGAAACATACAACATCATGAATTAGAATAATTTAGCATGTCTAATTCTCTTCTAATGAAGTCAAATTGTTCTTTATTTAGGGATTTTGTGAAGATATCTGCTAATTGGTGTTTTGTATCAATAAATTCTAGAATGACATTATTATTATTGATATGATCTCATATAAAGTGATGCCTAATGTCAATATGCTTAGTTCTAGAGTGTTGAATTGGATTTTTGGTTAGACAAATAGCGCTTGTATTATCACATTTTATGGGAATATTCTTTAAATAAATTTCATAGTCTTCTAACGTGTTTTTCATCCAAACAACTTGTGCACAACATGCACTTGCAACTATGTATGCGGCTTTCGCCATAAATAGTGCAACCGAATATTATTTCTTGGAAGTCCAAGAAATAAGTGCATGTCCTAAAAATTGGCATGTTTCGGATATGCTCTTTCTATCTATTCTACATCCACCAAAATCTGCATCCGCATAGGCTTTTAAATCAAAGTTATTAGATTTTGGATACCATAATCCTAGATTAAGAGTTCCTTTAAGATACCTAAGGATTCTTTTAACAACTTTAAGGTGAGATAACTTAGGATTAGCTTGGAATCTTGCACATAGACCTACACTAAACATGATATCTGGTCTAGTTGCGGTGAGGTAAAGTAAGCTACCTATCATTCTCCTATATGTTTTTTGATCAAAATTTTCTCTACTTTCATCCAAGTCTAACTTGGTAGGTACTCATTGGAGTGTTTATGGCTTTTGAACCATCCATGTTAAATCGTTTTAACAATTCTAATATATACCTTATTTGATTAAGAAATATATCATCACTAAGTTGTTTAACTTGCAATCCTTAAAAGAAGATTAATTCTCCCATTAGGCTCATTTCAAATTCATGACTCATACACTTGGTAAATGATTCGTATAGTGATTCATCTGAAGAACCAAAAATAATATCATCAACATAAATTTGAACAACAAGAAAATTATTTTCAAAATATTTGATAAATAATGTAGTATCAACTTTGCCTTTAGTAAAATTATTTAAAATTAAGAAAGAGCTAAGCCTCTCATGCCAAGCCCTAGGGGCTTATTTTAATCCATAGAGAACCTTAGTTAGTTTAAACACATGATTGGGAAGAAGAGAGTTTTCAAATCTGGGTGGTTATTCAACATACACTTCTTCAGAAATAAAGCCATTTAAGAAAGCACTTTTGACATCCATTTGAAAAAGCTTAAAATTATTACTATTAGCATAGGCAAGGAGCATCCTAATAGCTTATAATCTTGCCACAGGAGCGAATGTCTCTTCATAATCAATACCTTCTTCTTGGTTGAAACCTTTTGCCACAAGTCTAGCTTTGTTTCTAACCATGATACCGCATTCATCTTGCTTGTTTCTAAAGATCCATTTAGTACCAATAACTAAATGGTCACTAGGTCTAGGAACAAGCTTCTATATCTCATTCCTCTCAAATTAATTTAACTCTTCTTGTATTGTGATAACCCAAGAATCATCTTTCAAGGCATCATCAATACACTTAGGTTCAATTTGAGAAAGAAAAGTGGCATGGGTACAAAAATTTTTAAAAGAAGAACGAGTTTGAACCCCTTTCAATGTGTCTCCTATAATTAACTCCTTGGGATGGGGATCTACATACTTCCATTCCTTAGGTAAGGAAATTTGAAAAGAAGATGCATCCAAGTTACTATTTTGAGGAGAGGGTTCATTTAAATTCAAACCATCAAAACTAAAATCATCATAAAAATCTTTTTTCTTAAATTTAAAATTTTTATTAAAAACTACATAAATAGACTCTTCTATAACTAACGTTCTTTTGTTAAAAATATAAAAAGCTTTAGAAACGGAAGAGTAACTAAGAAAGATGCCTTCATTTGATTTAGCATCAAATTTTCCTAAAGCATCCTTTTCATTTGAAATAAATCATTTGTAACCAAAAACTTTAAGTAAGAAACATTAGGTTTTTTGTTATTCCATAATTCATAAAGAGTCTTGGATAGAGATGGTTTTACTAGAACTCTATTCATGATATAGCAAGCTGTATTAACGACTTTGACCCAAAAGTATTTGGGTAAACTATGTTCATTTAACATGGTTCTTGCCATTTCTTGTAAATTTCTAGTCTTTCTTTCTACTACTCCATTTTGTTGAGGATTTCTTGGAGTAGAGAAGTTGTGGTTGTACCCATTTGATTCATAAAATTTTGGAAGTCATGGTTTTAGAATTCACCACCATGATCACTCCGAATGGATGAAATTATGAAACCCTTTTTATTTTGAGTAAATTTATAAAATTTAGAGAAACATTTAAAACAATCACTTTTGTGAGCCAAGAAATAGGTCTAAGTGTATCTACTATAGTCATCTACAATTACAAAGGCATATTTGCTTCCTCCTAGGCTTATTGTGTCAATTGGTCTAAATAAATCCATATGGATCAATTGTAATGGTCTAGAGGTACTTATTTGATTCTTTGGCTTGAAGCTAATTTTAATTTATTTTCCTAGTTGACAAGCATCACATACTTTATCTTTAATGAACTTAACATTGGGAATGCCTCTTACAAGTGCTTTGGATGTGATTTGATTGATTAGCTTCATGCTAGCATGACCTAATCTCCTATGCCAAAGCCAAGCGTCATCATTCAATGCCGAAAAACACATTTCACTACTAAGATCATCAATGTTGATGGTGTAGATATTATTTTGTTTTAGTACAATCATAGATGTATTATTGTGTGATTTTTCAATAATACAAGCATTAGATTCAAATTGCACAACATATCCCTTATCACATAATTGACTAACACTCAAAAGATTATGCTTTAAACTATCTACCAATAACACATTATCAATTAAAAAGTTGATTTGTTACCTATGGTTCCCTTGCTAATAATTTTACCCTTGTTGTTGCCTCCGAAGGTGACATACCCTTCTTCTTTGCTAGTGAGCATAGAGAATTGAGATGGATCTCCGGTCATGTGCCTTGAGCATCCACTATCAAGATACCATCTCTTGCTCCTAGCTTGTAATGGTAAATGGTTCTACAAAAGAGAATGGTTTTTAGGTACCCATTTGATTTTTGGTGCCTCAAATATTAATTTACTAACTTTGTCATTTAGCATAGAATTATTTATGGTTCTTTTTGAAACCCATATCAATTTATGTGGATTAATTTTCCTAAATAGACATTTGTAAACAACATGTCCAGATTTACAACAAAAATTATATTTTAAATGAGGTGATACATGTAATGTGGGTCCTTTAATGAAGGTGGTAGGATTTTGGTAAGATCCACTCACAAATCTAATTCCACTTCTATTTCCGATGTGACCTTTGTTTGTAAGGATCATGTCCAAGCCCTTGCTACCGACCCTAAACTTATTTAGGGTCTCTTTAAGTAGCAAGTTCTCATTTTTTATTGCTTCTAAGTGTTCACACTTAGAGCATGGGGGTAAAGAAGGAGTTTGGAGACTCTCAAACTTATCTTGTAATAAAGCATGCTCTTTCTTTAATAAATTAAACTTCTTACTAATAGTTCTACATTCATCAAATAATTCATGAAAAGTGATAGAAAGTTCATCGAAAGATAACTCTACATTAAATAACTCACTAACCTCTTCTCCTAAGGCCATCAGCATGAAGTTGGCCTCCTCTTTATTGCTTGCTTCTTCATCCTCGGAGTCACTTGAATCATCCCATGTAGCCTTCAATGCCTTCTTTTTCTTGAGTTGCTTCTTCTTAGCTTAGGGGCATTCATTTTTGAAGTGCCCCAGCTTCTTGCATTCGTAACATATGACTTGGTCCTTTTTTGATTCAAGTTTATTTTTTGATTCATTTTTAAATTTACCTTTTTTAATGAATTTTTTAAAATTTCTAGTTAAGAGTGCAATATCTTCATCAAAGTCCTTATCACTTGATATTCCTTTCAAGTGGTCTTCTTGTGTTCTTAATGTCATATCCTTCCTGTTCTTTAGAAGGGGGTTAGAGCTCATCATGAGCATGGCATGTCATTTCATAGGTCATAAAGATCCTATAAGTTCTTTGATAGGGAAAGTTTTAAGGTCCTTGGCCTCTTGAATGGTCATAACCTTTGGATCCCAACTCTTTGGAATGGATCTTAAAATTTTTGTTACTAGTTTAAAATTAGAAAAATTTTTACCAAGTGCCTTGAGTCCATTAATGACATCCGTGAAGCGGGTGTACATGTCTCCGATGGACTCACTTGGTTTCATTCGAAAAAGCTCGTAAGAATGCACAAGAATATTGATTTTGGACTCGTTCACTTGGCTAGTGCCTTCATGAGTGATCTCAAGAGTGCGCCAAATATCAAAAGCCGATTCACAAATCGAAATGCGATTAAACTCATTTTTATCAAGTGCACAAAATAAGGCATTCATAGCCTTTGCATTTAAAGCAAAAACCTTCTTCTCCGATTCATTCCTTTCGCTTATCGGAAGAGAAGATTTTTGAAATCCATTTTCGATGATATTCCAAAGCTCAAAATCCATGAAAATAAGAAAGATCCTCATATGAGTCTTCCAATATGTGTAATCCGACCCATTAAACATAGGCGGATGTATAATGGAGTGACTCTTTTGCATGCCGGAGTAAGCCATCTCTCTTGGGTTTTAAACCGAATATGAGAGTGAACTTTGCTCTGATACCAATTGTTAGGGATCGAGTAGCACTAAGAGGGTGGGGTGAATTAGTGCAGCGGTAAAGAACGATAAATTTCTGTGATATTAAATAAGTTTTGGAACTTTAGCGTAATGGAAAGTGCTTAAAGTAGAGGGTGTTTAGAGAGGAAGAAGGCAGTGATGAGTAAGTTGAGCAGTGAAGAAAAAACGGTTTATAGAAAGGTAAATGCAAGAACATAAATGTAAATCATTTTTATAGTGGTTCAGTAATCCGACCTACATCCACTCCTGATTCCTCTTCGCTTGAGGCCATTGGCTTTCCACTAACTGCCTTCCTTCTAATGGGTGAAGACAAACTCCCTTTTACAAACTCTATTTACAAAGCTTCCCTCAACACCTCTCTTAAGAATACTTCTAAACTTTCGGAGGAGGGATTTCTACTTTAAATGATAGAGTTTTCCCTTTGTTTTCTTGCACTCTTCAAGAGGATTCAAATTTGGAGCCCAAATTTGAATTGCCTCGGACTTCGTCATTCTAGTGGTACCACCACCTGACACTAGTGATACCACCGCCACTCTGACACTAACACAGTCAGTGTACCAAGCGGTGCCACCGCCCTAGGTGCCACAGGTGGTGCCACTTGCTCTCGACCACTGGCGGTGCCATCGCGAGCCCTTTGGGCCTTAAACTCGACCCAAACCAATCCATTATCAGGCCCACTTGGCCCCTACTTAGATTATAGGATTAATACCTAATCCTAACCCAAATTAACATGCTAACTATGAAATTAAAGACATTTCCTAAGCTATTACAAAGTCCGACAAGTCAAGACTTCTTCTGACGAGCTTTCGGTGAACTTTCGGTGGTCTTCCGACGAACCCTCGGAAACCATTCTGAAGACTCCCGGTAAGCTCCTGGACTTCACAATGATCTTGGTGAGTTCCAACGAGCTTCTTTGGCAAGCTCTGATCTTTCTTGGCAAGCTTTGCGAACTTCTAACGAACCTTCTGGTGAACTTTCAAAAATCTTTCGGCAAGCTCCTTACTCGTTCTCGGCCAGTTCCGACAGCACTCCCAACGAATCTTCGGACTTCCATCGAACTCTCGAACTCCCAATGATCCATCACACTTGTCTTTTGGCACTTTGTTTTGCTTTACGTCTTCATCATTATCATAGTTAATCCTGCACATTTATCTCAATAATATGGATTAGAACAAATAATTCACCAATTAACTTTATCATCAAAATCCGAGATTCAACATGGAGTACTCATACAGGACATCCTTGGTGTCTCAAGTCTAAGGACCAGATACACTACTAGGACTACGAAATCGTTGTTTGACGTGAGGTATCAATAACCATCCAGCATTTCGTAGACAGATCAATCAGTGAACTCATTCCCCAATGAGAACCTGCATTGTACTCTTAGTGTCCCCACACGAGTAGCTATGAGACCAGCCACCTCCAACATATGGACGGGTATATAGCATACTAGTCTATCCGATTGTCTTGATGTCCCTCTCGAGTAACCTATGACCAGGATTATTTTAGGGTCTGTGTTTAAAGGTGAATCGGTCTCATTATCATGATCTCATCATGATCCGATTCCCATTGCATAGATCCAAGGACATGACAATATATGCAACAAGCAAGATAAAGTGATAAAATACCTAATAATAAGCAAAGAGAAAAATACATATCAAGTCACAAGTGTCATCACTCATGTGATTGGCTTGTAGGGCACATATGACTAGCACCGCAGCTTAGAAAAGTGTGCTTTTTCACTTTTCCAGCTCATAGGCAGTTCTACCGCCAACTTGGCGGTGCCACCGCCTATGACAACTTTTGGCCCACTGAATGGGCCTTCCAATGAGCCTAAATCAGTCCCAATTTAAGCCCAATTGGCTCCTAAAGAAATCATGTCATGATATCAAGAAAATTCAAGAAGGACATGATTCATTTGATAAATCTTTTTAATAAAGCAAAATAATTATACAACCAAGGATCATGCTAAAAATACTTCAATATCATAGATCAAGTCATGATTCATGATTCATCATAAAGCAAGTTAATTTTTCATCATCATATAAGGCATGCAAGCCAAGGTACTCATGTTATTTCTAAATCATGAAAGATATGATATCAAAGCTCTAGAAAATCAAGAAGAACATGATTCATTTGACAAATCATTTTCATAATGATTCATCATAAAGATATCAAGATCGCATTTCATAAAGAAGCATTTCAATCATCAAGATATCAAGATCACGATATAGATAAAAATTCTCTTAAAAGGATCTTGATTAAAAAGGAATTCAAGTTGTAATTATCAAGATTATGAACCATAAATATTTTCTTTAGCAAAGAATCACATGAGCACTTGATTATTTTATAAGAAATCGCAATGCATCATGATTTATAAATTCTTTCTTTACAACATGAATCATAGGAGGTATAATAGAAATGATATCAATCATGATTCATTTGGTAGTAAATAGCAAAGAGAACAAGTTGTTTCATGCATAAGAAATCTTAATAAGATCACATTTCATAAGAAATTCCAAGTATCAAATATCAAGTAATAATCACATTTTTTGAAATTTCTCAAGTCAAGAAGTCAAAAGAAAGTTTATGATTTGGTTGAAACAAAATTTCATTCAAGTCAATTCGTCAACTCAAAACTCATAATCAAATTATCATTTTTGAGATTAATAAGGTTATTAGCGCATCATCAAAATCTCATTCATAATTCAAGTGATTTATAAAATATCATAAATGAATTTATCACTTGTTTTTTTTATTTGAAAATATCTGAAACTTTAGAGAAAGAGAGATGTTCAAGAAACATGCATTTTTCTTTTAATGATTTACATTAGTTTCATATAAACATACCTTTGTCTTTTTATATCAAATAGAATAGAGGTAACAACATTCAAAACTGAAAGACAAACTTCATCATAAAAATCGTCAAAACAAAATATAACACAATATTTCAAAACATAATATTCAATTTATGAGAATGTGTTTCATTTTATAATCAAGCCTTTGGCCTTCAATAAAAACAAGTATTAACATACAAGAGCGAAAAGGCAAATTGTGTAAAATAAATCATCAAGCATAATCGCATAAATTTGAAATAAAAAAATCTTTCATTCGGAAAATATATTAAGAGCTATGGAGATTGATTTTATGTATGCATGCTCAAATCCTTTTTGTATTAGAGGATGTGTATCAAGTTCAAAAATTGAAACATAAGTTTCATTAAAAATGACATGTCATATAAAAATTTCGTCATAAAAACCATTAAGGCCAATACAACATGTCAATTATACATTATCTTAAATTTATCATGATAATATATTTTCATTTTTATGTGTTTCACTTTAAGTTGATTGATCTCATATAAGCATGTTCAAATTTTCATATAAAAGCTATGTATCATGTTGAAAGTCGAAAGCATTATCAAAGCCACTTTTCTTTTATTCGGGAAGTTATGTGGGTTAAGTCTTGTAGTTTTACAATTTATTTCATAAGGACATGCATCATCGTACAAATTTCATCAAGGCCACCAACACATTTTTTCAAAACGTAGGATTTCAATTTTTAAATCCTCATGCATGATATAAAATCGTCAAGCATTATGTTTGGAACCGATATCATCATGAAGATTATCAAGACAATCACATTATTTCAAAATGTGAGATTTCAAGTTATTATTTTCTAATCCTCATGCATCATCAAGGTCATTTTAATTCTTTCTTTTATTAGTTATAACAAGATGATCAATACTCAAATTTTTGCTAAAATCATTCATCATTTTATAAATCTAAAAATAATTTTCGTCATGAAAACCATCGAGTCCAAAAACACATTATTCCAAAATGTAGGATTTCAATTTTCATTACTTCAATTCCTCATTAAGCATGATACAAAAAATTAAAGATCAAGCATAATACCATAAAGCATCTTCAAAATTTTTATATGAAAACCAAGCATTAACACATAAGATTCGCTCATCATGCATAGTTTTAAAATGTAAAGTCATCAAGATAGATGTTCATTGATTTTATCTTGTTAGGTGTACAAGCATGAGATGCAATTATTATTAAGATACTTTCAAGAATAACATACAAAGATATGCATTAAGTTTAAGACCAAAATCCGATATGGAAAGCATACATGGAATTTATGCATTATCACAAATTAAGCAATTATCATTCATAATTTTTACTTTTCAAAAATACTAGAAAGAAAAGCATAATATAATTTTTAAAAATAATTTTTTATTTCGTACTATCTAAATTAAGCACTTATGAAAAATATCATGTAATTTCAAAATAAGGTAAAAGCATAATGGGTGAGTTACTTATCTCATTGATGAAATCTGTCAAAGCCCAATTTGTCTCTTCTTTACTTGATTTGCCCTTGGGTGCCTTCCTCTTCTTTGGCCTCTTCCTTCATTTAAGTTTATTTTTTATTTTTAATTTTTGTTTAATAAATTTATTAAAATTGATTAAAAGTTCAATGTCCTCTTCAATGTCCTCATCACTTGAGTCATCACTCAAGTGACATTTTATAGTCCAGAGTTCCAAATCCTTCTTGTTCTTTGGAAGGTGGTTCATGTGTTCATCGGGTTCTAAGAAACTCATTTCATAGGTCATTAATGACCCGATTAGTTCTTCCAATGGAAATTTATTTAGATTTTTAGTTTCTTGTATCATCGTTACTTTAGGATCCCACTTTTTTGGAAGGGATCTTAAGATCTTGTTAGTGAGTTCAAAATTCAAAAAATATTTATCAAGACTTTTTAAGTTATTGACGACATCTATGAAACAAGTGTACATATCATCGATAGTTTCACTTGGTATCATTCGGAAGAGCTCAAAATCATGTCATAAGAGGTTTACTTTCAAGTCTTTGACTCTACTAGTTCCCTCGTGCGTGATTTCAAGTGTCCACCAAATATTGAAAGCCATTTCACAATTAGAAATCTGATTGAATTTGTTTTTGTCCAAAGTGCAAAATAAGACATTCATAGCCTTTGCATTTAAAGAAAAAGATTTTCTCTCTAAATCCGACCATTCGTTCATTGGTTTAGAGGGAAGTTGAAAATCATTTTCAATAATATTTCATAAATCTAAATTCAAAAAAATCAAGAAAACTCTCATTCGAGTTTTTCAATATGTGTAGTCCGACCCATTAAAGAATAGAGGACGAACAATCGAAAAGCCCTTTTGAAAGCCGTGAAGAACCATTTCTCACGAGTGTGAATCCGAATAAGAAAGAACATAGCTCTAATACCAATTATTAAGATCTAGAGCGGAACTAAGAGGGGGAGTGAATTAGTGTAGCGGTTAAGTACGATAATTTTTGGCGATTTAAAATAATGCTTTCGAAAACTTCGAATGTTGAAAACTTTGTTTCGACAAAAACCTGGTTTCAATTGAATCATATCAAAAAGTGTTTAGCTTGAAAGCATTATAAGAAGAAGGAGGGCAGTGAACAAGTAAAGTAAATAGGTTTGTAGAAAGATAAAGAGCAATAAAGTAAATGCAAATCAATTTTATAGTGGTTCGGTCATACAACCTATGTCCACTCCTAATTCCTCTCCTCTTAAGGCCATCAGCTTTTCCACTAGTTGTCTTCCTTTCAAGGGCGAAGACCAACTCCCTTACAGCACTCTGCTTTTGATGGGCTTAGGAGGTAACCCTTACAAGGCCTCTTACCTCTCTCTTGGACTAGATCACACTTAAAGGTTAGAGGAAAGATTTTGACATAATAATAACAGAGTTTTCCCTTTTCCTTTCTCAGGTTTTGTGTGTTTTTCAACCATGGATAAGAGGGGTATTTATATACCTCAAGATGATTCAAATTTAGAGCCCAAATTTAAATTTCCTCGGATTCTTGGGTGCTGGCAGTACCACCGCTAGTTTGACCCTGACACTGGTGATACTATTGCTAGCTTGGAGCGGTACCACTATTGTATCTTTTATGCTGGGCGGTGCCATCACCTGGACTAGGTGGTGTCATTGCCTACAGCTTGAAAAAGTGCCCTTTTTCATTTTTCCAGCTCATAGGCCGTTCTACCGCCAATTTGGCGGTGCCACCGTCTATGACAACTTTTAGGCCACTGAATGGACCTCCCAATGAGCCCAAATCAATCCCAATTTAGGTCCAATTGGCCCTTAATTGAGTTGATATTATTTCACCCAAAACTAACTCAATTTTGACCCAGTCCTACTTTGATCTAGACAATTATTACAACGCGAATCAAAATATCGCTCAGCACGTCATTGGCCTATCGGCACTTCGTCTGACACTTCGACGTATCATCCTCTCTTGCGGTTTGTTGCCCAATTAGTAGCTAACCTCTGTAGCCCTGATCTCCTTGGCACAACTCTGCTTTTCTTGGCTCGATGCTCGATTTCTTTGTCTGAAGCCTTCTGCCGATCATCGATCGGACCTCCGGCCCGACATCCAATCTCCTGACGTGATTTCCTCCAGCATAACATCGATTCTTTCTATGTTAATTGTTTAATCCTAATCAAGAGTAGAGCTGCATAACTTAAAATGTAGTTAGATAACCAAAACACAATCAATTAGTTTCATCATCAAAATTTGAGATTCAATAAGTATGACTAACGGCCAGCTCAATATTGGGCCTAGAGGGTCACACACATATGGTAGGTGTTACGACGAGTAGAGATTCGGATATGAGATATCCGTCGGAGCCCCTATCTTATTGGATATCCAATATGCCCCTGTATTATTGGATCCCATGGATGAGATCCAATAAGAGCTAGATTATTGGGTAGAGACCCATTAATCTAAGAGGCTTGGGTAATTGGATAGAGATCCAATACCTAATAGGGCTAGATCTATTAGGATTGATAGGGGGCCTCTATAAATAGGAGGGAACCAAAGGCCCATAGGTTGGGGTTTTTTTGGTGGCCACCTCTTGTTCTCCTCTCTCTAGAGAGGATCATCATCGCAGTCCCTACCATGTGGATACCACTATAGAGGAGGACGCTTTACCTCCTTCATCCTCCCCCATGGATATATAGAAATTCAAGGATATACGATCTCCTTAGGTACTTTCTTTTTACACACGCAGTTTTCAGATTCGCAGATTTGTTTTTAACGCACCGATCTTTGCACAATGATGGAACCTTTCATGGAAATCTAGGATGTTTTATTTTTTTGTTCTTTCACTGCGCATGAGATGTCACTCCCATGGATTTCCCAATAGTGATATCAGAGCCAGATTGTTCGTGCGAAGATCAAATTTTAATTGTGTGTTATGTTTTGACGTCAAAATCGTTGATGCAAAAGTAGAAAAGGGCAGCAACTGTTGCTGCCCTTACGGAATAGATCATCTTTTTAGCAGCCTTTGAGCAGCCACTTGGAGGAAGGAACCCTTATAGAGTTTCAAGGAGGCCGATCCCCTAAAGAGATCAACCCTAAGCTTAGAACCCACAAGGGTTCTAACACTTGGTATCAGAGTAGTGTTCTTGGCCTCTCGCTACCCTTCCACAGCAATCCACCAGGCCTCCACAACTGCCCAAAGTAATTCCCACAATTACTTAGAAGATCATCGACAAATTCCGCCATCATCTCCACCACCGTAAATCATCCTTTAATCTCCCCTTGAATTGCAATAGGTTCTGGTTTTCTACCTTACTACTACTACAATTTAGTTATCCTTATTCAAAAAATCTAAAAAATTTGTGCCTTTATTGCTGCATAAACTTTTCATCAAAAAGTTTTCATCTCTACTACGAAAGGTGCACTACAGAATTCCAGCCGCATAGCATGGTCTGTTTGATCTTGCTACTACATTTTTTCTGTCCAGATATCCACAAAATTTTTATGACAGCTTTGACACTTCCTAATAGTAGTTTTAGCTTTAGTTTTATCAAAAAATTCTCAATATAAATTACTTATCTTTTACGTCCAAACTACTGCACTTTAGATGTAAAAATCTACTATAGTACCTCTCCGTGATCCTCAATTTTGTCGAACCCCTTGCTGTCATTTCTTTCTATGAAATTTTTAACAGCATTACCTCTTCTTACCAGTAGATTCCCTTTGAGTTTTACTTGAATCTCTATTGAAAATTTCTGGAAAAAATTACATCTTTGCTGTTGGAATTTTTTTAGCAAAAAATCTGGTGCTGCACATTTGTCCTTTTTTCTTCTCCGTAACCTATCAAACCCTAGCCACCTTGCTGCCACCAACCAAGACATCTTTAGGGCATCTCTCTAGCCTTAAGATAGTAAACCATCATAGCTATCATAACCTATTTTCATAATCTTAACAGTATTAAAAACCATAGCCCAATACAGTAAACCATTACAGCTGAACCCTTCTATCACTAATCTATTGTCCGAACCTTCCACCACCCCATGCCATTAACCCATCAACAGAAAAAAGACAAGGACATCTCTAATCTCTAGGCATATGCTATAACTTCTCAAGACCCAATTGATGCTAAATTTGAAGCCTAGGAATCTCGAATTGAATGACGACTTGAATCACGCTTAGAGGACAAATTATGCGCTTTGTTTGCCGAATTCAGAATTGGATAACCACCGAGTCCAACCAAATCTCAGTGAGAAGAGAGTTCAGAGAGTCATTCAAAGAAGGAGGGATAACCCTCAGACATGCTTCAGCCATGCATGAGGGTAGACTTCCTGTGATGGGAAAAGAAGGAGACCCGACGGGGTGGATTCACGTGTTGAACGTTACTTTCGCTACTACCAAACATCAGATGATGCTATGGTGGAAATTACTATCATCCACCTTAAAGGAGATGCTATTCAATGGTACAATTAGCTGGAATACAATCATGGGTCTCCGACATGGAATCAATTTAATAATGTACTACTGAACCGTTTCGGACCTACGGAGTATGAAAATATTGACGACCAACTCGCAAAGATTCGACAAACCTCTACGATTCAAGAGTACCAAACCAGGTTTGAGAAGCTATCCTACCTTGCTCATGATTGGATTGACTATCAACTATTAGGAACATTCATTGAAGGACTCAAGCTAGAGAAAAAAGGGGAGGTTAAGGCGTGGCAGCCCTATACCATGACGGCTGCAATTTCTTTCGCCCGAATACAAAAAGAACTGATCAACCAAGATGCTCAGAGGATGAGAACCTCTTCTCAGCCTACAGCATATAAATCTCCTTCTACTCTTAGCAATCCTTCGCTATTAAAAAAATTGACAAGAGAAGAACTATGTGACCGATTAGCAAAGGGTCTTTGTTGGCATTGGACGAGTCATGGAACCGCGATCATCGCTGCAAAAGGGGTTGCCTCCTACTGATTGAACCTGTTGAAGATATGGATGAGAAGGAGGCCCAGGAACATGAGGAAGAGGTCATGGATTAAGAATAGTAGCCGGTTGATATTACGATGCATGCCCTTCTCGGTTACGCGAACCCGCAAACAAAGAAAGTGGGAGGACTTCTAAAGCAACAACCGATCACCATTCTTATTGACACTGGGAGCACTAATAATTTTATGAACAGCAAAGTTGCTGTCTAGATGGACTTACCTATTGAGAATTGTAACAGGTTTGATGTTAAGGTCACCGACGAACGAGTTTTGAAGTGTGATTATAGATGCCCGCGAGTGAAACTATCGCTACAGGACCAATTGATAATTGTAGTTTTCTTCCTCTTCCCTCTTGATGATTATGAGGCCATGCTTAACATCAAATGGCTAATGACATTAGGTGATGTTTTCTAAAATTTTTGAAAATTAATTATGAAATTTTACAATAAGGGGAAACAAGTGATACTACGTGGGAAACATGGGGGTGACGTAACGACAATTTGCACACAACGAATGGAGAAAATTTTGCACAATGCATGCAGTGGCTTTTTGGTACAACTTGAGTAGTAATCTAAGGGAGAGCCAACTGAATTTGAAGATCCAAACCTACTTCCTTGTTGGCTGAATTTTCAGATATATTTGATGAACCGCGCAGCCTACCTCCTACCCGCCGGCATGATTATCGTATACTAATTCTTTCGAGCAAACCTCCAACAAATACTCAGCCATATTAGCATTCACATCTCCAAAAGAATGAAATAGAAAGGACTATAAAAGAGATGCTCGAAATAGGAATTATTCAGCCAAGTTGTAGCCCCTACTCTTTACTAGTGCTCCACGTATGAAAGAAGGACAGAACATGGCGAATATGCATTGATTACCGAGCTCTCAACGGCATGACCGTCAAGGACAAGTACCCTATGCCAGTAGTAGATGAATTGCTTGATGAATAAAAGAGAGCACGAGTCTTCACTGTTAAATCTCGAATTTTGATGATGAAGTCAATTGGTGAAATATTTGTTCTAATCTATTTTGTCGAGATAAGTGTGCAGGAATAACTACGATGGGATGAAAACATAAAGCGATTTACCGAGGTCAAGTCCGTCAGGTGTTCAAGAGTTTATCGAAAGTCTGAGAAATCATCGGAAGTGTTGCCGGAACCATCCAAAGATTGAATTAGGGACTTGCCGAAGTTTTCGGAAGTTCATCGCAAAGATCGCCGAAGGTTCGTGGAACTTACCGGGAAGATTCAGACACTAGCTGAAGACTCGTTGAGCTCGCCATACAATTCGGGAGTATGCTAAGAGTCCACTGGAAGAAATCCGAGGGAAGTGTCGGAAGTCCGCTGGAATCTCGTCGTAAAATTCGCCGGAAGTTGACTTGAAGAATGTCGGGTTAAATCACTTAGAATTATGTTTTAATTTTGTAGTTTACACGTGATTAGAGCTAGGATTTAGAAATAATCCTATTTAAATTTAGTAGGGGCCAACTGTGCTCTATTGGGCCACAATCAATCGTGTTTAAACAGGCCCATTCAGCCATTGAATGGGGCTAAGAAGTTTGAACCGCTTCAAACAAGGCACTGTGGCATCGTCATCAAGTCAAGGCGTAGCAGGATCTACCGCCTCCATCGTTAACCGCCAGACGACATGCAGGCACCGCCTCGGGAGTAGGTCGACACCGGGAAACTTAAAAAAAATAAAATTTAGAGCCCAAATTTGAATCCATTTTAAGCCTATAAATACCCCCCCCTTTCTCAGCTGAAAGGGCATCCTTTTGAGAGTTAGAATCTTGAGTTTAAGTCTTTGAATAGTCTTGAAAAGCCTTGTCTCTTGCTAAGTGTTCACCTCCTTCTTCTTCTTGAGAAATCTTGTAAGAGTGTGAACTTCTTGTAAAGGGTTGTAAAAAGGGGTATTTGGTCCTTCCCCTTCAAAGGATTTGCTAGTGGAAGTGCGGAGCCTCATCGTGAAGGCTTCATGAGTGGATGTAGGTCATTTGACCGAACCACTATACATCATTGTGTTCATGAATGTGTGAGTGTTTACATTTCTGAATTATTTCATTACTTAGCTGCAAATCATTTAGTTCCTTTACTCAAGCTATTTCATTCAAGTTCTCTTTCGTCAAATCAAAATCTTCTTACGAACTAGTCTTTGTGCGAAATCGGCTTCAAAGTTACGTTTTTAATCCGCTGAACTAATTCACCCCCCCCCCTCTTAGTGTCTTTTCAATCCTAACAATTGGTATTAGAGCAAGGTTTACTCTCATATTGGTTTAAAACCCAAGAGAGATGGCTTACTCCGGTATGCAAGAAGGTCACTCCATTACTCGTCCGCCAATGTTTAATGGGTCGGATTATACGTATTGGAAGACTCGTGTGAGGATTTTTCTCATTTCTATGGATTTTGAACTTTGGAACATTGTTGAAAATGGCTTTGCAAAATCTTCTCTTCCGATGAGTCAGAAAGAAAGATTTTTGCTCTCAATACAAAGGCTATAAATGCCTTATTTTGTGCACTTGATAAGAATGAGTTTAATCGGGTTTCTATTTGTGAATCGGCATTTGATATTTGGCGCACTCTTGAAATCACTCATGAAGGCAATAGCCAAGTGAAAGAGTCTAAAATCAACATTCTTGTGCATTCTTATGAACTTTTTCGGATGAAACCAAATGAGTCCATTGGAGACATGTACACCCGCTTTACGGATGTCATCAATGGACTTAAAGCTCTTGGTAAAGGTTTTTCTAATTTTGAGTTGGTAACTAAAATTTTAAGATCTCTTCCAAAGAGTTGGGATCCAAAAGTTACGGCCATTCAAGAGGCTAAGAATCTTAAAATATTTCCGCTTGAAGAACTTATTGGGTCTCTAATGACCTACGAGATGATGTGCCATGCTCATGAAGAGCTTGAGAACCCCCTTCCAAAGAATAGGAAGAATATGGCACTTAGAACACAAGAAGACCACTTGAAAGGAACATCAAGTGATGAGGATAGTGACAATAACATTGCACTTTTGACTCGAAAGTTTAAGAAATTTATGAGAAGGAACAAATTTAAAAATGACACAGAATAAATTTGAACACAAAAAGGACCAAGTTGTTTGCTACGAATGCAAGAAGCCGGAATACTTCAAGAATGAATGCCCTCAAGCCAAGAAGAAGTAATTCAAGAAGAAGAAAGCTTTGAAGGCCACGTGGGATGATTCAAGTGACTTCGAGGTTGAAGAAGCTAGCAATAAAGATGAGGCTAACTTCGCGCTAATGGCACTTGGAGAAGAGGTTAGTGAGTTATTTAATGAAGAATTATCTTTCAATGAGCTTTCTATTGCTTTTCATGAGTTATTTGATGAATGTAGAACTATTAGTAAGAAGTTCAATTTGCTTAAGAAAGAGCATGCTTTATTACAAAATGAGTTCAATAGTCTCCAAACTCCTCTACTCCTATGCTCTAAGTGTGAACACTTAGAAGCAATAAGAAGGGAGAACTTGCTACTCAAGGAGACCCTAAACAAGTTTAAGGTCGGTAGCAAGGGCTTGGACATGATCCTTGCTAACAAGGGTCATGTCGGAAATAGAAGTGGAATAGGATTTGTGAGTGGATCTCACCAAAATCCCACCACCTTCATTAAAGGACCCACATTGCATGTATCACCCCATTTGAAATGTAATTTTTATGGTAAAACGAGACATATTGCTTATAAATATCCATTCAAGAAAATTAGTCCACAAAAATTGATATGGGTTCCTAAAGGAACCATAAACAATTCAATATTGAATTACAAATTAAGTAGATCAATTTGTAAGGCACCCAAAATCAAATGGGTACCTAAAAACCATCCTCTTTTGTAGACAAACTCACAAGCTAGGAGCAAGAAATGGTATCTTGATAGTGGATGCTCAAGGCACATGACCGGAGATCTATCTCATTTCTCTATACTCACTAGCAAAGAAGAAGGGTATGTCACCTTCGGAGACAACAACAAGGGTAAAATCATTGGCAAGGGAACCATAGGTAACAAATCAAGTTTTTCAATTGATGATGTGTTGCTAGTTGATGGTTTAAAACATAATCTTTTAAGCATTAGTCAATTATGCGATAAAGGTTATGTTGTTAGATTTGAATCTAATGTTTGCATCATTGAAAAATCAAACAATGACATATCCATGATTGCTTTAAAACAAAACAATGTCTACACCATAAATATTGATGAATTAAGTAATGAAATGTGTTTTTCAGTTTTGAATGATGATGCTTGGCTTTAACATAGGAGATTAGGCCATGCAAGCATGAAACTAATTTCTAAGATTTCATCTAGAGAGTTAGTAAGAGAAATCCCAAACATGAAATTTGTCAAGGACAAGGTATATGATGCATGTCAACTAGGAAAATAAATAAAAACTAGTTTCAAATCAAAAAATCAAATTAGCACCACTAGACCATTACAATTGATCCATTTGGACTTATTTGGACCAATTGACATAACAAGCCTAGGAGGTGGCAAATATACCTTTGTAATTGTGGATGACTATAGTAGATACACTTGGACCTATTTTTTGGCTCACAAAAGTGATTGTTTCAAATGTTTCTCTAAATTTTGTAAACTCACTCAAAATGAAAAAGGTTTTATGATTTCATCAATTCGAAGTGATCACGGACGTGAATTTCAAAATCATGATTTCCAAAATTTTTGTGAAATAAACGAATATAACCATAACTTCTCTACTCCAAGAAATCCACAACAAAATGGAGTAGTGGAAAGGAAAAATAGAAGTTTGCAAGAAATGGCTAGAACCATGTTAAATGAATATAATTTACCAAAATATTTTTCAAGTCGTGAATACGGCTTGCTATGTTATGAATAGAGTTCTAGTGAGACCATCCCTATCTAAAACTCCATATGAGTTATGGAATAATAAAAAACCCAATGTTTCTTATTTTAAAGTTTTTGGTTGTAAATGCTTTATGTTAAATGAAAAGTATGCCTTAGGAAAATTTGATGCAAAATCCAATGAAGGCATATTTCTTGGTTATTCTTCCGTTTCTAAGGCTTTTCGTGTTTTCAACAAAAGAACCTTAGTTATAGAAGAATCTATTCATGTGGTTTTTAATGAAATTTCTGAATTTACGAAGAAAGATTTTGATGATGATTTTGGCTTTAATAATTTGAATTTAAATGAACCCTCTCCTCAAAATGACAACTTGGATGCATCTTCTTCCCAAACTTCCTTACCCAAGGAATGGAAGTATGTAGATGCTCATCCCAAGGAGTTAATTATAGGAGATGCATCGAAAGGGATTCAAACTCGCTCTTCTTTCAAAGATTTTTGTGCCCATGCCGCTTTTCTTTCTCAAGTTGAACCAAAATGCATTGATGATGCCTTAAAAGATGATTCTTGGGTTATCGCAATGCAAGAAGAATTGAATTAATTTGAGAGGAATGAGGTATGGAAGCTTGTTCCTAGACTTAATGACCACTTAGTTATTGGTACTAAGTGGGTCTTTAGAAACAAATAAGATGAATGTGGTATCGTGGTTAGAAACAAGGCTAGACTAGTGGCCAAAGGTTTCAACCAAGAAGAAGGTATCGATTACGAAGAGACCTTCGCTCCGGTGGCAAGATTAGAAGCCATTAGGATGCTCCTTGCCTATGCTAGTAATAATGATATCAAATTATTTCAAATGGATGTCAAAAGTGCATTCTTAAATAGTTTTATTTCCGAAGAAGTGTATGTCGAACAACCACCCGGATTTGAAAATTCTCTTCTTCCTAACCATGTGTTTAAGCTAACTAAGGCTCTATATGGTCTAAAACAAGCCCCTAAGGCTTGGTATAAGAGGCTTAGTTCTTTTTTAATTTCAAATGATTTCACTAAAGGCAAGGTTGATACTACATTGTTTATTAAATATTTTGAAAATAATTTTCTTATTGTTCAAATTTATGTTAATGATATTATTTTTGGTTCTTCTAATAAATCACTATGTGAATCATTTGCCAAGAATATGAGTGATGAATTTGAGATGAGCCTATTGGGAGAACTAAATTTCTTTTTAGGATTGCAAATTAAACAACTAAGTGATGGTATATTTCTAAATCAATCAAAGTATACATTAGAATTATTAAAACAATTTAACATGGATGGATCAAAAGACATTAGCACTCCTATGAGCACTTCCACTAAGTTAGATATAGATGAAAATAGAGAAAGTTTTGATCAAAAAACATATAGGGGTATGATAGGTAGCTTGCTTTATCTCACTGCAACCAGACCTAACATCATGTTTAGTGTGGGGTTATGTGCAAGATTCCAAGCTAATCCTAAGCTATCTCACTTCAAAGCCGTTAAGAGAATCCTTAGATATCTAAAAGAGACTCCGAATCTTAGATTATGGTATCCAAAATTCAATAACTTTGATTTGAAAGCTTATGCAGATGCGGAATTTGGTGGATGTAAAATAGATAGAAAAAGTACATCCGGAATATGCCAATTTCTAGAACATGCACTTGTTTCTTAGACTTCCAAGAAACAAAATTCAGTTGCACTATCTACGACAGAAGCTGAATACATAGCTGCAAGTGCATGCTGTGCACAGGTTATTTGGATGAAAAATACGCTAGAAGACTATGAAATTTATTTAAAGAATATTCTTTTAAAATGTGATAACACAAGTGCTATCTATCTAACTAAAAATCCGATTCAACACTCTCGAACTAAGCACATTGACATTAGGCATCATTTTATAAGTGATCATGTCAGTAGTAAAGATGTCACCCTTGAATTTATTGATACAAATCATTAATTAGCGGACATTTTTACAAAATCCTTAAATGAGGAACAATTTGATTTTATTAGAAGGGAATTAGGCATATTAAATTGTCCTAATAAATGAGCTTTATTGTATGAGATTTTCCTTGAATTTTTGATTTTCGTCGATTTGCCTTCCTCTCGGATTTCTTTTTGAAATTTCAGACTTCTTTTTGACATTATCCCATCCTTAAAATCTCTGAAAAGAAATTCAGAATAAATTTAAAAAAAAAGGAGGAAAAATTTTTGTGCTACCGGCGGTAGAACCGCTTGTCTGGGTGGTAGTACCGCCCGAACACCCCTTATAAAAGGGGTGAGTTAGGGTTGGTGGTAGAACCGCCCCCTAACCTGAGAGATCTCTCCCTCACCTCCCTAATCCCCTCAAAACACTTCCAAGCCTTATTCTCTCCCTTTAGAAGCCTAAGAAGGGGATTTTTTTCTTGATTCAAGCCCTCTACCTCTCAAGGGAACAAAACTAAGGTAAAATATGAAATTTTTCTCCTCTTTTTCTTGCCTAGTTTAGTTATTTCTTTTAAATTGATTATTGATCTATCCTCACTAGAAATGACTCCTAAAAGATCGTCAAGAGATAAAGGGAAAAGGGTGGAGGTAGATTCATTTGACCAATCTTTGTTCAAATCAAAAGAAGCATACCTTATGTTTTTTGAACTTATTTCAAGAACCATTCATAAAGGGAAATATGTTGATTTGAATCAATTAGGGAACCTTGAACCCATCATGTGGTTTGCTGACTTAGAGGTCTTACCAATTTTGCAAATTGTTAAACTTATCTATCCACGCTTGATTAAATTGTTTTATGCTAATTTAAGCATGAATGAAGATGGCTTATCTACCTATCTTCTAGGAAATGAGATCCAAATATCTGATAGTACAATATGCTCTTTAATTGGAATTGTTGAAAAAGAGTTAGGATGCTGTTTTAGAGGGAAATGGGACATGGACACAATCGGAGCCACCCACTCCGAAGCCTTAGAAACTATCTTTGCAAATATGAACTTAGGCATAATTCCCAAGAGTTGTGAACATTTGTTGCCTTTCAACTCTAAAATTTTATATCACATTCTTATAAGTATTATCATTCCTAAACAATTTCATCAAGATGAGATCAGTTTAGCCGAGTTGGGTACCATATATTGGATCATGACCAGACAACATTATTGTTTTGGTTACCTAATTCGGCAACACATGATAGAAGTCATTTCTAAAGGGTTAATGTTACCATATGGAGGATTGATAACTAGATTGTTGCATGCCCATAATATTAATATTCCACCTGATGAAGAAGTAGTACAAGTGGACAAATTTAACATCATTGACATGAAACTACTTAGGAGACTTAGGTGTACATTTGAGCATGGAATAGGGGTTAGACAACCTAGGAGAAGTGATATATATCCCCCGCCAAAGAGAACATCCCCAAAACACCAGTCTTTAGGGGAAGTGAATCTCCTCCTCCTGATCCCGTTGATATAGCACCATCAGTGCCAGCTTCAGCTCCACCTTCTGACGATCCGATTATGAGAGAATTAAATGAAGTTAAATTGTAGCAAATTGAAATTTTGAAGGAAATGCGAAAGATGAACCGAAAGATAGATCACATGTATAGGCACTTTGGCATTCCTCCAGAGGAGTAGTTTGTTGTATTTTCTTTTTGAACGTTGTAAACTTTTATGCAACTTTGACATCTATGTTGTATTATCTTTACTACATTTTCTTGGGTACTATGGAATGATATTCGGATTTCTGAATGATTTCTTTTCCCTCATTTGTGATATTTTTTCGGATATCTTTTTTATATATCTTTAGATGACGCACTCATAATATTTTCGGTTTTCACTCGTATATGAATCCCTCTTTTTCTTTTTGTTAATGACAAAGGGGGAGAAATATGTGATAAGTGAATGCAATTGCCATGCATTGAAAGTTATATGCATTTGCCATGCTTTACAAGTTATTGCAAGTTATATGCTTGAAATGCTTATTTAGGTTCTTGATATCATTTTTTTTATTATGTATACTTCATTGATATCATTTGATACCTATTTATTTGACATCTTTTGACTTAATGATGAATGTCCATACATCGACACTATCATCATTAAGTAAATCATGAAGTTTTTCTTTCATATATTGAATGATAAGTTAAACTTATCGTGTTGATTTCAAAGAAATTGAATTCAAGTAGTTTTTACTATCTATGGCATATAGATAGGGGGAGTTAAGAGTAACTCCATCATCAATTGATTATCATCATCAAAAAGGGGGAGATTGTTGAATCTCGAATTTTGATGATGAAGTCAATTGGTGAAATATTTGTTCTAATTTATTTTGTCGAGATAAGTGTGCAGGAATAACTACGATGGGATGAAAACAAAAAGCGATTTACCGAAGTCAAGTCCGTCGGGTGTTCAAGAGTTTATCGGAAGTTCGAGAAATTGTCGAAAGTGTTGTCGGAACCATCCAAAGATCGAATCAGGGACTTGCCGAAGTTTTCGTAAGTTCGTCGCAAAGATCGTCGAAGGTTCGCAGAACTTACCGGGAAGATTCGGAAGCTAGCCGAAGACTTGTTGAGCTCGCCATATAATCCGGAAGTATGCTGGGAGTCCACTGGAAGAAATCCGAGGGAAGTGTCGGAAGTCCGCTGGAATCTCGCCATAAAACTCGCCGAAAGTTGACTTGAAGAATGTCAGGTTAAATCACTTAGAATTATGTTTTAATTTCGTAGTTTGCACGTGATTAGAACAAGGATTTAGAAATAATCCTATTTAAATTTAGAGAATCTCCAGTCTTTACCGCCACCGCCTTTTCGGCCCATTCTTTGCCGAATGGGCAAAGCGTTGGAAAACCTTGGGGCGGGCAGATCGCCTGGCGTGTAGCATCACTGCCGCATGATCGCAGTAGCACCGCTGGGAGGCGGTGGCATCGCCTGTGTCGATGCGATCGACAGTGGCACCGCCTCTAACAGGCGGTTCCACCGCCTCTGACAGGCTGACACCGGGAAACTCAAAAAAATTCAAATTTAGAGCCCAAATTTGAATCCATTTTGAGCCTATAAATACCCCCCCTTTCTCAGCTGAAAGGGCACCTTTTGAGGGTTAGAATCTTGACTTTAAGTCTTTGAATAGTCTTGAAAAGCCTTATCTCTTGCTAAGTGTTCACCTCCTTCTTCTTCTTGAGAAATCTTGTAAGAGTGTGAATTTTTTTTGGTAAGTATATAAGAGTATGAACTTCTTGTAAAGGATTGTAAAAAGGGGTATTTGGTCCTTCCCCTTCAAAGGATTTGCTAGTGGAAGTGCGGAGCCTCATCGTGAAGGCTTCAAGAGTGGATGTAGGTCATTTGACTGAACCACTATACATCATTGTGTTCATGAATGTGTGAGTGTTTACATTTCTGAATTATTTCATTACTTAACTGCAAATCGTTTAGTTCCTTTACTCAAACTATTTCATTCAAGTTCTCTTTTGTCAAATCAAAATCTTCTTACGAACTAGTCTTTGTGCGAAATCGGCTTCAAAGTTACATTTTTAATCCGCTGCACTAATTCACCCCCCCTCTTAGTGCCTTTTCGATCCTAACATTCATAAAGCTGGACCTTCGATCCAAGTATTATCAAACATGAGTGTGTGAAGAAGACATACCGAAAATCACCATTCGAACGCACAATGGTCACTATGAATTTCTGATAATGCCCTTTGGTCTCACCAATGCTTCCTCCACCTTCCAGAGCCCTATGAATGATATTTTTTGGAGTTATCTTCATAAGTTTGTACTGATTTTCTTCGACAACATCCTTATTTACAGCCCTTCTTTGGAAAGTCATTTTTAGCAGTTACGATTTGTTTTGACAATTTTGCGAGAACATATTCTTTTTGTCAAAAAATCGAAGTGCAGCTTTCTTTAACATAAGGTGAAATATCTTAGGCATATCATATCAGAGGAAGGTGTGGCAGTAGACCCCTCCAAAATTGAAGCAATGTAGAATTGGTCGACCCCGAGGAACATAAAATCGATGTGTTGCTTTCTCGGTTTAATAGGCTATTACCACAAGTTCGTAAAAAACTATGGAAAGATCAGTGCATCCCTTACTTCCTTGCTGAAAAAAGATGCTTTCTAGTGGTCGGACAATGCCACCACCACCTTTGACGAACTTAAAGCCACGATGATGACAATGCTAGTCATATGTGCCCTGCAAGCCAATCACATGAGTGATGACACTTGTGACTTGATATGCACTTTTTCTCTTTACTTATTATTAGGCGTTTTATCACTTTATCTTTTGTGTTACATATATTGTGATGTCCATAGATCTGTGCAACGGGAATCGGATCGTGATGAGATCACGATAATGAGACCGATTCACCTTTAAACACAGACTCTGATTTATCCTAGTCATAGGTTACTCAAGAAGAACATCGAGATAATCAGATAGACTGGTGTGCTATATACCCATCCATATGATGAAGGTAGCTGGTCTCATAGCTACTTGTATGGGGACACTAAAGGTACAGTGTAGGTCCTCATTGGGGAATGAGTTCATTGATTGATCCACCTACGGAATGCTGGATGGTTATTGATACCACACGTCAGACAACGATTCTATAGTCCCAGTAGTGTATCTAGTCCTTAGACTTGAGACACCAAGGATATCCTGTATGAGTACTCCACTCTTTGATACCGGACTTATAGGTTTGGAAAGTTTCAGATCTAGTACAACCGGTTATTGGGAGTGGTAGCAAACCTTACGAGGGCTATTGAGTGTCAATAGAGGATCATCCACTCTCGGTATCATGAGAGGAACATCCTATGTGTTCTTGCTCGAACAAAACTTTGGCCAAGGTTATTCGGATTGAGAGAGAAAGAGTTCTCCAGGAGAATCCGACAAGAGCAAGACTCAAGGAGAGACCGTATGAGCCTGACAGCACCATGCCTAATATAGGGTCTCTGGGATATTGGATGGATGAGGGACTATAGATACATGGTAACTAAGGACAGATAGGTCCAAAGGATTGGATTCCCCTGTATCGTCTGAGGGCCGCAGCATAGTGGCCTGATACGTCCGCAGTCGATGAGTTGGGTGAATTATTATAGAGATAATAATTTACTAAGTCAAAAGGAGTTTTGACAAGTATGACTCATGGTCAGCTCGATATTGGGCCTAGAGGATCACACACATAAGGTAGGTATTGCGACGAGTAGAGATTCAAATATGAGATATCTGTTGGAGCCCCTATTTTATTGGATATCCATTAAGCCCCTGAATTATTGGATCCTGAGATGAGATCCAATAATTGCTAATTAGAGATTATTGGGTAGAGACCCACTAATTCAAGAGGCTTGGGTAATTGGATAGAGATCCAATACCCAATAGGGCAAAAGATCCATTACGGTTTTCAAGGGGCCTCTATAAATAGGAGGGAACCAAAGCTCTATAGGCTGAGAGTTTTCTTTTGGTAGCCACCTTATGTTCTCCTCTCCCCAGAGAGAGAGGTGCATTGTTGCGATCCCTGCCATGTGGATACCGCTAGAAAGGAGGACGCCTGACCTCCTTCATCCTCTCCCACAGATCTGTAGGAATTCAGGGATTTATGATCTCCCTATGTATCTTCTTTTACACATGCAGTTTTATAAATTTGTTTTGATGCACCGATCTTTGCACGACGACGGAAACTTTCTATGAAAAATCTAGGGTTTTGTTTTCTGTTCGTTTGCTACGCATGTAATGTCGCTCTCCTGAAGGATTTCCTAACAGTGGTATTAGAGCTAGGTTGTTCGTGCGAAGATCAGATCTTAAACTGCATGTGTTGTGTTTTGGATCTGCTTTTGACGCCAAAATCATTGGCGCAAAAGGGCCAAGAAGGGCAGCAATCGCTCTCGCCCTTGCTGTGTCTGGCAATGGCCGCAAGGCTACTTGCACTTGCTACCCGCATGTGCAACCGCCACCGACGGCCGCTAGGCTGCCGCCGCGGTGGCCCGTGACTGCTCGTAGGGGCGCAGCGGCTGTTGGCTGCAGGGCGCCGGCGGCTGCCCGTAGGGCAGCGCCGTGCATGCCTCGCCGCCGCGATGCGATGCTGGGGCCGCCACAGGCGCGGGTAGCGCCACGCGCGTTGCCAGATGGACGGCAGGCACCGCCACCTCGGCGCCCTCCCCACGCGCAGGCATCACCACCGGCAAGGTGGCGGAGTCCGTAGCCGCAACGCAGGCAGCTAGGGGTGAGGAGTTAGGGTTTTAGGGTAAAAGACGATTTTGCCCTTTGAATTTCAAAAATTTCAGATTCCGCCCCTTTTGATAGAATTACCAAAATACCCCTCGAAATTTTAGAAATTCCAGATTCTGTCCCCTTTGATAGAATTACCAAAATATCATTTTGGTCGAATTATCGAAATACCCTTGGAAATTTAAAAATTCCCTTTATGTCCTTGATTTTAGAAAATTAAATATGTTAATTAAATAGTTTAATTAACTATTATTTTTGTCTAGTAGTCCTATAAAATAACATATACATGTGATATATGATGTGGACAAATGATCATGGACCTGTGATGTGATGTGTGTACATGTGATTATTATTATTGGGGCTTGCGAGCCTCTATTCTTTTCTCATTTATTGTCGGGCCTGTGTGCTTGTAATTATGTTGTAATTACATGAGGAAGCGTAGCGGTAGCATGACTCACGAGGCCGAGACGAACAATCCGACGAACCGAGATGGACGATCACAAGGCATAGATATGCGCCAAAGGACACATAGATCTTGATGCGTTGAAATGCCGACGGATCCAACGAGACGAGATGGATGATCATAGGGCATAGAGATACGCTGAAGCACACATAGATCTTGATGTGAGTGATTGGGCCAACTGGCTCGGGCCTGATCACATTAGGATATCGTCCATGATTATCTGGAGTGATTGCTCATGTGATGTGTGATTAGATATACAGCTACTAGATATGTATATATATATATATTTCCATGCGATGTAGATATATATATTAAATACATATGTATGTGACACATTATGTTAAGAGACTAAATCAAAAATCCTCTCTAATAATAATATTAAGTCGGTAAACGTGAGGCAATTAGATTGACCCATGTGGCCTTCCATCATTATAGCTAGGAACCAATTTCCGGTGTAGGTTGAGTTGGTCGAGTCCCTCGAGACTCACCTATATCGTGTCTCGCTATCTTATCTATGACATAGAGATGTCACCGGTGACCTGAGGACATGGTATGCTTGGTCGAGTCGCTCGAGAGTATATCACCGAATCAGACTCATCTTGTAACGATGGTGATGACTTAACTGAACATCATGGTTGGTTGAGTCCCTCGAGGCCATGGTGGTTCGGAGGCCGAACAGGACGGGAATCACAAGGAGTTGGTTGAGTCCCTCGAGGCCATGATTATGATTGGTCATGTCTCTCGAGGTTACGTTAAGACGCCGATTGGATCCCGAACCCCACTAGAGATCCGCTAGGGGTCTTCGATTTACATACCGGAGGGTGTTGTGTGTCTCGCGAAAAATTAGTGGGAGTACATTAAGATAGAAGTCCTTATCTTAACTATTTAATTTTTGTAAAGTCTGCATGTTATTTATTTCTGCTACATCTTTAATTTTAGAAAATATCGCTTTCAAATCCTTTACGTGGCATACTTGATGCCAGTCACCTCACTGGTCCAAATTATACGGATTGGTTTTGCAATCTGAGAATCATTCTCATGATGGAGAAAATCGCGTATGTCCTTGATACAGTGATCCCTACACCCGACGAAGGGGCAAGCGAGGATGAGATCGCTCGTTATGTGAAGTACTTAGATTATTCCACTCTTGCTCAGTGTTATATGTTGGCCTATATGACTACTGAGTTATAGAGATAGCATGAAAATATAGATAATAATTCCATACTCCTGTATCTCCACAAACTATTTGAGGAACAGGGAAGAACTCAGTGATATGAGATATCAAAGAGTCTTTTCCGTACCAAGATGACTAAGGGGACACCGGTTTAGAACCATGTCCTTAAGATGATTGAGTGGATCGAGAAACTCACAAGTCTAGGAATGGTCCTAGAGGATAACCTGTGTGTGGATCTTGTGCTTCAATCCCTACCAGATTCATTTTCTCAGTTCATAATGAATTTTAATATAAACAAACTTGAGGTGACCCTCCCAGAGCTCCTCAATATGTTAAGAAAAGCAGAGAGCACCATCAAGAAAGAGAATCCAGATTGGTGAGACCAGAAAGAAAAGGAAGGCTGAGAAGACCCCTAAGAAGGGCAAGGGCAAAGGCAAAATGGGTAAGGCAAAATATGCCAAGAAAGACCCAACAAAGGACAAAAGGCCAGTGCTTCCACTATGACAAAGATGGGCACTGGAAGAGGAACTACAAAGAGTACCTTGCAGAAAGGGCAAAACAGAAGCTTAGAGAAGCTTCAGGTACATTCATGATCAGTCTCCATTTATCAGAATCTTATGATAACACATAGGTATTGGATACCGGGAGTGCTTATCATATCTACAATTCGTTACAGGTTCTAGCAGGACCTAGGAGATTGAACAAAAGGCGAGATGGATCTTAAGATGGGCAATGGAGCAAAGGTTACTGTAGTGGCTATTGGCAATGTCACTTTACATCTGCCCGGTGGAGCTATTATTGCATTAGATGCATGCTATTATGTTCTTTCTATTATCAAAAATATTATTTCCATTTCATGTTTGACAGTTAGTGGATATAAATTAGTTTTTGAGAACAATGGTTATTCAATAATATTAGATGATCAGATCATCACGAGAGGAACATTGCATAATGGTTTATTTATGCTAGATACAGCTCCACATATCATGAGTGTAAGTGAGTCTAAGAGGAAACGAGAAGAGGTAAACAATGCATATCTTTGGCATTGCAGGCTAGGTCACATCTACGAGGGAAGGATTCAAAAGTTGCTAAAAGATGGATATCTAGATCCATTTGACTATGAGTCATATACGACATGTGAACCTTGCCTTCGGGGAAAGATGACCAACTCTCCATTTAGTAGAACTAGAGAGAGAGCCACTAAGTTACTAGAACTCATACATAGTGATGTATACGGTCCCATGTCGACTCATGCCATAGGTGGTTACTCCTACTTCATTACTTTCATTGATGATTTCTCAAGATACGAACATGTGTACTTGATGAAGTACAAGTCTGAACCTTTTGAGAAATTTAGAAAATATAAAAATGAAGTGGAGAACCAAACAGGAAAGAGTATTAAAACCCTTCGATTAGATCGAGGAGGTGAGTACTTGAGTACAGAGTTCACCCAGTTCCTCAAAGACTATAGGATTTTATCCCAATGGACACCTCCTTATACACCACAGCTTAATGGTATATCAGAAAGGAGGAATCGTACACTGTTAGACATGGTGCGTTCCATGATGTGTTTCGCTGACCTACCCATCTCATTCTAGGGATATGCCCTAGAGACCACAGCTTTCCTTCTGAACAGAATTCCAACCAAGTCAGTGATGTCTACTTCATATGAGATATGGAATGGGAAGATGCCTGATCTTAAGATTGTTAAGATTTGGGGCTGTCCTGCCCATGTTAAGAGACGCAACCCTGACAAGTTGGAATCCAGAACGGAACAGTGCAAGTTCGTGGGATACCCCAAGGAAACTTGTGGGTATTATTTCTATCACCCTGAGGACCAAAAAGTCTTTGTAGCCAAAAGAGCAGTGTTCCTTAAGAAGGAACACATTCTTGGTGAAGACAGTAAGAGCATGATAGAATTGAGTGAGGTTGGAGAACCTAGCTCAAGCACCATTCCACAGCCAGAGTCTGTTCAGATACCTAACACACAAGTTCCAACTTTTCATAGGTCCGATACAATATCCCATCCTCCTAAGAGATATGTGGGACATATCAGAAGAGAGGATGTTGAGGATATTGATCCTCAGACCTACGATGAGGCTATTATGAGCATAGACTCCGGAAAATGGCAAGAAGCTGTGAATTCAGAAATGGATTCCATGTACTCCAATAAGGTTTGGAACCTAGTTAATGCACCCAAGGGTATTGTACCCATTGATTGTAAGTGAATCTTCAAAAAGAAGATTGGAGTAGATCGAAAGGTAGAAACCTATAAAGCAAGGCTAGTGGCTAAAGGGTATCGTCAAAGGTAAGGTGTTGACTATGATGAAACTTTTTCACCTGTAGCCATACTAAAATCCATTCGAATTCTATTGGCTATTGCAGCACACTATGATTATAAGATCTGGCAGATGGACGTCAAAACCACATTCCTCAATGGTAACCTCAAGGAGGAGGTATATGATACAGCCTGAGGGATTTGTATCCAGGGATAACCCAGATAAGATGTGCAGGTTGCTTAGGTCCATTTATGGATTGAAGTAGGCTTCCCGAAGTTGGAACATAAGATTTGATGAGGCGATCAAATCTTATGACTTCGTTAAGAATAAAGATGAGCCTTGTGTGTACAGAAAAGTAAGTGGGATCACTATCACCTTTTTGGTATTATATATGGATGACATCCTGATAATTGGGAATGATGTAGGAATGCTCTCCACAGTAAAGACTTGGTTATCTAGGCACTTCTCCATAAAAGACTTAGGGGAAGCATCCTGTATATTAGGGATGCGGATCTATAGAGATAGATCGAAGAGGATGCTTGGCTTGTCCCAATCTAGGTACATAGACACCATTGTCAAAAGGTTTGGCATGAAAAATTCCAAGAGAGGTCTCATACTAATGAGACATGGAATATTATTTTCTAGGAGTATGTCCCCAAAGACTCCTAAAGAAAGGGCACACATGGATATGATACCATATGCATCAGCGATAGGATCTATCATGTATGCTATGGTATGTACCAGACCTGATATAGCACATGCTCTGAGTGTCACGAGCAGATATCAGGCAGATCCAGGCTTGGAGCACTAGAAAGCAGTAAAAAGTATCCTTAAGTACTTGAGAAGGACTAAGGATCTTTTACTGGTATATGGAGGTAGTAGCCTCAGGGTTGAGGGCTACACGGACTCAAGCTTCCAGTCCGATGTCGATGATAGCAAGTCTAATTCAGGGTATGTGTTCACCCTAAATGGAGGAGCAGTATGCTGGAAGAGTTCCAAGCAAGACACTACTGTTGACTCGACTACAGAGGCGGAATACATTGCTACAGCAGAGGCAACAAAGGAGGGAGTCTGGATGAAGAAGTTCAAAACAGATCTAGGAGTCATCCCGAGCAGCGAGGAGCTGATTCTTTTATATTGCGATAAATACGGGATGATTACTCAAATAAGGGAACCCAGGTCTCATCCAAAGTGTTTTGAGGAGGTTTCAACTTATTAGAGAGATCGTGGCCCGAAGAGATGTAGTAGTGGAAAGAGTTTCATCCGAAGATAACATTACAGATCCATTGACAAAGCCATTGACTCATATTGTCTTTAAGCGTTAGAGAGGTTTGATGGGGATCAGACATGTTGGTGATTGGCTTTAGGTCAAGTAGGAGATTGCTAGTCATATGTGCCCTACAAGTCAATCACATGAGTGATGGCACTTGTGACTTGATATGCACTTTTTCTCTTTGCTTATTATTAGGCGTTTTATCACTTTATCTTGCATGTTATATATATTGTGATGTCCTTGGATCTGTGCAATAGGAATCGGATTGCGATGAGATCACGATAATGAGATTGATTCACCTTTAAATACAAACCTTGATTTATCCTAGTCATAGGTTACTCGAGAAGGACATCAAGATAACCGGATAGACTGGTGTGCTGTATACCCATCTATATGATGGAGGTAGCTGGTTTCATAGCTATTGGTGTGGGGACACTAAGGGTACAGTGCAGGTCCTCATTGGGGAATGAGTTCACTGATTGATTCGCCTATGGAACGTTGGATGGTTATTGATACCTCATGTCAGACAATGATTCCGTAGTCCTAATAGTGTATCTGGTCCTTAGACTTGAGACACCAAGGATGTCCTATATGAGTACTCCACTCTTTGATACCGGACTTATAGGTTTGGAAAGTTCCAGATCTAGTATAGCTGGTTATTTGGAGTGGTAGCAAACCTTACGAGGGCTATTGAGTGTCAATAGAGGATTATCCACTCTCGGTATTATGAGAGGAATATCCCATATGTTCTTGCTTAAACAAATCCTTAGCCAAGGTTATTCAGATTGAGAGAGAAAGAGTTCTCCGGGAGAATCCGACAAGAGCAAGACTCGAGGAGTGACCGTATGGGCCTGACAATACCATGCCCGGTATAGGGTCTCTGGGATATTGGATGGATGAGAGACTATAGATACATGGTAACTGAGGATAGATAGTTCCAAAGGATTGGATTCCCCTGTATCGTCTGGGGGCCACGACGTAGTGACCTAGTACGTCCGTAGTCGATGAGTTGGGTAAATTATTATAGAGATAATAATTCACTAAGTCAGAAGGAGTTCTGACAAGTATGACTCATGGCTAGCTCTATATTGGGCCTAGAGGGTCACACACATATGGTAGGTGTTGCGACGAGTAAAGGTTCGCATATGAGATATCCGTTGAACCTCCTATCTTATTGGATATCCATTAAGCCCTTGAATTATTGGATCCTAAGATGTGATCCAATAATTGCTAATAAGAGATTATTGGGTAGAGACCCACTAATCCAAGAGGCTTGGGCAATTGGATAGAGATCCAATACCCAATAGAGCAAAAGATCCATTACGGTTTTCAGGGGGCCTCTATAAATAGAAGGGAACCAAAGCTCTATAGGCCGAGGGTTTTCTTTTGGTAGCCACCTCTTGTTCTCCTTTCCCCAGAGAGAGAAGTGTATCGTTGCAATCCTTGCCATCTGGATACCGCTAGAGAGGAGGACGCTTGATGATGGAAATCATCAATTTAGCAACCATACACCCCGATAGCTAAAGAGCTATGATACATATGGAATGCAAATTGACACCCTCCAACGAATTGAAACAAGGCGGATCGTTCAAGAATGAAGTAAGGGAAACTATTCTAATTACTTATCAATAGAAAATTGATGAAATAACTAGAATAGCACTTTGAATTCCCTTAAGACGCCACAAACTAACAAGTCTGATAAGTCAAAGGAAAAGCAAAGATTTGGTTTGAACGCCACAAGCAGAAAAGCTTGATAAGTTCTAAAGTTCATGCAAGAACTTAAAACAAAACACTCACCGGTGTTGAAGAATTGTTATCTTTCCAAATTGTCTGTCTTACATTTTGATTCAGCCTCATTTATATAGTATGAGGCTTAGTACAAAGGGAATGAATGCATTAAATAACATTCATATTCCGAATTTATGATTTTTGGTAATCATGGCTGAATGGACTTTTATTCTTTAAGATGAGGTCTTCAAATTTGTCCTTCTCTCTTCATGATCATGTTGACCATTTTAGGCTCTTCTTCCAACCATAGAATCTTGACTGAGTCTTGACTAGCTTGATCCTTCCAAATGTTTTCCAATAAACAGGTTAAGGCTTCTTTCATCCTCTTAGCTTTAGCTCGTCCATTGGTCCTCCATGAATAGTTAAAGGGTCTTTAATCGAATTATGATCAACTTGCTGGTTTATATCATTCCCTTTCTCGAAAGGATTCGCCCTCGAATCATAGCCTCCATCACCTACATCAAACAAAGATAGATCAGAAACATTGAATGTTGCATTAACGTTGCCATACTCACCTGGTAGTTCCAATATGCGTTGTCATTGATTTTGAAGGACTTGAAATGGACCATCTCCTCTTGGCATTAGTTTAGACTTCCTATGATTGGGAAATCTTTCCTTTCTTAAGTGTACCCAAACCCATACCAGGTTCGAATACTACTTGTTTTCGACCTTTGTTGTGTTGTTTCTTATATTGTAGAGTTTTCTTTTCAATTTGTGTTCGAACTTTTTCATGCAATGCTTTTACAAATTCAGCTTTTTGCTTACCATCCAAATTAGCTTTTTCCAATGGTAAAGGTAGCAAATCCATAGGAGTTAATGGATTGAACCCATACACAACTTCAAATGGGGAATGATTTGTTGTAGCATGCACACTTCTATTATAAGCAAACTCCACATGTGGCAAACACTCCTCCCAATTTTTAAAATTTTTTTGAATTATGGCCTCAAAAATGTTGATAAAGTTCGATTTACCACCTCCCTTTGCCCATCTGCTTGTGGGTGACAAGTGGTTGAATACAACAATCTTGTACCCAACTTACTCCAAAGTGTTCTTCAAAAGTGACTAAGAAACTTCACATCTCTATCACTCACAATTGTCCTTGGGATGCCATGTAACCTCACAATTTCTTTGAAAAATAGTCACGCAACATGTGTTGCATCATCTGTTTTATGGCAAGGAATGAAATGTGCCAACTTGCTAAACCTATCAACAACAACAAAAATAGAATCTCTCCCTCCTTTTAACCTAGGTAAACCTAAGACAAAGTCCATTGATATATCAACCCAAGGTTCACTAGCTATAGGAAGGGGTGTATATAACCCATGAGGCATTACTTTAGATTTAGCTTGTTTACAAGTGATGCATTTCTCACACAATTTTTCAATATCCCTTTTCATGGCCAAAAGAAATGATCACTTAACACATCTAAAGTTTTTCTAACTCCAAAATGTCTCATTAAACCTCCACTATGTGCTTCTCTCACAAGTAATTCTCTCATTGAACATTGAGGAACACACAGCTTGTTTTCTTTGAAAAGAAAACCATCATGCCTAAAGAACTTATCAAAACTCCCTTTTTCACATGCCCCATAAACATTAGCAAAATCATGGTCAGAATTGTATAAATCTTTAATGTATTCAAAACCCAATAATTTTGCATCAAGTTTAGAAATTAGAGCATACCTTCTAGAAAGAACATCGCACTACATTTTCTTTATCTTGTTTGTACTTGATGATGTATGGAAAGGATTCAATAAACTCCACCCATTTTGCATGCCTACGACTTAGCTTTCCTTGTCCTTTGAGATATTTCAAAGACTCATGATCGGTATATATAATGAATTCCTTGTGCCAAAGATAGTGCTGCCATGTCTCTAACACTCTTACCAGAGCATAAAATTCTTTATCATATGTCGAGTAGTTAAGACTTACTCCATTTAGCTTCTCACTAAAGAATGCAATGGGTCGACCCTCTTGCATTAAGACTCCTCCAATACCTACTCCACTCGCATCACACTCAATCTCAAAAGTTTTAGCAAAGTTAGGTAAAGCAAGCAAAGGTGCTGAACTGAGTTTGTCTTTAAGCAAGTTAAAAGCATCATCTTGTTGTTTACCCCATCTGAATTCAATATTCTTTTTGATGCATTCAGTTAATGGTGCAGCAATGGTAGAAAAATCTTTAATAAATCTTCTATAAAAGCTAGCAAGACCATGAAAACTTCTAACATCACTAACACTTATGGGTTTTGGCCACTTCTTAATTACTTTTACTTTTTCTTAATCAACATGTATTCCTTTATCGTTTACAACATATCCAAGAAAAGTAATTTCATTAGTGCAAAAAGTGCATTTCTGTAGATTAGCATATAACTTTTGTTTTCTAAGCACATCAAAAATAGCTTTTAAATGTGTTACATGCTCATCTAAACTTTTGCTATACACAAGTATATCATCAAAATAAACCACTATAAACTTTCCAATGTAAGCACGCAAAATATGGTTCATCAATCTCATAAAAGTGCTAGGTGCGTTAGTTAAGCCAAAAGGCATCACTAACCATTCATATAAACCATGTTTAGTTTTAAAAGCAGTTTTCCATTCATCATCCTCATGCATTCTTATTTGATGATATCCATATTTCAAATCAATTTTTGAAAATAGACAAGAACCATGCAATTCATCTAACATATCATCTAGCCTAGGAATAGGATGTCGATACTTTACCGTGATTTTGTTGATGGCTCTGCAATCAACACACATTCTCCAAGATCCATCCTTTTTAAGCACCAAAAGAACAGGAACTGCGCATGGACTCATGCTTTCTCGCACATACCCCTTTTCCATAAGCTCACTGACTTGCTTTTGGATTTCCTTGGTCTCTTCTGGGTTGCATCTATATGCTGGCCTATTTGGTATGCTTGCACTTGGAATGAAATCAATTTGATGCTCAATTCCTCTAATTGGTGGCAAACCATTGGGAACTTCTTCGGGAAAGATATCCTCATTTTCCTGCAAAAGATTAACAATAACACTAGGCAAACTTTTGTCAGTTTTGTTAGAAGAAATCAAAATGTCCTTGTACATAAGTACAAGTAAGGGCTGCCTCATGATTAAGGCCTTTTTTACATCATTCATTTTGGTATAAACACTCATTTTTCTTTCACTCAAGCCTTCCTTGTTTTCTCTCCCCTTGTGTTTTTCAATACTCTTATTTTTATCACTCATCTCATCTTTTTCTTTTTTCTCTCTTGCTCCCTCCCAAATGTTTTGGTTAATGAAGACTCAAGCTCCTCATATTGTTGTTTTATGATCTGGTCTTCAAGAATTGTCTTCGGAGGCAACGGTCCAAGTTGATATTTCTGTCCATCTATGATTAAGGAATAACGGTTCTTGAACCCATCATGTGTTACCCTACGATCATATTGCCATGGTCTCCCTAACAACATGTGACTAGCATACATAGGTACCACATCACACCAAACTTCATCCTCATATCTACCAATTGAAAAATGAATTAACACTTGCTGATTTACCTTTACTACACCACTATCATTCAACCATTGCAACTTGTACGGTTTTGGATGTTTGATAGTAGGCAATTTTAGTTTCTCCACGAGCAAGGTACTTGTCACATTGGTACAACTTCCACTATCAACAATCACATTGCACAACTTGTTAGCAATCAAACAATGAGTATGAAACAAATTTTCACGTTGTTCACCATGTTCATCAGTTTTACTTTGTAAACTAAGTGTGCGTTGAATAACCAAAATTTCACCTTTAGCATACTCTACGTCACTAGTATCCTCTGGAATGTCATCATCATCCTCTCTTTCACTTTCAGATTCTATATTCCCATCTCTTAGAATCATAACTCTCTTATTAGGACATTCACGTGCTATATGTCCATGCCCAAGGCACTTAAAACACTTAATACCTCTACTTTGATTAGGTTGATTCTCACCTTTACCCTTGCTGCCAAATTCATTTTTGCCTTTAATTCCATCAATTTTAGGCTTAACAATGGGTTTATCATCCTTTTTACTCCGATTCAGTGTCCAAGATGAAGAAGAACCCAAATAAGTTTTTGAATCATACCTTGTGTCTTTTCTTTTGAGTTGTCTCTCAATCTTCATAGCCATATTCACCATATCCTCAATCTCCACATAATGCTGTAATTCCACAAGATCACCAATGTTCTTGTTTAATCCACTTAGGAATCGAGCCATTATAGCCTCACGGTCTTCCTCCACATTAGCCCTTATCATGGCTATCTCCATCTCCTTGTGATATTCATCAACGCTCATGGAACCTTGTGTCAAAGTTTGCAGTCGTTGATGCAAATCCCGATAGTAATGACTTGGGATGAATCTCCTCCTCATGATTTGTTTCATCTCTATCCAAGTCTCTACTGCCTTTCACCATTTCTACGCCTGCCTTTACATAATTGATCCCACCAAATTATAGCATAATCACAAAATTCAACAGAGCTAATTTTACCTTTTTCTTCGGAGTAGTTGTGACATTCAAAGATTAGCTCCACTTTTCGCTCCCACTCCAAATAAGTATCCGGATTATTCTTTCCTTGAAAAGAAGGAATTTTCATTTTGATGTCGCTTATGTTTCTGTCCACACCATCAATACGCCCTTCCTAGTTTGTCTCAGAGGATTAACATTTTGACCAATTAGAGTGACTTGGTCATCGAGGTCATCTCTATCATTATATTCATCATGGACGCACGTCGGTTGTCTCCTACGCCGTGGTTCACCTTCCAATCTATTAATTGCATCATCATGCCTTTCTAGATGATCTCTTACATCTCCTATCACTTTGAACATACGTTCAAATTGTTGTTGCATTGCTTGAAGCAAAAGATCATTTGATGAAGAACTCACTTCCTTTTCTTTAGACATATTTGCAACCTGAAAAACAAAGTTAGAATAGCCTCACCAACACTCTCTCACGTGTTTCACTGAAGATTTGATTCACTCCACTCGTATTTTCACACAATGTTTGGCTTTTTATCTCGATATTGATCTCACTACTCTTGCCTTTTACCTCTTGTTTTGTTCTTTGAGTTCTTAGATTAACTAAGAAACTTAAACAAACAATTCAGATTGTGGCAATTCAAGGGTATTGAAATTGGATATAAAAGCAAAAATGTAAGCCAAGTGTAAAGGTGTGAGTAATACACTTCAATAATAAGCAAAGATTAGAATTCAAGTATCAAATGAATAAACAAAATTTTCTGGAATGAAAAAAAAAATTTCAGACCAGAAACAAGAATTCAAAATTATGAAGATAGAATTTTGTAATTTTCAAGAAGTCCCTGAATTCACAAATATTTTTTTTTAATTTCGATCTCTTTCTATCTTTTTTTTTTTTGACCTTTGATCTTCTTCTCCCTTTTCTTTTTCTTTGATCTTGATTTCCTCTCCTTTTTTTTTTACTTTTGATTTTCTCTCTCTTATTTTTTTTTTAACTTTCTGTTCTCTTTTTTTTTTTGACGATAAAGTGAGGGGAAAACACAAATAAACAGTAATTGCACAAGAAACACAACAATAAGGAGGAAGGAAGAATAGCAATTATGAATATCATGATAAAAGAAGAATAAGAGAACAGGGAAAAGTGAAAAGATAATAGATAAGCAAACCTCAAACTTGAGCCGTGCTCTGATACCAAATGATGGAAATCATCAATTTAGCAACCATACACCCGAATAGCTAAAGAGCTATGATACATATGGAATGCAAATTGACACCCTCCAACGAATTGAAACAAGGCGGATCGTTCAAGAATGAAGTAAGGAAACTATTCTAATTACTTATCAATAGAAAATTGATGAAATAACTAGAATAGCACTTTGAATTCCCTTAAGACGCCACAAACTAACAAGTCTGATAAGTCAAAGGAAAAGCAAAGATTTGGTTTGAACGCCACAAGCAGAAAAGCCTGATAAGTTCTAAAGTTCATGCAAGAACTTAAAAACAAAACACTCACCGGTGTTGAAGAATTGTTATCTTTCCAAATTGTCTGTCTTACATTTTGATTCAGCCTCATTTATATAGTATGAGGCTTAGTACAAAGGGAATGAATGCATTAAATAACATTCATATTCCGAATTCATGATTTTTGGTAATCATGGCTGAATGGACTTTTATTCTTTAAGATGAGGTCTTCAAATTTGTCCTTCTCTTCATGATCATGTTGACCATTTTAGGCTCTTCTTCCAACCATAGAATCTTGACTGAGTCTTGACTAGCTTGATCCTTCCAAATGTTTTCCAATAAACAGGTTAAGGCTTCTTTCATCCTCTTAGCTTTAGCTCTCGTCATTGGTCCTCCATGAATAGTTAAAGGGTCTTTAATCGAATTATGATCAACTTGCTGGTTTATATCACTTGACCTCCTTCATCCTCTCCCACAGATCTGTAAGAATTCAGGGATATACGATCTCCCTAGGTATCTTCTTTTACACATGCAGTTTTGCGGATTTATTAAATGCACCGATCTTCGCACGACGACGAAAACTTTCTACGAGAAATCTAGAGTTTTGTTTTCTGTTCTTCCGCTACGCATGTGATGTCGCTCCCCTGAAGGATTTCCCAACAGACAACGCCCGTACTAGCATTACCCGACTTCGACAAGACTTTTATTATTGAAGCCGATGTCTCGAGAGTCAAAATTGGTGCTATACTAATGCAAGATGGCTGCCCCCTCTCTTATACTAGTAAGGCATTATCTCCTTCCCATCTCAGGATAACTATTTACGATAAGGAGATGCTCGCGATTGTGCATGTGGTGGCCAAATGGAGATCGTACTTGATCGAGCAATGCTTTCAAATCAAGATTGACCTTAAAAGCTTAAAATATTTCTTGGAGCAAAAGATATCTTCCCTCGAGCAGCAAAAATGGATAATAAAGCTTCTTGGATATGATTATGAAAAGGGGTAAGACAATGTTGTTGCAGATACGCTTTCGCGGCTATCCGAGCAAGCTGAATTTTTAGCCATTTCACTTCCGACCAATAACTTCCTTGAGGATAATAGGGGGGAATGGCAAGATGATCTGGAGACTAAAGCATCTATGAACCTTTCACCTCGATTCTATGGACCCTACTAGATTTTGGAGCGTATCGGAGCAGTAGGATACAGATTGGACTTACCCGCCAGCTCTCGAGTCCATCCAATCTTCCATGTGTCATGTCTAAAGCCTAAGTTGGGAGAAAATGAGACAACCCAAAACCATCTACCAAATATGATACCCAAGGAGATCTCTAGGCCCAACCGAGTGTCATTATTGATCGACAGATCATGACTCGATGACGACGACCCACTACTGAGGTGCTAATACAATGGGCAGACCTATAGTAGAAGATACCACATGGGAGAACTATGATAACTTGAAGTTTAAATTCCTAGAATTCATGGAATGTTAGCCTCGAGGATAAGGTTGATTTGAAGAGGGCACGTCTGTTGAGACTCTAGCTAGGAGAGTCCTAATCTGTTGGGACTCTAGCTAGGAGAGTCCTAATCTGTTAGGACTCTAGTTATGAGAGTTCTAATCCATTGGGACTCTAGCTAGGAGAGTCCTAATTTAGTTTCATTGAAAAGGGCATTGATGTAAATCCTATCTAGTCGACGCCTATTAAAGAGGTGTAGAGGCCGGCTAGGTTAGGATTAGGTTGCTTCTTAGAGAAGGAGTCATATTAGAAGTAAGAGTCCTATTAGAGAAAGAGTCATATTAGAATTAGGAGTCCTACTAGAGAATGAGTACTAATTAGAAGTAGAAATTGGTTAGAAGTAGGAGTCTTGAGTAGGAGTCCTATTAGGATTTGGGGTTTAGAAGCCCTATAAATAGTCATGTATTCACCCTCTTTTCATCATGAATAGATCATCGTTTTAGCAGCCTTTGAGCAACAACTTGGAGGAAGGAACCCCCATAGAGTTCCAAGGAGGCTGATCCCCTAAAGAGATCAACCCCAAGCTTAGAATCCACAAGGGTTCTAACATACTATCGAAAGTAGAGAGGAGGAAATCGAGTGATCGCAGCAAGTATTGAATGAAATGCAGAAAGGTAAAACTCACACATCAAGAGAAGTACACAGCAATTTATAGTGGTTTGGTCAAATGACCTACGTCCACTTCTGAAACCTCCTCCGATGAGGTTCTCAACTTCCACTATCAAATCTTCTTGAAGGGGATGGACCAAGCACCCCTCTTACAAACTTTTACAGGTGGTTCATACTCTTACAGAATTTTGATAAAGTAAAATGTGGGAGGTGAACACTCAAGCTATCGAATGCAATTTTGTTATAGCTTAGAGTTAGTTTTTATCACTTCTCAATGTGCTTAGCCAACTAAGAAGAGAGAGGTATTTAGAGACTCAATTGGCTTCAGAATTGGAGCCAAACAGAATCACATCTAGATTTTTGAGTACTAGTAGTACCACTGGTAATTGACCCTGCTCTATTAATGTATTACGTGTTGGGAAATCCGAGGGGGTGACATCTGATGCACAGTGCAAGAATAGAAAACAAAAACCTTAGATTTTCATGAAAAGTTATGTCGTCATGCAAAGATCGATGCGTGAAAAAATAAATTCGCAAAAACTAAATGTGTAAAAGAAAGATACCTAGAGAGATCGTATATCCCTGAATCCATGCAAATCGGTACGAGAGGATGAAGAAGGCCAAGCATCCTCCTCTCTAGCAGTATCCATACAAAAGGGACTACGACGATGCTCCTCTCTTGGGCAAAGAAGAATAGTAGGTGGCTATTGAGAGAACCCTAGCCTATGGGCCTTCAATTCTCTCCTATTTATATAGGCCCCTTGTAAACCCTAATGGATCCTGCCCTATTGGGTATTGGATCTCTATCCAATTACCCAAGCCTCTTAGATTAATGGGTCTCTACCCAATAATCTTTTATTAGCTCTTATTGGATCTCATCTTAGGATCCAATAATTTAGGGGCTTATTGGATATCCAATAAGATAGGGGCTCTGACAGATATCTTATATCCGAACCTCTACTCATCGCAACACCTACCATATGTGTGTGACCCTCTAGGCCCAATATCGAGCTGGCCGTGAGTCATAGTTGTCAGAACTCCTTCTGACTTAGTGAATTATTATCTTCATGATAATTCACCCGACTCATCGACTACGGACGTACTAGGCCACTACGCCGCAGTCCCTAGACGATACAGGGGAATCCATTCCTTTGGACCTATCTATCTTTAGTTACCATGTATCTATAGTCCCTCATCCATCTAATATCCCATGGATCCTATACCGAGCATGGTGCTATCACACCCAAACGGTCTTTCCTTGAGTCTCACTCTGATCGGATTCTCCAGAAGAACTCTTTCTCTTTCAATTCGAATAACCTTGGCCAAGGATTTGTTCGAGCAAGAATATATGAGATATTCCTCTCATGATTCCAAGAGTGGATGATCCTTTATTGACTCTATAGCCCTCATAAGGTTGGCTACCACTCCTAATGACCGATTATACTAGATCTGGAACTTCCAAACCTATAAGTCCGATATCAAAGAGTGGAGTACTCATACAGGACATCCTTGGTGTCTTAAATCTATAGACTATATACACTACTAGGACTACAGAATTGTTGTCTGACATGAGGTATTAATAACCATCCAGCATTCCGTAAGCGGATCAATCAGTGAACTCAATCTCTAATGAGCACTTGTACTGTATCCTTAGTATCTCCACACGAGTAGCTATGAGACCAACCACCTCCATCATATGGACAGATATATAGCACGCCAGTTTATCTGGTTATCTCGATGTCCCTCTCGAGTAACCTATGATCGGGATTATATAGGGTTTGTGTTTAAAAGTGAATCAATCTCATTATCATGATCTCAACACGATCCGATTCCTATTTCACAAATCTAAGGACATCACAATATCTACAACATGCAAGATAAAGTGATAAAATACCTAATAATAATAAGCAAAAAGAAAAAGTGCATATCAAGTCACAAGTGCCATCACTCATGTTATTGGCTTGCAGGGCACAAATGACTAGCAATCTCCCACTTGACCTAAATCCAATCACCTACGTGTCTGACCCTCATCAGACCTCTGTGACACTCAATGATAATCTGAGTCAATGGCTATATTAGTGGATCTGCAATGTTATCTTCGGATTGAACTCTTCCACTACTATATCTCTTCAGGCCATGATCTCTCTAATAAATTGGAACCTTCTTAGAACACTTCTGATTAGACCCAGATTCCCTTATTTGAGTAATCGCCTCGTAGTTATCACAATATAAGGGAATCGGCTCCTTGTTGCTCAGGACAACTCCTAAATCTGTGATGAATTTCTTTATCTAGACTCCCTCCTTTACTGCCTCTACCACAGCAATGTATTCCGCCTCTATGGTCAAGTCAGCAGTAGTGTCTTGCTTGGAACTCTTCTAGCATACTGCTCCTCCATTCAAGATGAACACATACCTTGAATTAGGCTTGCTATCATCGACATCAGACTAGAAACTCAAGTCCGTGTAGCCCTCAATTCTGAGGCTACTACCTCCATATACTAGTGAAAGATCTTTAGTCCTTTCAAATACTTAAGGATGCATTTTACTGCTCTCTAGTGCTCCAAGCCTGGATCTACCTGATACCTGCTCATGACACTTAGAGCATGTGCCATATCAAGACTGGTACATATCATAGCATATATGATAGATCATATCGTTGAGGCATATGGTATCCTATCCATGTGTGCCCTTTCTTCCAGAGTCTTTGGGGACATACTACTAGAAAGTGATATTCTATATCTCATTGGAATGAGACCTCTCTTGGAATTTTCTATACCAAACCTTTTGACAATAGTGTCTATGTACCTGGACTAAGATAAGCCAACCATCCTCTTGGATCTATCACTATAGATCTGTATCCCCAATACGTAAGATGCTTCCCCTAAGTCCTTCATGGTGAAGTGTCTAGATAGCCAAGCCTTTACTATAGAGAGCATTTCTACATCATTCTCAATGATCAGGATGTCATCCACATATAATTCCAAAAAGGTAATAGTGCTCCCACTTAACTTCTTGTATACATAAGGCTCATCTTCATTCTTAATGAAGTCATAAGATCTAATCACCTCATCAAATCTTATGTTCCAACTTTGGGAAGCTTGCTTCAGTCCATAAATGGACCTAAGCAAACTGCACACCTTATCTGGGTTATCCTTGAACATGAATCCCTTAGGTCATATACACCTCCTCCTCGAGGTTACCATTGAGGAATATGAATTTGACGTCCATCTGTTACATCTCATAATCATATTATGCTGTAATAGTTAATAGAATTCAAATGAAATTTAGCATTGCTACGGGTGAGAAATCATAGTCAACAACTTGGCTTTGACGATACCCCTTAGCCACTAGCCTTGCTTTATAGGTCTCTACCTTTTCATCTACTCCGATCATCTTCTTGAAGATCCATTTGCAGTCAATGGGTACAATACCCTCAAGTGCAATAACTAGGTACCAAACCTTATTGGAGTACATGGAATCCATTTCTGAATTCATGGCTTCTTGCCATTTCCTAGAGTCTATGCTCATAATAGTCTTCTCATAGGTCTGAGAATCAATATCCTTAACATCCTCTCTTCTGATATGTCCCACATATCTCTCAAGAGGATGGGATACTCTACCGGACCTACGTAAAGTTGGAACTTGTGTGCTAAGTACATGAACAGATTTTGGCTGTGGAATGGTGCTTGAGCTAGGTTCTCCAATCTCGCTCAACTCTATTATGCCCCCATTGTCTCTACCAAGAATGTGTTCCTTCTCAAGGAACACTGCTCTCTTAGCTATAAAGACTTTTTGGTCCTCAAGGTGATAGAAATAATACCCGTAAGTTTCCTTGGGGTATCTCATAAACTTACACTGTTCCATCCTGGATTCCAACTTGTCGGGGTTGTGTCTCTTGACATGGGCAAGGCAGCCCCAAATCTTAACAACCTTAAGATCGGGCTTCTTCCCATTCCATATCTCATATGGAGTAGATACTATTGACATAGTTGGAATTCTATTCAGAAGGTAAGCTGCGATCTCTAGGGCATATCTCTAGAATGAGATGGGTAGGTCGACGAAACTTATCATGGAACACACCATGTGTAACAGTATGCAATTCCTCCTTTCTTATACACTATTAAGCTACGGTGTATAAGAAGGTGTCCATTGGGATAAAATCTCATGGTCTTTGAGGAATTGGGTGAACTCTATACTTAAGTACTCACCTCCTCGATCTGATCGAAGGGTTTTAATACTCTTTCCAATCTGATTCTCCACTTCATTCTTATATTCCTTGAATTTTTCAAAAGCCTCAGACTTGTACTTCATCAAGTACACATGTCCGTATCTTGAGAAATCATCAATGAAAATAATGAAGTAGAAGTAACTACCTATGGCATAAGTCGACATGGGACCACATACATCATTATGTATGAGTTCCAGCAACTCAATGGCTCTCTCTCCAGTTCTACTAAATGGATAGTTTGACATCTTTCCCCGAAGGCAAGGTTCGCAAGTCGTATATGACTCATAGTCGAATGGATCTAGATATCCATTCTTCAACAACTTTTGAATCCTTCCCTCATGCATGTAACTTAGCCTACAATGCCACAGATATGCATTGTTTACCTCTTCTCGTTTTCTCTTAGACTCACACTCATGATGTGTGGAGCTGTATCTAACATAAATAAACCATTATGTAATGTTCCTCTCATGATGATCTCATCATCTAATGCTATTGAACAACCATTTTTCTCAAAAACTAATTTATATCCACTAACTATCAAACATGAAATAAAAATAATATTTTTGATAATAGAAGAAACATAATTGCATACATCTAATGTAATAATAGCTCCACCAGGTAAATGAAAAGTGACATTGCCAATAGTCGCTGCAGCAACCTTTGCTCCATTGCCCATCTTAAGGTCTATCTCGTCTCTCTTCAATCTTATAGGTCTTGCTAGAACCTACAACGAATTGCAAATATGATAAGCACTCTCGGTATCCAATACCCATGTGTTATCATAAGTTTCTGACAAATGGAGACTGATCATGAATGTACCTAAAGATTCTCCAAGCTTCTGTTTCACCCTCTCTGCAAGGTACTCTTTGTAGTTCCTCTTCCAGTGCCCATCTTTACTGCAATGGAAGCACTGGTCTTTGTCCTTTGTTAGGTCTTTCTTGGTAACCTTTGCCTTACCCATTTTGCCCTTGCCCTTATCCTTCTTAAGGGACTTCTCAGCCTTCATTTTCTTTCTGGTCTCACCAGCACAGAGAACTGGCTTCTCTTTCTTGATGCTGCTCTCTGTTTCTCTCAATATATTGAGGAGCTTTGGGAGGGTCACCTCAAGCTTATTCATATTAAAATTCATTATAAATTGAGAAAAGAAATCTGGTAGGGACTGAAGCACAAAATCCACACATAGGTTATCCTAAATGGACCATTCCTAGACCTATGAGTTTCTCGATCCACTCAATCATCTTAAGGACATGGTTCTGAACCGGTGTCCCGTCAGTCATCATGGCATGGAAAAAACTTTTTGATATCTCATATCGCTGAGTTCTTCCATGTTCCTTAAATAGTTTACGGAGATGTAGGAGTATGGAATTAGCATCCATATTTTCATGTTGTCTCTGTAACTCAGTAGTCATAGAGGCCAACATATAACACTGAGCAAGAGTGAAATTATTTATATTCTTTACATAACGAGCGATCTCATCCTCACTTATCCCTTCGTCGGGCGCAGGGGTCACTATATCAAGGACGTACGTGATTTTCTCCACTATAAGGATGATTCTCAGATTGTGAAGCCAATCCATATAATTTAGACTAGGGAGGCGGTTGGCATCAAGTATGTCACGTAAAGGATTTGAAAGTGACATTTTTCTGAAATTAAAGATGTAGCAGAAATAAATAACATGCAGACTTTGCAAAAATTAAACAACTAAGATAAGGACTTCTATCTTAATGTATTTTCACTAATTTTTTGTGAGACACATAACACCCTCCAGTATGTGAATCGGAGACCCCCGGTGGACCTCTAATAGGGATCAGGATCCAATCGGCATCTTAACATAACCTCGAGGGACTCAACCAATCACGTTAAGCCCGTAAAGGTAGGCAACTCTTGTCAATCACAACTCCTTGTAATTTCCGTCCTGTTTAGTCTCCGAACCACCATGGCCTCGAGGGACTCGACTAATCATGATGTTTAGTTAAGTCATCACCATCATTACAAGATGAGTCTGATTCGATGATATACTCTCGAGGGACTCGACCAAGCATACAATGTCCTTAGGTCACTAGTGACATCTCTATGTCGTAGATAAGATAGCGAAATATAATATAGGTGAGTCTGGAGGGACTCGATCAACTCAACCTACACCAGGAATCGGTTCCTACTTATAACGATAGAAGGTCGTATGGGTCCATCTAATTGCCTCACGTTTACCGACTTAATATTATTAATAGAAGGGATTTTTTATTTGGTCTCCTAACATAATGTGTCACATATATACATATTTAATATAAATATCTACATTGTATACATATATATTTACATATTTGTAGGTGTATAATCAATCACACATCACATGAGCAATCACACTAGATGATCATGGACCACATCCTAATGTGATCAGGCCTGAGTCAGTGGGCCCAATCACTCACATCAAGATCTATTTGTGCTTCGATGCATCTCCATGCCCTATGATAGTCTATCTCACTTTATCGGTTTCATCGGTATCTCAATGCATCTCTATGCATCGGATCTTCCGTCTCGACCTCATGGGTCCCACTATCACTTCCACGCTCTCGTTATGCCTCCTCATATAATTACAATAAATTACAAGCACGCAGACCAGACAATAAATGAGAAAAATAGAAGCTCGCAGGCCCCAATAATAATAATCACATATACATACATCACATCACATCACATGGTCCAAGATCATTTGTCCACATCATACATCACATGTATATGTTATTATATAGGACTACTAGATAAATAATAATAGTTACTTAAATATTTTAATTAACTAATATTTTTTTGAAATCAAGGATATACAAAGAATTTTCAGAATTCCCAGGGTATTTTGGTCATTCAGCAAGAGAGGACAAAATTGGAATTTTTGAAATTCCTAGGGGCAAAACTATCTTTTGCCCAGAAAGCCCTAATTCCTTCCTTCTTCCTGCTGTGTTGCGGTCATCGCCACCCAGCGGGCGACGTGGTCGCAGTAGGTGGGCGTAGTGCTCACAAGCGCTGCCCCTTGCGGACGGTGCTGCCCTTGTCGCGGGTGGGCACTGCACGCGCAAGCGCCACTCGTGGGCAATGCCCACAGGTGCTGCCCCTCCGCAGCGCTTGCATCGCCCGTAGTAGGCGGGCGTAGCATCACTCATGCGGGGTGACCACTTGCGAGCGCAACGCTCATAGGCAGCACTAACCCTTGCGAGCAGGCCGCTGGCAAGCAGGCGCCTCCTCTCCTTTGCAGGCACGTCATAGGCCGCCGGCGCAAGTAGCCTGCAGGTGCTACCTGCTTGCAGCTCGTAGCCCACCGGCCGACTGTGTGCAAACCACCGGTGGCGGCCAAGGGTACAAGCAGCCTTTGGCCATTCTATGAGCGTAGCAAGGGCAGCAACAGTTGCTGCCCTTCCTCGCCTTTTGCGCCAATAATTTTGATGGCAAAAGCTATTCTAAATCACAACACACACAGTTTAAGATCCGATCTTTGCACGAACAACCTGGCTCTGATACCACTGTTGAGAAATCCAAGGGGGCGACATCTGATGTGCAGTGGAAGAATAGAAAATAAAAACCTTGGATTTCCATGAATGGTTTTGTCGTCATGCGAAGATTGGTGCATAAAAAAATAAATCCGCGAAAACTACATGTGTAAAAGAAAGATACCTAGGGAGATCGTATATCCTTGAATCCCTATAGATCTGTAGGAGAGGATGAAGAAGGTCAAGCATATCCACACGGTAGGGACTGCAATGATGCTCCTCCCTTTGGCATAGGAGAATATGTTCGAGATCAAGCGGCACTAAGAGTGGGGGGTGAATTAGTACAGCGATTAATAACGATAATTGTTCGATGATTTAAAACAACTTCAAAAACTTTGTGACAAAATTATATTTCGATGAAATCCGGTTTCGATTGCGTATAAACTTAAAATGATTCATAAGAAAGCGAGGAGGAAGTAGAGTAAGTAAATGAACAAGTTTCCATAAATGTAAATAACAATATTGAAATGTAAACCAAAATTTTAATAGTGGTTTGGTCATACAACCTATGTCCACTCTCGATTCCTCTTCTCTTGAGGCCATGGGCTTTCCACTAGGTGTCTTCCTTCCAAGGGCAAAGACCAATTCCCTTTTACAACGCTTTCTCCTTTTGATAGGCTTAGGAGACAACCCTTAAAAGCACTCACTCCTTTCTTTTGAATTGAATACAAGAGAAAACATAAGGAGGGATTTCTAGAGATTTGAATAGAGTTTTTTTGCTTTTAAAGTGTATGTGCTTGCATACGGCGACTCAGGGATGGGAGGGGTTTTTATAGGCTCTAAAATGATTCAAATTTGGAGCCCAAATTTAAATCTTCTTGGTTTTCTAAGCTACTGGTGGTACCACCACTTGACACTAGTGGTACCACTGCCTGATAGAATCCTCGGGTTTTGTGGTCTGGTGGTACCACTACCTGCATGGCGGTACCATCGCCTGCCAGGCATTAAAGTCGGCGGTACCACCACTGACCTGGGGTGGTACCACCACTTACTTGGGGTGGTGCCACCACCCAGAACACCTGGGATTTTGGTCCCTGGGCGGTGCCACTACCTGGGTCTAGCGGTGCCACTATCAGAGTATTCCAGCAAAGCTGAATGGGCCCTAACTTCAGCCCAAATCAACCCAAATAAGGCTTAGTTGGCCCCTACAAGGGTTAAACAAGATTATTACCTAATCCTTACCCTAATTACATGCTAACTACAGAATTGAAACATAATTCTAAGCAAATTAACAACCAGCAATGTCGAGTCTTCTTTCGGTGAGCTTTCCGATGAACTTTCGATGGACTTCCGACGCACCCTCGGATTTCTTCCGACGGATTCCCAACAGGTTCTCGGACTCTGTGGCGAGTTCAACGAGTCTTTGGCAAGCTTCTGAACTTCTTGATGAGCTCCGCGAACCTCCGACGATCTTTCCAGTGAACTTTCGAAACCTTCGACAAGTTCCTGATTCTTTCTCGGTTGGTTCCATCAATATCTCCGATGATCCTTCGGACTTCCAGTAGACTCTTGAACTCCCAACTACTTGATTCTGTAATTTGCTTTATGTCTTCAAGCTATCGTAGTTAATCCTGGACACTTATCTCAATAATATGGATTAGATCAAATAACCCATCAATTGACTTCATCATCAAAATCCGAGATTCAATAATCTCCCTCTTTTTGATGATGACAATCAATTGATGACAGAGTTAATCTTAACTCCCCCTATCTATATGACATATTATGAGAAAGAAAATGCTTGAATTCAATCTTTTTGAATTCAAACCAAAACCGATAAGTTTCATCCGTTGAAATTATCATCATACTTAACAAGCATGTTTTTTCATCGATAAATATGAAACTTTATATTTTTCACAATGTCATGGCTTGACATATATTTTTAAGTTGAATGATAGACATTCATCATTTCGACAAGAGATACCAATTATAGTTTGAAATATGATATGTATCAAATGATATCGATATAAAAACCATAAATGCAAGGTATGATATCATTAAGTGATACATCATCAAATGATAACTTATCATATCAATGAAAGATACTAATTATTAATCATGACATGATAGCAAAATTTTTTTAAGAAAGCATTTGTACATGTGATACGATACTATGCACATTTTATTGCGATGCTTTTAAAGATATCAACCAACTTTCAATTATAAAGCATAGCAAAAGCAATTAAATTGTAATATAAAACATATAAGATATTTTCATTCCATCATATTGTAAGACAGCATATAAGTCATTGCGATATAATACGATACATAAGTCATTTGTTTATTTGTCATATTCTTCTCAATACGATGCATGCAAGACATTTTATCAAGTCATTTGCATATGTCATCAATTTGCACATTCTTCTCCCCCTTTGTCATCAACAAAAAGGAGGTGAATTTGATAAAAATGGTCATCATAAGGTATCATAATGCATATCATTTATCAACCATAAAAAATATGTAAGGCTAGTGATTTATCAAGCATATCAAACACATATGATATATGAGGCTAGTATTTGCTTAGAAATCGAGTTTGAAAATAATGCAAAATATGTCATCCTTAATGGATAAATTCAAAAAATGTTTTGATCATTTTTAATCATGTTTATAAAATCTGAAAAATGATCAATCACCATTTATTAAGCTATGAAAGATTCATTCATGAAAAAAAAGCTTAAGATGCCATCCAAGAGTGTTAAGGCCACTCATCAAATATCTCATATCAATTTTAAGGTAAAATCCATGAAAAAGAGATGTCAAAATTCATAAAGCTTCAACATTATTACGATAAAAAATGAGAGCTTCATTCAAAAGATGATATTGTAAGGATGTCATTTTAAAAAAAATGAAGAGATAATATTAAGATGATACAATGAAAACCGAAGTTGAAAATTTCGGAAAAGGAACATACAACATCTTTATGCATTGGAATAATTTAGCATACTTAATTCTCTTCTAATGAAGTCAAATTGTTCTTCATTTAGGGGTTTTGTGAAGATGTCCACTAATTAGTGTTTTGTATTAATAAATTCGAGAATGACATCATTATTATTGATATGATCTCGTATAAAATAATGTCTAATGTCAATGTGCTTAGTTCTAGAGTGTTGAATGAGATTCTTGGTTAAACAAATAGCACTTGTGTTATCACATTTTCTATGAATATTCTTTAAATGAATTTCATAGTCTTCTAAAGTGTTTTTCATCCATACAATTTATGCACAACATGCACTGGCGGCTATGTATTCGGCTTCCACTATGGATAGTGCAATCGATTTTTATTTCTTGGGAGTCCAAGAAACAAGTGCATGTCCTAAAAATTGGCATGTTCTGGATATGCTTTTTCTATCTATTCTACATCTGCCAAAATCCGCATCCGCATAGGCTTTTAAATCAAAGTCATCGGATTTTTGATACCATAATTCTAAGTTAGGAGTGCCTTTAAGATATCTAAGGATTCTTTTAACAGCTTAAAGATGAGACAACTTAGGATTAGCTTCAAATCTTGCACAAAGTCCTACACTAAACATGATATCTGGTCTAGTTGCGGTGAGGTAAAGTGAATTGCCTATCATTCCCCTATATATTTTTTGATCAAAATTTTCTCAACTTTCATCTATGTCTAACTTAGTGGAGGTACTCATAGGAGTGTTTATAGCTTTTGAATCATCCATGTTAAATCGTTTTAACAATTCTAATGTATATTTAGATTGATTAAGAAATATACCATTACTAAGTTGTTTAATTTGCAATCCTAGAAAGGAGGTTAGTTCACCCATTAGACTCATTACAAATTCATGACTCATACACTTGGCGAATGATTCACATAGTGATTCATTCGAAGAACAAAAAATAATATCATTAACATAAATTTGAACAATAAAAAAATTATTTTCAAAATGTTTAACAAACAATGTAGTATCAACCTTGCCTTTAGTAAAATTATTTAAAATTAAAAATGAGCTAAGTCTCTCATACCAAGCCCTTGGAGCTTGTTTTAAATCATAGAGAGCCTTAGTCAATTTAAACACATGGTTAGAAAAAGAAGAGTTCTCAAAACCGGGAGGTTATTCAACAAACACTTCTTCGAAAATAAAGCCATTTAAGAAAGCACTTTTGATATCCATTTGAAATAATTTAAAATTATTACTACTAGCATAGGCAAAGAGCATCCTAATGGCTTCTAATCTCGCCAAAGGAGTGAAGGTCTCTTCGTAATCGATACCTTCTTCTTAGTTGAAACCTTTGGCTACTAATCTAGCCTTGTTTCTAACCACGATACCACATTCATCTTGCTTGTTTCTAAAGGCCCATTTAGTACCAATAACTAAATGGTCACTAGGTCTAGGAACAAGTTTCCATACCTCATTTCTCTCAAATTAATTCAATTCTTCTTATATTATGATAACCCAAGAATCATCTTTCAAGGCATCATCAATGCACTTAAGTTTAATTTGAGAAAGAAAAGCAACATGGACACAAAATTTTTTACAAGAAGAATGAGTTGGAACCCCTTTTGATGTGTCTCCTATCATTAACTCCTTCGGATAGGCATCTACATACTTTAATTCCTTGGGTAAGAAAATTTGGGAAGAAGATGCATCCAAGTTGCTATTTTGAGGAGAGGGTTTATTTAAATTCAAACCATCAAAACCAAGATCATCATCAAAATCATTTTTCTTAAGTTCGAAAACTTCATTAAAAACTACATGAATAGACTCTTTTATAACTAACGTTCTTTTGTTAAAAACACGAAAAGCTTTAGAAACGAAAGAGTAACCAAGAAAGATGCCTTCATCGGATTTAGTATCGAATTTTCCTAAGGCATCCTTTTCATTCAAGATAAAGCATTTGCAACCGAAAACTTTAAAATAAGAAACATTTGGTTTTTTGTTATTCCATAATTCATAAGGGGTTTTGGATAGAGATGGTCTTACTAGAACTCTATTCATGATATAACAAGCTGTATTAACAGCTTTGGCCTAAAAGTATTTTGGTAAACTATGTTCATTTAATATGGTTCTTGTCATTTCTTATAAATTTCTATTCTTTCTTTCTACTACTCCATTTTGTTGAGGATTCCTTGAAGTAGAGAAGTTGTGGTTAATACCCATTCGATTCATAAAAATTTTGGTTTTGGAATTCTCCACCATGATCACTCTGAATCAATGAAATCATGAAACCCTTTTCGTTTTGAGTAAGTTTACAAAATTTAGAAAAACATTTAAAGCAATCATTTTTGTGAGCCAAAAAATAGGTCCAAGTGTATCTACTATAGTCATCTACAATGACAAATGCATATTTACTACCTCCTAGACTAGTTATGTCGATTGGTCCAAATAAATCCATATGGATCAATTGTAATGGTCTAGAGGTGCTTATTTGATTCTTTGATTTAAAGCTAGTTTTTATTTGTTTTCATCGTTGACATGCATCACATACTTTATTCTTAACAAACTTGAAATTAGGAATTCCTCGTACTAGTTCTCTAGATGAAATTGTAGATATTAGTTTCATGCTTATATGGCCTAATCTCCTATGCCAAAGCCAAGCATCATCATTTAAAATGGAAAAGCATATTTCATTACTAAGTTCTTTAATGTTAATGGTGTAGACATTATTTTATTTTAATGTAATCATGGATATGTTATTGTTTGGTTTTTAAATAATGCAATTAGATTCAAATCTAACAATATAACCTTTATCACATAATTGACTAATGCTCAAAAGATTATGTTTTAATCCATCAACGAGTAACACATTATCAATTGAAAAACTTGATTTGTTACCTATAGTTCCCTTGTCAATGATTTTACCCTTGTTGTTGTCTTTTTTACTAGCGAGTATAGAGAATTGAGATGGATCTCCGGTCATATGCCTTGAGCATCTACTATCAAGATACCATCTCTTGCTCCTAGCTTGTGAGTGTGTCTACAAAAGAGGATGGTTTTTAGGTACCCATTTGATTTTGGGTGCCTCAAAAATTGATCTACTAAATTTGTCATTTAGCATTGAATTATTTATGGTTCCTTTAAGAATCCATATCAATTTGCGTTGACTAATTTTCTTAAATGGACATTTGTAAATAACATGTTCGGATTTACAACAAAAATTACATTTCAAACGAGGTGATATATGTAGTGTGGGTCCTTTAATAAAGGTGGTAAGATTTTGGTGAGATCCACTCACAAATCCAATTCCATTTCTATTTACAACGTGACCCTTATTTGCAACGATCATGTCCAAGTCCTTGCTACCGACCTTAAACTTGTTTAGGGTCTCTTTAAGTAGCAAGTTCTCATTTTTTTATTGCTTCTAAGTATTTACACTTAGAGCATGGAGGTGAAGAGGGAGTTTGAAGACTATCAAGTGTATCTAGCAATAAAGCATGCTCCTTCTTTAATAAATTGAACTTCTGACTAATAATTCTACACTAATCAAATAATTTATGAAAAGCTATTAAAAGTTCATTGAAAGATAAATATTCATTAATTAAATTACATACCTCTTCTCCTAAAGCCATTAGCGCGAAGTTGGCCTTCTCTTTGTTGCTTTTTCTTCATTCTCGGAGTCACTTGAGTCGTCCCATATCGCCTTTAAAGCTTTTTTCTTTGGTTACTTCTTCTTGGCTTAGGGGCATTCATTTTTTAAGTGCCTCAGCTTCTTGCATTCGTAATATATGACTTGGTCCTTTTTTGGTTCAAGTTTGTTTTGTCTTTTTAAAATTTATTCCTTCTTATGAATTTTTTAAGTTTTCGAGTTAAGAGTGTAATGTCATTGTCACTATTCTCATTATTTGATGTTCCTTTCAAGTGGTCTTCTTGTGTTCTTAATGCCATATCCTTCCTGTTCTTTGGAAGGTGGTTCTCGAGCTCTTCATGAGCATAGCATGTCATTTCATAGGTCATTAGAGACTTAATAAGTTCTTCAAGAAGAAAAGTTTTAAGGTTCTTGACCTCTTGAATGGCCGTAACCTTTGGATCCTAACTCTTTGGAAGGGATCTTAAAATTTTAGTTATAAGTTCAAAATTAGAAAAACTTTTACCAAGTGATTTGAGTCCATTGACGACATCCGTGAAATGGGTGTACATGTCTCCAATAGACTCACTTGGTTTTGTCCAAAAAAGTTCATAAGAATGCACGAGAATGTTGATTTTGGACTCTTTCACTTGGCTAGTGCCTTCATGAGTGATTTCTAGAGTACGTCAAATATTGAAAGTTGATTCACAAATCGAAACACGATTAAACTTATTTTTATCAAGTGCATAAAATAAGGTATTAATAGTCTTTGCATTTAAAGCAAAAACCTTCTTCTCCAATTCATTTCATTCGCTCATCGAAAGAGAAGATTTTTGAAATCCATTTTCAATGATATTCCAAAATTCGAAGTCCATAGAAATAAGAAAGATCCTCATACGAGTCTTCCAATACATATAATCTGACCAATTGAATATGGGTGGACGTGTAATTGAATGACTCTCTTGCATGCTGGAATAAGCCATCTCTCTTGAGTTTTAAACCAGATGAGAGTGACCAAGCTCTGATACTAATTGTTAGGGATCGAGCAGCACTAAGAGGGGGGGGGTGATGAATTAGTGTAGCGGTTAATAACGATAACTTTTTGGCGATTTAAAACAACTTCAAAAACTTTGTGCGATAAAATTGCATTTCGATGAAATCCAATTTTGATTGCATATAAACTTAAAATGATTCATAAGAAAGTGAGGAGGAAGCAGAGTAAGTAATGAACAAGTATGCAGAAAAGTAAATAATAATATTGAAATGCAAACTAGAATTTTTATCATGGTTCGGTCATACGACCTACATCCATTCCCGATTCCTCTTCTCTTGAGGCCACTAGCTTTCCACTAGGTGTCTTCCTTCCAAGGGCGAAGACCAATTCCCTTTTATAGTGCTTTCTCCTTTTGACAGGTTTAGGAGACAATCCTTCAAGCACTCACTCCTTTCTTTTGAATCGAATACAAGAGAAAACTTAAGGAGGGATTTCCAGAGATTTGAACAGAGTTTTTCTGCTTTCAAAGTATATGTGCTTGCATACTACAACCCAAGGATGAGAGGGGTTTTTATAGGTTCCAAGATAATTCAAATTTGGAGCCCAAATTTGAATCTTCTCAGTTTTCCAAGCCACTAGTGGTACCACCGCTTGACACTGGCGGTACCACTGCCTGATAGAGTCCTCGGGCTCTGTGGTCTAGCGGTACCACCACCTGCCAAGCGGTACCATCGCTTGCTAGGCATTAAAGTCAACGGTACCACCATTAACATGGAGCGGTGCCACCGCCCAGAACACCTAGGATTTTGATCCCTAAGTAGTGCAACCACCTGGGTTTAGCGGTGTCACCGTCAGACTATTCCAGCAAAGCTGAATGGGCCCTGACTTTGGCCCAAATTAGCCCAAATAAGGCCCAGTTGGCCCCTATAAGGGTTAAACAAAAATATTACTCAATCCTTACCCTAATTATGTGCTAACTATAGAATTGAAACATAATTCTAAAGAAATTAACAACCAGCAATGTCGAGTCTTCTACCGACGAACTTTCGACAGACTTCCGACACACCCTCGGATTTCTTCTAGTGGATTCCCAACAGGCTCCCGGACTCTGTGGTGAGTTCAACGAGTCTTTGGTAAGCTTCCGAATGTTAGGACTCTAGCTATGAGAGTCCTAATTGATAATGACATTCATATAAATTCTATCTAGCCAACCACTATTAAAGAGGTGAAGATGCTGATTAGGTTGCTTCTTAGATAAGGAGTCATATTAGAAGTAGAAGTCCTATTAGAGAAAGAATCCTATTAGGGAAAGAGTCCTATTAGAATTAAGAGTTGGTTAAAAGTAGGAGTCTTGAGTAAGAGTCCTATTAGGAGTTGGGGTTTAGAAGCCCTATAAATAGCCATGTATTCACCCTCTTTTCATAAAGGAATAGATCAATCTTTTAGCAGCCTTGAGCAGCAACTTGGAGGAAGGAACCCCTATAGAGTTCCAAGGAGGTCGATCCCCTATAGGGATTAACCCCAAGCTTAGAATCCGCAAGGGTTCTATCACTTGATATCAGAGCAGCATTCTTGGCATCTCGCTGCCCTTCCATAGCCATCCACCAGCCCTCCATAATTGCCCAAAGTAATTCCCACAATTGTTTAGAAGATCATCGCCGAATTTCGCTGTCATCTCCACCACCGCAGATCATCCTTTGATCTTCCCGTGAATTACAACAGGTTATGGTTATCTACCTTACTGCTGCTACAATTTAGTTATCCTTATTCAAAAAATCTAAAAAAATGTTCCTATATTGCTGCATAAACTTTTCGTCGCAAAGTTTTTATCTCTACAACGAAAGTTGCACTACAGAATTTCAACCGCATAGCACTATCTTTTTGATCCTGCTACTATATTTTTTCTATCCAAATCTCTACAAAATTTTTATGATGGCTTTGACACTTCCTACAGTGGTTTTTCCTTTGGTTTTGTCAAAAAATTCTTAATATAAACCACTTATCTTTTACATCCAAACTGCTACACTTTAGACATAAAAATATGCTATAGTACCTCTCCGTGATCCTCAATTTTGCTGAACCGCTTGCTATCGTTTCTTTCTACAAAAATTTTAACAGTATTACCTCTCCCTTACTAGTAGGTTTCCTTTAAATTTTGCTTGAATCTCTGTTGAAAATTTCTGAAAACAATTGCATCTTTACTGCTGAAATTTATTTGGCAAAAAATTCTAGTGCTACACCTTTGTCCTTTTTCTCCTCTGTAACCTACCAAACCCTAGCCATCTTGCTGCCACCAACCAAGACGTCTTTAGGGCATCTATCTAGACTTAAGATTCAACTATCATAACTTAGTTTCATAACCCTAACAGCAACAAAAACCGTAGCCTAATACAGTAATCCATTACAGCCGAACCCTTCTATCATCGATCTGTTGTCCGAACCTTCCACCACCCCATGCCATTAACCCATCAATAGAAAAAAAACAAGGGCATCTCTGATTAATAGGCATATGCTTTGGATTCTCAAGATCCAATTGATACCAAATTTGAAGCATGGGAATCTCGGATTGAATCATGGCCTGAATCACGCTTGGAAGACAAATTGCGCGCTTTGTTTGCAGAATTCAGAATTGGACAACCACCGAGTCCAACCAAATTGCAGCAAGGAGAGAATTTAGAAAGGACCCCAGAGAAGGAGGGATAGCCCTCAGACATGCTTCAGCCATGCATGAGGGTGGACTTCCCACGATGGGAAGGAAACTCGGTACGGTGGATTTCACACGCCGAACGTTACTTTCGCTACTACCAAACGTCAGATAATGCTATGGTGGAGATTGCTATCATCCACCTTGAAGGAGATGCTGTTCAATGGTATAATTGGCTGAAATATAATCATGGGGCTCTGATGTGGAATCAATTTAAGAATGCACTGCTGAACCGTTTCGGACCTACGGAGTATGAAAATATCGATAGTCAACTCGCAAAGATTCGACAAACCTCTACGATTCAAGAGTACCAAACCAGGTTTGAGAAACTATCCTACCTTGCTCATGATTGGATTGACCATCAATTGTTAGGAATATTCATTGAAGGACTCAAGCCAGAGATAAAAGGGGAAGTTAAGGCATGATAGCCCTGTACCGTGATGGCTATGATTTCTTTTGCCCGAATACATGAAGAACGGCTCAACCAAGATGCTCAGAGGATGAGAACCACTCCTAAAACCTCAGTATATAAACCCCCTTTCTGCTCCCAGCTATCCTTCACTGCCAAAAAAATTGACAAGAGAAGAACTACGTGATCGATCAACAAAGGATCTTTGTTGGCATTACGACGAGCCATGGAACCGCGATCATCGCTGCAAAAGGGGCTGCCTCCTACTGATTGAACCTCTTAAATACATGGAGGAGGAGGTCTAGGAGCATGAGAAAAAAGTCACAGATGAAGAACAATAACCAATTGATATTACGATATATGCCCTTACCGGTTACGCGAACCTGCAAACAACGAAAGTGGGAGGATTTCTGAAGCAACGACTGATCACCATTTTTATTGACACCGGGAGCACTAATAATTTTATGAATAGCAAGGTTGCTGTTTGGATGGCCTTACCTATTGAGAATTGCAACAAGTTCGATGTTAAGGTCGCAGATGGACGAATTTTGAAGTGTGATCGTAGGTGCCCACGAGCGAAACTGGATATTTTCCTCCTCCCTCTCGATGATTATGAGGCTGTGCTTAGCATCGAATAGTTGATGACATTAGGTGATATTTCTTGGAATTTTTTGAAATTAATTATAACTTAAAGTTGTAATGATAACAATGCCCGTACTAGCATTACCCGACTTCGGTAAGACTTTTATTATTAAAGTTGATGCCTCCGGAGTCAGAATTGGTGCTATACTAATGCAAGATGGCCGCCCCCTCACTTATACTAGTAAGGCATTATCTCCTTCCCATCTCAAGATGACTATTTACGACAAGGAGATGCTCGCGATTGTGCATGCAGTGTCCAAATGGAGACCGTACTTGATCGGGCGATGCTTTCAAATCAAGACCGACCATAAAAGCCTAAAATATTTCTTGGAGCAGAAGATATCTTCTCTCGAGCAACAAAAATGGGTAACAAAGCTTCTTGGATATGATTATGAAATAACTTACAAAAAGGAGAAATATAATGTTGTTGTATATGCGCTTTCGTGGCTACCCGAGCAAGTTGAATTTTCAGCTATTTCACTTTCGACCAGTGACTTCCTTAAAGATATTAGGAGGGATGGCAAGATAATCTGAAAATGAGTAAAATCATAAAAAAATTAGAGGAAGCACCGAGCTCCATAGCTTATTATAGTTGGGACTCAAAGGACTTGCGATATAAGGGACGCATTATGCTTATGCCAAATTCTACTTGCATAAAGACCATCCTTCAAGAGATGCATTCCACACCTGTGGCCGGGCACTCCGAGTTCCTTAGAACCTATAAAAGAATTAAGCAAAATTTTTATTGGATAGGGATGAAAAATATTATTGTTGATTTTGTAGCATAATATGATGTATGTCAACGACACAAAGGTGAGATAGTGGCAAGTCTCGGAAAGTTGCAACCTCTACCCATCCCAGAATCAATATAGACTGATATATCAATGGATTTCATTGAAGGGATTCTCTCATCACAAGGAAAAGGTACAATTTTTGTCGTGGTTGATCGCCTTACAAAGTATGCTCACTTTTGTGTCATCCGTATCCCTACACTACTTCTAGTATTGCTCGAATCTTTATGAAGAATATTGTAAAATTACATGAGATGCCGAGATCTACTGTAAGTGATCGTGATAGGGTCTTCACGAGCAAATTTTAGATAGAGTTATTCCAAATGTAGGGCACTAAATTAAAGATGAGTACGACATATCACCCACAAACTAACGGCCAAACTGAAGTGGTGAATAGGTGTTTAGAGACATACCTCAGATGCTTCACCAGTGATCAACCAAAAGAATGGACAAAGTGGCTTCCCTAGGTCGAGTGATGGTATAATGCAACTTATCATTCATCCACAAAATGTACTCCCTATGAGGCTATGTATGGCCGACCCCCCCTGTAATTCCAAAATATGTGTTGGGCACTACTAAAGTTGAACAAGTAGAAAGCGAACTACAGGACAGAGACAAAATACTGAAGTTGCTAAAAGATAATCTCACTGCAACACAAGCAAGGATGAAACAACAATATGATTAACATAAAGGTGAAAGAGAATTTTCAGTAGGAGATTGGGTCTTCCTATGGCTCCATCCATACAAGTAAACATCAATACAAACTAGAGCATCTATGAAGCTTTCACCTTGATTCTATGGACCCTACTAGATTTTGGAGCGCATCGGAGTAGTAGCATATAGATTGGACTTACCCGCCAGCTCCTGAATCCATCTAGTCTTCTATGTATCATGTTTGAAGCTCAAGTTGGGACAACATGAGATAGCCCAAAGCCATCTACTAAATATGACTACCCAAGGAGAGCTCCAGACCCAACCAAGTACCATTATTGATCGACGGATCATGACTCGACGACGATGACCTACTACTGAAGTGTTAATGTAGTGGGCGAACCTACTAGCAAAAGATGCCACTTGGAAGAACTATGACGACTTGAAAATCAAATTCCTAGAATTCATAGAACGTCAGCCTCGAGGACAAGGCTGATTTGAAGAGGGAGGGTCTGTTAGGACTCTAGTTATGGGAGTCCTAATTGATAAGGGCATTCATGTAAATCCTATCTAGCCAACCCCTATTAAAGAGGTGAAGAGGCCGGCTAGGTTAGGGTTAAGTTGCTTCTTAGAGAAGAAGTCCTATTAGAAGTAGGAGTCCTATTAGAGAAAGAGTCCTATTAGAAGTAGAAGTCCTATTAGGGAAAGAGTCATATTAAAATTAGGAGTCATACTAAAGAAGAAGTCCCAATTAGAAGTAGGAGTTGGTTAGAAGTAGGAGTCTTGAGTAAGAGTCCTATTAGGAGTTGGGGTTTAGAAGCCCTATAAATAGCCATGTATTCACCCTCTTTTCATAAAGGAATAGATAAATCTTTTAGCAATCTTGAGCAGCAACTTGGAGGAAGGAACCCCTATAAAGTTCCAAAGAGGCCAATCCCCTATAGAGATCAACCCTAAGCTTAGAATCCGCAAGGGTTCTAACACCGAACCTTCTCAGTGAGCTCTGTGAACCTTCGACGATCTTTTCGGTGAACTTCCGAAACCTTCGACAAGTTCCCGATTCTTTCTTGGTTGGTTCCGGCAGCACCTCTGATGATCCTTCGGACTTCCAGTGGACTCTCAAACTCCCAACTACTTGACTCCGATAATTTACTTTATGTCTTCAAGTTATCGTAGTTAATCCTACACACTTATCTCAATAATATGGATTAGATCAAATAACCCATTAATTGACTTCATTATTAAAATCTAAGATTCAACGGAATAGAAGGTGGCTATTGAGAGAACCCCAGCTTATGGGCCTTCAATTCCCTCTTATTTATAGAGGCCCCCCTTGTAAACCCTAATGGATCCTATCCTATTGGGTGTTGGACCTCTATCCAATTTCCTAAGCATCTTAGATTAATGGGTCTCTACCCAATAATCATTTATTAGCTCTTATTGGATTTCATTTTAGGATCCAATAATTCAAGGGCTTATTGGATATCCAATAAGATAGGGGCTTCGACAGATATCTCATATCCGAACCTCTACTCGTCGCAACACCTACCATATGTTTGTGACCCTCTAGGCCTAATATCGAGCTGGCCATGAGTCATACTTGTCAGAACTCCTTCTGACTTAGTGAATTATTATCTTCACCCGACTCATCGACTACGGTCGTATTAGGCCACTACGCCGTAGTCCCCAGACGATATAGGGGAATCCAATCCTTTGGATCTATCTGTCCTCAGTTACCATGTATCTATAGTCCCTCATCCATCTAATATCTCAAAAATCCTATACCGGGCATGATGTTGTTAGGCCCAAATGGTCTCTCCTTGAGTCTCGTTCTTATCGGATTCTCTCCAAGAACTCTTTCTTTCTCAATCTGAATAACCTTGGCCAAGGATTTATTCGAGCAAGAATACATGGGATATTCTTCTCATGATTCTGAGAGTGAATGATCCTCTATTGATACTCAATAGCACTCGTAAGGTTGGCTACCACTCTCAATGATCAGTTGTACTAGATCTGGAACTTCCAAACCTATAGGTCTAGTATCAAAGAGTGGAGTACTTATACAGGACATCCTTAGTGTCTCTAGTCTAAGGATCAGATACACACCTGGGACTACGGAATCGTTGTCCGATGTGAGGTATCAATAACCATCAAGTATTCTGTAAGTGGATTAATCAATGACTCATTCTCCAATGAGCACCTATACTATATCCTTAGTGTCTCCACATGAGTAGCTATGAGACCAGCCACCTCCATCATATGGATATGTATATAGCACACTAGTCTATCCGGTTATCTTGATGTCCCTTTCGAGTAACTTATGATCGAGATTATTTAGAATCTATGTTTAAAGATGAATCGGTCTCATTATCGTGATCTCATCATGATCTATTTCCCATTACACAGATCTAAGGACATCACAATATATGCAACACGCAAAATAAAGTGATAAAATACCTAATAATAATAAGCAAAAAGAAAGAGTGCATATCAAGTCACAAGTGCCATCACTCATGTGATTAGCTTGCAGGGCACATATGACTAGCACTGGGTGGTACCAATGCCCAGTCTAGCAGTACTATCGCATGACAGGGTCCTCGGTCTTTGTGGACTAGCGGTACCACCGCCTGTCAAGCGGTACCACCGCTGACAGGTAATAACTATCAACGGTACCACCACTAACCTGGGGTGGTACTACCACCTAGAAGAATTAGTTCATGAGGCGGTGCCATCGCCCCAATCTAGCAGTGCCACTACTAGACCTGATCCAGCACTACTGAATGGACCCTGAATTCGGCCCAATTCAATCCAATTAAGGCCCAGTTGGCCCCTACTAGGGTTAATCAGGATTATCACCAAATCTTAACCCTAATTACGTGCTAACTATAAAGTTGAAAACATATTCTAAGCAAAAACTAATCCGGCATGTTGAGTTTTCTTTCGACGAACTTTCGGCGGACTTCCAACACACCCTTGGATTTCTTTCGACAGACTCCCAGCAGGCTCCTGGACTTTATGGTGAGTTCCATGAATCTTTGGCAAGCTTTTGAACCTTCTCGGTGAGCTTCGCAAACCTCCGACGATCTTTCCGGCGAACTTCCGAAACCTTCGGCAAGTCCTTGATTCATTCTTAGCTGGTTCCGGCAACACTTCCAACGATCCTTCGGACTTCCGAAAGACTCTTGAACTCCCAACGTACTTGACTCCAGCAATTTGCTTTGTCTTTATTGCTATCATAGTTAATCCTGCACACTTATCTCAATAATATGGATTAGATCAAATAATCTATCAATTGACTTCATCATCAAAATCCAAGATTTCATAATCTCCCCTTTTTTATGATGATAATCAATTGATGATGGAGTTAACTTTGACTCCCCTTATCTACATGTCATATTATTATAAGAAGGAAAACACTTGAATTCAATCTCCTTGAATTCAAGCCAAAACCAATAAATTGCATTCGTTGAACTTATCATCATGCTCAACAAGCATGAACTTTTCATTCATAAATATGAAACTTTATATTTTTTCTTAATTAAAAATGATGTCAAGTCATGACACCCATTTTCAAGTTCAATGTTGAATGATGATAGACATTTATCACTTTGACAAATGATACCAAATATAACTAGAAATATAACAAGGATCAAATGATATCAATATAAAATGCACAACTGTAAGGCATGATATCATTTTACGATACATCATCAAATGAAATGATAACTTATCATATCAATGAAAGAAACCAAATTTAAACATGATATGATAAGAATCTTTCAAAAATTTATATATTAAGCATGTATGAACTATTTGCGATATATATGATACATTGCGATATGCTACAAATTTTATTACGATGTTTTTAAGGATAACAACCAATCTTTGATACCAAGCATGGCAAAAGCGATTATATTGCAATACATATAAGACATTTATCATTCCATTAAGTCATTGCGATATGATACGATACATCAAGTCATCAATTCATTTTGTCATATTCTTCTCAATACGATATACGCAAGGCATTTATCAAGTCATCAATTTATTTTACCACATTCTTCTCCCACATTGTCATCAACAAAAAGAAAGTGAATCTTGATTACGAAAAAAGATGGCAAAAAGAGATGGATAAACCCAAAAAGTGAGTTGATCATTCTTATTAAAATTCATGTCTATGAAATCATAGGGCTAGATCATTGAGGCCAAAATGCATTAGAATTTGTAAGTGCTCATAAAAGATTCATACATGAAAAAAAAAGTAGACAGTTCAAGACGCAATTTTGATTGAAAAATTCAAGCATAAGATCGTAAAGTGGAAGGGTAGATCATTTAAGCCAAGTCATTCATTTAACATAGCATCAAGAGCTCATGTCATTTATTCAAGGAAAAATTCATGAGAAAGAGAGATCATTTTCGTTCAAAATTCATGAAAATAGTTCAACTTGGTATTACAAATTCATGAAGTGGAGCACATCAATATCAAAAGTTTCATAGAGAAAGATTCAACTTGGAATTCTCATAAGAATTCATGAGGTGGAAGATAAAAAATCAAAGTCATAGAAGCTTAAGACTTAGAGATTAGCATAAGAGTTAAGAATGAAATCCGAGGAGAGTATTCAAATATTAAGCACTTAAATGCATCATTTTTTTATGCAAAGTTCATGACTTATATATATATATATATATAGTTGCATATGTCAATCTTCAAATAATATGAAAATGTTGAGAGTCATGAAATCCATTTAATCATCCTAATAGAGGAAGACTGAGTATAAAATTGATTTTACCACGTCATTAAAAAGGGCATGATATTACTTAAAACTCATCAATCGAATAAAGGAGGAGTATCAAAATATTACGATTGAAGAAAGATAAAAATGAGAGTTCCATTCAAAATATGATATCGAGAAGATGTCATCCAAAAATGAAGAGATAATGTCAAGATGATACAATGAAAACTAAAGTTGAAAAATCTCAGAAAGGAAACATACTATTGGGAAATCTAGAGGGGCGACATCTCATGCGCAGCGGAAGAACAGAAAACAAAACACCCTAGATTTTCATAAAAAGGTTTCATCGTCGTGCGAAGATCGATGCATCAAAAACAAATCCGCGAATCTGAAAACTACGTGTATGAAAAAGAATGATAATACCTAGGGAGATCGTATATTCCTGAGTTCCTGTAGATCCATGGGGGAGGATGAATGAGGCCAAACGTCATCATCTTTAGTGGTATCCATACGATAGGGACTACAACGATGCTCCTCTCTGGGGAGAGAAGAATAGAAGGTGGCTACCAAGAGAACCCCAACTATTTATAGAGGCCCCCTGTCAACCCTAATGGATTCAACTCTATTGGGTATTGGATTTATATGCAATTACCGAAGCCTCTTAAATCAATGGGTCTCTACCTAATAATCTAGCTCTTATTGGATCTCATCCATGGGATCCAATAATATAGGGGCTTATTGGATATCTAATAAGATAGGGGCTTCGGCGGATATATCATATCCGAACCTCTACTTATCGCAACATCTACCATATGTGTGTGACTCTCTAGGTCCAATATTGAGCTGGTCGTAAGTCATACCTATCAGAACTCCTTCTGACTCAGTAAATTATTATCTTTATAATAATTCACTCGACTCATCGATTGCGGACGTACTAGGCCATTATGCCACAGTCCCCAAATGATATAGGGGAATCCAATCTTTTAGACCTATTTATCCTCAGTTACTATGTACCTATAGTTCCTCATCCATCTAATATCCCAAAGACTGTATATCGGGCGTGGTGCTATCAGGCCCATATGGTTTTCAATCGAGTCTCACTATAATCGGATTCTCCCGGAGAACCCTTCTCTCTCAATCCGAATGACCCTGGCCAAGGATTTACTTGAGCAAGAATACATAGGATATTCCTCTCATGATACCGAGAGTAGATGATCCTTTATTGACACTCATTAGCCCCCGTAAGATTGGCTGCCACTCTCAATAATCGACTATACTAGATCTGGAACATCCAAACCTATAAGTCTGGTTTCAAAGAGTGGAGTACTCATATCGAACATCCTTGGTATCTCAAGTCTAAGGACCATATACACTACTGAGACTATAGAATCACTGTTTGACATGGGATATCAATAACCATCCAGCATTCTGTAAGCAGATCAATCAGTGAACTCATTCTCCAATGAGCACCTGTACTGTATCCTTCGTGTCCCCACACAAGTAGCTATGAGACCAGCCACCTCCATCATATGGATAGATATACAGCACACCAGTCTATCCGATTATCTCGATGTCCCTCTCGAGTAACCTATAACCAGGATTATTTAAGGTTTGTGTTTAAAGGTGAATTAGTTTTATTATCGTGATCTCATCACGATCCGATTCCCATTGCACAGATCCAAGGACATCATAATATACATTAAGATAATGTAAGAAAATATCAATAATCATAAGCAAAGAGATTGACGCAATGTGTTATAGGTACCATCACTCATGTGATTGGCTTGTAGGGCACCTATAACTAGCAATCTCCCACTTGACCTAAAGCCAATCACCTATGTGTCTGATCCCTATCAGACCTCTGTGATACTTAAAGACAATATGAGTCAATGGCTTTATCAGTGGATCTACAATGTTATTTTCGGATGGAACTCTTTTCACTACTACATCTCTTTGGGCCACGATTTCTCTAATAAGCTAGAATCTCCTTAGAACACTTCTAATGAGACCTAAGTTCCCTTATTTGAGTAATCGCCTTGTAGTTGTCACAACATAAGGGAATTAGCTCTTCGTTGCTTGGTACGACTCCCAAATCTGTGATGCACTACTTCATCCAGACTCCCTCCTTTACTACCTCTATTGCAGAATGTACTCCGCCTCTATGGTCGAGTCAGCAATAGTATCTTGCTTGGAACTCTTCCAGCATACTGCTCCTTCATTTAGGATAAACATATGCCCTGAATTGGCTTGTAATCATCAACATCGGACTGGAAGGTCGAGTCCATGCAGCCCTTAACCCTGAGGCTACTTTCTCCATATACCAGTAAAAGATCCTTAGTCCTCCTCAAGTACTTAAGGATACTCTTTACTACTTTCCAGTGCTCCAAGCCTGGATTCGCTTGATACCTGCTTTTGACACTCAGAGCATGCGCTATATTAGGCCTGGTATATTGCATAGTATATATAATAGACCATATCGCTAAGGCATAGGGTATCCTATCCATGTGTACCCTTTTTGGGAGCCTTTGGGGATATACTCCTAGAAAATGATAACCTATGTCTCATCAGTATGAGACCTCTCTTGAAATTTTCTATATCAAACCTTTTGACAATGATATCTATGTACTTGGACTGGGACAAGCTAAGCATTTACTTGGATTTATCTTTATAGATCTGAATCCCTAATAAGTAGGATGCTTCCCCTAAGTCTTTCATTGAGAAGTGCCTAGATAGCCAAGCCTTTACTATGGAGAGCATTCCTACATCATTCCCAATGATCAAGATGTCATCCACATATAATACCAAAAAAGTGATAGCGCTCCCACTTACCTTCCTGTACACACAAGGCTCATCTTTATTCTTAACGAAGTCATAAGATCTGATCACCTCATCAAATCTTATGTTCTAACTTCGGAAAGCTTGCTTCAGTCTATAGATGGATCTAAGCAACCTGCACACCTTATCTAGATTATCCTTGGACACGAATCCCTCAGATTATATCATATACACCTCCTCCTCGAGGTTGCCGTTGAGGAATGCGGTTATCATATCCATCTATTAGATCTCATAATCATAGTGTATTGCAATAGCTAATAGAATTCAGATGAATTTTAGCATGGTTACGGGTGAAAAAGTTTCGTCATAATCAACACCTTGCCTTTGACGATACTCCTTAGCCACTAGCCTTGCTTTATAGGACTCTATCTTTCCATCTACTCCGATCTTCTTGAAGATCCACTTGCAGCTAATGGGTATGATACCCTTGGGTGCATCAACTAAGTTCAGAAATGGCAAGAAGCCATGAATTCAGAAATGGAATCCATTTCTGAATTCATGGCTTCTTGCCATTTCCCAGAGTCTATGCTCATAATAGCCTCCTCGTAGGTCTGAGGATTAATACCTCAACATCCTATCTTCTGATATGTCCCACATATCTCTCAAAAGGATGGGATACTCTACTGGACCTACGTAAAGTTGGAACTTGTGTACTAGGTACTTGAACAGACTTTGGTTGTGGAATGGTGCTTAAGCTAGGTTCTCCAACCTTGCTCAACTCTATCATGCTCCTACTGTCTCCACCAAGAATATGTTCTCAAGGAACACTACTCCCTTAGCTACAAAGACCATTTGGTCTTTAGGTTGATAGAAATAATACTCACAAGTTTCCTTGGGGTATCCCACGAACTTACACCATTCCATCCAAGATTCCAACTTGTCGGGTATGTGTCTCTTAATGTGGATAGGGCAGCCCCCAAATCTTAACAACCTTAAGATTGGGCTTTTCCTTCCATATCTTATATGATGTAGACACTACCAACTTAGTTAGAACTCTATTAAGAAGGTAAGCTGTGGACTCTATGGCATATCCCCAGAACGAGACGGGTAGATCGACGAAACTCGTCATGGACTGCACCATGTCTAACTATGTGTGATTCTTCCTTTCAGATACACCATTGAGCTAGGGTGTATAAGGAGGTGTCCATTGGGATAGAATCCCCTAGTCCTTAAGGAATTGGGTGAACTCTGTACTCAAGTACTCACCTCATCAATCTGATTGAAGAGTCTTAATACTCTTGCCAGTCTAAACCTTTATTTCATTCTTATACTCTCTGAATTTCTTAAAGGCTTCAGACTTATACTTCATCAAGTATGCATGTCCATACCTAGAGAAATCGTCATTAAAAATAATGAAGTAGAAATAACCACTGATGGCCTGAGTTGACATGGGACCACATACATCACTATGTATTAGTACCAACAACTCAGTGGCTCTCTCTCCAATTCTACTAAATGGAGAGTTAGCTATCTTTCTATGAAAGCAAGGTTCACAAGTTGCATATGACTCGTATTTAAATGGATCTATGTATCCATTTATCACCAATTTTTAAATCCTTCTCTCATGGATATGACCTAGCCTATAATACCATAGGTTTGCACTGTTCACCTTATCTCGTTTCCTCTTGGACTCATTTACATTCATGATGTGTGGAGTAGTATCTAGCATAATCAAACCAATATACAATGTTCCTCTCGTGATGATTTTATCATCCTCAATAGTTAAACAACTATTGTTCTAAAAAAACTACTTTATAACCATTCAATGTCAAACATAAAATGAAAATAACATTTTTGATGATAGAGAGAACAAAATAGCATGCATCTAATGCAATAGTAGCTCCACCGGATAGATGTAGGGTGACATAGCTAATAACAATAGTAGCAACTCTTGCTTTATTGCCTATCTTGAGGTCTATCTTATCTCTCATCAATCTCCTAGCTCCTGCCAGAACTTACAACAAATTATGGATATGATAAGCACTCCCGGTATCCAATATCTATGTGTTATCATAAGATTCTAACAAATGGAGACTGATCATGAATGTACCTAAAGCTTCTCCAAGCTTCTATTTTGCCCTCTCTGCAAGGTACTCTTTGCAGTTCCTCTTCTAGTGCCCATCTTTGCCATAATGAAAGCACTGGCCTTTGTCCTTTGTTGGGTCTTTCTTGGCAACCTTTGCTTTATCCGATTTGCCCTTGCCCTTTGCCCTTCTCAAGGGACTTCTTTGTCTTCCTTTTCTTTCTGGTCTTATCATCATATAGAACTATGAAAAGGAATTAAATAGGGACTGAACAACAAGATCTGCTCACAAGCTATCCTCTAGGACCATTCCTAGATCTGTGAGTTTCTCTATCCACTCAATCATCTTAAGGACAAGGTTCTGATCTGGTGTCCTCTCAATCTTCCTAGTATAGAAGAGACTCTTCGATATCTCATATCGTCGAGTTCTTTCCTGTTCCTTAAATAATTTATGAAGATGTAGGAGCATAGATCTGCCATCTATCCTTTTATATTGTCTCTATAACTTGGGAGTCATGGAGCCCAACATATAATACTGAGCAAGAGTAAAGTCATCTACGTACTTCACGTAGCGAGCGATCTCATCCTCACTTGCCTTTTCCTTGGGCATAGACATCACTATTTCAAGGACATATGCGATTTTCTCCGTCATGAGATTGATTCTCAGCTTGCAGAGCTAATCCATATAATTTAGACCAATGAGGCAGTTGGCATCAAGTATGCCACATAGAGAGTCTAATAGCAACATTTTCAAAATAAAGATGTATCATAAATAAATAACATGTAGATTTTACAGAAATATAAATAATCAAGATATAGACTTCTATCTTGATGTACTCCCACTATTTTTTGGCGAGTCACGCAACACCCTCAGCATGTGAAATGGAAGTCTCCGGCAGACTTCTAGTGGGGATCGAGATCTAATTGGCATCTTAGTGTAACCTCAAGAGACTCGACCAATCACACTAAGCCTAAAAGGTAGGCAACTCCTACTAATTACAACTCCTTATGATTCCCATCCTGTTCAGCCTCTGAACCACCATGGTCTCGAGGGACTCGACCAACCATGATGTTCGGTTAAGTTATCACCATCGTTACAAGATGAGTCTGATTCGATGATATACCCTCGAGGGACTCGACCAAGCATACCATGTCCTCAAGTCATCGGTGACATCTTTATGTCGTAGATAAGATAGCGAATCGCGATATAGGTGAGTCTCGAGGGACTTGACCAACTCAACCTACATCGGGAATCGATTCCTACCTATAATGATGGAAGGCCACATGGGTCAATCTAATTGTCTCACGTTTACTGACTTAATATTATCGAGAAAGGAGATTTTTGATTCGGTCTCCTAATATAATATGTCACACACATACATATTTAATATATATCTACATCATATATATATATATAATAGGTGTATAAGCAATCACACATCACATGAGTAATCACAACAGATGATCATGGACCATATCCTAATGTGATCAAGCCCGAGCCAGTGGGCCCAATCACTCACATCAAGATTTATGTGTGTATCGGTGCATCTCTATGCCCTGTGATCATCTATCTCACTTCGTCGGTTCCGTCGGCATCTCAACGCATCTCCATGCATCGGATTGTCTATCTCGACCTCGTGGGTCCCGCTCCCGCTATGCCTCCTCGTGTAATTATAATATAATTACAAGCACACAGGCCCGATAATAAATAAAAAAAATAGAAGCTCGCAGGCCCCAATAATAATAATGATCACATCATACACATACATCACATCACACGGTTCATGATCATCTATCCACATAATACATCACATGTATATGTTATTATATAGGACTACTAGATAAATAATAATAGTTAATTAAATATTTTAATTAACTAATATTTTTCCTAAAAATAAGGACATATAGGGAATTTTTTAATTTTAAAGGGTATTTTGGTCATTCAGCTAAAAGGGACAAAATTAGAATTTTTAAAATTCCTTAGGGCAAAACTATATTTTGCCCAGAAAGCCCTAATTCCCTCACTGCCTATGTTGTAGTGCAACCGCCACCACCCTGCTTGCCGGGGGGGGTGGGGTGCGCACCGCCCATGCCTATGGGCGGTGTGCCTGCGGGTGACACCGTTGCCCCCCGCAGGTAGCTTGCCCGCAGGCGAGTGGCTCACCCATGGGTGGCACTGCTATGAGTAAGCCCCACCTCCTCAAGCGGCCTTGCACCTCGCGGGCACCGCCCTTGTAGGTTGCTCGCCCATAGGTGGTCTACTCACGGGTGGCGCCGCTTCCCCATGGGCATAGCGCCCATAGGCGTTCCCCACCCATGCGGGCAGGTAGTCCCGTAGGGGTTGTTGCTGTAGGTGGGCTGCTGGCCATCTACCACCTACAGCCAACCTATGGCCCCCTTGCCCGCAGTAGCCGTTGTTGCCGAGCAGGCCATCGAGCAACCTTGTGAATGCAACAAGGGCAGCAATAGTTGCTGCCCTTTTATGCTTTTGCATCAATGATTTTGGCATCAAAAGTGCATCCAAAACATAATACATGTAGCTAAAATCCAATCTTTGCACGAATAACCTAGCTCTGATACCACTATTGTGAAATTCAGGGGGGGCGATATCTCATATACAACGGAAGAACAGAAAACAAAACACCCTAGATTTTTGCAAAAAGGTTTCGTCGTCATGCGAAGATCGATGTGTCAAAAACAAATTCACGAATCTGAAAACTACGTGTATGAAAAAGAACGATAGTACCTAGGGAGATCGTATATCCCTGAGTTCTTGTAGATCCATGGGGGAGGATGATAGAGGTCAAACGTCCTCCTCTCTAGCGGTATCTATACGGTAGGGATTGTAATGATGCTCCTCTAAGGAGAGGAGAATAGAAGGTGGCTGCTAAGAGAACCCTAGCCTATGAGCCTTTGGTTCCCTCCTATTTATAGAGGCCCCTTGTCAACCCTAATGGATCCAGCCCTATTGGGTATTGGATCTCGATCCAATTACCCCAGCCTCTTAGATCAATGGGTCTCTACCCAATAATCTAGCTCTTATTGGATTTCATCCATGGGATCTAATAATACAAGGGCTTATTGGATATCCAATAAGATAGAGGCTACGACAGATATCTCATATCCGAACCTCTACTCATCGCAACACCTACCTGTTAGGAAATTGGGAGATTCGACATCTCATGCATAGTGCAAAACAAAAACAAGATCAGATTTTTCATAGTTATGTACATGGCCATCGTGCGATGATTGGTGCGCAAAAATCATAAATCCAAAAAATCCGCATGTATCATGTCAGAAGCGTTACCTAGGGACATCGTATATCCTCAAAAATTCTAGATCCAATGAAGAGGATGAAGGAGCACTAACATACTCCTCTCTAGCGGTAATCCATACAATGGACGCAGCAATGATGCTCCTCAGATCACCGTGGGATCTCTCTCCACATGCACCACAAGGTTGCTAAAGCCAAGGAGGAGGAGAGGAGATTGAGGAGAATTGGAGGATGACTACCAAGAGCTCTCAGCCTATAAACCAGGAGGTTCCTTCTATTTATAGAGGTGGAGTAAGCTTATCCTTAACAAATCCTGTTCACACTAGATCTCTATCCAATTGGATCTCATTGGATCTTATCCACAGGATCCAATTTGATCTCATCCAATTAGATTTTATCCAATTATTTAATTTGATCTCATCCAATTACCCAATTGGATCTCATCCATAGGATCCAAACTAGGGGCTTCACAGATATCTCATATCCGCACCTCTACTCGTCACAACATCTACCTTATGTGTGTGACCCTCTAGGCCCGATACCGACCCTGGCCAGGGATTTTGCTTGAGCGAGCACACGTGGGATATTTATCTCATAATATCGAGAGTTGATGATCCTCTATTGATACATAATTACCTTTGTAAGGTTGGCTACCATTCCTCAGAACCAGCTATACCAGATCTGGAGCTCTCCAAACTTGTAAGTCTGACGTCAAAGAATAGAGTACTCAAATAAGGCATCTTTGGTGCCTCAAGTCTAAGGACCAAACATGCTATTGGGACTACAGAATCAATCTGACATTAGGTATCATTAACCATACAGCATTCTATAAGCGGATCAATCAGTGAACTTATTCTCTAATGAGCACCTGCACTATACCTTTAGTGTCCCCACACAAGTGACTATGAGACCAGTCACCTCATTCATATAGATGAGTATATAACACACCAGTCTATTCGGTTATCTCGATGTCCTCATCGAATAACCTATGACCAAGATGATTTAGGATCTGTGTTTAAAGGTATATCGATCTCATTATCGTGATCTCATCACAATTCGATTCCCATTGCACAAATCCATGGACATCACAATATTCATCTAGATAATATTAGAAAATATCAATAATAATATGCGAAGAGATCAACATAACATGTAACAGGTGCCATCACTCATGTGATTGGCTTGTAGGGCACCTATAACCAACAATCTCCCATTTGAGCTAAAGCTAATCACCTACGTGTCTGATCCCCATCAGACCTCTGTGATGCTCAAATATAATTTGAGTCAACGGCTTTGTCAGTGGATCTGCAATGTTATCTTCGGATGGAACTCTTTCCACTGCTACATCTCCTCAGGCCATGATCTCTTTGATCAAGTGGAACCTCCTCAGAATGTGCTTAGACTTCTAATGAGACCTAGGTTCCTTTGCTTGAGCAATTGCCCCATTTGTTGTCGTAATATAAGGTAATCAGCTCCTCGTTATTCGGCACGACTCCTAGATCTATGATGAACTTCTTCATTCATACTCCCTCCTTTGCTGCCTCTACTGTAGTAATATATTTTGCCTCTATGGTCAAGTTTGCAGTAGTATCTTGCTTGGAACTTTTCTAGCATACTGCTCCTCCATTCAGGGTGAAGACATACTTTGAATTCAACTTGCTATCATCGACATTGTACTAGAAGCTTGAGTCTATGTAGCCCTCAACTCTGAGGCTACTGCCTCCATATACCAGTAAAAGATCCTTAGTCCTTCTCAAGTACTTAAGGATACACTTTATTATTTTCCAAAGCTCCAAGCCTGGATCTGCCTGATACCTGCTCATGACACTTAAAGCATGTGCTACATTAGGCCTGGTACATAGCATAGCATATATGATAGATCCTATCGTTGAGGCATATGGTATTCTATCCATGTATGAGTCTTTAGGAACATACTCCTAGAAAGTGATATTCCATGTCTCATAGGTATGAGATCTCTCTTGGAATTTTTTATGCCAAACCTTTTGATAATGGAGTCTATGTACCTGTATTGGGACAAGCCAAGCATCCTCTTAGATCTATCTCTATAAATCTGAATCTCTATAAATCTGATGCTTTCCCTAAGTCCTTCATGGAGAAGTGTCTAGATAGCCAAGCTTTTATTATGGAGAGCATTCCTACATCATTCCCAATGATTAAGATGTCATCCATATATAACACCAAGAAGGTGATAGTGCTCCCACTTGCCTTTCTATACACACAAGACTCATCTTCGATCTTAACGAAGTCATAAGATCTGATTGCCTCATCAAATCTTATGTTCCAACTTCGGGAAGCTTGCTTTAGTCCATAAATGGACTTAAGCAATCTGCACACCTTATCTAGATTGTGCTTGGACATGAACCTCTCAGGTTGTATCATATATACTTCCTCTTCGAGGTTGCCATTGAGGAATGTAGTTTTCACGTCCATCTACCAGATCTCATAGTCATAATTTGCTGCAACAGCTAATAGAATTCAAATGAATTTTAGTATAGCTATGGGTGCAAAGGTTTCGTCATAGTCAACACCTTGCTTCTGATAATACCCCTTAGCCACTAGCCTTGCTTTATAGGTCTCCACCTTTTCATCTACCCCAATCTTCTTCTTGAAGATCCATTTATAGCCAATAGGTACAATACCCTCAGGTGCATCAACAAGGTTCCAAACCTTGTTGGAGTACATGGATTCCATCTTAGAATTCATGGCTTCTTGTCACTTCCCGAAATCTATACTCATAATAGCCTCATCGTAGGTCTGAGGATCAATGTCCTGAATGTCCTCTCTACTAATATGTCTCATATATCTTTCAGGAGGGTGTGACACTCTACCAGTCCCACGTAAAATTAGAACTTGTGTGTTAGGTACCTGAATAGACTCGATCTCTAGAATGGTGCCTGAGCTAGGTTCTCCAACCTCGCTCAATTCTATCATGCTCCCACTATTTTCGCCAAGATTGTGTTCCTTCTCAAGAAACATTGTTCTCTTGGCAACGAAGACCTTTTTGGTTCTAAGGGTGATAGAAATAATAACCATAAGTTTCCTTGGGGTATCTCACAAACTTGCACCATTTCATCCTCGATTCCAACTTATCGGGGTCATGTCTTTTAACGTAGGTAGGGCAGCCCTAAATCTTAACAACCTTAAGATCGGGCTTTTTCCCTCCATATCTCATATGATATAGATACTACCAATCTGAATGAAACTCTATTCAGAAGGTAAATTACAGTATGTAGGGTATATCCCCAAAATAAGATGGGTAGGTCAACGAAACTTATCATGGATCTCACTATATCTAATAGTGTATGATTCCTCCTTTCTGATACACCATTGAGTTGTGGTGTATAAGGAGGTGTCCATTGGGACAGAATCCCATAGTCCTGAGGAACTAGGTGAATTTTGTACTTAGGTATTCTCCTCCTCGATCTGATCGAAGAGTTTTAATACTCTTTCCAGTTTGGTTCTCTACTTTATTCTTATAATCCCTAAATTTCTCGAAGGCTTCAGACTTATACTTCATCAAGTACATATGTCCATACCTAGAGAAATCATCAGTGAAAGTAATGGAGTAGGAATAACCACCTATGGCATGAGTTAACATAGGACCACATACATCACTATGTATAATTTGTAGTAACTCAATGGCTCTCTCTCCAGTTCCACTAAATGGAGAGTTGGTCAATTTTCCATGAAGGCAAGGCTCGCAAATTGTATATGACTTGTAGTCAAATGGATCTAAGTATCCATTTTTCAACAACTTTTGAATCCTTCCCTCATGGATATGACCTAGCCTATAATGCCACAAATATACATTATTCACCTCTTCTCGTTTCCTCTTGGCCATGCTTACATTTATGATATTTGAAGCAGTATTTAGTATAAACAAACTATTATACAATGTCCCTCTAGTAATGATCTTATCATTCTTACTGATTGAACAACATTTGTTCTCAAAAAGCACTTTATAACCATTTAATGTCAAATATGAAATGGAAATAACATTTTTGATAATAGAGGGAACAAAATAACATGCATCTAATGCAATAATAGCTCCATCAGGCAGGTGTAGAGTGGCCTCGCCGACAGCAATAGCAGTAACTCTTGCTCCATTGCCCATCTTGAGGTCCATCTCGCCTTTTGCCAATCTCCTATGCCTTGTCAGAACCTGCAACGAATTGCTGATGTGATAAACACTACCAGTATCCAATACCCATGCATTATCATAAATATCTAATACATGGAGACTGATCATGAATATACCTAAAGCTTCTCCAAGCTTCTGTTTCACCTTTTCTGCAAGATATATCTTGCAGTTCCTTTTTCAATGCCCATCTTGACCGTAGTGGAAGCACTAGCCTTTGTCCTTTGCTAGGTCAATTTTGATAATCTTTGCCTTACCCCATTTACCCTTGCCCTTACCATTCTCAAGGGTCTTCCCAACCTTCCTTTTCCTTTTGGTCTCACCAATATAGAGAACTAATTTCTCTTTTTTAATTGTGCTCTCTGCCTCCCTTAACATATTGAGGAGCTCAGGGAGAGATACCTCAAGTTTATTCATATTGAAATTTATGATGAACTAAGAAAAGGAATCTAGTAGGGACTAAAGTATAAGATCAACACACAGGTTATCATCTAGGACCATTCCTAGACCTATGAGTTTTTCAATCCACTCTATCATCTTCAGGATATGGTTCTAAACCAGTGTCCCCTTAGTCATCTTGGCATAGAAGAGACTCTTGGATATCTCAAATCGCTGAGTTCTTCCCTATTCCTCAAATAGTTTGTGGAGGTGCAAGTGTATGGAATGAGCATCCATGTTTTCATGTTGTCTCTGTAACTCAAGAGTCATAGAGGCTAACATGTAATACTGGGTGAGAGTGGAATCATCTGTATACTTCGCATATTAGGCAAACTCTTCTTAAGGAGCTTCTGTCTCAAGTTAGGGCATAACTGTATCTAAGCCATATACGATTTTCTCTATTGTAAGAACTATTCTTAGGTTGCAGAGCCAATCCGTATAATTTGGACTAGTGAGACAATTGGCATCAAGTATGCCACGTAGAGGGTTTAATGATGACATGTTTCTGATAAACAAGAGATATAGCATAAGTAAATAACATGCGGATTTTACAAAAATAAACAATCAAGATATGGGCTTCTATCTTAACATGCTCCCACTAATTTTTCTAGCGAGTCACATGACACCCTCATGCATGTGAAGCGGAAGTCACCGGTAGACTTCTAGTGAAGATCGGGATCCAATCGGTATCTTAGTGCAACCTCGAGGGACTCAACCAATTACACTAAGCCCAAAAGGTAGACAACTCTTGCCAATCACAACTTCTTGTGATTCCCATCATATTTGACCTTCGAACTACCATGGCCTCGAGGGACTCGACCAACCATGATGTCCAGTTAAGTTTTCACTATCATTATAAGATGAGTCTAATTCGGTGATATGCCCTCGAGGGACTCAACCAAGCATACCATATCCTCAGGTCACTAGTGATATCTCTATGTCGAAGATAAGATAACGAGACATGAAATAGGTGAGCCTCGAGGGACTCGACCAACTCAGCTTACGTCGGGAATCAGTTCTTGCCTCTAACGATGGAAACCCATGTGGGTCAATCTTATTGCCTCACGCTTATCGACTTAATATTATCATAGGAGGGGTTTTAGGTTCTGTCTCGTGATATGATATATCACACACATACATATTTAATATATTTACATCGCATGCAAATATATATATATATACTTATTTAGTAGGTGTATAGCATTCACATGCACAAGCACATCAAATGATCATGGACTTCAACCTAATATGATTAGGCCTGAGCCAATAGGCATAATCATTTACATCAAGATCTATGTGCATATCAGTGCATCTCTATGCACGGTGATCATCCATCTCGTCATCATCGGATCTACCGGTACCTTGACGCATCTCCATGCGTCGCGATCGTCTGAATTGGCCTCAAGGGTCCCGCTACCACCTCCAGGCTTCTACCGTGCCTCTAGGATAATTACAACATAATTATAGGTATGCAGGCTCAACAATCAATGAAAAATAAAGGCTCGCAGGTCACAATAATCACATACACACATCACAAAGTCTATGATCATTTTCCCACATCACATCACATTACATGTATATATCATGTAGGATTACTAGATAAATAATAATAGTTACTTAAACCTTTTAAATAACTAAATTTTGAAATCAAGGACATGCAAGAAATTTTCTAAATTCTGAGGGGTATTTTGGTCATTCTATCATAAAGGACAAAATTAGAACTTTAAAAATTTTAAGGGGCAAAACTATCTTTTGGTCCAAAAACCCTAATCCCCTCCCTTTCTTGCTATTGCATTACTGCCGCTACCACCCTACCGGCGACGGCATGCATGTGGGGGATGCCGCCCATGCCTGCGGGCGGCTTGCCCGCGGGTGGCGCCGCTGCGGGCAGACACTACCCCGCACGCGGCTACGGTGGCTCACCCACGGGGGGTGCCACCCATGCTTGCAAGCGGCGTGTCCGCGGGTGGTGCCGCTGCTGGTAGACACTGCCCCCGCACGCGGCTGCGACGGTTCGCCCATAGGGGGGGCATCACCTACAGCCTGCAAGAGGCCTGCCTGTGGGTCCCCTTTGCCCGCAGCCACCGCTGCTGCGAGCAGGCCGCCAATGGCAGCAAAGGCTGCAAGTAGCCCTGTAAACGCAGCAATAGTTGCTGCCATTTTTTGCTTTTGCATCGACGAATTTGGCATCAAAAGCATATCCAAAACAACAACACATGCAGTTTATAAGTCAATCATCACATGATAAACCTGGCTTTGATACCACTACTGGGAAATCAGGAGATTCGACATCTCATGCGTAGAAAAAAATAAAAATTAGATCGGATTTCCCATAGTTACATACTTCACCGTTGTGCGATGATTGGTGCACAAAAATCGTAAATCTGAAAAATCCATATGTATCATGTCAGAAGCATTACCTAGGGAGATCGTATATCTCCAAAAATTCCAGATCCGATGAAGAGGATGAAGGAGCACTAGCGTACTCCTCTCTAGCGGTAATCCACATAGCGAACACAACAACGACGCTTCTTAGATCACTACGGGATCTCTCTCCACGTGCACCATAAGGCTGCCGGAGCCAAGGAGGAGAGGAGACTAAGGAGAATAGGCGGATGACTACCAAGAGCTCTCATCATATGAACCAAGAGGTTCCTCTTATTTATAGAGGTGGAGGAAGCTTATCCTTAACAGATCCTGTTCACACTGGATCTCTATCTAGTTGGATCTCATTGGATCTTATCCACAAGATCCAATTTGATCTCATCTAATTGGATCTTATCCAGTCATTTAATTTGATCTCATCCAATTATCCAATTGGATCTCATCCACAGGATCCAAACTAGGGGCTTCATAGATATCTCATATCCGCACCTCTACTCGTCGTAATATTCACCTTATGTATGTGACCCTCTAGGCCCGATACCGAGTTGGCCATGAGTCGCTCCTGTTAGAACTCCTTCTGATATAGTGAATTATTATGATAGAACTCCAGAGGAATTCTATGTAGATTTGATATTTGAGGGGGATCAACCCTTGAAACGCTATAGGGGTTCCACCCTCCAAGTAGTCGACCTGGTGGCTACAATTGTAGATGAATCTTCTTTTCTTTTTTTCAGAGAGGTGGGGGCTACATGCTTATATAGGACTCCAACTCAAGACCCCTAGTATAGCTAGAGTTCTCTATTGTTAGGACTCTTACTCAAGACTCCTACTTTTAATAAACTCTTATACTCAAGACTCCTACTTTTAATAAACTCTCCTACTCAAGACTCCTACTTTTAATAAACTCTCCTACTCAAGACTCCTACTTCTATTAAACTCTTAATGCTTCTCTAAGAAGCAAACCCCAACTAATCCAAATCCTAGCCGCCCTCTTCACCTCTTTATTAAGGGTCGACTAGATTGGATTTACATGAATCCCCTTGTCAATGAAACTCTATTAGGACTCTCCTAGCTAGAGTCCTAATAGACCTGCCCTCTTCAAATCAACCTTGTCCTCAAGGTTGAGGTTCCATGAACTCTGGGAACTGGGTCTTCAGCTCCTCATATGATTCTTATGTGGCATCTTCAGGTGGTAAATTATTCCAATGCACTAGTACTTCAGTAGAGGGACGCCGGTGACGCATCATGATTCTACGGTCGAGGATTGCTTGTGGTTGGGCTTGCATATTTTCATCATCAGTGATGTTGGGCAGTTGAATCTGGGATGACTCATGCAGAATGATTTTGATGCAAGGGGAGTCGGGTATAAGTATAATACGGCCTTTGTAGCGTAGATCCTTCAAATCCCAAGTGTAGTGAGCTATTACACTTGGATCCTCCAATTTTTTAGTGATATTGCTGGTCTCTGGATCCTTCTTCCATTCCTCTCTAATGTCCTCGAGGAAGCCGGTGGTGGGAAGGGAGATGGCTAAAAATTCAGCTTGCTCTGGTAGTCGTGAGAGTGCATTTGCACTAACATTTTCTTTCTCCTTTTTGTAAATAATTTCATAATCAAATCTTAGAAGTTTGGTTACCCATTTTTGCTGCTCTAAGGATGATATCTTCTGTTCCAAAAAGTACTTGAGGCTTCTATGGTCAGTTTTAATTTAAAATCGTCGGCCGATCAAATAGGGTCTCCACTTTGTTACTGCGTGCACAATGGCAAGCATCTCCTTATCATAGATTGACATTTTTTATGGAAGGGAGATAGCACCTTGCTGGTGTATACGAGTGGTCGACCATCTTGAATGAGAATGGCTCCAATTCCGACTCCAGATGCATCAGCCTCAATGATGAAGGATCGGCTGAAATCTGGTAGTGCTAGCACAGGCGTCGTCATCATGGCTATCTTAAGTTTGTCGGAGGCAGTGGAGGCTTCATTTGACCACTAGAAGACATCTTTTTTTAGTATAGAAGTGAGGGGTGCACTGATCTTCCCATAGTCCTTTACAAATTTTTGGTAGTAGCCAGTTAGTCCAAGGAACCCACGTAACAATTTCACATTTGTAGGTTTCGGCCAACCCTGCATGGCTTTAATTTTTGTTGGGTCTACCGCCACTCCTTCTTTTGATATTAGGTGCCCAAGGTACTCTACTTTTCACTAGATAAAGCTGCACTTTGATAGCTTAACAAAAATAGTATTCTTCTGAAGGATCATCAGAACAAACCACAAGTGCTGAAAATGAGTCTCAAAAGAAGGGCTGTAAATGAGAATATTATCAAAAAATACCAGCACAAATTTGCAAAGAAAGCTCCGAAAAATATCATTCATGAGGTTTTAGAAAGTTGAAGGAGCATTAGTGAGTTCAAAAGGTATTATGAAGAATTCATAATGGCTGTTATGTGTGCGGAAAGTAGTTTTTGGAATGTCATCTTCACATACGCGAATTTGGTGGTAATCGGATCAGAGGTCCAACTTCGTAAAGACTCGAGCTCCTTTTAACTCATCAAGAAGTTCATCCACCACTGGTATTGGGTACTTATCCTTTATGATGATGCCATTTAGAGCTCGGTAGTCGATGCACATCCGCCAAGTTCCGTCCTTCTTGCGTACAAGTAGCACCCGTGAGGAATAGGAGCTGTAGCTTGGCCGAATCATCCCTATTTTAAGTATCTCCTTTATAATCTTCTCAATTTCATCCTTCTGGAGGTGAGGATAGTGGTATGGCCGAGTGTTCGCTGGTGGTTTGCCCAGAAGAATTGGAATTCGGTGGTCATGTTACTGAGTAGGAGGAAGACCGCGCAGTTCAGCAAAAACATCATCAAATTCAGCAAACAATTAGGTAAGATTTTGATCTTCAATTTCTATTTTCATCCCCTTTGGTTGCTACTGGAAATGCGTAAAAAAGCCACTATTTATCTTGTACAAAATTTTCTCTATTCGTTGGGTCGAAACGGTGGTTACGTTGCTTCCACACTTCCCGCGAAGGATGACTTGTTTGCCTTTGTAGTAGAATTTCATAATTAACTTAGAAAAGTTTCAAGAGATGTCACCTAGCGTTGTTAGCTATTCTATGCCCAGCACGATCTCATAATCATCAATTGGTAGGAGGAAGAAGTCGGCAACAATTTCTTGGTCTTGCAGTAATAGTTTCACCTACGGGCATCTTCGGTCGCACTTTAGGATTCGGCCATTATCAACCTTTACGTTGAACTTGCTACAACCTTTGATGTAGAGTGCCATCTGAGCAGCAACCTTACTATTTAGGAAGTTATTAGTGCTGCCTGTGTCGATGAGAACAGTGATCGATTGTTGTTTGAGAAGGCCTCCAGCTTTCATCGTTTGCAGATTTGAGTAGCTGGCTAACACGTGTATCATAAAGTCAGTCGATTGTGGTTCTTCTTCCATATCTTATTCCTCATATTCAAGGCTCTCTTCTAGCTGTTCAATGACCTCTTCTTCCACTGGTTCGATCATAAGAATTTTTCCTTTTTTATAGCGATGCTCGTGGCTCCACGGCTCGTCGCAATGCCAACATAGCCCCTTTGTAGATTATTCCCGAAGATCTTCTCTTATCAACTTTTTTAGTGAAGGAGCTCGGCTAACAGTAGGGGGGCCTAAGGGCTTCAATATTGCTGGTTGGGGAGTGACCCTAGTCCTCTGAGCTTCATGGTTCAATCGCTCCTCTTGAAGTCGTGCGAAAGAGATGGCTGCCATAAGCATGTACGATTGTCACGCTTTAACTTCTCCCCGGATCTCCAGCTTCAAGCCCTCAATAAATATACCCAATAGCTGTTTCTTAGACCAATCACAAGTTTGATTAGATAGCCTTTCAAACCTGGTTTGATACTCCTGAATGGTGGAGGTTTGTCAGATCTTTGCTAGTTGTCCGTCGATGTCCTCGTAATCGGTTGGTCCGAAGCGGATCAGCAGTCCTTCTTTGAATTGTCACCATGAGAGAACTCCATGAGTATGTTCAAAATAATCAAACCACTGTATGACATCCCCTTCAAGATGTATAGCTGCAATTTCCACCATAGATGCACCTGCGAATTTGTGGTATCGAAAGTATCGCTTTGTGCGCGAGATCCAACCAATCGGGTCTCCTTCTTCCCATCTAGGGAAGTCCACCCTCATGCGTGGATAATAGGGATCGATCATAGAACCTCCCCTCTCTTGGAAGTTATCTCTTCGATCAGAGCTCTCTCCTTGATGAGATTTCTTTGGGCTCGGTGATCGACCCAAACTGAGTTCGACAAAGAGAGTCCGAATCTTATCCTTCATTCGCATCTCGAAAGCTTTGAATTTAGCATTGATCGCCTCCTTGGATGTCATAGTATATGCCTCCAGATCTGTAATATTAAGATCTCTCTTTTGTTTCCAGGTTAAAGGCATGTATTGGTTGAAAGAAGTGGTGGCAGAAAGGGTTGGTGGATTGGTGGATGTAGGCTACGGTTTAGGCTTGTTTTGTGGCTATTTTGGGTGCAGTTTTGGGGTGCGGCTTGATGGAGTTTTGAGCTGTGATGGTAGTGGATGAAGGTTAGGGAAGAGGGTTTTGATCTGTGGTAGATGGTGACAGAGATTTGATAGAATTCAGTGGAAGTTTGTTAGAACCCTTACTGATTCTAAGCTTGGGGTTGATCTCTTTAGGGGATCGGCCTCCTTGGAACTCTATAGGGGTTTTTTCCTCCTAGTTACGGCTCAAAGGCTACTACGAAGATGATTTATTCATTTATGAAAAGAGGGTGAATACATGGCTATTTATAGGGCTTCTAAACCCCAACTCCTAATAGTACTCTTACTCAAGACTCCTACTTCTAACTAACTCCTATTTCTAATTAGGACTTCTTCTCTAGTAGGACTCCTAATTCTAATAGGACTCTTTCCCTAATAGGACTCCTACTTCTAATAGGACTCTTTTTCTAATAGGACTCCTACTTCTAATAGGACTCTTTCTCTAAGAAGCAACCTAACCCTAACCTAGCCGGCCTCTTCACCTCTTTAATAGGGGTCGACTAGATAGGATTTACATGAATGCCCTTATCAATTAGGACTCTCATAGTTAGAGTTCTAATAGACCCACCCTCTTCAAATCAGCCTTGTCCTTGAGGCTGATGTTCCATGAATTCTGAGAATTTGATCTTCAAGTCGTTATAGTTCTCCCAAGTGGCATCTTCTGTTGGTAGGTTCTCCCCCACTGTATTAACACTTCAGTAGTAGGTCGTCGTCGTCAAGTCATGATCTATCGATCAATAATGGCACTTGGTTCGGTTTCGAGCTCTCCTTGGGTAGTTATATTTGGTAGATGGCTTTGGAATGTCTCATGTTGTCCCAACTTGAGCTTTAAACATGATACATAGAAGATTGGATGGATTCAGGAGCTGGCGAGTAAGTCCAATCTGTATGCTACTGCTCTGATGTGCTCCAAAATCTGGTAGGGTTCATAGAATCGAGGTGAAAGCTTCATAGATGCTCTTGTTTAGATTGATATTTGTTTGTATGGCTGGAGCTATAAGAAGACCCAATCTCCTACTGAAAATTCTCTTTCACCTTTGTGTTGCTGACATACATCATATTGTGCTACAAATTTAGCAATAATATTTTTCATCCCTATCCAATAAAAATTTTACTTAATTCTTTTATAGATTCTAAGGAACCTGGAGTGCTCGGCCGTAGGTGTGGAATGCATCTCTTGAAGGATGGTCTTTATGCAAGTAGAATTTGACACAAGCACAATACGTCCCTTATATCGCAAGTCCTTTGAGTCCCAACTGTAATGAGCCATGGAGCTTGGTGCTTCCTCCGATTTTTTTATGATTTTACTCATTTCTAGATTATCTTACCATTCCCTCCTAATATCCTCAAGGAAATCGCTAGTTGGAAGTGAAATAGCCAAAAATTCAGCTTACTCGGGTAGCCGCGAAAGCGCATATGCAACAATATTATCTTTCCCCTTTTTGTAAGTTATTTCATAATCATACCCAAGAAGCTTTGTTACCCATTTTTGCTGCTCGGGGGAAGATATCATCTACTCCAAGAAGTATTTTAGGCTTTTATGGTCAGTCTTGATTTGAAAACGTAACCCGATCAAATACGGTCTCCATTTGGACACTGCATGCACAATCGCAAGCATCTCCTTATCGAAAATAGTTATCTTGAGATGGGAAGGAGATAACGCCTTACTAGTATAAGCGAGGGGTGGCCATCTTGCATTAATACAGCACCAATTTTGACTCTTGAGGCATCGGCTTCAATAATAAAAGTCTTACCGAAGTCAGGTAATGCTAGTATGAGCGTTGTTATCATTGCGACTTTAAGTTCGTCCAAGGCGGTGGTGGCTTTGTCCGACCACTGGAAAGCATCTTTTTTCAGTAAGGAAGTAAGGGGTGCACTGATCTTTTCATAGTTTTTCACGAACTTATGGTAGTAACCTATTAAACCGAGAAAGCCGCGCAGCGATTTTATGATCCTCGGGGTCGGCTAGTTCTGCATTGCTTCAATTTTGGAGGGGTCCACTACCACCCCTTCCTCTGATATGATATGCCTAAGATATTTCACCTTTTGTTGAAGAAAGTTGCACTTCATTTTTTTGACAAAAAGAACATGTTCTCGCAAAATTGTCAAAACAAGTCGTAAGTGCTGAATATGACTTTCAAGAGAAGGGCTATAAATAAGGATATCGTCGAAGAAAACCAGCACAAACTTATGAAGATAACTCTAGAAAATACCATTCATAAGGCTCTGGAAGGTGGAGGGAGCATTGGTGAGACCAAAGTATATTACCAGAAATTCGTAGTGACCATTGTCCATTCGAAAGGCAGTTTTCGGTATGTCTTCTTCGCACACTCGTATTTGATAATCCCCAGATCGAAGGTCCAGCTTTGTGAAGACTCGTACTCCCTTTAATTCATCAAGCAATTCATCTACTATTGGAATAGGGTACTTGTCCTTGACGGTTATGCCGTTGAGAGCTCGGTAATCAACGCACATTCGCCATGTTCCATCTTTCTTTCGTATGAGGAGCACCAGTGAAGAGTAGGGGCTGCAACTTGGCTAAATAACTCCTGCTTCAAGCATCTCTTTTGTAATCCTTTCTATTTTAACTTTCTAGAGATGTGGATACTGATATGGTCGAGTATTTGCTAGAGGTTTGCCTGGAAGAATCGGTATACGATGATCATGCCGGTAATTAGGAGATTGGCTATGTGGTACGTCAAATATATCTGAAAATTCAGTAAGCAAGGGAAGTAAGTTTGGATCTTCAAATTCGGTTGGCTCTCCCTTAGATTGCTACTCAAGTTGTACCAAAAAATCACTGCATGCATTTTACAAAACTTTCTCCATTCGTTGTGGCAAATTGTCATTACGTCGCTCCCACATTTCCCGCACAGTATCACCTGTTTCCCCTTACTGTAAAATTTCATAATTAATTTCAAAAAATTTTAAAAAAATATCACCTAATATCATCAACTATTCAATGCTAAGCACGACCTCATAATCATCGAGAGGGAGGAGGAAAAAATCTACAATTATCTCTTGGTCTTATAGCAACAATTTCACCTATGGCACCTACTATCACACTTCAAAATTCATCCATCTATGACCTTAACATCGAACCTGCTACAATTCTCAATAGGTAAGGCCATCCGAACAGCAACCTTACTGTTCATAAAATTATTAGTACTCCCGGTGTCAATAAGAACGGTGATCGGTCGTTGCTTCAGAAATCCTCCCACTTTCATTATTTGAGGGTTCGTGTAACCAACAAGGGCATGCATCGTAATATCAATTGGCTACTGTTCTTCATCCGTGACCTCTTCCTCATACTCTTGGATCTCTTCCTCTATGTCTTCAAGAGGTTCAATCAGTAGGAGGCAGCCCCTTTTGCAGCGATGATCGCTATTCTACGGCTCATCGCAATGCCAACAAAGACCCTTTGCTGATCGGTCATGTAGTTCTTCTCTTGTCAATTTTTTTGGCAACGAAGGATGGCTGGGAGTAGAAGAGGGTTTATATGCTGAGGTTCTAGGAGTGTTTCTTATCCTCCGAGCATCTTGGCTGAGCCGTTCTTCTTGTATTTGGGCAAAAGAAATCACAACCATCACGGTATGGGGCTGTCGCGCCTTAACTTCCCCTTTTATCTTTGGCTTGAGTCCTTTGATGAATGTTCCAAACAATTGATGGTCAGTCCAATCATGAGCAAGGTAGGATAGCTTCTCAAACCTGGTTTGGTACTCTTAAATCGTAGAGGTTTGACGAATCTTTGCGAGTTGGCCGTTGATATTTTTATACTTCGTAGGCCCGAAATGGTTCAGCAATGCTTTCTTAAATTGATTCCACGTCGGAGCCCCATGATTATATTTCAGCCAATTGTACCATTGAATAGCATCTCCTTCAGGGTGGATAACAACAATCTCCACCATAGCATTATCCGACGTTCGGTAGTAGCGAAAATAACGATCGGCGCGCAAAATCCACCCCGCCGGGTCTTCTTCTTCCCATCGTGGGAAGTCCACCCTCATGCATGGCTGAAGCATGTTCGAGGGCTGTCCCTCCTTCTTTAGGGTCCTTTATGAATTCTCTCCTTGCTACAATTTGGTTGGACTTGGTGGTTGTCCAATTTTGAATTCTACAAATAAAGCGCGCAATTTGTCTTCCAAGCACGATTCAAGCCGTGATTCAATCCGAGATTCCCATGCTTCAAATTTGGCATCAATTGGATCTTGAGAAGCCATAGCATATGCCTATAGATCAGAGATACCCTTGTCTTTTTTCTGTTTATGGGTTAATGGCATGGGGTGGTGGAAGGTTCGGACAATAGATCGGTGATCAAAGGGTTCGACTGTAATGGTTTACTGTATTGGGCTACGATTTTTGATGCTGTTAGGGTCACAAAACTAGGTTATGATGGATGAATCTTAAGGCTAGATGGATTCCCTAAAGACATCTTCATTGGTGGTAGCAATGTGGCTAGGGTTTGGTAGGTTACGGAGGAGGAAAAGGACAAAGGTGCAGCACCAGAATTTTTGCCAAATAAATTTCAGCAGTAAAGATGCAATTTTTTTTCAAAAATTTTCAACAAAGATTCAAGAAAAACTTAAAGGGAATCTATTGGTAAAGGAGAGGTAATACTATTAAAAATTTTGTAGAAAGAAACGACAGCCTCTATTCGGCAAAATTGAGGATCATGGAGAGGTACTATAGCAGATTTTTACGTTAAAGTGTAGCAGCTTGGACGTAAAAGATAAGTGGTTTATATTACGGATTTTTTTACCAAACCAAAGGAAAAACCACTATTAGGAAGTGTCAAAGCCATCGTAAAAATTTCATAGAGATTTGGATAGAAAAAATGCAGTAGCAAGATCAAAAAGACAATGCTATGCGGCTGAAATTCTGCAATGCAACTTTCGTTGTAGAGATGAAAACGTGGGAGGTGAATACTCAAGTTATCGAATGCAATTTTGCTATAGCTTAGACTCAGTTTTTATCACTTCTCAATGTGCTTAGCCAGCTGAGAAGAGAGGTGTATTTATAGACTCAATTGGCTTCAGAATTGGAGCCAAAAAGAGTCACATCCAAGATTTTCAGGTATTGGCGATACCACCACTAGTTGACCCTACTTTGTCAGTGTACTAGGCAGTACCACCGCCTAGTCTGATGGTACTATCGCCCGATAGGGTTCGGCAGCACTTCCAATGATCCTTCGGACTTCCGACGGACTCTCGAACTCCCAATGTACTTGACTTCGGCAATTTGCTTTATATCTTCATTACTATCGTAGTTAATCTTGCAAACCTATCTCAATAATATGGATTAGATCAAATAACCTATCAATTGACTTTGTTATCAAAATCTGAGAGTCAATAATCTGCATGCATGCGGTAGTTGATGCCCGGCAGCCTACATGCAGGCGGCCAGCCCGCAAGGACCGACGCCGCTTATGGGTGTTGCGCCCGTGAGTAGGTGCTTGCCCGCAAGCGATTGGCCGCATAGGTGGTGCCTGTAGGTGCTGTGCTCGCATGGGTGGGGGCACTGGTAGGCGCTGCACCCACTAGGGTAGCAGCGCTTGTGGGCGTTGCGCCCGCATGCAGCGACGGTGTCACTCGCAAGCACGAGCGGCGCCCTGTGCGCATGGCTACCACCGGTAAGGTGGCGGCGGCCACAGCTACAACACAACATGTAGTAGAGGTGGGAACTAGATTTTCAAGCAAAAGATAGTTTTGTCCCTAGGAATTTCAGAAATTTTAATTTTGTCCCTTTTGTCCGAATGACCAAAATACTCTTTTGAATTCAGAAAATTTCTTATATGTCCCTATTTTTAGAAAAATATTAGTTAATTAAAATATTTTATTAACTATTATTATTTATCTAGTAGTCCTATATAATAACATATACATGTGATGTATGATGTGGACAGATGATCATGGACCGTGTAATGTGATGTTTGTATATGATATGATCATTATTATTATTGGGGCCTGCGAGCCTCTATTTTTCTTATTTATTGTCGGGCCAGCATGCCTATAATTATATTGTAATTACACGAGAAGACACAACAAGAGCGTGGAAGTGATAGCGGGACCCATGAGGTCGGGATGAATGATCCGACGCATAGAGATTTGTTGAGATGCCGATGGAATCAACGACATGAGATGAACGATCATAGGGCATGGAGATGCGTCGTTGCTATTAGGGATCAAGCGACACTAAGAGCGGGGGGGTGAATTAGTGTCGCGGTAAAGAACGATAGATTTTTCAGCGATTAAAATAAGTTCGGAAACTTCGTACGAATGAATGCAACATTTCGTTTTGAACCCGGAAAGATTACATTTTAACTTTAAAGCATACGTAAGAAGATGAAGATAAAGTTGAGTAAATAAGGCAACAAATGAAGATGGTTTGCAGCAAAGTAAGTTGCGAGAAAGTAAATGTAAACGGATTTATAGTGGTTCGGTCATCCGACCAACATCCACTTCCGAAGCCTTCTCCGATGAAGCTCCCAACTTCCACTAGCAAATCCTTTTGAAGGGGAAGGATCAAACACCCCTCTTATAACCCTTTTACAAGAAGTTCACACTCTTATAGATTTTTTAAAGAGAAAGAAGGAGGTGAACACAAGCTATTGAAAATTAGACTTTCTCAAACCTTTTCCTCAATTTTCTAACTCTCTAAGGGTTACCCTTTCAGCTGAGAAAAGGGGGGGTATTTATAGATTCAAAGAGGATTCAAATTTGAGCTCCAAATTTGAATTCTCTTTGAGTTTCCCAATGTCGGTGGTGCTACCGCTTGTCAGAGGTGGTGCTACCGCCTGTTAGTCGTCAGACTAACAGTGTATAAGCGGTACCACCGCCCAAGGCAAGCGGTGCTACTGCCTGTGCCTTCAGGCGCTGGGCGGTACTACCACCCCAGGCTAGGCAGTAGTACCGCCCAGCACTCGACTACCTAGGCGGTGCCACCGCCCAGCATTTTTCAGCCCACTGGTTTGGGCCGAAAACTCGGCTCAAACCGATCCAAAACAACCCCAAATGGGCCCTAACTTGGTTTATAGGATTAACACCTAATCCTAAACCAAATTATATGCTAAATATGAATTTAAAGATATTTTCTAAGCTATTACAAAGTCCGACAAGTCAAAGACTTCTTTTGGCGAGCTTCCGGCAAACTTCCGATGAACCCTCGGAAACCATTCTGCGGACTCCCAGCAAGCTCCCGGACTTCACAATGATCTTAGCGAGTTCCATCGAGCTTCTTTGGCAAGCTCTGATCTTTCTTAGCAAGCTCCGCGAACTTTCGATGAACCTTCCGGTGAACTTCCGAAAACCCTTTGGCAAGCTCCCTACTCGTTCTCGGCTGGTTTCGGCAACACTCCCAACGAATCTTCAGACTTCTGTCGAACTCTCGAACTCCCAACGATCCATCCCACTTGTCTTCTAGCACTTTATTTCACTTTATGTCTTCATCGTTATCATAGTTAATCTTGCACACAAACAACAAACACTTTACTTCGATCTAGACAGTTATTACAACATGAATTGACGTTCAATTGCCCAGCATGTCATTGGTCAACGCTTCATCTAATCCTTCGGCACATCATCCTCTCTTACGATCCATTGCCCAATTGGCTGTTGACCTCTGCAACCCCGATATCCTTAGGGCAATACGCTCTTATAGGCCCGATGCCCGACGTACGAATCCTTCCATCGATTGTCGACCGAACCTCCGGCTCGACATCCAATATCCAAACGTGATCACCTTCAGCGCAACGTCAATTCCTCTAGCATCAACTATCTAATCCTGATCGATAGTGGACCTGCGTAACTCAAAACGTAATTAAACAATAAATCACAATCAATTAGTTTCATCATCAAAATCCAAGATTCAATCTCCCACTTTTTGATGATGACAACTAATTGATGACTAACGGAGTTAACCATAACTCCCCAGAGTTTAACCAAACTCCTCCTATCAATACGCCATTGATAGAAACCTTAGATTATCCTAAATCCAAGCAATATTCATCACAATGTTAAGAGAAAACAACAAACCATCATGCAAATATATAAAATATTCAATCAATGCATGAAGTCATCAATCTACTTCTCCCCCTATGTCATCAACAAAAAGAAGAAGTAACATAATAGCTAGTTTTCAAGGATATGCAAATATTACAATCATACTAGCTATCAATCACATCATAACTCAAGCATAGCTTTGCAATATAACATCCAATCATACCATTCAATCATAGCAAGTTTTTAAGGATCGGCAATGATGGTAATTCACTTGCTTCTTGAGATGTGCAAGTTGCACATTCTTTGCTTCCTTTGCATATTCTAGCTAGCAAAATTTTTCTTTGCGATACATAAGCTAGCAATAAATCTTCTCCCCCTTTGTTTTTGTCAAAAAAGTGGAGTACAAATAGTCAATGCTTTGATCATGACAAAATAACAAATTTACAAGACGAATTTTCAGCATATTAAGTCATGAATTCATGAGAGTCAAAAATCATGATATGAGAGAAAAAGATGATAAGCAAGAAATTAGTAATGATAAGCAAGCTAACATACTTTGTGACACGCAAGTTAGCTTCCTTTCAATTCTTCTCTTTTATAACTAAGTTTCACCTTTACATGCTATCAACTTTTTGTTTGCAATGAGCTAGCAATTATATATAATTACTTTAAACATATATGCTAACTTTTCATTAAAATATACAAACATAAAGGCATGACAAGTGTAACATTTCAAATTTTTGAAGTTTTACATTTTGCTTCTTTTGAGATAGTCAAGATAGCAATATTTGCATCCTTTGAGATAGCAATCCTTAACTTCTTGTGAAATTGTAAGGTAGCAATTTTTCTCCCCCTTTGTCTTTGTCAAAAAGAAGGGAGGACTAAATGGGTAAAAATTTCAATCATTATACAAGCCATTTTTCATATCAATTATAAATTTGCATCAATAAAAATATACATCAATTATTCAATCATCACATGATGCAAATAAGACAACAATGCAAAGAAATCATGTCATCAAGGATATCAATATGTAAATTCAACAAGGATCAAAACCAAAAGATATCATTCATGATTCATTACTTTCTTTTTAGCAAGATCAAAATTCACATTTATCAATTTTCAATTCAAGATAAATGTCATACAACCAAGAATCATGATATATAAAAGCACATCAATATTAAGGATCAAATCGTGATTCATTGATTCATCATAAGGCAAATTTCTTTTATATCAATTCATCAATTGCCACATAAGGTAAACAAGCCAAAGAATTCTTGTCATTTTAATATCATGTAAGATATGATGTTAAGGCTCATGATTCATTTGAAAAGATGTAGAACAAAGAGCAACTTGATTTATGTATAGGAATTCTCATCAAGATTACATTTCATGAGAAGTTTCAAGTATCAAATATCAAGTACATGAATTCATTCAAGTATCAATTATCGAGATATCAAGACTTGGATTATATTCCTCTTTAGTTAATGGAAAAAAGAAGCAATCATAGAGGAAAATATTTTGATTCGTAAAGATATCTCAAGTCAAGAATTCAAAGTCATGATTTTAAGAGATCAAGAGATTCACATAAATGAGTTCATTAATCTTTGATTAGATTGAAAATTTAACACTTCATCAAAATCTCATTCATAATTCAAGTGATTCACAAAATATCATAATGAATTCATCACTTATCTTTTATAAAAAATCAAAAACTTTAGAGATAGAAAGATATTCAAGAAACATACATTTCTCTTTTAGTGATTTGCATTGATTTCATATAAACATGCCTTTGTCCTTTTTATGTCGAATAAAAATAAGCATAAATGTTCAAGACATAAAGGCTAAATCTCATAACACAAATTATCAAGCATGATTCATTTGGAAGGTTCTCCTTTTTAGTAAGTAAAAAGAAATTATAGGAGAACAAAATGAATTAAGGGAGATAAGAGCATGATTCATATTTAAAATGTATCTTATGTCATAAATACGAATCAAGTATTTTTCAAATCTGAAATCATCCTCAAAAATCACATTTAATAAATTCATACATGACAAGCATAGATTTATTGAAGAATCGAAAAGATAGAGGATTGCATTTCGTTCTTATAAATTTCTATTCATATGATTTGCTTCTTATAAGCATGCCTTTGCCTTAAAACAAAATGTCAACATTCAAGATGGAAAGGCAAATTTCATCATAATGATCATTAAGTCAAATCACATTAAGTATGTGGTGTTTTCTAAAAAATTTGATTCAAAAGATTCACATGGATTCATCAAAATCGAAAGTCAAACTTTATCATAAAAATTATCAAGGCAAAAATACAACATATTATTCCAAGACATGAGATTTATTTTATCATGATAATGTGTTTCAGTTTGAGTTGTTTATTTTGTATAAATATACTCATGTTTCAAAAGATGAGTATGAAATTTTAAAACTGAAACATGAGTTTGTCATCAAGATATAACAACTTCAAGTCCTCATGATATCATAAACTCATTAAGCATGATAATAAACTTTTAATATTTTCATTTCATCATTATCAATGATGATTTCATAAGGTATGTTCAAATATTTATCTGAAGCCATCATTGTATAAATTCAAAATAGAAGTTTGTCATTAAACCCATCAAGATTAAATGTATCAAAATCTTTTATTCGAAAATTTTAATAAGAGTAACATAAATTGATTACATGTGAGCATGTATCAATAATTCAAAGCAAGACGTAAGTTTTGTTATAAAAACCATTAAGACCAAACACATCATAAATAAAACATCGTGATTAAAATATTTTTAAATTTTATGTTTTATTTTATGTGGTTGATCTTATATAAGCAAGTTCAAAACTTTTATGTAAAAACGAAATCATCAATATGCTTACTTCTATCTTTTGATCATATTTGGTGAGCAAGCATTATCTTGAAACAAGCTATTAATTTTTTATATCAAAAATCATGCATCTTGTTTGAAATCAAAAGCAATATAAAATCATCAAGATTCATGAATTTATCATGATCATACGTATAGAGCATTTTTATTTATCAAGTAAGATTTCCCATAAGCATGCCCAAAACTTTTTGCATGAAAAATATGTATCAAGTTTAAAGCCAAAAAGTGATACGAAAATCATCAAGATTCATGGATTCATTATGAATATATTATTTCAAAATATGAGATTTCAAGTCATCAAGTATGATACAATCATTAAGCATGTTTTCATAATGCATTATCAAAATCATTTTAATTCTCTCTTTTATTTGTAATAACAAGATGATCAATGCTCAAATTTTTGCTAAAATCATACATCATTTTAAAAATTTGAAAAATAATTTTTGTTATGAAAACCATTAAGTCCAAATATAACACAAGGCAACATCAAAACCACATTTCTTTTATTTTGAAAATTTTTGGGTTAGGTCTATATAATTGATTTCATGAAGACATGTATCAATAAAAATTTCATCATAAAAAGGGTTAAAACCATTAAGTCAAGATGGAAGTTTTCAAATTATAATCAAGATACATACATCTATCATCAAAAGATTTTCAAGAAATTCATACATAGATATGTATCATGTTTAAGATTGAAAACCGATATGGAAAGTATACATGAAATTTCATCATCTCAAAATATCATCTTAATTTGTCATGAAAACAATTAGACCAAAAATACGTTAATCCACAATATAGAGTCAAATCAACATTACTTTAAAAACTAATGCATGTTACAAAATCATCAAGCATCATGTTTAGAAATGAAAAGCAATATAAAACATCAATATACACATGCATGGATTAATCCTAAGCATTATCACAAATCATGCATCATTCATATTTTTAATTTTTAAAAAATTACGAGAAAGGAAAAAGCATAAAAAAAATCCTACCAACTATTTCAAGCAACTCATGAAAGGATCATGTAATTTCAAAGTAAGGTAAAAACAACTTGGGTGAGTTTCTTACCTCATTGTCGAAAACTGTCAAAGCCCATTTTGTCTCTTCTTTACTTGATTCTTCTTTGCAAGCCTTCTTCTTCTTTTTTGGCCTCTTTCTCTATTCAAGTTCATTTGTGTTTTTTGATTTTTGTTTAATGAACTTGTTAACATTCATTGTTATGTGTTCAATGTCCTCATTGTCCTCATCACTCGAGTTATCACTCAAGTGGCATTCATTTATCCGATGTTCCAAATCCTTCTTGTTCTTTAGAAGGTGGTTCATATGTTCTTCATGTTCTAAATGTTCCAAGAAACTCATTTCATAGGTCATTAATGACCCAATTAATTCTTCCAATGAAAAATCATTTAAATTTTTAGTCTCTTATATTGCGGTTACTTTTGGATCCCACCTTTTTGGAAGGGATCTTAAAATCTTGCTTATGAGTTCAAAATCCAAAAAATATTTACCAAGAGCTTTTAGACTATTACTGACATCCGAGAACCAGGAGAACATGTCATCGATAGTCTCACTTGGTGCCATTCGGAAAGCCTCAAAATCGTACATCAAAATATTAACTTTCGAGTCTTTGACTCTACTCGTTCCTTCGTGCATGATTTCAAGAGTTTGCCAAATGTCAAAAGTTGTTTCACATGTAGAAATCTGGTTGAACTCATTTTTGTCTAAAGCACAAAATAAGGCATTCATAGCCTTTGCATTTAAAGAAAACGATCTTTTCTCCAAATCCGACCATTCGTTCATCGGTTTAGAGGGAAGTTGAAATCCATTTTCAACGATGTTCCATAATTTTAAATCAAGAGAAATCAAGAAAACTCTCATTCGAATTTTCCAATATGTGTAGTCCGAACCGTTAAAGAACGATGGACGAAAAATCGAAAAGCCCTCTTGAAAACCATTTAGAGCCATTTCTCACGGGTGTAAATCCGAATGAGAAATAGCGTGGCCTTGATACCAATTGTTAGGGATCGAGCGACACTTATAGGGGGGGTGAATTAGTGCAGCGGTAAAGAATGATAGATTTTTCAGCGATTAAAACAAGTTTGGAAACTTCGTACGAATGAATGCAACGTTTCATTTAAACCTAGAAAGATTGCATTTTAACTTTAAAGCATACATAAGAAGATGAAGATGAAGTTGAGTAAATAAGGCAGCAAATGAAGATAGTTTGCAGTAAAGTAAGTTGTGAGAAAGTAAATGCAAACCGATTTATAGTGGTTCGGTCATCCGACCTACATCCACTTCCGAAGCCTTCTCCGATGAGGCTCCCAACTTCCACTAGCAAATCCTTTTGAAGGGGAAGGACCAAACACCCCTCTTACAACCCTTTTACAAGAAGTTCACACTCTTATAGATTTTTCAAAGAGAAAGAAGGAGGTGAACACAAGCTATTGAAAACTAGACTTTCCCAAGCCTTTTCCTCAATTTTCTAACTCTCTAAGGGTTACAGTTTCCCGGTGCCGATGGTGCTACCGCTTGTCAGTCGTCAGACTGATAGTGCACAGGCGGTACCACCACCCAAGGCAGGCAGTGCTACTGCTTGTGCCTTCAGGCGCTGGGCGGTACTACCGCCCAACACTCGGCTGCCTGGGCAGTTCCACCGCCCAGCATTTTTCAACCCATTGGTTTAGGCCGAAAACTTGGCCCAAATCGATCCAAAACAATCCTAAATGGGCCCTAACTTGGTTTATAGAATTAACACCTAATTCTAAACCAAATTACATGCTAACTACGAATTTAAAGACATTTTCTAAGCTATTACAATGTCTAACAAGTCAAAGACTTCTTCTGGCGAGCTTTCGGCAAACTTCCGATGGTCTTCTGATGAACCCTCGAAAACCATTCTGCGGACTCCCAACAAGCTCCCGGATTTCACAATGATCTTAGCGAGTTCTACCAAGCTTCTTTGGCAAGCTCCGCGAACTTCCAACGAACCTTCCGGCGAACTTTCGAAAACCCTTAGACAAGCTCCCTACTCGTTCTCGGCTAGTTCCGGCAACACTCCTAACGAATCTTCGGACTTCCGTCAAACTCTCGAACTCCCAACAATCCATCCCACTTGTCCAACACTTTGTTTTGCTTTATGTCTTCATCATCATCGTAGTTAATCCTGCACACAAACAACAAACACTCTACTTCGATCTAGACAGTTATTACAACACGAATTGACATTCAATTACCTGGCACGTCATTGGTCGGCGCTTCATTTGATCCTTCGGCACATCGTCCTCTCTTGCGGTCCGTTGCCCAATCGACGGTTGACCTCCGCAACCCCGATATCCTTGGTGCAACACGCTCTTTTAGGCCCGATGCCCAACGTACGAAACCTTCCACCGATTGTCGATCGAACCTCCGGCTCGACATCCAATATCCAGACGTGATCACGTCTGGCGCAACATCAATTCCTCCAGCGTCAACTGTCTAATCCTGATCGATAGTAGACCTGTGTAACTCAAAACACAGTTAAACAATAAACCATAATCAATTAGTTTCATCATCAAAATCCGAGATTCAACAGATGCACACATAGATCTTGATGTGAGTGATTGAGCCCACTGGCTTAGGTTTAATCAAATTAGAATATGGTCCATGATCATCTGGTGTGATTACTCATGTGATGTATGATTTCTTATACACCTACTATATATATATATTTGCATGCGATGTAGTTATATATTAACTATGTATGTGTGTGATACATCATATTAGGAGACCAAATTAAAAAAATCTCCTCTCTCAATAATAATAAGTCAAAAAATGTGAGACAATTAGATTCCCATGTGGCTTTCTATTATTTTAGGTAGGAATCGAGTCCCAGTGTAGGTTGATTGGTCGAGTCCCTTGAGACTAACCTATATTGCGATTCGCTATCTTATCTATGACATAGAGATATCACCGGTGATCTAAGGATATGGTATGCTTGGTCGAGTCCCTCGAGGGTATATCATAGAATCAGACTCATCTTGTAACAATGGTAATGACTTAACTAAACTTCATGGTTGGTCGAGTCCCTCGAGGTCATGGTGGTTCGGAGGCCGAACAGAACGAGAATCACAAGGAGTTGTGATTAGCAAGAGTTGCCTACCTTTTGGGCTTAGTGTGATTGATCGAGTCCCTGAGGTTACACTAAGATGTGTTGGAAAATCCTTCAGGGAAGCGACATCACATGCGCAGCGGAAGAATAAAAAACAAAACCATAGATTTCCCATAGAAAGGTTCCGTCATCGTACGAAGATCGATGCATCAAAAATAAATCCGCGAAAACTATATGTGTAAAAGAAAATACCTAGGGAGATCGTATATCCTTGAATCCCTATAGATCTATAGGAAGGATAAAGGAGGTCAAGTGTCCTCATCTCTAGTGGTATCCATACGGTAGGGACTGCGACGATGCACCTCTCTAAGAAGAGGAGAACAGAATGTGGCTACCAAAAGAACCCCCAGCCTATAGATCTTTGGTTCCCTCCTATTTATAGAGGCCCCCTGAAAACCCTAATGGATCTTGCCCTATTGGGTATTGGATCTCCATCCAATTACCCAAGCCTCTTGGATTAGTGGGTCTATACCCAATAATCTCATCTTAGGATCCAATAATTTAAGGGCTTAATGGATATCCAATAAGACAAGAGCTTCAACGGATATCTCATATCCGAACCTCTACTCGTCGCAACACCTACCATATGTGTGTGACCCTCTAGGCCCAATATCGAACTGGCCGTGAGTCATACTTGTCAGAACTCCTTCTAACTTAGTAAATTATTATCTCTATAATAATTCACCCAACTTATCGATTGCGGATGTACTAAGCCACTACACCGCAGCCCCCATATGATACAAGAGAATCCCATCCTTTGGACTTATCTATCCTCAGTTACCATGTATCTATAGTCTCTTATTCAACTAATTTCCTAAAGACTATATCGGGCATGGTGCTATCAGGCCCATACGGTCTCTCCTCGCATCTTGCTCTGGTTAGATTCTCCCGGAGAACTCTTTCTCTCTCAATCCGAATAACCTTGGCCAAGGATTGGTTCGAGCAAGAATACATGAGATATTCCTCTCATGATACCGAGAGTGGATGATCCTCTATTGACACTCAATAGCCCTCGTAAGATTGGTTACCACTCACAATAATCAGTTGTACTAGATCTGAAACTTTTCAAACCTATAAGTCCGGTATCAAAGAGTAGAGTACTCATACAGGACATCCTTGGTGTCTTAAGTCTAAGGACCAGATATACTACTGGGACTACGGAATCACTGTCTGACGTTAGGTCTCAATAACCATTCAGTATTCTGTAAGCGGATCAATCAGTGAACTCATTCACCAATGAGCACCTGCATTGTAACCTTAGTGTCCCAACACGAGTAGCTATGAGACCAGCTACCTCCATCATATGAACGAGTATATAGCACACCAGTCTATCCGGTTATCTCGATGTCCTTCTCGAGTAACCTATGACCAGGATAATTTAGGGTCTGTGTTTAAAGGTAAATCGGTCTCATTATCATGATCTCATCATGATCCGATTCCCATTGCACAGATCCAAGGACATCACAGTATATGCAACACACAAGATAAAGTGATAGAATGCCTAGTAATAAGTAAAGAGATAAAGTGCATATTAAGTCACAAGTGCCATCACTCGTGATTGGCTTGCAGGGCACATATGACTAGCAATCTCCCACTTGACCTAAAGCCAATCACCAACATGTCTGATCACCATCAGACCTCTATGATGCTCAAAGACAATCTGAGTCAATGGCTTTGTCAATGGATCTGCAATGTTATCTTCAGATGGAACTCTTTCCATTACTACATCTTTTCTAGCGATAATCTCTCTAATAAGTTGGAACCTCCTCAGAACACTTCTGATGAGACCCAAGTTCCCTTATTTGAGTAATCGCCCCATAGTTGTTGCAATATAAGGGAATCGGCTCCTCGTTACTCGGGATGATTCCTAGATCTGTAATGAACTTCTTTATCCAGACTCCCTCCTTTGTATTTTGCCTCTATGGTCAAGTCAGCAGTAGTGTCTTGCTTGGAACTCTTCCAGCATACTGCTCCTCCATTCAGGGTGAACACATACCCTGAATTAGACTTACTATCATCGATATCGGACTAGAAGCTTGAGTCCATGTTGCCCTCAACCCTGAGGCTACTACCTCCATATACCAGTAAAAGATCCTTAGTCCTTCTCAAGTACTTAAGGATACTTTTTACTGCTTTCTAGTGTTCCAAGCCTGGATCTGCCTGATATCTGCTCGTGACGCTCAGAGCATGCGCTATATCAGGCCTGATACATAGCATAGCATACATGATAGATCCTATCGCTGATGCATATAGTATCATATCCATATGTGTCCTTTCTTTAGGAGTCTTTGGGGACATACTCCTAGAAAGTGATATTCCATGTCTCATTGGTATGAGACCTCTCTTGGAATTTTTCATGCCAAATCTTTTGACAATAGTGTCTATGTACCTGGACTAAGACAAGCCAAGCATCCTCTTGGATCTATCTCTATAGATTCGTATCCCCAATATGTAGGATGCTTCCCCTAAGTCCTTCATGGAGAAGTACCTAGATAACCAAGTCTTTACTATGGAGAGTATTCCTACATCATTCCCAATGATCAGGATGTCACCACATATAATACCAAAAAGGCGATAGTGCTCTCACTTACTTTCCTGTACACACAAGGCTCATCTTCGTTCTTAACGAAGTCATAAAATCTGATCGTCGCATCAAATCTTATGTTCCAACTTCGGGAAGCTTGCTTCAATCCATAAATAGACCTAAACAACCTACACACTTTATCTAGGTTATCCTTGGACACGAATCCCTTGTTAGGGATCGAGCGGCACTAAGAGGGGGGGGGAGTGAATTAGTGCAGCAGATAAAACGATGGACTTTTCAGCGATTTAAAACAAGCTTCGGAAACTTCGTATGATGAAAGCAACGTTTCGTTTGAAATCGATTTTTGCGTTCTAACTTTAAAGCATGCGTACAAAGATAAAAAGGAAGTGGAGCAAGTAAAGTAAAGGCTTGTAGCAAGGTAAAATAGAAATTTAAACACTCATACAATTAAGACGCAGCGATGTATAGTGGTTCGGTCAAAGTGACCTACATCCACTTCCGAAGCCTTCTCCGTTGAGGCTCCCTTCTTCCACTATCAAATCCTTTGAAGGGGAAGGATCAAATACCCCTTTTACAACCCTTTACAAGAAGTTCACACTTGTACAAGATTTCTCAAGAAAAGAAGAAGGTGAACACTTAGCAAGAACAAGACCTTTCAACACTCTACAAAAGCTCAAGACTTAAGAATTTTTGCTCAAAAGGGTGCCCTTTCAGCTGAGAAAGGGGGGGTATTTATAGATCCAAAGTGGATTCAAAATTGGGCTCCAAATTTGAAATCAATTTGGAGTTCCAATGTTCTGGTGGTCAGAGGCGGTGCCACCGCCTGTCGGTGGCGGTGCCACCGCCTGTGTCAGTCTGTTGACTGACGTACAGGGGCGGTGCCACCGCCCCAGGCAGGCGGTGCTACCGCTCCAGTCTGTTGACTGGGGCGGTGCCACCGCCTGTCTGTGTACAGGGGCGGTGCTACCGCTCCAGACAGGCGGTTCCACCGCCCGTCTGTGTACAGGGGCGGTGCTACCGCTCCAGCCAGGCGGTGCCACCGCCCCAGGCTGGGCGGTTCAACCGCCTGCCCCATTCGGACAAAGCCGAATGGGCCAACCGCCCAGCCCCATTCGGACAAAGCCGAATGGGCCCTGTTTAAGTCCCAACTTGGCTCAATAGAGGCCCGGTTGGCCCCCACTGAATTTAGGCAGGATTTTTTCCTAAATCCTTGCTCTACTCATGTGCAAACTACGAACCTAAAACATAACTCAACGTGATTTGATCCGACACTCTTCAAGTCAACTCCAGGCGAGCTTTACGACGAGATTCCGGCAGCCTTCCGATGCTTCCCTCGGATTGCTTCCAATGGGCTCCCAGCATACTCCGGATTGTATGGCGAGCTCAACGAGTCTTCGGCTTGCTTCCGAATCTTCCCGGTGAGTTCCGTGAACCTTCGACGATCTTTGAGATGAACTTCCGAAAACTTCGGCAAGTCCCTGATTCGATCTTGGATGGTTCCGGCAACACTTCCGAAAAATCTCTCGGACTTCCGATGAACTCTTGAACCCCCGACGGACTTGACCTCGGTAAATCACTTTATGTTTTCTTCCCATCGTAGTTATTCCTGCACACTTATCTCGACAAAGTAGATTAGAACAAATATTTCACCAATTGACTTCATCATCAAAATTCGAGATTCAACATCCCTCAGGCTGTATCATATACACCTCCTCCTCAAGGTTACCATTGAGGAATGTGGTTTTGACATCCATCTGTCAGATTTCATAATCATAGTATGCTGCAATAGCCAATATAATTCGAATGGATTTTAGCATAGCTACAGGTGAGAAAGTTTTGTCATAGTCAACACCTTGCCTTTGACGATACCCTTTAGCTACTAGCCTTGCTTTATAGGTCTCTACCTTTCCATCTACTCCAATCTTCTTTTTGAAGATCCACTTACAGCCAATGGGTACAATACCCTCAGGTGCATTAACTAGGTTCCAAACCTTGTTAGAGTATATGGAATCAATTTCTGAATTTATTGCTTCTTGCCATTCCTAGAGTCTATACTCATAATAGCCTCCTCGTAGGTCTGAGGATCAATATCCTCAACATCCTCTCTTCTGATATGTCCTACATATCTCTCAGGAGGATGGGATACTCTATCGGACCTACGTAAAGTTGGAACTTGTGTGCTAGGTATCTGAATAGACTCTGGCTATGGAATAGTACTTGAGTTAGGTTCTCTAACCTCACTCAATTCTATCATGCTCCCACTGTCTTCACCAAGAATGTGTTCCTTCTTAAGGAACACTACTCTCTTGGCTACAAAGACCTTTTGGTCCTCAAGGTGATAGAAATAATAACCACAAGTTTCCTTGGGGTATCCCATGAACTTGCACCATTCCATTTTGGATTCCAACTTGTCAGGGTTGTGTCTCTTAACATGGGTAGGGTAGCCCCAAATCTTAACAATCTTAAGATCAAGCATCTTCCCATTCCATATCTCATATAGAGTAGACATCACTGACTTGGTTGGAATTCTATTCAGAAGGTAAGCTGTGATCTTTAAGGCATATCCCCAGAAATAGATGGGTAGGTCGATGAAACACATCATGGAACGCACCATATCTAACAGTGTGCGATTCCTCCTTTCTGATACACCATTAAGCTGTGGTGTATAAGAAGGTGTCCATTGGAATAAGATCCCATAGTTTTTGAGGAACTGGGTGAACTCTGTACTCAAGTGCTCACCCCCTCGATCTGATCGAAGGGTTTTAATACTCTTTCCTATTTGGTTCTCCACTTCATTTTTATATTTCCTGAATTTCTCAAAAGCTTCAGACTTATACTTCATTAAGTACACATGTCCGTATCTTGAGAAATCATTAGTGAAAGTAATGAAGTAGGAGTAACCACCTATAGCATGATTCGATATGGGACTGCATACATCACTATGTATGAGTTCTAGTAACTCAGTGGCTCTCTCTCCAGTTTCACTAAATGGAGAGTTGGTCATCTTTCCCCGAAGGCAAGGTTTACATGTCGCATATGACTCATAGTCAAATGGATCTAGATATCCATCTTTTAGTAACTTTTGAATCCTTCCCTCATGGATGTGACCTAGCCTACAATGCTAAATCATCAAAAAATGTTATTTTCATTTTATGTTTGACATTGAATGGTTATAAAGTAGTTTTTGATAACAATAGTTATTCAACTATTGAGGATGATAAGATCATCATGAGAGAAACATTGCATAATGGTTTGATTATGTTAAAAACTACTCCATATATTATGAGTGTAAGTCCAGGAGGAAACAAGATGAGGTGAACAGTGCATACTTATGGCATTATAGGCTAGGTCATATCCATGAGGGAAAGATTCAAAAGTTGTTGACAGATAGATACATGGATCCATTTGACTATGAGTCATATGTGACTTATGAACCTTGCATTCATGGAAAGATGACCAACTCTTCATTTAGCAAAACTGGAGAGAGAACTACTGAGTTGTTGGTACTAATACATGGTGATGAATGTGGCCCCATATCAACTTAGGCCATCAGTGGTTATTCCTACTTCATTATTTTCACTGATGATTTCTCTAGGTACGGACATGTGTACTTAATGAAGTATAAGTCCGAAACCTTCGAGAAATTCAGGGAGTATAAGAATGAAGTAGAGGTTCAAACTGGAAAGAGTATCAAGACACTTCGATCAAATCGAAGAGGTGAGTACTTGAGTACAGAGTTATCTTAGTTCCTCAAGGACTAGAGGATTCTATCCCAATGGACACCTCCTTATACACCCTAGCTTAATAGTGCAATATCCCTCATTTTTGATAATTTTTGTACGGGCTTGTTTGTAAGGTATGGATCAAATTATAAATATGAGAATTATCTAATAATTCTTTAGCACTAAATATTTTTTATATTATATTGAAAGTTTATTGTTATGGACCAAATTGTGAATCTTAGTAATTGGATAGGATTTGTGAAAGATTCATATTAAGAAAAAATAAGAAGAAAAAAAGAAAAGAAATGGAGAACATGTGTCATTACCTCACTTAAGGAGGGAGCCACTTGTGTTTATTATATGGATGACACATAGGTTTCCGTCATGCATGCTTGCCACCTTACTATCTTTACATTAGTTAAAAACTTAAGCAATTAGATGAGAAGTTAAGAGAAAACTTAACAAAAAGGTGTGAAACTTGCTGCAAGCTGTAACGTAGACTTGAGAAGAGAAGGAGAAGAAAATTTTTTTGACTTGGCTTAAAGTTTTGCATCAATTCCCTCACATTTGGGAAACAAAATTTTTCTAAGGCAAGTGTTCTAACTCCATCCTAGAGAAAATTCTGATCCTTGTTTTCATCTTGACTCTGAGAAAGTTGGGAGATTGTGGCTTCATATAAGATATCTATGCTGTTTATACATCAAATGTTGAATCTGGAGTTTTTTTCGGATTTTGACCTTTTAGTACTCTTATAGCCATAACATTTTCCACCAAATTCTGATTGAGGAAAAACCTTATTCATATGAAAATAAACTTATAGAGCTTTCATTTGACAGGAAAATTGAAAGATTCGGAGTAAATTTACCTACCCAAATATTAGAATGAAAAGACCTCATGTATTTGATAAAACAGATACTACAACTTCTGACCTTCTATTACTAAATTATCCATAACCCTTTGGTGGAAACTCAGAATTGTCCAAAGCTTGATTTTTTGAAACTAGATTCGTATACCTTTCTTTTGATATCTTATTTAGACAATTTGAAGCATATATGCCTATAGAAATATCTGTTTCAATTGATTCTACCAATTCTGCAAAATAGAGAGGATAAATTCTGACTCTTCTATACTCTATTAATTGTAACTTCCCATTAAGAACTCAAAAATTTGTAAACCTAGATTTATCCAAAAACAGATTGATACAGCTTTCTAATAACATCTTTTTTTAGCAAAGTATAGCATAATTAGTTACCTAAACTATTCAGGACATATACCACTCAAATTCTACCAGAATTAAAATTTTGTTGAGCTTGCCTATTCATGTTTCATCCTATTGAAAACTAATTTCAGCTAAATTCTTCTTTAGTTGAGCTTTATATTAGTTCTTTGTAATTTTTGTATTATTCATCCTGAAATTATTCATATACCTGAAATCTATTATGTAATGTTCATGTATGCATTACCTTGTTTCGTAAAGGCACACTCATATTTTTGTTGTTCCGTATGTGCTTTCGATATGTGCCAATGTTATTGTTCATACTACCCTTTTGTACTCTAGTGTCTTGTGGGATGATTTGGACCTTTGCCAGAAATGGTAAAGGGTATGTGATGAGAGCCCCATGATTGCTCTGTCGGCCCATTGACTTCACTCAAACGTGGGTGGACGGAGCTCCCAAATATGGGAGACTTATGTTTGGTGGTCATCCAAAAATAGATGAACCATTTTATGTATGTGGTCCCACAGTGCCCTCTATATTTTTGATATGAGATCCAAAGCATTGCTTATGTGTTTATATTCACACTTTGGATAAAATTTGAAATACGTACAACATTAAAAAAAAATGACATACCAGCTTGTGTTTGTTATTCGTTTCACTTATTATGCTTTGAAATGTGTTGTACATCATTGTTATGCTCCTAAATACTCTTACACCTTTGATACGCACCTAAATACTTCATATGCCATTTGATACTTGCCTAAATGCTTCTTATGCCAACGATATGCTCCAATTTCCTTTTTTCTATTGTTATGACTAAAGCTTGTTTCGAATAAGGTGACCCATTGTGAATTTATATCCAATGAGATGCTTTCAATGAACACTTATATCTCTGCTTTTGCATTTTAATACCAAGCCTCCTTGAACTTCTCCTTTCGCCAGGGAAATATTAGTTGCTTGCTAAGCTCTTTATGTTCACTCCGTTGCTATATAAATTTTTCAGGTTAGCTTATCACACATCAAAAAGCTAGAAATAGGTTGAAGTAATGAAAAGCTAGAAGATTTTTGGGCTGATCTTTGTTGGTTGATAGGTTTTTGTTGTATAGTCTACTTTACTTTTGATGAAATGTTAAGGATATGTCGATACTTATGTGTTGTAAAAGTTTAAAGGAACTCATGTTTATGGAGTGATAAGTTTAAATTGTATAAGGATATAAACTTGTAGTAAATGTTGGTTTTGTGATTGTATATATTCCCACAATTATAGATTTGTGTTGTGGTTGATGCTTAGTTGAGTTGGTTTTGAATTTTATGAATCTATGAGTGAAGTGGAGTATGATTTATGAACTATACAAGTTTATGAATTGTGAATATATGGGTGTGAATATTGATTTGAATGATTCTTAGTATCCTCAAATTATTAGTTTGGATCCTAGATTTGTATTATTGTTAAATTTATATTGTTATCGATTTAAGATAGGGTCACACCTCCCTTACGAGATTAAAAAAAATTATTTCGAGGGGGGGGGGGGGGGGCAGGCATGACAAAGGTGGTATCAGAGCATGATTTGAGGATTTCTAAGAATTTTGATATGCTAGATGTGTAATAAATTTTGAGGTTTAGTGACTTTTATTTAGAGATTGATCAAAATTTCTCTTTTGCTATTTTTAGGAAGCAAGGATGATGAGGACATCTAGTTCTCCTATTGCATCTACTTCTAATCAATTGAGTGAAATTATGAAAACTCTAGAGGCTATGACACAAGTGATGCAACAACAATTCCGATAAGAAAGAAGTGATAGAGTAGGGACTTCACACCCGACTGGGGTGGGAATTGAACAGTTCAAGAAGCTCAGTCCCCCCAATTTTAGTGGTGAGCCTAATCCAATGGTAGCAGAATAATGGATGATGCAGATAGAGAAAATATTTGACATTTTAAGTTGCCCTGATGTTAAGAAAGTTTCTCTTGCTACCTTCATGCTAGAAGGAGAGGCTGAACACTGGTGGAGAACAATGAAAAGAATTTCTGAAGTTCAACATGAGCCAATCACTTGGAAGGTATTTATAAAAAAGTTCAATGATAAATATTTTTCAAATTGTATTAGAGAGTAGAAAGAATTTGAGTTCCTAAATCTCATTCAAAGAAATTTGATAGTAGCATAATATGAATCAAAATTCACCGAGCTCTCAAGGTTTGCCATGCATATAATTAATTATGAGTCTAGAAAAGCAAGAAGGTTTGAAAGGGGACCAAGGTCAGTAATAAGAAGCCCGATATCAGCTCTAAAACTCCAAGTATATACTGACATGGTAGAAGCCAGATAAGAGCTTTGATACTTGAAAAAGACTTGGAAGAGATCCAAGAAATCAAGGGCAAGAACAACAAGGATAAGTTTGTTAGCAAAAGTAAGAGAGAAAATGAACCAGAAAGAAGTAACAAGAGGGTAAAGGTATCTAGATTTGAGAAAGAAAAGCTACCATAAAGAACTATATCGTGTGCAAAATGTGGACTCAATCATGAAATAAGTGAGTGTTTTCGGGTGATTGGAGCCTGTTTTGCCTGTAGAAAATTAGATCATAAAGTAAGAGACTACCCACTAAACAAGAAGAAAGAGCCACTACCTCCTAAGCCAACAGCCCATGCTAGAGTATATGCTATCACAGAACAAGATTCCAAAGCCTCTAAATCAGTGGTTGAAGGTATTCTACATGTTTCTAATAGAAATGCAAAAGTTTTGTTTGATCCTGGTTCCAACTTATCTTTTGTTTCATAATGTTTTGCTTGTCACTTGGGCATTCAACCTAAACCATTGGATTATTTGCTATACGTAACTACTATTGTTGGAGATTCTTTAACCCCAAACTTGGTTTATCCATCATGTTTGATTTCTATTAGAGAACATGAACTCCTTGTTGATTCGATACTTCTAGAAATCCGGGGCTTTGATATTATACTTGGCATGGATTGATTATCTTCCTATCATGCGAGTATTGATTGCTATACAAAAATAATTACTTTCTGCATACTAAATCAGCATATCTTCTACTTTGAGGGTATTAGGCATAATTTGCCCCTTTGCTTAATATCGACACTTCAAGCTCATCGCCTTATGCAGAAACGATATCTTTGTTATGTTATATGTGTAAGGGAGCATTTAGAAAAAGAAACTCACCTAAATAAATTTTTTGTGATCAACGAGTTCCCTGATGTATTCCTAGAGGGTTTGCTTGGACTCCCTCCAAACAGGGAAGGTGAATTTGTTATTGATTTAGTCCATGGGACAACCCCAATATCTAAGCCTCCCTACAGAATGGCACCACTCGAGCTCAAGGAATTGAAGAAGCAAATACAAGAGTTGTTAGATAAGGATTTCATTCGACCCAGCGTCTCACCGTGGGGTGCTCCAGTGCTATTAGTTAAGAAGAAGGATGGGACATTGAGGCTTTATATTGATTATAGACAATTGAATCAAGTGACCATCAAAAACAAGTATCATCTACCCAGGATTGATGACTTGTTTGATCAATTACAGGGTGCACAAGTATTCTCCAAGATTAATCTAAGATCAGGTTACTATCAGTTGAAGGTCAAGAAGGAGGATATTCCAAAAACAGCCTTTATAACTCAATATGGTCACTATGAATTTTTAGTAATGCCTTTTGGCTTGACTAATGCCCCTGCAGCTTTTATGGAATTGATGAATAGAATATTTCAGCCACTCTTAGATGATTATGTAATTATATTCATTGATAACATATTAGTATATTCAAGGAGTAATCAGGAGCATGAGGAACACTTGAGAAATATATTATCCATACTAAGAGAAAAGAAGTTATATGCAAAGTTCAACAAATGTGAATTTTGGTTGAAGGAAATTGCTTTCTTAGGCCACGTGATTTCAGAAAAGGGCATATTTGTTGATCCAAAGAAGGTTGAAGCAGTAGTTAACTGGGAAGTACCAACAAATGTAATAGAAGTTAGAAGTTTCTTGGGCATGGTAGGTTATTACAGGAGATTTATGGAGGGATTTTCTCAAATTGCTCTTCCCCTTACCAAACTAACTCAAAAGAATGAAATTTGCATGGAGTAATGATTGTGAACAAAGTTTCCAAGAATTAAAAAGAAGATTGACTAGTGCTCCTATTCTCACTATTCTGAGTGGTAATAAAAGATTTGTAGTTTATACTGATGGTTCAAGAAAGGGCTTTGGATGTGTTTCAATGCAAGAAGGGAAAGTAATTGCTTATGCTTCTAGGTAGCTAAAGAGTTATGAATTGAATTATCCGACTTATGATTTGGAATTGGCAGCTATAATCTTTACTCTAAAGATTTGGAGACATTACTTGTATGGGCGAACATTTGATATCTTTACTGATCAAAAGAGTTTAAAGTATATTTTGACTCAGAAAGAGTTAAATATGAGGCAGCGAAGATGGATAGAACTTCTGAAGGATTATGATTGTACCATATGTTATCACCCAGGTAAAGCAAATGTTGTAGCTAATTCACTTAGTAGAAAATCTATAAGTTTTATGGCTAGCCTAGTTGTGAAATAATGGAAGTTATTAGAAAAAAATTATGATTTGAATGTTATGAGGAAAGGGTAAGATTCCATAATGTTGATGGCCTCTATCCAGGTGCTGATCTCATTCAACAAATTTAAGAAGGACAACTATGAGATCCATGTTTAATATACTTGAGGAATGAAATTAAAAAGGGATTGAAACTGAATTTTCAAATTTTAGATGATGGCCTATTGAGATTTGAGGATAGAATATGTGTTCCAAATGACCCAGATATCAAGAGCCAAATCTTGAAGGAAGGTCACAATTCAAAGTACACCATGCATCCTGGTAGCACTAAAATATATAGAGATATCCAAAGCCATTATTGGTGAGAAGGCACGAGGAGAGAGATTGTAATATATGTTTCAAGGTATTTGACATATCAATAAATCAAAGCCGAACACCAGAGACCTAGAGGTTTGTTACAGCCCTTAGATATTCTTGAATGAAAATAGGAATGCATTACTATGGACTTTGTTTAAGGACTATCCAAAACCTCTAGAAGACATGATGCTATTTGGGTGATTATCGATAGGATAACTAAATCTGCTCATTTCTTACCAATCAATATGACTTATTCTCTTGTTAGGCTTGCAAATTTGTATATTGATGAAATAGTAAGACTTCATGGTGTTTTGAAGGATATTAACTCTGATAGAAACTCCAGATTTCTTTCTAGATTATGGAGGAGATTACAAGATTCTATGGGTACAAAAGTAAAGTTTAGCACTGCCTATCACCCTCAGACTGATGGTAAATCTGAAAGAACAATTCAAATACTTGAGGATTTGCTTAGAGCCTATGTCATGGATTGGAGAGGTGAATGGGATAAAGATATTTCTCTTATTGAGTTCACTTACAATAATAGTTACCATTCGAGCATCCAAATGGCTCTTTATGAAACATTGTATGGGCGAAAGTACAGAACGCCTATATGTTGGGAGGAAGTTGGTGATATAAAGTTGTTAGCACCAGATAAAGTACAAGAGACTACTGAAAAGATTCAAGTTATAAGAAAAAGGCTAAAGACTGCTCAGAGTCGCCAAAAGAGCTATGCTGACAATAGAAGACGAGATATCGAGTTCCAAGTAGGGGATTTTGTATTCCTAAAGGTCTCTCCTTCCATAGGCGTTGTAAGATTTAGGAAGAAAAGAAAGTTAAACCCAAGGTTTATTGGACCTTTTGAGATCCTTGAAAGAATTAGTTTTGTCACTTACAAGATTGCCTTGCCACCATCATTGTGTTATATCCATAATATATTTCATATCTCAATGCTCAAAAAGTATATATTTGATCCCTCTCATGTCATTGAGTATGAGCCGATTGTGATTGAGAAAGACTTATCTTATAAGGAAGAGCCCACTCAGATCATTGATAAGAAAGAGAATATCTTAAGAAATAGAATCATTACTCTAGTTAAAGTAATTTGGAAGCATCATTCTACAAATGAAATGACTTGGGAACTAGAGGACGAAATGAAAAGAGCTTATTCTTATCTTTTCACTGAAAGAGGTATGACAAATTTAGAGGACTAAATTTTCTTTTAAGGAGGGGAGAGTGTAATATCCCTCATTTTTTATAATTTTTGTAAGGGCTTGTTTGTAAGGTAAAGATCAAATTGTAAATATGAGAATTGTCTAATAATCCTTTAGCACTAAATATTTTTTTATATTATATTAAAAGTTTATTGCTATAGACCAAATTGTGAATCTTAATAATTGGGTAGAATTTGTAAAAGATTCATATTAAGATTATAAAAAAGAAAGAAAGAAAAGAAATGAAGAACATGTGTCATTACCTCACTTAAGGAGGGAGCCACTTGTGTTTATTATATGAATGACACATAGGTTTCCCTCATGCATGCTTGTCACCTTACTATCTTTGCATTAGCTAAAAACTTAAGCAATTAGATGAGAAGTTAAGAGAAAACTTAAATAAAGAGGTGGGAAACTTACTGCAAGCTATAACATAGACTTGAGAAGAGAAGGACAAGCAATTGAAGGAGAAGAAGAAAATTTTGAATTGGCTTAAGGTTTTGCATCAATTCCCTCACATTTGGGAAATCAAAATTTTTCTAAGGCAAGTGTTCTAACCCCATCCTAGAGAAAATTCTGATCCCTATTTTCATCTTGATTCTAAGAAAGTTGAGAGATTGTGGCTTCATATAAGATATCTATGCCATTTATACATCAAATTTTGAATCTTGAATTTTTTTTTCAGATTTTGACCCTTTAGTACTCTTATGGCCATAACTTTTTACACCAAATTCTGATTGAGGAAAAACCTTATTCATACGAAAATAGACTTATAACTCTTTCATTTGATATAAAAATTGAAAGATTCAGAGTAAATTTACTTGCCCAAACATATGAATGAAAAGGCCTTATGTATTCGGTAAAATAGATACTACAACTTCTGACCTTCTATTACTAAATTGTCCATAACTCTCTGGTGGAAAATTTGAATTGGACAAAGCTTGATTATTTGGAAACTAGATTCATATACCTTTTTTATATCTTATTTGGACAATTTGAAGCATATATGTCTATAGAAACATCTGTTTCAATTGATTCTACCAATTCTGTAAAATAGAAAGGATAAATTCTGACTCTTCTATACTCTATTAATTGTAACTTCTCGTTAAGAACTCAAAAATTTGTAAACTTAGATTTATCCAAAATAGATTGATACAGCTATCCAATGACACCTTTTTTGAGCAAATTGGAATATAATTGGTTACTCAAACCATTCAAGAAATGTATCACTCAAATTCTACCAAAATTTAAATTTTGTTGAGATTGCCTATTCACATTTCATCATATTGGAAACTAATTTCAGCTAAATTCTTCTTTAGTTGAGCTTTATATTAGTCTTTGCAATTCTTATATTGTTCATCCTAAAATTTTTTGTATACCTGAAATCTATTATGTGATGTTCATGTTTGTATTATCTTGTTTCGTAAAGGCACACGTATATTTTTGTTATTCCATATGTGCTTCCGATATGTGCCAATGTTATTATTCATACTACCCTTTTGTACTCTGGTGTCTTATGGGATGATTTGGACTTTTGCCAAAAATGGTAAGGGTATGTGATGAGAGCCTCACGATTGCTCTACTAACCCCATTGACTTCACTCAGACGTGGGTGGATGGAGGTCCCAAACGTGGGAGACTTATGTTTGGTGGTTATCCAAAAATGGATGAATCATGTTATGTATGTGATCCCACAGCACCATCTATATTTTTGATATGAGATCCAAAGCATTGCTTATGTGTTTATATTTATGCTTTGGATAAAATTTGAAATGCGTACAACATAAAAAAAAATGACATACCAGCTTGTGTGTGTAATTCGTTTCACTTGTTATGCTTTGAAATGTGTCGTACATCATTGTTATGCTCCTAAACACTCTTACACCTTTGATATGCACCTAAATACTTTATATGCCATTTGATACTTGCCTAAATGCTTCTTATGCCAACGATATACTCTAATTTCCTTTCTCCTATTGTTATGACTAAAGCATCTTTCGAATGAGGTGACCCTTTTATGAATTTATATCCAATGAGATGCTTTCAATGAATACTTGTATCTCTGCTTTTGTATTTTAATACCAAGCTTGTTTGAACTTCTCCTTTTACCAGGGATATGTTAGTCGCTTGCTGAGCTCTTTATGCTCACTCCGTTGCTATATAAATTTTTTAGGTTAGCTTGTCACACATCGAAATGCTAGAAATGGGTTGAAGCAATAAAAAGCTAGAAGATTTTTGGGCTGATCTTTGTTGGTTGATAGGTTTTTGTTTTATAGTATACTTTACTTTTAATGAAATGTTAAGGATATATCAATACTTATGTGTTGTAAAAGTTTAAAGGAACTCTCATGTTTATGGAATGATAGGTTTAAATTATATAAGGATATGAACTTGTGGTAAATGTTGGTTTTGTGATTGTATATATTCCCACGATTATGGATTTATATTTTGGTTGATGCTTAATTGAGTTGGCTTTGGATTTTATGAATCTATGAGTGAAGTGGAGTATGATTTATGAACTATACAGGTTTATAAATTGTGAATGTATGGGTGTGAATATTGACTTGAATGATTGTTAGTATCCTCAAATTGTTAGTTTGGATCCTGAATTTGTATTGTTGTTAAAATTATATTGTTATTGATTTAAGAAAGGGTCACACCTCCCTTATGGGGGGGTGGAGGTTAGGGGGCATGATAGAGGTGTATTTGAAAGGAGGAATCATATATTGTTAGACATGGTACAGTCCATAATGAGTTTTACTAACCTACCCGTCTCATTCTGGGGATATGCTCTAAAGTCCACAGCTTACCTTCTGAATAGAGTTCTAACTAAGTCAGTAGTATCTACACCATATGAGATATAGAAAAAGAAGCTCGATCTTAAGGTTGTTAAGATTTGGGACTGTCCTGCCCACGTTAAAAGACATAAGCCTAACAAGTTGGAATCAAGAATGGAACGGTGTATGTTCATGGGATACCCTAAGGAAACTTGTGGGTATTATTTCTATCACCTCAAGGACCAAAAGGTCTTTGTAGCCAAGAGAGTAGTGTTCCTTGAGAAGGAACACATTCTTGGTGGAGATAGTGAGAGAATGATAGAGTTGAGCGAGGTTGGAGAACCCAACTCAAGCACCATTCCATAGCTAGAATCTATTCAGGTACTTAGCACACAAGTTTTGACTTTACGTAGGTGTGATAGAGTATCCCATCCTCCTAAGAGTATATGGGACATATCAGAAGAGCGGGTGTTGAGGATTTTGATTCTCAAACCTATGAGGAGCCCATTACGAGTATAGACTCCGGGATGTGGCAAGAAGCCATGAACTCAAAGATGGATTTCATGTACTCCAACTATGTTTGAAACCTAGTTGATGCACCTGAGGGTATCATACCCATTAGCTACAAGTGGATCTTCAAGAAGAAGATTAGAGTAAATAGAAAGGTAGAGACCTATAAAGCAAGACTAGTGGCTAAGGGTTCTTGTCAAAGCTAAGGTGTTAACTATGACAAAACCTTCTCACTTATAGCCATGCTAAAATCTATTTGAATTTTATTGGCTATTGCAGCATATCTTGATTGAGATCTAGCAATTGGACATGAAAATTATGTTCCTCAACGATAACCCGAGAAGGAGGTGTATATGATACAGCCTAAGAAATTTATGTCTAAGGACAGTCCAGATAAGGTGTGCAAGTTTCTTAGGTCCATCTATGGGCTGAAGCAAGCTTCCTAAAGTTGGAACATACGATTTAATGAGGCGATCAGATCTTATGAGTTCGTTAAGAACGAAGATGAGCCTTGTGTGTACAGGAAGGTAAGTGGGAGTGCTATTACCTTTTTGATGCTATATGTGGATGACATCCTAATCATTGAGAATGATGTAGGAATGCTCTCCACGTTAAAGGCTTGGCTATCTAGACACTTCTCCATGAAGGACTTAGGGGAAGCATCCTACTTATTGGGGATTCAGATCTATAGAGATAGATCCAAGTGGATGCTTGGCTTATCCCAATCTAGGTACATAGACACTATTGTCAAAAGGTTTGACATGAAAAATTTTAAGAGAGGTCTCATACCGATGAAACATAGGCTATTACTTTCTAGGAGTATGCCCCTAAAGACTCCTAAAAAAAGGGCACACATGGATAGGATACCTTATGCCTTAGCGATAGGGTCTATCATGTATGCTATACTATGTACCAGGCCTGATATAGTGTATGCTTTAAGTGTCACGAGTAGGTATCAAGCGGATCTAGACTTGGAGTACTGAAAAGCAATAAAGTGTATCATTAAGTACTTGAGAAGAACTAAGGATCTTTTACTAGTATGTGGAGAAAGTAACCCTAAGATTAAGGGCTACACAAACTTGAGATTTTAGTCTAATGTCGATGATGGTAAGTCTAATTCAGGGTATTCGCCATGAATGGAGGAGCAGTATGTTGGAAGAGTTTCAAGGTAGATACTACTACTGACTCGATCATAGAGGCGGAGTATATTGCTACAGTAGAGGTAGTAAAGGAGGGAGTCTAGATGAAGTAGTTCATCAAATATTTGAGAGTCATGCCGAGCAGTGAGGTGCTGATTCTCATATATTGAAACAACTACAGGGCGATTGCTTAAATAAGAGAACCCGGGTCTCATTAGAAGTGTTCTGACAAGGTTCAAACTTATTAGAGAGATCATGGCCCGAAGAGATATAGAAGTGGAAAGAGTTCCATCCGAAGATAACATTGCAGATCTACTAACAAAGTCATTGACTCAGATTGTCTTTGAGCATCACAGAGGTATGATGGGAATCAAACACGTAGGTGATTGACTTTAGGTCAAGTGGGAGATTGCTAGTTATAGGTGCTCTACAAGCCAATCACGAGAGTGATGGCACTTGTAACATACTGCGTCAATCTCGTTGCTTATGATTATTGGTATTTTCTCATATTATCTAGATGTATATTATGATGTCTTTGGATCTATGCAATGGGAATCAGATCGTAATAAGATCACGATAATGAGATTGATTCACCTTTAAACACAGACACTAAATAATCCCGATCACAAGTTACTCGAGAGGGACATTGAGATAACCGAATAGACTAGTACGCTATATACCCATCCATATGATGGAGGTGGCTGGTCTCATAGCTCCTTGTGTGGGGACACTAAGGATACAATGCAAGTGCTCATTGGAGAATAAGTTCACTGATTGATTCACTTATGGAATGCTAGATGATTATTGATACCTCATGTTAGATAGCAATTTCGTAGTCTCAATAGTGTATCTGATCCTTAGATATTAAACACCAAAGATGCCTTGTATGAGTACTCCATTCTTTGACACTAGGCTTACAGGTTTGGAAAGTTCTAGATCTGGTACAATTGGCTCTCGGGAATAGTAGTCAACCTTACGAAGGCAATTAAGTGTCAATAGAGGATCATCCACTCTTGGTATCATGAGAGGAATATCTCATGTATTCTTGCTCAAGCAAATCCTTGGCCAAGGTCATTCGGATTTAGAGAGAAAGAGTTCTCTGGAAAAATCCGATTAGAGCGAGACTCGATTGGAAACCGTATGGGCCTGACAACACCATGCCCAATATACAGTCTCTAGGATTTTATATGGATAAGAGACTATAGATACATGGTAACTGAGGATAGATAGGTCTAAAGGATTGGATTCCCCTGTATTGTATGGGGACTGCGATGTAGTGGCCTAGTACGTCCGTAGTCGATGAGTCGAGTGAATTATTATGGAGATAATGATTCATTGAGTCAGAAGGAGTTCTGATAAGTATGACTTATGGCTAGCTCAATACTGGGCTTAGAGAGTCGCACACATATGGTAGGTATTACAATGAGTAGAGATTCGGATATGAGATATCTACTGGAGCCCCTATCTTATTGGATATTCAATAAACCCCTATATTATTGGATCCCATGGATGAGATCTAATAAGAGCTAAATTATTGGGTAGAGACCCATTAATCTAAGAGGCTTGGGTAATTGGATAGAGATCCAATACCCAATAGGGATAGATCTATTAGGGTTAACAAGGGGTCTCTATAAATAGGAGGGAACCAAAGGCCCAGAGGCTAGGGTTTTCTTGGTGGCTACCTCCTATTCTCCTCTCTCTAAAGAGGAGCATCATCATAGTCCCTGATGTGTTGATACAGCTAGAGAGGAGGACACTTGACCTTTGTTACAAACCTTTTATTTTCTAAGCTTTGGATAATATTTTGGATAATGTTATGGAGTTGTCTAATAGGGAGTCAGTTACTGATTCGATTAGGAGTCGATTACGGAGTCGGTTAATAGGAGTCCAAGTCCTAGGGGACTCTATGTAGGACTCTATAAATAGGAATGTAATTATTTCTTTCGAGTAAGAAAATATTATTCACTCTTTTGACTAAACCCAAGGAGGCTGATCCCCTCGAAGTGATCAAGGAGGCCGATCCTCTCGAAGTGATCAAGGAGGCCGATTCTCTTAAAGCGATCATTTATCCCCTTTTCCCCCAATTTTTTCGTTTCTCCTTCACTTCCTTTATTTCTTCCATGATAAAACCCTAAGGGGTCTTATCATTTGGTATCGAGGCAGTGATCCTCGGTATTTTCATTGCAACTTCGCATCAACCTTGTCACAGCCCCAATAAAAAAAAGAAAAAAAAAGAAAAGGGGGCGAACGCAAAAGAACGCGGCCACGTTCCCTGTTCCCTACGCTCACCTCACCGGCAGCCACGCAAAGGGTGGAACTCCCTTGTTCCCTCCCCCCCTCCTCCGCTATTGTGCTCGGCCCGCAACCGTCGCCAACGTAGCCTTCGGCCAGAGGTCATCTCCCCAGCTGCCTCAACAATGCAGATCTAGCCCCGTTGCTCCCTCGGCAACATAGATCTAGCCGCGCGATCGCTGCCCCTCTCCACCACCATTGCTGCCAGCGACCATCACCATCGTTGCCATCCCGGCCAGCAACCACCATTGCTTCCTGACCCACGCACCCCCACCGCCCCTGTTCTGTGATGAAACAGAGTCCTCTACCGCAGAACGCCACCACTTCCCCTCACAGCGACTCCCTATGGTGGCGCTGCCATCCAGCCCATGACGCTGCTGCCTTCCAACAACCCCTATTCTGTGGCAAAACAAAGCTCTTCCCAGCCGCAGCCACTGCCATCTCTGCGGCCAGTGATCTCTGCCCCCTCTCATTGCTGCCGCTGCTGCAACCGATAGCCTCACATCTAGGCCACCACTACTTCTCGGCTTGCACCCTTCCCCGCTGCCCCTGCTCTTTCCCTCCACAACCATCGCTATCGTAGCCACCGATCTCGGCAGCAACCATCACCTTTTTTTTTCTTCATCGCAGCCCTACAGCAATATCGCACGTAGCACAGTGAAACAGAATTTTTTTTCTCCTTACAGCAATCGCAGCGAGCCTTACGTTGCACTTCGTAGTTCATGCCTTTTGTGCTAATGCCCTTAACCAGACATCAGAAGCATGAACGGGGAATTACGGATCTTCAGTATTATGCAATGACTAGCAATGACTCAGTAAAAGCCCAAATGGAAGCACTCAAAATCAGAATTAAGAATCGACTGCAGGATACACTTACTGAATTTAAAAGAAGTCTACTAGAGGATTTTAGTAAATTGTAACAAGATAGAAGTTCATGCTCTACGATGAACAGGTCTCGAGATATGGGAAAGGGGCCCCGAGAATTTGACTCTGGCTACCCACGCATTCGGGTGGACTTTCCAAGATGGGAAGATGGAGACCCGACTAGTTGGATTTCAAGGCAGAGAAATTCTTTCATTTCCACAGAACCCCTGAAGAATCTAAGGTGGAAATAGCCTCCGTCCAATTAGACGGTGATGCACTTCAGTGGTATGACTGGTATGAAACTTGCCACGGAATTCCCTCATGGGAGCAATTCAAGAGAGGGCTTCTTGTTCGATTTGAAGCATCTGAGTATGAGAATATAGATGGACAGCTTGCAAAAATTCATCAAACTTCTACAATATTAGAATATCAGGGCAGATTTGAGCGATTGTCGAATCAAGCTAGGGATTGGTCAGAATGATAACTTGTGGGTACCTTTATTGAAGGGCTTAATCTGGATATCAGATGTGAAGTTAAGGCCCGATAACCTCGTACTATGATAGCTGCAATTTCATTTGCATGCATACAGGAGCAAAAAATCAATATGGAATATCGTCAAAATAAAAGTGACGATAAACAAATGATCAACATGCCACCAGCCCTATCTATTCCCAGCCATAACCTTAACACTCGAGAAAAGCTCAAGGAAAGATTAGCAAAAGGGTTGTGTTCACATTGTGATGAAAGATGGAGTAAGGAGCACCATTGCAGACAAGGAAAACTCCTAAGGATTGAGCCAATTAAGGAGGAATTTGAAGTAGAAGAGTTAGATTCTGACCAGGGAAGTATAGAAATTGATGAAGATATTGACCCTATTACATACACAGTGTATACATTGGCTAGCTACTCTAACTCACAAACAATGCAAGTTGTAGGAACTTTTAAACATCAGCCTGTCATTGTCTTGAATGACACAAGTAGCACCAACAATTTTATGGATAGAAAGATCACCACCCGATTATCCTACCACATCGACGTTTGTGATAAATTTGAAGTAAAGATTACTAATGGACAGATTCTAACCTGTAATAGCAAGTGCTCAAAGATAAAGCTTACTATGTAGGGTCAAGAGTTGCTCGTGGATTTCTTTTTACTTCCCTTAGAAGACAATGAAGTGGTGCTAAGAATCGAATGGCTATCAACCTTGGGTGATGTTTCCTGGAACTTTTCTAAACTAATAATGAAGTGTTTTGTTAATGGAAAGCAGGTGATTCTAAAGGGCTAGCGCAAAAGTAAGATCACCACTATCACTAGCCATCGGATGGAGAAGGTTCTTCAGGAGACACACACTAATTTTCTAGTACCATTACAGTGCATAGATCAAGAAATAATCGGGCACATTCCAATCGAAATATTGAATCATTTCTTAAAGAGTTTACAGATATATTTGCAAACCACAAGGACTCCCACCTCTTTGACATCATGATAATCGGATTCCAATAATACATGGGAAAGCACCAACTAATGTCTAACCTGTTGCTCACACCATCAAAAAGTGGAGGTCAAACTTACTTGATCAGTGAGTTGTGACGCACCGCAGATACTTTGTGCCGAATTTGATGCCGCTCAGCCTTGAGAACAAGGCTGATTTAATGAGGGCAGAATTGTTATGAACTTTTTATTTTCTAAGCTTTGGATAATGTTTTAGATAATGTTATAGAGTTGTCTAGTAGGGAGTCAGTTACTGATTTGGTTAGGAGTCGGTTAATAAGAGTCCAAGTCCTGGGGGACTCTATGTGGGAGTCTATAAATAGGGATATAATTGTTTCTTTTAGGTAAAAAAATATTATTTAGTCTTTTAACTAAACACAAGGAGGCCGATCCCCTCGAAGTGATCAAGGAGGCCGATCCCCTCGAAGTGATCATTTATCCCCTTTTCCCCCACTTTTTTCATTTCTCCTTTACTTCCTTCATTTCTTCCATGATAAAACCCTAATGGGTCTTATCAACCTCCTTCATCCTCTCCCATGGATCTGTAGGAATTTAGAGATATACGATCTTCCTAGGTACTTTCTTTTTACACACTTAGTTTTTGGATTTACATATTTATTTTTAATGCACCGATCTTCACACAACAACAGAACCTTTCATGGAGATCTAGGATGTTTTATTTTTTTTGTTCTACCACTATGCATGAGATGTCACCCCCATGGATTTCCCAATGCCTATGAATTTATTTCGTCACAAAAGTTATTATCTTTGTGAACGAAGGATTGTTACAAAAAATTTCAATTGCATATTGTTGTCTTTAAACAGATCTATCTTTTATTCTTTTTGAACAAAATTTCTTATACAATTTATAGATCGTCTTGGCTTTCATCTATGATTGATCTATTATAGAATTTTTTCGATAAGAATTCTGCTATCGCAACTTGCACTGATTTCCTTGTTATTATGCTATCGAAATTTTCTTAATTAAATTTGTCATCATTGCTATTATCTAAACTGAGATTTTACAATCAAATCCCCTCCTCAAATCTCTTGATTTTTGCTAGAAATTTCATCGAGAGACTGCTGTTTCTTCGACGATAATTCTGCTCTTACAAGATAGCATATATCTGCAACAACTTCCACCAATTTTTATCAAATCTTTACTACCATCTACCACAGATCTAAAACCCTTTTCGCTATCTTTCATCCACTACCATCACAACTCTAAACTCCACCAAACTGCACCCCCAAACTGCACCTAAAACAGCCACAAAACAAGCCTAAACTGTAGCCTACATCCACCAACCCTTTCGACCACCAATTCTCTTAACTGATACATGCCTTTAACCTAACAACAAAAGAGATATCTTAACATTACAAATTTGGAGGCATATACTATGGCATCTGAGGAGGCAATCAATGCTAAATTCGAAGCCTTCGAGACGCGAATGGAGGATAAGATTCAGACTCTCTTTGTCGAACTCAGATTGGGCCGACCACCGAGCTCGAAGAAATCACATCAAGGAGAGAGCTCTGACCGAAAAGATAACTTCCAGGAGAGGGGAGGCTCTGTGACTAATCTCTATTATCCATGCATGAGGGTAGAATTCCCTAGATGGGAAGGAGACCCGATTGGTTAGATCTCGCGCGCGGAGCGATATTTTTGGTACCATAAAACCATGGACGCATTTATGGTGAAAATTATGGCTATACATCTAGAAGAGGATGTTATATAGTGGTTTGATTGGTTTCAATACACTTGTGGAGTCCTCTCATGATGACAATTCAAAGGACTATTGATTCGCTTTGGACCAACTGATTACGAGAACATTGACGGACAACTAGCAAAGATATGACAAACCTCCACCATTCAGGAGTATCAAACCAGGTTTGAAAGGTTATCCAATCAAACTCATGATTGGTCTAAAAAATAGCTATTTGGGACCTTTATTGAGGGCTTGAAGCCAGAGATACGAGAAGTTAAAGCGCGACAACCGTACACGCATATGGTAGCCATCTCTTTCGCACGACTTTAAGAGGAATGATTGAACCATGAAGCTCGGAGGACTATGATCACTCCTTGACCAGCAATACCAAAGCCCTCAACCCCCCCTACTATCAGCCAAGCCCCTGCACCAAAAAAGTTGACAAGATGATAGAACCCTAGAGAAATTCAATGTAGATTGATCTTTGAGGAGGATCAACCCTTGGAACGCTATAGGGGTTCTACCCTCTAAGTAGTCAACCTGGTGGTAGCAATTGTAGATTGATCTTTCTTATTCAAAAGAGGTAAAGGCTACATGCTTATATAAGACTTGAAACCCTAGCCCTAGTGGCTGCTTCCTAAGTAAAATACCCCATTTGCCCTCAACCCTAGCCAACCAGCCCAGTAAAGGAGGGCGGTGGCTAGGAAGCCCAAAGGCCCAACTATAAACCCTAGCTATTCTTCTTTATAGAATAGAGATGGCTAGGTGGGGTTTATTATAATCTCACAAGGTTTTTATTAGCTGCTACTTGGTTGAGTAGGACTCAAACCTGCTAGGGTCCTATCAAGCTTGCCTGCCCTCTTCAAATCAGCCTTGTCCTCAAGGCTGAGGTTCTATAAACTCAGGAAACTGGGTCTTCAGCTCCTCATATGATTCCCATGTGGTATCTTCAAGTGGTAAATTATTCTAATGCACTAGTACTTCAGTAGAGGGACGTCGACGATGCATCACGATTCTACGGTCGAGGATAGCTTGTGGTTGGGCTTGAATATCTCCATCATCAATGGCATTGGACAGTTGAATCTGGGGTGACTCATGTTCTCCAACTTGGGCTTCAAGCATGACACATGGAAGACATGGTAGATTTTGGCATTCTTAAGCAATTTAAGTCTATACACCATGGCTCCAATACGCTCTGTAATCTGATAGGGCCCATAAAACCATGAGGATAGCTTCATGGAGGCTCGTGTGTTGATGGAGAGTTACTTGTATGGCTATAGGCAAAGACAAACCTAATCTCCTACTAAAAATTCTCTTTCGCTTCGTCGTGTGCCGACTTACTACTTCATTCTAGCTTGAGCGGTAGAGAGATTATCCTTTAGCAGCTGTAGGAGTTTGTCCTTGTCAATTAAATCTTGGTCAACCTGATCTACCTTGGTCGAGCTAATTACATACTTTGGGATCGCAGGGGCCGACCGACCATACAATGCTTCATATAGGGTACATTTTGTAGATGAATGATACATGATATTATACTACCATTCAACCTAAGGGAGCCATTTTGTCCACTCCTTTGGTCGGTCACTGGTGAAACACTGAAGGTACGTCTCTAAACACTTGTTCACCAACTCTGTTTGGTCATCAGTTTATGGATGATATGCTGTGCTCATCTTGAGTTTGGTACCCCACAGCTGAAATAACTCAGTGTAAAATTTACTAGTGAAGACCCTATCATGATCACTTACAATGGACCTCGGTATCCCATGCAGTTTAATAATATTTTCTATGAAAATCTAAGCAATACTAATAGCAGTGTAGGGATTTCACATAGCACAAAAATGAGCATATTTTGTAAGTCGATCAACCACCACGAGGATTGTGTTTTTACCTTTGGAAGGTGGTAGCCCTTTGATGAAGTCCATAGAGATGTCAGTCCACATCGAGTCTGGTATAGGTAGTGGTTGTAGTTTCCCTGGACTCGCCACTGTTTCACCCTTTTGTTATTGACATATATCACATTATGCCACGTATTTAGAAATAATTTTTTTCATCCCTCTCTAATAAAAATTTTGCTTCACTCTTATAGGTCCTCAGAAATCTAGAGTGCCCTGCTGAAGGTGTGGAGTGCATTTCATGCAGAATGACTTTGATGCAAGGGAAGTCGAGTATAAGTATAATACGACCTTTGTAGCGTAGATCCCTCAAATCCCAAGTATAGTAAGTTATTGCGCTTGGATTCTCCTCTAATTTTTTAATGATGATACTAGTCTCTAGATCCTTCTTCCATTCCTCCCTAATGTCTTCGAGGAAGCCGATGGTAGAAAAGAGATGGCTGAAAATTCAACTTGTTTAGGTAGCCATGAGAGTGCATCTGTAATAATATTTTATTTCCCCTTTTTATAAATAATTTCATAATCAAATCCTAAAAGTTTGGTTACTCATTTTTGATACTCTAGGGATGATATCTTATACTCCAAAAAGTACTTAAGGCTTCTATGGCCAGTTTTAATCTGAAATCGCTGGCCGATCAAGTAGGGTCTCTACTTCGTTACTACATGTGCAATGGCAAGCATCTCCTTATCAATCTTCTTAATTTCATCCTTCTAGAGGTGAGGATAATGGTACGACTGAGTATTCACCAGTGGTTTGCCTGGAAGAATTAGAATTCAATGGCCATATTGCCGAGTAGGAGGAAGACCATGCGGTTCAACAAAAACATCGTTAAATTCAACAAGCAATTGGGTGAGATTATGATCTTCAATTTCTATTTTCATCCTCTCTGGTTGCTGCTAGAGATGTATCAAAAAACCACCATTTATCTTATATAAAACTTTCTCTATTCGTTGAGTCAAAACAGTGGTTACATTGCGTCCACGCTTCCCGCGTAGGATGACCTGTTTCCCTTTGTAGTAGAATTTCATAATTAATTTGGAAAAGTTCCAAGAGATGTCACCTAGTGTCATCAGCCATTCTATACCCAACATGGCCTCATAATCATCAATTGGTAGGAGGATGAATTCGGCGATAATTTCTTGGTCTTGCAGTAATATTTTCACCTGCGGACATCTTTAGTCGCACTTTAAGATTCGACCGTTGGTGACCTTTATGTCGAACTTACTGCAACCTTCAATGTGGAGCACCATCAGAGCAGCAACCTTACTATTTAGAAAGTTGTTAGTGCTGCCCTTATCGATGAGAACAGTGATCGATTGTTGTTTGAGAAGGCATCCAACTTTCATTGTTTGCAGATTTGAGTAGCTGACCAACGCGTATACCATAAAGTCAGTCAGTTGTGGCTCTTCTTCTGCATCTTCTTCTTTATGTTCAAGTCTCTCTTCTAGCTATTCAATGACCTCTTCTTCCACTAGTTCAATCACAAGAAGTCTCCCTTTTTAACAGCGATGCTCGCGGCTCCATGGCTCGTCACAATGCCAACATAACCCCTTTGTATATCGCTCCCGAAGCTCTTCTCTTGTCAACTTTTTTGGTGCAGGGGCTTAGCTAATAGTAGGGGAGGCTGAGAGCTTCAATATTTTTGTTCAGGGAGTGACTCTAGTCCTTCAGGCTTCATGGTTTAATTGCTCCTCTTGAAGTCATGTGAAAGAGATGACTGCCATAAGCGTATACAATTGTCACGCTTTAACTTCTCCTCGGATCTCTAGCTTCAAGCCCTCAATAAATGTCCCTAATAGTTATTTTTTAGACCAATCACGAGATTGAATAGATAACCTTTCAAATCTGTTTTGATACTCTTGGATGGTGGAGGTTTGTCGGATCTTTGCTAGTTGTCCGTTAATGTTCTCGTAATCGGTTGGTCTGAACCAGATTAGCAGTCCTTCTTTGAATTGTCACCATGAGAGGACTCCATGAGTATATTCAAATTAATCAAACTACTGTATGGCATCCCTTTTAAGATGTATAGCTGTAATTTCCACCATAGATGCGTTCGCGGTTTTGTAGTACGAAAAATTTTGCTCCATGCGTGAGATCTAACCAATCAGGTCTCCTTCCCATCTAGGGAATTCTACCCTCATGCATGGATAATAGAGATTAGTCACAGAGCCTCCCCTCTCCTGGAAGTTATCTTTTCGGTCAGAGCTCTCTTCTTGATGTGATTTCTTCAGGCTCGGTGGTCGGCCCAATCTGAGTTCGACAAAGAGAGTCTGAATCTTATCCTCCATTCGCGTCTCGAAGGCTTCGAATTTAGCATTAATTGCCTCCTCAGATGCTATAGTATATGCCTCCAAATTTGTAATGTTAAGATATCTCTTTTGTTGTCAGGTTAAAGGCATGTATCGGTTAAGAGAAGTAGTGGTCGAAAGGGTTGGTGGATGTAGGCTGCAGTTTAGGCTTGTTTTGTGGCTGTTTTAGGTGCGGTTTGGGGGTGCAGTTTGGTGGAGTTTAGAGCTGTGATGGTAGTGGATGAAAGATAGCAAAATAGTTTTAGATCTATGGTAGATGGTAGCAAAGATTTGGCAGAAATCAGTGGAAGTTGCTATAGATATGTGCTATCTTTTAAGAGCAGAATTGTCGTTGAAGAAATAGCAATTTCTCGATGAAATTTCTAGCAAAAACCCAAAGATTTGAGGAGGGGATTTGATAACAAAATCTCGATTTAGATAACAGCAATGATGACAAATTGGATCAAGAAAATTACGGCACCATAACAACAAAGAAATCGATACAAATTGTGATAACAGAATTCTCATCGAAAAATTTCAACGGATTGCAACGAGAATTTGCAGCAACACAAGAATGTTTCAGAGATGAATTCCATGATAGATCAATCATAGATGAAAGCCAAGATAATCTATGAAGTGCACAAGAAATTTTGTTCAAAAAGGATAGCAAATAGATTGGTTTAAAGGTAGCAATATGCAGTTAAAATTTTCTGCAGCAATCCTTTGTTTGCAAAGATGATAACTTTTACGACGAAAGGAATTCACAGTAAGGGATAGATAGCAAGACTTCTTTTTGGTATTTTGAATGAAAAATTATAGTAGCAAAAGGTATTGGTGATAGAAGAATATGAGATCTCTGATGCAATTGGAGGTGGCGACAGTAGATTGATTTGATCTACGGCAGAAGATGACGGTGGAGACGACAACGTCAAGAGCAATTGTGAGAATTGCCTAGTTGATGGTGGGTGGTAGGGATGGCAGCAAAATCAGCAAGATCGCTACTCTGATACCATATGATAGAACCCTTGAGAAATTATATGTAGATTGATCTTTGAGAGAGATCAACCCTTGGAACGTTATAGGGTTTCCACTCTCCAAGTAGTCGGCCTGGTGGCAACAATTGTAGATTGATCTTTCTTATTCAAAAGAGGTGGAGGCTACATGCTTATTTAGGACTCTAAACCCTAGCCCTAGTGGCTGCTTCCAAAGTAAAATATCCCATTTTCCCTCAACCCTAGCCAATCGACCCAATGAAGGGGGGCAGTGGCTAGGAAGCCCAAAGGCCCAACTATAAACCCTAACCATTCTTCTTTATAGAATATAGATGGCTAGGTGGGGTTTATTACAATCTCACAGGGTTTTTATTAGCTACTACTTGGTTGAGTAGGACCCAACCTTGCTAGGGTCCTATCACATGAGAAGAGCTTCGGGAGCGATCTGCAAAGGGGTTATGTTGGCATTGCGATGAGCCGTGGAGCCACGAGCATCGCTGTAAAAAAAGGGAAACTTCTTGTGATTGAACCAGTGCAAGAAGAGGTCATTGAACATCTAGAAGAGAGCCTTGAACATGAAAAAGAAGATGTAGAAGAAGAATTGCAACCGGCTGACTTTATGGACACATGCTAGCTGGCTACTCAAATCCACAAACGAAGAAAGTTGGAGACCTTCTCAAACAACAATCGATCACTGTTCTCATTGACACGGGTAGCACTAATAACTTCTAAAGCAGCAAAGTTGCTGCTTGGATTGCACTCCACATCGAAGGTTGTAGCAAGTTTGTCATAAAGGTCACCATCGGTTGAATCCTAAAGTACGACCAAAGATGCCAACAGGTGAAACTATTACTGCAAGACCAAGAAATTATCATCGACTTCTTCCTCCTACCAATTGATAATTATGAGGCCATGCTTAGTATAGAATGGCTAATGACACTATGTAACATCTCTTGTAATTTTTCAAATTGATTATAAAATTCTACTGCAAAGGCAAACATGTCACCCTACGCGGGAAGCGCGGAAGCAATATAACTACCATTTCAACCCAACGAATGGAGAAAATTTTATACAAGATAAATAGTGGCCTTTTGATGCATCTCTAGTAGCGACCAAAGAGGAAGAAAATAGAAATTAAAGATTAAAATCTCACCCAATTGCTTATTGAATTTGTTGACGTTTTTGCTGAACCGCGCGGTCTTCCTCCTGCTCAACAACATGACCACATATTCCCAATTCTTTTGGGCAAACCATCAATGAACACTTAGTCATACCACTATCCTCACCTCCAAAAGGATGAAATTAAAAAGATTATAAAGGAGATGCTTGAAACAGGGGTGATTCGGCTAAGTTGCAGCCCCTATTCCTCATCGGTGCTTCTTGTATGCAAGAAGGATGGAACTTGACGGATGTGCATCGACTACTGAGCTTTAAATGACAACACCATCAAGAACAAGTACCCAATATCAGTGGTGGATAAACTTCTTGATGAGTTAAAATGAGCTCAAGTCTTCAAGTTGGACCTCCAATCCGGTTACCACCAAATTCGGGTATGTGAAGATGACATTCCAAAAACTGTATTCTGCATACATAACGGCTAATATGAATTCTTGGTAATGCCTTTTGGACTCACTAATGCTCCTTCAACCTTTAAAAGTTTCATGAATGATATTTTTTGGAGCTTTCTTTGTAAATTTATGCTAGTATTTTTCGATGATATTCTCATTTATAGCCCTTCTCTTGAGACTCACTTTCAGCACTTGTGATTTATTTTGATGATCCTTCACAAGAATAATCTTTTTGTTAAGCAATCAAAGTGCAGTTTTCTCTAGCAAAAAGTAGAGTACCTTGGGCATATAATATCAGAAGGAGTGGTAGTAGATGCTAGTCATATGTGCCCTGCAAGCCAATCACATGAGTGATGGCACTTGTGACTTGATATGCACTTTTTCTCTTTGCTTATTATTAGACGTTTTATCACTTTATCTTGCGTGTTGCATATATTATGATGTTCTTGGATCTGTGCAATGGGAATCGGATCGTGATAAGTTCACGATAATGAGACCGATTCACCTTTAAACACAGACCCTAAATTATCCTAGTCATAGGTTACTCGAGAAGGACATCGAGATAACCGGATAGACTCGTGTGCTGTATACCCATCTATATGATGGAGGTAGCTGGTCTCATAGCGACTCATGTGGGGACACTAAGGATATAGTGCAGGTGCTCATTGAGGAATGAGTTCACTAATTGATCCGCCTATGGAATGCTGGATAATTATTGATACCTCACATCAAACTGCGATTCCGTTGTCCCAGTAGTGTATCTAGTCCTTAGACTTGAGACACCAAGGATGTCTTGTATGAGTACTCCACTCTTTGATACCAGACTTATAGGTTTGGAAAGTTCCAGATCTAATACAACCGGTTATTGGGAGTGGTAGCCAACCTTACAAGGGCTATTGAGTGTCAATAGAGGATCATCCACTCTCAGTATCATAAGGGAATATCCCATGTATTCTTGCTAGAATAAATCCTTGGCTAAGGTTATTCGGATTGAGAGAGAAAGAGTTTTCCGAGAGAATCCGACAAGAGCAAGACTCGAGGAGAGACCGTATGGGCTTGATAGCACCATGCCCGGTATAAGGTCTTTGGGATATTAGATGGACGAGGGACTATAGATATATAGTAACTGAGGACAGATAGGTCCAAAGGATTGGATTCCCTTATATCGTTTGGGGGCTGTGGCGTAGTGGCCTAGTACGTCCACAATCGATGAGTTGGGTGAATTATTATAGAGATAATAATTCACTATGTCAGAAAGAGTTCTGACAAGTATAACTCACGACCAGCTCGATATTAGGCCTAGAGGGTCATACACATATAGTAGGTGTTGCGACGAGTAGAGGTTCGGATATGAGATATCAGTTGAACTCCCTATCTTATTGAATATCCATTAAGCCCCTGAATTATTAGATCCTGAGATGAGATCCAATAATTGCTAATAAGAGATTATTGGGTAGAGACCCACTAATCCAAGAGGCTTGGGTAATTGGATGAAGATCCAACACCCAATCAGGCAAAGATCTATTAGGGTTGACAAAGGGCCTCTATAAATAGGAGGGAACCAAAGCTCTATAAGCAGAGGGTTTCTTTTGGTAGCCACCTCCTGTTCTCCTCTCCCTAGAGAGAGAGGTGCATCGTTGTAATCCCTACCATGTGGATACTGCTAGAGAGGAGGACACTTGACCTCCTTCATCCTCTCCTACAGATTTATAGGAATTCAGGGATATACGATCTCCCTAGGTATCTTCTTTTACACGTGCAGTTTTGTGGATTTATTTTTTGACGCACCGATCTTCACATGATGATGGAAACTTTCTATGAGAAATCTGGGATTTTGTTTTCTGTTGTTTCGCTACGCATGTGATGTCACTCCCTTGAAGGATTTCCTAACAGTAGACCGAACAAAAATTGAAGTAATGCAGGGCTAGCCGAAACCTACAAACGTAAAATTACTGCACGGGTTCCTTGGACTAACAGGCTACTACCAAAAATTTATGAAGGACTATGGGAAGATCAGTGCACCTCTCACTTCTCTACTAAAAAAGATATCTTCCAATGGTCGGACAAAGCCTTTACTGCCTTCGATAAACTTAAGGCAGCCATGACAACGACATATCTAGAGTTGGAATTGGACCCGTTCTCATGCAAGATGGTTGACCACTCACATACACCAGCAAGGCATTGTCTCCCTCCCATCAAAAAATGTCAATATATGATAAGGAGATGCTCACCATTGTGCACGCAGTAACAAGATGAAGACCCTATCTGATCGGTTGGTGATTTTAAATTAAAATCGACCATTGAAGCCTCAAGTGCTTTTTGGAGTAGAAGATATCATCCCTTGAGTAGCAGAAATGGGTAACCAAACTTCTAGGATTTGATTATGAAAATATTTACAAAAAGGGGAAAGTAAACATTGTTGCAAATGCACTCTCATGGCTACCTGAGCAAGCTGAATTTTTAGCCATTTCCCTTCCTACCACCAGTTTCCTCGAGGACATTAGAGAGGAATAGAAAAAGGATCTAGAGACCAGTAACATTATAAAAAAAAATTGGAGGAGGATCCAAGCGCAATAGTCCACTACACTTGGGACTTGAGGGATCTACGCTACAAAGGTCGCATTGTGCTTATACCCAATTCCCCTTGCATCAAAATCATCTTACATGAAATGCACTCCACACCTTCAATAGGGCAATCCGGATTTTTGAGAACCTAGAAAGGAGTGAAGCAAAACTTTTATTAGAGAGGGATGAAAAAAATTATTTCTGAATATGTGACATAATATGATGTATGTCAACAGCAAAGGGTGAAATAGTGACGAGTCCAGGGAAGCTACAACCACTACCCATACCGGACTCGGTGTGGACTGACATCTCTATGGACTTCATCGAAGGACTACCACCTTCCAAAGGAAAAAGCGCAATCCTCATGGTGATTGATCGACTTATGAAATATGCTCATTTTTGTGCTGTGCAAAGTCCCTACACTACTGCTAGTATTGCTCAGATTTTCATAGAAAATATTGTTAAACTGCATGGGATGCCAAGGTCCACTATAAGTAATCATGACAGAGTCTTCACCAGTAAATTTTAGACTGAGTTATTTCAATTATAGGACACCAAACTCAAGATGAGCATAGCATAATCATCCACAAACTGATGGCCAAATAGAGGTGGTGAACAGGTGTTTAGAGATATACCTTCGGTGTTTCGCCAGTGACCGACCAAAGGAGTGGGCAAAATGGCTCCCCTGGGCCGAATGTTAGTATAATATTACGTATCATTCATCTACAAAATGTACCCCATATGAAGTACTGTATGGTCGGTCAGCCCTTGTGATTCCAAAGTATGTAATTGGCTCAGCCAAAGTAGATCAAGTCGACTAAGATTTAATTAAAAGGGCAAACTCCTACAACTGCTAAAGAATAATCTTTCTACCACTCAAGCCAAAATAAAGCAGTAAGCCGATACACAGCGAAGCGAAAGAGAATTTTCAGTAGGAGATTGGGTTTATCTTCACCTACAGCCATACAAGCAACTATCCATCAACACAAAAGCCTCCATGAAGCTTTCCCTATACTTTTATGGGCCCTATTAAATCACAGAACATATTAGAGTTGTGGCGTACAGACTTAAATTGCCTGAGGATGCCAAAATTCACCTTGTCTTCCACGTGTCATGACTAAAGCCCAAGTTAGGAGAACATGAGTCACCCTAGATTCAATTGCCCAACACCACTGATGATAGAGATATTCAAGCCCAACCACAAGCCATCCTTGATCACAGAATCGTGATACGTTACCGTTGTCTCTCTACTGAAGTACTAGTGCATTGAAATAATTTACCATTTAAAGATGCCACATGGGAATCATATTAGGAGCTGAAGACCCGGTTCCATGAGTTCATGGAACCTCAACCTTAAGGACAAGGCTGATTTGAAGAGGGCGGGCTTGATAGGACCCTAGTAGAGTTGGGTCCTACTCAACCAAGTAGCAGCTAATAAAAACCTTGTGAGATTGTAATAAACCCCACCTAGCCATCTCTATCCTATAAAGAAGAGTGGCTAGGGTTTATATTTGGGGCCTTAGGGCTTCCTAGCCGCCGCCCCCTTTAGTGGGTAGGTCGGCTAAGATTGAGGGCAAAAGGGATAATTTACTTAGGAAGTAGCCCCTAGGGCTAGGGTTTGGAGCCCTATATAAGCATGTAGCCTCCACCTCTTTTGAATAACAAAGATCAATCTACAATTTCAGCTATCTGGCCGACTTCTAGGAGGGTGGAACCCCTATAGCATTCCAAGGGTTGATCCCCCGCAAATATTAATCTACATACAATTCCTCTAGGGTTCTATCATAACCATCTAGCATTCAGTAAGCAGATCAGTTAGTAAACTCATTCTCCAATGAACACCTATATTGTATCCTTAGTGTCCCCACACGAGTAGCTACGAGACCAACCACCTCCCTCATATGGATGGGTATACAGTACACCAGTCTGTCTGATTATCTCTATGTCCCTTTCAAGTAACCTATAACTAGGATTATTAAGGATCTGTGTTTAAATATAAATCGATCTTATTATCGTGACCTCATCATAATTTGATTCTCATTGCATAGATCCAAAGACATCACAATATACATCCAGATAATGTAAGAAAATATTAATAATTATAAGCAAAAAAATTAACGCAGCATGCTATAGGTGCCAATTACGTGGAGATCCCACTGCCTGATGTGGCATCCAGGCATTGTATAGGCCTTTCATCTGACCTAACACAGCCCTGATTCGGGCTCAATTGGCCCCTACCAGGGTTAATGGGATTACCTCCTAATCATAACCCTAATTACATGCTAACTATGAAGTTAAAGATATTTTCTAAAGTAAAACAAAATCCAGCACGTCAAGACTTCTTCTGATGAGCTTCCGGCAAACTTCCAATGGACTTCCGACAAACTCTCAAACATCTTCCGGCAGACTCTTGGTAGGCTCTTAGACTTTATAACGATCATGGCAAGTTCCGACAAGTCTTCTTTGGTAAGCTCTAATCTTTCTCGATGAGCTCCGTGAACTTTCGATGAACCTTTCCGGTGAACTTTCGACGAACCCTTCGTCAAGCTCCCGACTCATTCTTGGTCAATTCTGGCATCATTCCCAACAAATCTTCAGACCTCCGGCTAACTCTCGAACTCCCAACGATACGATCATACTTGACTCTGGCACTTCGTTTTACTTTATGCCTTTATCACTATCATAATTAATCCTGTACACTAATTAAGCCTTAACCCTACTTCGATCTAGACAATTACAAAGCGAATCAACATCCTGTTGCTTGGCACGTCATTGGTTGGTGCTTCATCTGGTCCTTCGATGCATCATCCTCTCTGGCGGCCTATTGCCCAATAGGTGGTTGACCTCCGCAACCTTGATCTCCTTGGTGCAACTCCGCTCTTCTTGGCTCAATGCCTGATTTCTTTGTCCGAAGCCTTCTGCCGATTGTCAACCAGAACTCTGACTCGATGCCCAATTTCCTGACATGTTTTTCTCTGGTGCAACATTGATTCAACCTGCTTCAATTGTCTAATCCTGATCGAGAGTAGACCTGCGTGACTCAAAACATAGTTAGATAACCAAAACATACTCAATTAGTTTTATCATCAAAATCTTAAATTCAATAGTTCTTTATTCTCTTTTGAGAAGTGCAAGCTAGTTTTGCCTTTCTTTGCAAGCTAGCAACTTTTACTTTCTTGAGATGTGCAAGTTAGCAAACTATCTCCCCCTTTGTCTTTGTTAAAAAGAAGGGAGTTATACAATGAGATGATTTTTCTTTTTACAACAATGATTCATCATAAAAGATATTAAGAAAATCAATTTCTTAATGAGATATACCATTCATGAAAGAAAAATCAATGTTTCAAGCATCACATAAGGCATACAATCATCAATAAAAGGGAGTCAAGTCATGAAAGATATCACTAAATATCAATTCATGAATACCTAAAGACATGAATCATTTTTTACATCAACTTTCATCAATACATTGTTAGGATAGCAATACATAAATCCAAAAATCATTTTGACAAATCTCCTTTTTAGCAAACAATGAAAAGAAACCTTAGGAGATCAAAGATCTTGAAAAAATCATGTTAAGTATCAAGAAATCAAGCTCATGATTCATAAGTATTCTCTTTAGCAAAAAGAAACTTAAAAGATCTCGATTTATACATAAGAAATCTCAAGTCATTCAAAAATGACACAAACATTTACAACCATGATTCCATGCATCAGATTTTAACATCATCAAAATTATTTTCAAGAGATTCAAAATGACATAACTAGATTCATCAATCTCCGATTGAAAAATCACCGAAACTTTAAAGGTAGAGATTGAGAAATTTTCAAAGGATGCTTTCCTCATTTTAGTTGTTCCAATTTAAGTGATTTATTTCACACAAGCATACCTTTATTTTTTTATGCTGAATAAAATCATGCATCAACGTTTAAGACTGAAAGAAAAATTTCATCATAAAACCATCAAGTCAAAAAAATATAACACATTAAGCATACGGCATCTTCCAACAAAAGATTTGATTTATCATGATAATAACAATGATAACATATTTCCTTTCTTATGTGTTTTAAAAGCATGTATCAATATTTAAAATTGAGATACAAATTTTGTCATAAAAATTATCAAGACCAAAAACACATTATTCCAAAACATAGGATTTCAAACCATAATTACTTCAAATCCTCATGCATGATACCATAATATAAAATCATTACATTATTAAAATCACATTCAAGAAATTCATAAATAACAAATATACATTCATGAATTTCTTATTGAAAAAGTGATAAGATTGAGATAGAGAATGCATTTTGTTTTTATGTGTTTCTATTTATGTGATTTGTTTCTTATAAGCATGCCTTTGCTTTTAATGCTAAATAAAAACAAGTATTAACGTTCAAGAGTAAAAGACAAACTTCGTCATAAAGATCATCAAGGCCAAAAAATATAACACATCGTCTTTAATAAAAATTTTGTTATAAAAACAATTAAGACCAAACACATAAAGCATCTTCAAAAATTTTTATACAAAGGCAAAGTATCATGTTTAACACCAAAAGCAATACAAAATCATCAAGATAATTGCTTCTTAAAACATATATAGATTTAATCTTATTTGGTGTGTGAGCATTATCACAAAATATGTAATCATCATTCATATTTTTAATTTTAAAACATCACTAGAAAGAAAAGCATGATATATTTTTGCAAAATTTTTTATTTCTTACAAACTAAATTAAGCAACTCATGAAAAGCATCAAGTGATTTCATAATAATATAAAAACACATCGAGTGAGTTACTTACCTTATTGTCGAAAGCCGTCAAAGCACAATTTACATCTTCGTTTTCGGATGTACTTGATTCTCCTTTGCATGCTTTCTTTTTCTTCACTTATGTATACTCGTCTTTGGAGCACCTCGGCTTCTTACATATATAGCAAGATATGTTCATTTTAGGATTTTTTTTATTCTTTGATTCTTATTTAATAAACTTTTTAAATTTCATTATTATGAGTTCAACGTTATCATCACTTGAGTTATCTCTCGAGTGGTCTTCTATAGTTCAAAGTCTCAAATCCTTCCTATTTTTTGGAAAGTGGTTCTCAAGTTCATTATATTCCAAGAAGTTCATTTCATATGTCATCAATGAGTTAGAACCCTTACGGATTCTAAGCTTGGGGTTGATCTCTTTATGGGATCAGCCTCCTTGGAACTCTATAGGAGTTTCTTCCTTCAAGTTACTGCTCAAAGGTCGCTAAAAGGATGATCTATTCATGATGAAAAGAGAGTGAATATATGGCTATTTATAGTCCCAACTCCTAATAAGATCCTACTCAAGACCCCTACTTCTAATCAACTCCTACTTCTAATATGACTCCTCTAATATGACTCCTACTTCTAATAGGACTCCCTTCTCTAAGAAGCAACCTCTAAACTAATCCTAACCTAGTCGGCCTCTTCACTTCTCTAATAGGGGTTGGCTAGATAAGATTAACATGAATGTCCTTAGGATTTACATGTTTGCCCCCTTTAATGAAACTAAATTAGGACTCTCTTAGCTAGAGTCCTAACAGAATTAGGACCCTCCTAACTAGAGTCCTAATAGACCCGCCCACTTCAAATCAGCCTTCTTCTCGAGGCTGACGCTCCATAAATTCTGAGAATTTGATCTTCAAGTCATCATAGTTCTCCCAAGTGGCATCTTCTGCTAGTAGGTTCGCCCATTGTATTAGCACTTCAGTAGGTCATCGTCGTCGAGTCACGATCCGTCGATCAATAATGGCACTCGACTAGGTTTGGAGCTCTCCTTGGGTAGTCATATTTGGTAGATGGCTTTGGGTTGTCTCATTTTATCCCAACTTGAGCTTCAAACACGACACATAGAAGACTAGATGGATTCAGGAGTTGGTGGGTAAGTCCAATCTATATACTACTGCTCCGATGCGCTCCAAAATCTAGTAGGGTCCATAGAACTGAGGTGAAAGCTTGATAGATGCTCTGGTCTAGATTAATGTTTGCTTGTATGGCTGGAGCCATAGGAAGGCCCAATCTCCTACTGAAAATTCTCTTTCACTTTTGTGTTGATCATATTATTGTTTCATCCTTGCTTGAGCTTTTCCTTGTGATGAGAGAAGCCTTTCAATGAAGTCCATTGATATATCAGTCCATATTGAGTCAAGGATGGGTAGAGGTTGCAACTTTCCAGGACTTGCTGCTGTCTCGCCTTTATGTCGTTGACATAAATCACATTGTGATACAAATTCAGCAATAATATTTTTCATCCTTATCCAATAAAAATTTTGCTTAATTCTCATATAGGTTCTAAGGAACCTAGAGTGCCTGGCCATAGGTGTGGAATACATCTCTTGAAGGATGGTCTTTATGCAAGTAGAATTTGGCACAAGCATAATGTGTCCTATATAGCGCAAGTCTTTTGATTCTCAACTGTAATGAGCCATGGAGCTTGGTGCTTCCTCCAATTTTTTTATAATCTTACTGGTCTCTAGATCATCTTGTCATTCCCTCCTAATATCCTCAAGGAAGTCGCTGGTCGAAAGTGAAACGATCAAAAATTCAACTTGCTTGAGTAGCCGTGAAAGTGCATCTGCAACAACATTCTCTTTTCCCTTTTTGTAAGTTATTTCATAATCATATCCAAGAAACTTTGTTACCTATTTTTGCTGCTTGGGGGAAGATATCTTCTGCTCTAAGAAATATTTTAGGCTTTTATGGTCAGTCTTGATTTGAAAACGTCGCCCGATCAAGTATGGTCTCCATTTGGATACCTGCATATACAATCACGAGCATCTCCTTGTCGTAAATAGTCATATTGAGATGGGAAGGAGATAACGCCTTACTAGTAAAAGTGAGGGAGCAGCCATCTTGCATTAGTACAGTACCAATTCCGACTCTGGAGGCATCGGCTTCAATAATAAAAGTCTTGCTAAAGTCGGGCAGTGCTAGTATGGGTATTATTGTTATTGCGGCTTTAAGTTCATCGAAGGCAGTGGTGGCTTTGTCCAACCATTGAAAAGTATCTTTTTTTAGTAAGGAAGTAAGGGGTGCACTGATCCTTCCATAGTTTTACACGAACTTGTGGTAGTAGCCTATTAAACCGAGAAAGCCACACAGCGATTTTATGTTTCTTGGGGTTAGTCAGTTCTACATTGCTTTCATTTTGGAGGGGTCTACTGCCACACCTTCCTCTGATATGATATGCCCAAGATATTCTACCTTATTTTGAAGAAAGCTACACTTCGATTTTTTGATAAAAAGAACATGTTCTCACAAAATCGTCAAAACAAGTTGTAAATGCTAAAAATAACTTTCAAGAGAAAGGCTATAAATAAGGATATCATCAAAGAAAACCAGCATAAACTTACAAAGATAACCCCAGAAAATATCATTGATAAGGCTTTGGAAAGTGGAGGGAGTATTGGTGAGAACAAAGGGCATTACCGAAAATTCATAGTGGTCGTTGTGCATTCGAAAGGCGGTTTTCAGTATATCTTCTTCGCACACTCGTATTTGATGATACCCGGATCGAAGGTCCAGCTTTGTGAAGACTCATGTTCTCTTTAATTCATTAAGCAATTCATCTACTACTGGAATAAGATACTTGTCCTTAATGATTATGCTATTGAGAGCTCGGTAATTAACACACATTCGCCATATTTCGCCCTTCTTTCGTACGAGAAGCACCGGTGAAGAGTAGGGACTGCAACTTGGCTGAATAACTCTAGTTTTGAGCATCTCTTTTACAATTCTTTCTATTTCATCCATCTGGAGATGTAGATACTGATATGACTGAGTATTTGCTAGAGGTTTGCCTGGAAGAATCAGTATACGATGATCATGCCGGCAGGTAGGAGGTAGGCTGCGCGGTTCATCAAATATATCTGAAAATTTAGCAAGCAAGGGAAGTAGGTTTGGATCTTCAAATTCAGTTGGCTCTCCTTTAAATTGCTGCTCAAGTTGTACTAAAAAGCTACTGCGTACTTTGTGCAAAACTTTCTCCATTCGTTGTATGCAAATCATCGTTACGTCACCCCCAACGTTTCCCACGTAGTATCACTTGTTTCCCCTTATTGTAAAATTTCATAATTAGTTTCAAAAAATTTCAGAAAATATCACCTAATGTCGTCAGCCATTCGATGCCAAGCACAGCCTCATAATCATCAAGAGTGAAGAGGAAGAAATCTGCAATTATCTCTTGGTCTTACAGTAATAGTTTCACCCATAGGCACTTATGATCAGACTTTAAAATTCATCTGTCAGCGACCTTAACATCAAACCTACTATAATTCTCAATAGGTAAGGCCATCCGAACAGCAACCTTGCTATTCATAAAATTATTAGTGCTCCCGGTGTCAATAAGAATGGTGATCGACTGTTGCTTTAGAAGTCCTCCCACTTTCATCATTTGCGGGTTCGCATAATCGGCAAGGGCATGCATTGTATTATCAACCGGATGTTGTTCTTCATCCATGACCTCTTCCTTATTTTCCTGGACATCCTCCTCCATGTCTTCAAGAGGTTCAACCAGTAGGAGGCAGCCCCTTTTGCAGTGATGATCGTGGTTCCACAACTCGTCATAATGCCAACAAAGACCCTTTGCTGATCGGTCACGTAGTTCTTCTCTTACTAATTTTTTTGGCAGCGAAGGATGGCTGAGAGCAAAAGGAGGTTTATATGCCATAGGCCTAGGAGAGGTTCTCATCCTCTGAGCATCTTGGTTGAGTCGTTCTTCTTGTATTCGGGCAAAAGAAATTATAGCCATCACGGTATGGGGCTGTCGTGTCTTAACCTCCCCTTTTATCTCTAGCTTGAGTCCTTCGATGAATGTTCCTAACAATTGACAATTAGTCCAATCATGAGCAAGGTATGATAGCTTCTCAAACCTGGTTTGGTACTCTTGAATCATAGAGGTTTATCAAATTTTTGCGAGTTGATCATCGATATTTTCATACTCCGTAAGTCCGAAATAATTCAGTAGTGCATTCTTCAGTGGAGCCCCATGATTGTATTTCAACTAATTATACCATTGAATAGCATCTCCTTCAAGGTGGATGACAGTAATTTCTTGTTAGGGATCGAGCGGTACTAAGAGGGGGGGGGTGAATTAGTGCAGCGGTTAATACCAATAACTTTTTCGGCGATTTAAAACAACCTCAAAAACTTTATGTGACAAAATTACATTTTGATGGAATCCAATTTTGATTGTGTATAAACTTAAAGTGATTCGTAAGAAAGTGAGGAGGAAGTAGAGTAAGTCAATGAACAAGTTTGTAGAAATGTATATAACAATGTTGAAACGCAAACCAGAATTTTTATAGTGGTTCGGTCATACGACCTATGTCCACTCCCGATTCCTCTTCTCTTGAGACCACCGGCTTTCCACTAGATGTCTTCCTTCCAAGGGCAAAGACCAATTCCATTTTACAGTGCTTTCTCCTTTTGACGAGCTTAAAAGACAACCTTTACAAGCACTCTCTCCTTTCTTTAGAATCGAATACAAGAGAAAACTAAAGAAGGGATTTCTAGAGAGATTTGAACAGTGTTTTCTAGCTTTCAAAGTGTATGTGCTTGCATACCCCAACCCAAGGATGGGAGGGGTTTTTATAGGCTCCAAGAGGCTTCAAATTTGGAGCCCAAATTTGAATCTTCTCGATTTTCCAGGCTACTGGCGATACCATCGCTTGACACTAGCAGTACCACCACCTGACAGAGTCCTCGGGCTCTGTGGTCTGGCAGTACCACTGCCTGCTAGGCATTAAAGTCGGCAGTACGACCGCCGACCTGGGCAGTGCCATCGCTTGGGTCTGGCGGTGCCACCGCCAAACTATTCTAGCAAGGCTAAATGGGCCCTGACTTCGGCTCAAATCAACCCACATAAGGCCCAATTGGCCCCTACAAGGGTTAAACAGGATTATTACCTAATTCTTACCCTAATTACGTGCTAACTATAGAATTGAAACATAATTCTAAGCATACTAACAATCGACAATTTCGAGTCTTCTTCCGGCTAGCTTTCCGGTGAACTTTCGACCGACTTCCGACACCCCCTTGGATTTCTTCTAGCAGACTCCCAACAGGCTCCTGGACTCTATGGCGAGTTCGACAAGTCTTTGGCAAGCTTCTGAACCTTCTCAGTGAGCTCCACGAATCTCTGACAATCTTTCTGGTGAACTTCCGAAACCTTCGGCAAGTTCCCGATTCTTTCTCGTTTGGTTCCGATAGCACCTCCGACGATCCTTCGGACTTCTGGTGGACTCTTGAACTCCCAACTACTTGACTCCGATAATTTTCTTTAAGTCTTCAAGCTATCATAGTTAATTCTGCACACTTATCTCAATAATATGGATTAGATCAAATAACTTATCAATTGACTTCATCATCAAAATTCAAAATTCAACAATCTCCCCCTTTTTTATGATGACAATCAATTGATGACGGAGCTTATCTTAACTCCCCCTATCTATATGCCATATAATGAGAAAGAAGACGCTTGAATTCAATCTTTTTGAATTCAAACTGAAACCGATAAGTTTCATCCGATGAACTTATCATTATGCTCAACAAGCATGATTTTTAATCCTCAAATACAAAACTTCGTATCTTTCAAGTCGAATTTAGACATTTATCATTTACACAAAAGATACCAATCATAAATTAAAATATAATAAGGATCAGATGATATTAATAAAGTACACAAAATTAAGGCATGATATCAAATGAAATAATAGCTTATCATATCAATAAAAAGAACTTAATGATATGATGTCGATTTCTAAAAAATTTACATTTTAAGCGTTTGAGATATATTGTGATGCTTTTTAAGGATAGCAATCAAATTTTTATTACCAAGCATGGAACAAGCAATCATTAAAAAATTAATTTATTTTGGCATTATTTTTCTCAATGCGATCAAGTCATCAATTCATGCTACATTCTTCTCCCCCTTTGTCATCAGTAAAAAAGGGAGGTGAATCATAATAAATAAAAATGAGGTTATTATATGTCATCGAGAATGGATAAGCCAAAAAGTGATTTGATCTTTTCTATACATGTTTATGAAATCCGAAAAATGATCAATCTTCATTTATCAAGCTATGATCGATTCATACATGAAAATAATCAATTCGAGAGAATGAGATATCAAAATTCATCAAGCTTCAACTTGGCATTTATGAATTTTTGAAATGAAACATGCTTAAAGTTACACTATCATTAAGATCCATCACCAAATCATTCAAGATATTACAACATTATGAAAGCGTCATCAAGATTAAAAATATTACGATGGACAAAAAAAATGAGAACTCCATTCAAAAGATATCATTCAAAATCTGAATAGATGATATCATAAAGATACCCAAAGTAGAAAAATTTCAGAAAGAAACATACAACATCATATATTAGGATAATTTCAAAAATATGTCAAAGTAGCATAGAGGTTTACAAGAGTCAAAAAGTTTAATACAACAGTTATTCCTTGGGTGGAATACCAAAATGCCTATAAAAGTGATCTAGCTTTTGGTTCATCTTTCGTACTTCACTCAAAATTTTAGCTTGCTGTGATTTGGGTTGCTTTATTTTTGTTATGATTGGATCTTCAGAAGATGGAGCAGGAGCTAGTTTTGATGGTGCTGCACCAAAGGGACTAGGAGGAGGAGATTCACTTCCCCTCAAGACTGGTGTTTCAAGTTGTTCTACTGGAGGGGGAGCTGGATTGGTCCTTCTAGGCTGCCTAGTCCATATTCCATTTGTAAAAATGCACCTAAGTCTCTTGAGTAAGGTTCTGTTAATAGTGTTATATCTATCTACTTTTATCACTTCTTCATCGAGTGATATTATGATATTATGAGTATGTAGTAATCTAGTGATTAATCCCTCGTATGGTAACATCAAATCTTTAGACATTATTTCCATCATATGGTGCCGGATCTGGTATCCAAAATAGTTATTTTGTCCAATCATTATCCAATACATGGTTCCTAACTCTAATTGACTAATCTCATCATGGTGATATTGTTTAGGAATAAGGATGTTTTTTTTTGTAAGTAAATGTAAGTAGATTTAGTATGAAGTTTGTACAAATTAGCTTTGTCTACACAAGCCATAGACTAAAGCCTGAGATCTCTTAGAGCAGTCTAGGAGAATGCACCCCACCTCAGAAAGGTGGAATGGTCTCACTCCACCAGACTCATCTCCGAGAGTAGTTAAACAGAAATCATGACTACACATATTGTAGACTATGACGCTCTACCATAGGCAACGAATAGTAAAATGTAATAACCAACTATTCCTGGACAACCGGTGAATATATCACAATTTTAAAGCAGAAAATCAGATAATACAAAGGAAGCATTAAATGCCTCATTTTCTCTACTTCTTAAATGCCTCATTTCCAAATCCTCCTCCATGAATGATCGTGAGTCGCTAAGTATCTCAAGCAGAATGTGAGCATTGTGTGTGTTGTGACACTCAAAGATTCTACTACACCTCTCCTTCCAAATCCACCAAATAGTACATCTGAAGATAAGCTTTGCCAGTTGTGTAAGAAGCTCTTTTCTTGAGAAGTTTTGCTGCAGCTGTTCTAGTTCTTGATACAAGTTTGACATTGGTAGCCTATGTATTTCAAATCTTTTCAGAATCTCCATCCATATCCAATTAGTGTAGTCACAAGCAAAATAAATATGATCTATACTTTCTTCCTATTGCATACAAAGAGAGCATCGGTTAACAAGATATATACCTTTTCACTTCATATTGTCCATTGTAGGTAGTTTGGCAAGAAGGGCCTACCATGTGCATAAGGAATGTCTCTGTGAGCCCAGTCTATCCCATGTCTAACTGCTCGGGATCCACTTGTTATTTCTTTGTCTGATTTGATTCCATGCAGATTTAGCACTAAACTTTCCATTGTCATAAAGCCAATTAAGTATATCTGATGAGTTATTCCTGATTGGAAGAGCTGTAATAGTCAGCTAAAGTAATAACATATTAGGAGAAATAGGATTAGGAAGACACCAGGTGCCGTTAGCAATGAACTCAAAAACCTTCCAATCTTTAGGGGTCCCAAGATCTCTTCGTACTCGATCACCATATAATTGAAATATACTTTTTCCATTCACCCAAGGATCATACCACATATTAATTCTGGTCCCAAAAGAGATTGCATAAGAAATGTGATTGATTAACCAGTTTCTTGCCTTCAAAATTCCTTTCCATGTAGCAGAATGATATGTTCTTGTTGAAACTTCCCATATTGATTTTTTAGATAGGTACCTAGAAGAAACCCATTGTGACCATAAGGATTTATTTTGCAAAAGATCCCACAATTTCTGTACCAAACAAGCTTTATTCCAATCTCTCAGATTTCGCCGATTCAGCCGCCCCCCCCCCCCCCGCCTCATCTTTTAGTCTACAAATGCTATCCCAATTAACCATATGTATTGTCTTTCCATTCGTACCATTCCAGAAAAGTTCTTCAATAGCTGTTCAATATCTTGAAGAAGTCCAACAGGTATAAGAAATGCATTAGACCAATAAATAGAATAAGAAAACAACACAAATCGGATGAGTTCAAGTCATCCTGCTTTGGAAAGAAGTCTAGTTTTCCAGGAGGAAATTCTATTCTTTATTTTTTACAGGATAGGCTGACAATGAATTTTATGAATGCCAATGGATAAGAGTGGGAGACCCAGATAAGGAACTGGTAGACTTCCCTCGCTAACCCCCAGAGTTTGTATAATTAAAGTCTTTATCTTCAACGCAAGAACCCATATAGACTTTACGTTTTACATGATTTAGTTGAAGGCCAGAAACCAAACCAAATCTTTCAGAATAGTAGCCAAATTCTTCACTGAAGTAGTGTCATTACGAAGAAAGATAATAAGATCATATGCAAATGTTATGTGGGATATATGAATAGAACCAGCATGGGGTACCTTAATGCTGCCATCAGAGACTGCCTTTTCTAACATACAGCTGAGTCCTTCCATGACAATTGTAAAAAGATATAGAGAAAGTGGATCTCCTTGTCAGATGCCATTCGTACTCCCAAAGAAGCCAACAGGGGAACCATTGAACAGAACTAAAAATTTTGGAGTTTCCAAGCAGCATTGAATCCAATTAACCCATTATTGAGGGAAGTTCAAACTGAGGAGCATCTTGTAGAGAAACTATCTATTAACTAAATCAAATGCTTTTTGTAAGTCAACTTTAAAACATATTTTCATCCCTCTTGATTTGGAGTGCAAATCTTTGACCAAGTCGTTAGCAAGAAGAATATTGTGATGTATACTTCTCCCTTTAATGAAAGCAGCCTGAGTATGACTAATGATCTTATGCATAATCATTTGCATTCGATCTGCAAGCAACTTGGAGATGATCTTGTAAATAAAGTTGCATAAAGAAATGGGCCTGTAGTACTCTAGTGAATCAGCCCCTGCATTCTTAGGAACCAAAGAAATAAAAGTACAATTTATCGCTTTAAGAATATAACCTGAAGAGAAAAAATACTGACAAGCTTTAATCACATCATTTCCAATAATCGACCATGCAATTTGGTAAAATTCAGCTAGAAATCCATCTGGACCAGGGCTTTTATGCTTTGGTGACTTGAAGACAACTCGTACAACTTCTTCATCTGTAATTGGTGCATTAAGAATCATGATGTCATCTGAATCAAGCTTTCTAGTAGGCTCCACATGAACATTATTAGGCTACTCTGTTTGATTAAGTAAAGAATAAAAAAATTATTCAATGTGTGCTTTAACTTCATCCAAATTCTCAATAAGCGTACCATCATGGTCTTTACATTTCCTGATACAATTAATAGCCCTTCTAGTAGCAATGGTTGTATAGAAAAATTTTGTATTGGAATCCCCTAAAGTAAGCCAATGTTGTCGAGACTTCTGTTTTGCAAAACTTTCTTCCTGCTTTAGGGCCTACATGAATTGAGACCTAGCTTCTGCCTCTTTGCAAATAAGATTCTCGTCAAAGGGCTGAAGGTGTAGCTCATGTTGCACCGCCATTAATTTCTTTTTGATTAACTAAACCCGGGTGATAATATTGCCAAAAGTGTTTGTATTCCACTCCTTTAGTGCTTTACATGCTTTAAACTTTTGGCATAAAATGTAAGGGGGAGATCTATGCACATTAACATTCCAAGCTGATCTGATAACCTCAAGGAACTGAGAATGGGTACTCTACATGTTAAAGAATCTAAATAGTTTCTTGCCTCTGGGTATTACTTTGTCTACATGTATATATATTAAAGAGTGATCAGAGAACAACTGGGATCCATACTTTAGAAGTGAATCAGGGTAAATTGTTAACCATTCATGATTAATCAGACACCTATCAAGTCGAGCCATTATTTTCCTGTGGGCAGCACCTTGATTACTCCATGAAAGCCAATCCCCTATAGATTTCATATCAATCAATGCAGTGATATCTATGTAATCGTTAAAACCTTGAAGCTTGCTCTCTAAAAGTGGTTTACCCCCCACTTTTTCATGTGTATACCGAATAGTATTGAAGTCACCAAGAACAATCCAAGGCACTGTAAGATAGCCATTTGTAATGTTAATCAGATCATTTCATAGAACATTTCTTTCCTGCATACTGTTAGAAGTATATACACCAGTAATATGGAATTGACAACCATTCCTTTTATCCTCAGCTTTAAGGTGGATGAATTATTTTGTAGCAGATATAAAGCAAGCACTGACAGAGTTTGGATGCCATAATACCCATATTCTACCATAAGTGTCACAAGTATCGTTGATAAAAAGTTCTACCTCTGGCCATATTAAATCTTTTTGAACACAAACCCGAGATGGTTTAATTTTTGTTTCCACAAGAATAACAATATCACAAGCATCAGACTTGATTGTTCTATTAAGCTCCCGAAATTTCTCAAATTTATTCAGTCCACGAACATTCCAACAAAGTATCTTCATCAGAATCAAAACAGGTTAGAAAGGAAATAAATGACTCTTCCTAGGTAGATGGAAGTATGTGCAACTTACCAGTACCATCCTTCTTCTTATCCTTGGGTTTTGCAATGTCCTCCCGCATAATATCCTTACCTTTTAAACCTTTATTTCTATTTTTATCCACTTCATCCACAGCTTGCAAATGCTTAAACTTTGAAATACCCAAAATATCTAGGTTGGCAGTGTTTGTTGAAGGTTGTTGAGGCTGAATATCCTGACTGGCGAGGTTTGTTGGGATTGGTTGAGATACAATATCCTGGTTAGCATGATGAGTGGGATGTGGGATCCCCGTTGCGGTAGTTCCTGTCGATGTAGGAAGAGACGAAGGTTTCTCATTCTCCTGTGCATGGGTAACCTGAGAAACTGTTGTTGTGACAGACTCTGATATATTAGGAAGAGGTAAAGTTCCCTATTTGTCTTTCTGATCATGATGCTGCCCAAGTGAGTCAGAATGCTCGCTCGTCTGCACCAGCACTACTACCCCTGAAGGAGACTCGCCTTGTTCGTCAGTAGTCATAATAGTAGTATCAACTCCATGCTGAGATGACTGGCGTTGCCGGTAAACCTGAGTGATCAGTTTTTGAGTTTGCTGACAAGCTCCATCTGCATGACCGAAAGAGTAGCAAATCTTACAACGCTGTGGCTTCCAAGAATATGAAACATGCACCTTACGAGTGGTCCCATCAAGATCACGATAAAAAACCTCATCTGGAAGATCACCATCAGAAGAAACCATTACACATGCTCGTGCATAAGCCAATCTCGTCTGCGCTGCTGTTGCTTTGTCAATATACAATGGCTGTCCCAAGGTGCTACATAACTTAGCAATAAAACGTCGACTCCAAAGATGCAAGGGAAGACCATGAAAGGATACCCATAAAGGAATAGACTGTAGACTGTCTAACTCCAAATGGACATCAGGAGACCAACATCGTAGAATCATCGGATGGCCACGAATGTCCAAAACCCTTCAAGGATTCGTTGCAAATCCTCTTCAAAATAGAGTTTGCATACAAAAAAACCATTCTCTAGCATATGCAGATCAAATGCTGATGTTCCCCATCGAGTCTTGATGAATGAGGATAACGGAAAATATGATGTCTTTAAACCGACCACATAACCAACAAGCGCCATGGACCATGTCTTAATCAGCTCTTCAGAATCAACAGTCTGATACACAGCAATCTTCTGATCAGTCTGGGTTTCTGGAGCAAAGAAATCCAAGCTAAGATCCGAGCTTCCAACCGGGGCCTTGAAGAGGCTTGTCCAAGGTCGAGGATCTCGAGAAATGAGAGTAGGAGGTCGCGATCTAGAGTGCGACCTACCTCTATACTGCGTCATCAAAGAACCATCTCGTCGGGAAGAAGAAGCAACTTGAGAAGGAAGCCTCATCTTTGGATCAACCCTACTGCCACCATCACCAGCCATTCTCGAGTTACGCGCTACCCCAACAAGAGGAGGGTAGAACAGGGACTGCCCAGTAGCTGCCGCCTGGCGGAGGACAGTAGAGAGGGAGCAGTGATCGTCGCCTCCTCTGTTCTTCTTCGTGCAGCAGCAGAGAGAGGCAAGGGAGGGAGCGCAGCAACGTGACCACACCTCCCTTTCTTGCTCGCCGTGTGCAGAACAGGGACGCCGCCGCTGCTGCCCAACAGCTCTCCGATGCCCTAGGGAGAAGAAGCAGTGAGATTCCCTCCGCAGGTGGAACCCTCTGTTCGCAGATCTGCCAGGGACCGCTGCTCACCGCCCGCCAGCGACTCGATCAACCGCCGTCGCCCAGTCGCCCCGATCGCAGCTGGGCGAAGGGGCAGAGGACAGCAGCAATCGAGCCCTCTAGCAGGAATAAGGATGCTTATGATGATGTGATGAAGAATTTTAGAATTGAAAGGTAACAAATGCTCACAGCTTGTAGGGACTATGCCTAGGTTAGGATTTGCAAAAATAATCTCTAAAGCCTTGAAGTAGGTTACTTCGATTGCATTAATATCCCATTGTCCTTTGAAATACCAACCCCTATCTTTTTCAGAGATTCCAATTAGCTCATATATCGTACTATCAAAAATTCAAATTCAGGTTCCTAAAAGGTAGGTTATCATGTTATCATCATCCAAACTTAAATTTGCATCAAACAACCTAACTAACCTAGGGTAAATTGGTTCATTGATTTATAAGATGGGCAAGATATCCAAATCGGCAAACCAACTAATAGGTTCTAGGTTTCCAAGTTCGCCTAAATCAACATATTTTTCCTCATGCACTGTTCTTGCTTCGAAACTAGGGTACCTAAGGACTACTTCATTAGATATAAAAAGTGAAGGGTCATGTGAATCTCCTACCATCCTTTTCCCTTTGTCCCTTGATGATCTCCTAGGAGCCATATCTAATCTTGATGATAGAGCTAGAAAAAATTTTAAAGAAAAGGCCATGTATTGAGAAGAAATGGAAAATTTTAATTCTTACCTTAAATGAGATTTCTTGGGAGGTAGAGGTCTTGATCCAAGATGGAACCCTCTCTTAGTCTATTAGAGGGAAAAGATGAGGTTTGGGAGCGTTTAGAGAGGATAAGAAGAGGGTTTAGGAGTGTTTCCACGGGTTGGGGGCAGTTCCACTACCGACCCTAAGGGGGCTCTACCTTATAAGGGGGCTCTCGGGCGGTGCCACCGCCAACCGAGCGGTGCCACCGCCTAGGACCCGAAAGCCCAAGCAGTGCTACCACCAATCCTGGTAGTGCCACCGTTGGCACAATTTTTTTTTATATATTTTTATTTTTATCCTCTATTTCACAAAAGTTTAATGTGTTTGATTAAAATATAATGGTGTCTTGTATCACTCTTTAAGATGTCATAAGATAATACAAAATCAAAATGGATGAAGTCAAATCCACGAAAGCCGAAAAGATGATGAAAATTTTTCGAAAGGCATAAAATAAATTCATTTACGAAGACAATTCAACATGCCTAATTCCCTTCTAATAAAGTCAAATTATTCTTCATTTATAGGTTTTGTGAAAATATCCGCTAATTATTGTTTTATGTCAATAAATTCTAGAATGATATCGTTATTATTTACATGATCTCATATAAAATGATGCCTAATGTTAATATGCTTAGTCCTGGAGTGTTGAATGGGATTTTTGGTTAGACAAATAGCACTAGTGTTATCACATTTTATGGAAATATTCTTTAAATAAATTTCATGATCTTCTAATGTATTTTTCATCCAAATAACTTGTGCACAACATGCATTAGCAGCTATGTATTCGGCTTCGGCCATAGATAGTGCAACCGAGTTTTGTTTCTTGGAAGACCAAGAAACAAGTGCATGTCCTAAAAATTAGCATGTTCTGGATGTGCTTTTTCTATCTATTCTATATCCGCCAAAATCCGCATTCGCATAGGCTTTTAAATCAAAGTCATCGGATTTTAGATACCATAATCATAAGTTAGGAGTGCCTTTAAGATATTTAAGGATTCTTTTAACAGCTTTAAGATGAGACAACTTAAGATTAGCTTGAAATCTTGTACAAAGTCCTACACTAAATATGATATCCAGTCTAATTGCGATGAGGTAAAGTAAACTACCTATCATTCCCCTATATATTTTTTGATCAAAATTTTTTCCACTTTCATCCATGTCTAACTTAGTGGAGGTACCCATAGGAGTGTTTATAGCTTTTGAACCATCCATGTTAAATTATTTTAACAATTCTAATGTATGTTTGGATTGATTAAGAAATATATCATTACTAAGTTGTTTAATTTGCAATCCTAGAAAGAAGGTTAGTTCACCCATTAGACTCATTTCAAATTCATGACTCATACACTTGGTGAATGATTCACATAGATCTGATTCATTCGAGGAACCAAAAATAATATCATCAATATAAATTTGAACAATAAGAAAATTATTTTTAAAATATTTAATAAACAATGTAGTATCAACCTTACCTTTAGTAAAATTATTTAAAATAAAAAAGGAACTAAGCCTCCCATACCAAGCTCTAGGGGCTTATTTTAATCCATAGAGAGGCTTAGTTAGTTTAAACACATGAGTGGGAAGAAGAGAGTTTTCAAAATCGGGTGGTTGTTCAATATACACTTCTTTGGAAATAAAGCCATTTAAGAAAGCACTTTTGAGATCTATTTGAGAAAGATTAAAGTTATTACTACTAGCATAGGCAAGGAGCATCCTAATGGCTTTTGATCTTGCCATAGGAGCGAAGGTTTCTTCGTAATCGATACCTTCTTCTTGGTTGAAACCTTGGTCACTAATCTAACCTTGTTTCTAACCACGATACCACATTCATCTTGCTTGTTTCTAAAGACCCATTTAGTACCAATAACTAAATGGTCACTAGGTCTAGGAACAAGCTTCCATACATCATTTCTCTCAAATTGATTTAATTCTTCTTGCATTGCGATGACCCAAGAATCATCTTTCAAGGCATCGTTAATGTACTTAGGTTCAATTTAAGAAAGAAAAGTAGCATGGGCATAAAAAGTTTTAAAGGAAGAACGAGTTTAAGTGTCTCCTATAATTAGCTCCTTTGGATAGGCATCTACATACTTCCATTCCTTGGGTAAGAAAATTTGGGAAGAAGATGCATCCAAGTTACTATTTTGAGGAGAGGTTTTATTTAAATTCAAATTATCAAAACCAAGATCATCATCAAAATCATTTTTCTTAAGTTCGAAAACTTCATTAAAAACTACATGAATAGACTCTTCTATAACTAACGTTCTTTTGTTAAAAACATGAAAAGCTTTAGAAATGGAAGAGTAACCAAGAAAGATGCTTTCAACGGATTTAGCATCGAATTTTCCTAAGGCATCCTTTTCATTCAAGATAAAGCATTTGCAACCGAAAACTTTAAAATAAGAAACATTTATTTTTATATTATTCCATAATTCATAAAGGGTTTTGGATAGAGATGGTCTTACTAGAACCCTATTCATGACAAAGCAAGTCGTATTAACGGCTTCGGCCCAAAAATATATGGGTAAAATATGTTCATTTAATATGGTTCTTGTCATTTATTATAAATTTATATTCTTTCTTTCTACTACTCCATTTTGTTGAGGATTCCTTAGAGTAGAAAAGTTGTGGTTATACCCATTAGATTCATAAAAATTTTGGAAGTTATGGTTTTGAAATTCTCCACCATGATCACTCTGAATCGATGAAATCATAAAACCCTTTTCATTTTGAGTAAGTTTATAAAATTTAGAAAAATATTTAAAACAATCACTTTTATGAGCCAATAAATAGGTTCAAGTGTATCTACTATAGTCATCTACAATGAGAAACACATATTTGCTACCTCTTAGACTTGTTGTGTCGATTGATCCAAATAAATCCAAGTAGATCAATTGTAATGGTCTAGAGGTGGTTATTTGATTCTTTGATTTAAAGGTAGGTTTTATTTATTTTCCTAGTTGACATGCATCACATACTTTGTCCTTGATAAACTTGATATTAGGAATTCCTTGTACTAGTTCTCTAGATGAAATTTTAGATATTAGTTTTATACTTGCATAGCCTAATCTCCTATACCAAAGCCAAGCATCATCATTTAAAATGAAAAAGTACATTTCATTACTAAGTTTTTCAATGTTAATGGTGTAGACATTATTTTGTTTTAACGCAATCATGGATATATTGTTGTTTAGTTTTTCAATGATGCAAGCATTAGATTCAAATCTAACAATGTAACCTCTATCGCATAATTGACTAATGCTCAAAAGATTATGTTTTAATTTATCAACTAGTGACACATTATCAATTGAAAAACTTGATTTGTTACCTATGGTTCCCTTGCCAATGATTTTACCCTTGTTGTTGTCTTCGAAGGTGACATACCCTTCTTCTTTACTAGTGAGCATAGAAAATTGAGATGGATCTCCGGTCATGTGCCTTGAGCATCCACTATCAAAATACCATCTCTTGCTCCTAGCTTGTGAGTGTGTCTACAAAATAGGATGGTTTTTAGGTACCCATTTAATTTTGGGTGCCTTAAAAATTGATCTACTAACTTTATCATTTAGCATTAAATTATTTATGGTTCCTTTAGGAACCCATATCAATTTGCATGGACTAATTTTCTTAAACGGATATTTGTAAACAATATGTCCAGATTTACAACAAAAATTACATTTCAAACGAGGTGATACATGTAGTGTGGGTCCTTTAATGAAGGTGGTAGGATTTTGGTGAGATCCACTCACAAATCCAATTCCACTTCTATTTATGACGTGGCCCTTGTTTGCAAGGATCATGTCCAAGCCCTTGCTACCGACCTTAAACTTATTTAGGGTCTCTTTAAGTAGCAAGTTCTTATTTTTTATTACTTCTAAGTTTTCACACTTAGAGCATGGGGATAAGGAAGGAGTATTAAGTTTAAGACATTCAAGTTTATCTAATAAGAAAGCATGCTCCTTTTTTAATAAATGAAACATTTTAGTAATGTTGAATCTCGGATTTTGATGATGAAACTAATTGAGTGTGTTTTGTTGTTTAACTACGTGTTGAGTTACGTAGGTCTACTATCGATCAGGACTAGACAGTTGACGCTAGAGGAATTGACGTTGCACCGGAGGTGATCACGTCAGGATATTAGATGTCGAGCCAGAGGTTCGGTCAACTATCGGTAGGAGGCTTCGGACATTGGGCATTGGGCCAAGAAGTGAGAAGTTGCGCCATGGATATCAGGGTTGCGAAGGTCAATCATCGATTGGCAACAAGCCGCAAGAGAGGGCGATGTGCCGAAGGATCGAACGAAGCGTCGACCAATAACGTGCCGGGCAATTGAATGTCAATTCGTGTTGTAGTAACTATCTAGATCAAAGTAGGGTGTTTGGTGTTTGTTTGTGCAGGAGTAACTACGATAAGGATGAAGACGTAAAGTGAAACAAAGGGCCGAAGTCAAGTGCGTTGGATCGTTGGGAGTTCGAGTGTTCGATGGAAGTCCGAAGATTCGTTGGGAGTACTGCCGGAACTGGCCGAGAATGAGTAGGGAGCTTGCCGAAGGGTTTATGGAAGTTCGCCGGAAGGTTCATTGGAAGTTCACGAAGCTTGCCAAGAAAGATCGGAGCTTGCCAAAGAAGCTCGAGGGAACTCACCAAAATCATCATGGAGTCCGAGAGCTTGCCAGGAGTCCGCAGGATAGTTTCCGAGGGATCGTCGGAAGACCGCCGGAAGTTCGCCAGAAGCTCGTCGAAAGAAGACTTGACTTGCAGACTTTGTAATAGCTTAGGAATGTCGTAGTTAGCACATTAATTTGGGTTAGGATTAGGTGTTAATCTTTTAACCCAAGTATGGGCCCATTGGGCCTTGTTTGGGACCAGTTTGGGCCGAGTTTTCGGCCCAAACCAGGAAGTTGGTGTGTGCTGGGCGGTGGCACCGCCCAGCAACAGCCGCGTGCTGGGCGGTAGCACCGCCCAACAGCCAGCAGGCCAGGCGGTAGCACCGCCTGGCTGGGGCGGTAGTACCGCCCCTGCTGTGTCAGTCTGCCAGACTGACAGGCGGTAGCACCGCCTCTGACAAGCGGTAGCACCGCCCTAGCACTGGGAACTCCAATTTGATTTCAAATTTGGAGCCCAAATTTGATTTCAAATTTGGAGCCCAAATTTGAATCCATTTTGGATCTATAAATACCCCCCTTTTTCTCAGTTGAGAGTGGACCCTTGGAGAGTTAGATTTTGAAAATAAGTCTTGGGAAAGTCTTGTTCTTCATTTGCTTAAGTGTTCACCTCATTTCCTTCTCTTTGTGAAAACTTATAAGAGAGTGAACCTCTTGTAAAAGGATTGTAAGAGGGGTATTTGGTCCTTCCCCTACAAAAGGATTTGCTAGTGGAAGTTGGGAGCCTCATCGGAGAAGGCTTCGGAAGTGGATGTAGGTCGGATGACCGAACCACTATAAATCGGTTTGCATTTACTTTCTCGCAACTTACTTTGCTGCAAACCATTTTCATATGTTGTCTTATTTACTCAACTTCATCTTCATCTTCTTACGTATGCTTTAAAGTTAAAACGTAATCTTTCCGGGTTCAAACGAAATGCTGCATTCATTCGTATGAAGTTTCCGAACTTGTGTTAATCGTTGAAAAATCTATCGTTGTTTACCTCTGCACTAATTCACCCCCCCTCTTAGTGCTACTCGATCCCTAATAATTGGTATCAGAGCCACGTTCTTTCTCTTTCGGATTTACACCCGTGAGAAATGGCTCTAAATGGTTTTCAAGAGGGATTTTCGGTTTTTCGTCCACCGTTCTTTAACGGTTTGGACTACACTTATTGGAAAACTCGAATGAGAGTTTTCATACTTTCAATGGACTTAGATTTATGGAACATTATTGAAAACGGTTTTCAACTTCCCTCTAAACCGACGAACGAATGGTCGGACTTAGAGAGAAAATCTTTTTCCTTGAACGCAAAGGCTATGAATGCCCTATTTTGCGCTTTAGATAAGAACGAGCTCAATCGGATTTCAATGTGCAAAACGGCTTTTGATATTTGGTGAACACTTGAAATCACGCACGAGGGAACTAGTAGAGTTAAAGACTCGAAAGTAAACCTCTTATTGCATGATTTTGAGCTCTTCCGAATGACACCAAGCGAAACTATCAGCGATATGTACACCTGCTTCATGGATGTCGTCAATAGCTTGAAAAGTCTTGATAAATGTTTTTTGAACTTTGAACTCACTAACAAGATTTTAAGATCCCTCCCAAAGAGTTGGAGTCCAAAAGTAACCGCAATACAAGAGACTAAAAAATTAAATGATTTTTCATTGGAAGAACTAATCGGTTCACTAATGACATATGAAATGAGTTTCTTCGAACATTTAGAACATGACGGACATATGAACCACCTTCTAAAGAACAAGAAGGATTTGGAACATCAGACAAATGAATGCCACTTGAGTGATGACTCGAGTGATGAGGACAATGAGGACATTGCACTTTTAATGAATCTTAATAAGTTCATTAAACAAAAATCTAAAATAGACAGTGAACTTGAATGGAGGAAGAGGCCAAAGAAAAAGAAGAAGGCTTTGCAAAGAAGAATCAAGTAGAGAAGAGGCAAAATGGGCTTTGACGGTTTTCGACAATGAGGTAAGAAACTCATCCAAGTTGCTTCTACCTTATTTTGAAATTACATGATGCTTTCCATGAATGCTTAACTTAGTTAGTAGGAATTTTTTCATGCTTTTCTTGTGTTTTTAGAAATTAAAAAATATATTTTAAAAAATTATACTATGCTTTTCTTTATAGTATTTTTGAAAAGTAAAAATATGAATAATGATTGTATGATTTATGAGAATATTTAGACACCTAATAGAATCAACCCATGCATGAGTATCTTGATGGTTTACATTATCTCTAAACATGATGCTTGATGATTTTATATCATGCATGAGTTGTTGAAGTGATGTTGATTTAAAAAACTTCTATCTTGGATTAATGGGTCTTGACCCTTTTTATGATGAAATTTTTAGATGATATATGTCTTCATGAAATCAATTATAAAGATCTAACCCATAAATTTTCCAAATGAAAGAAATATGATTTTAATGTTGCATTGTATTACATTTGGACTTGATGATTCTCATGACGAAATTTTTTTTTCAGATTTATAAAATGATGCATGATTTTACCAAAAAATTTGAGCATCGATCATCTTGTTATAACTAATGTAAGAAAGAATTAAAATGATTTTGATGATATTTTCGTTTTTGAATATTATGCATGACATTTTCATATGAAAAATTTGAATATTCTTATGAAAGATCAAATCACTTAAATTGAAACTCATAAAGATGAGAAAATGTACTATCATGATGTTTAATGCATATGATCTTGATGGATTTAATGATAAACTTATGTTTTGAATTTCTACAATGATGGGTTCCATATAAATGTTTGAACATACATTATGAAATCATCATTGAAATGAAAATACTAAAAGTTTATTATCATGCTTAATGACTTTGTGATATCATATCTTGATGACAAACTCATGTTTTGGACTTAAATTTGATACTCATCTTTTAAAACATTAGCACACTTGTTTGAAACAAAATGAAACACATTATCATGATAAATTAAATCTCATGTCTTGAAACAATGTGTTGTTTTGACAATGTTTATAATGAAGTTTGTCTTCCGGTTTTGAATATTTTGATTTGACATATAAAAGGCAAAAGACATACTTATATGATGAAACATAAATAAATTATATTTACTATCTTATCGAGATTAATGATTTCATGATATCTTAAGAATCTCATAAATTATAGAAGTGATTTCGATGAATTGATTATGATTTGATAATTTGAACTTTTCTCTCATGTTTCAATATTACTTTGTATGCTTCATGACTTATTGATTGAAATAATGATATAGACTTTTGATGTATCACTTGTCATGATTAATGCAAATTGCTAGCATTTTGAATCTCGAAAATGATTGCTTCTTTTTGTTTTTTTTGTGAATCTCATAAACTATATTAATGATTTTGATGATTCGAACTTGAGTGAGCTTTATCACAATCCAAGTCTTGATATCTTAATACTTGATACTTGGAATTCTTATGCATGAATTAAGTTACTCTTTGTGCTATATCTTTTTAAATGAATCATGAGCCTTGATGTCATATATTTCATGACCCTAAAAGTGACATGATTTCTTTGTCTTGTATAGTAAATTGAATATTTGATAAATGAAATTTGCGTTATGTTAAAGAATCATTGAATCATGATTTGATCCTTGATATTGATATGCTTTTATACATTATGATTCTTAGTTGTATACCCTTTATCATGAATTGATATTTGCCATGTAAGCCTTATATGATTCGAAATTGATATAAAAGAAATGTGCTTAATGATTGAATCATTAATTTATTCTTTTATCGTGGCTTGAAAATGAATGAAAAGAAAATATGTTAGCACTTGTAATCATGATTTGATCCTTGATATTGATATGCTTTTATATATCATGATTCTTGGTTATATGACATTTATCTTGAATTAAAAATTGATAAATATGAATTTTGATCTTGCTAAAAGGAAAGTTATGAATTATGAATGATATCTTTTGGCTTTAATCCTTGTTGAATTTACATATTGATATCCTTCATGACATGACTTCTTTGCATTATTGTCTTGTATGCATCATGTGATGATTGATATATTGATTGATGTAAAATTATTTTATTGAAATATTATTCATCCTTTCTTTTCGATAATGACAAAGGGGGAGTTAGCTTACTAGCTTATGTATCACAAGTGAAAGTGACAAACATAGCTAGCTAGAACTTGCAAAAGGCAAAACTTGCACTTCTCAAAATGAGAAGAAAGAAATTGCAAAGTTGCATTATTTTTTAACTCATGAGCTTGCATGTTTAAAATGTTATAAATTTTACAAAAATTACTAGCTCATTGCAAACAAAAAATTGATGGCTTACAAAAGGAAAACTTATTGCAAAAGAGAAAAATTAAAAGGGAGCTAGTTTGCGTATCGCAAAGTATGCTAGCTTATCATTATTGCTTGCTTGCTTATCATAAATTTCCCTCATACTATGATTTGTTTGTGACTCCTTTGAATTCATGACTTGATATGTTAAAAATTCATGATGGAAATTTGTTATTTTGTTATGATGGAAGCATTCATGTAAAGGGAAAAGAATTGTATTCTTCCCTTCTTTTTGACAAAATCAAAGGAGGAGAAGATTTATTGCTAGCTTGCATGATTAATTTGCTAGCTCATTCAAGAGGAAGAAAATTGCTAGCTTGTGCATCAAAAGAGAAAATTTTGTTAGCTTGAACATTGAGAAGCAAAAAGTTGCTATCTCAAGAGAGGCAAAAATTTTGCTCAATTTTACTTCTTCAAAATTGCTTACATTTTTGTTACAAATTATTGATGAATCTCAGGCAAGATTATTTGAAGTATTTGATCCTCTCTTTCTTTTTGATGCTAACAAAGGGGGAGAAAGTTTTTAGCTTGAACATTGCAAAAATTTGCCATCTTGATTCCTATTTTGCAACTTCATGAGAAGCTAAGAATTGTTATATCAAAAGATGCAAATATTGCTATCGTGAGAAACAAGGTGCAAACTTACACATCTCAAGAAGCAAGTGAAAATTACCATCATTGCCCATCCTTGAAACTTGCTATGATTGAATGGTATTATTTGATGTTGTATTGTAAAAATGTTGTATGATGTGATAAATAGCTAGTGTGTTGTAAGAAATTTGCATATCTTTTAAACTAGCTATGATACTACTCCTTTTTGTTGATGACATAGGGGAAGAAGTAGATTGATGACTTCATGCAATGAAATGATGCTTGAATATTTTATATATTTGCATGATGGATTTATATTTCTCACTACATGAATGATACATGTTACTTGGATTTGGGATAATCCAAGGGTTCTATCAATGGTATATTGATAGGGGGAGTTTGTGTTAAACTCCGAGGAGTTATGGTTAACTCCGTTAATCATCAATTAGTTGTTATCATCAAAAAGGGGGAGATTGTTGAATCTTGGATTTTGATGATGAAACTAATTGAGTGTGTTTTGTTGTTTAACTATGTGTTGAGTTACGTAGGTCTACTATCGATCAGGATTAGACAGTTGACGCTAGAGGAATTGATGTTGCGCCGGAGGTGATCACGTCAGGATATTGGATGTCGAGCCGGAGGTTTAGTCAACTATCGGTAGGAGGCTTCGGATGTCGGGCATCGGGCCAAGAAGTGTGGAGTTGCGCCATAGATATCGGGGTTGCAGAGGTCAATCGTCGATTAGGCAACAAGCCGCAAGAGAGGACGATGTGCTGAAGGATCAGACGAAGTGCCGACCAATGACATGCCGAGCAACTGAATGTCAATTCGTGTTGTAGTAACTGTCTCGATTGAAGTAGGGTGTTTGGTGTTTGTTTGTGCAGGAGTAACTACGATAAGGATGAAGACGTAAAGCGAAACAAAGGGCCGAAGTCAAGTGCGTTGGATCATTGGGAGTTCGAGTGTTCGATGAAAATCCGAAGATTCATTGGGAGTGCTGCCGGAACCAGCCGAGAACGAGTAGGGAGCTTGCCGAAGGGTTTTCGGAAGTTCGCCGGAAGGTTCGTCGGAAGTTCGCGGAGCTTGCCAAGAAAGATCGGAGCTTGCCAAAGAAGCTCGGGGGAACTCGCCAAAATCATCGGGAGTCCGAGAGCTTGCCGGGAGTCCGCAGGATGGTTTCCAAGGGATTGTCAAAAGACCACCGGAAGTTCGCCGAAAGCTCGCCGAAAGAAGACTTGACTTGTGGACTTTGTAATAGCTTAGGAATGTCGTAGTTAGCATATTAATTTGGGTTAGGATTAGGTGTTAATCCTTTAACCCAAGTATGGGCCCATTGGGCCTTGTTTGGGACCGGTTTGGGCCGAGTTTTCGGCCCAAACTAAGAAGTTAGTGTGTGCTGGGCGATAGCACCGCCCAGCAGCATATGTGCTGGGCAGTGGCACCACCCAGCAGCATATGTGCTGGGCGGTGGCACCACCCAGCAACAGCCACGTGCTAGGCGGTAGCACCACCCAGCAGCATGTGTGCTGGGTGGTGGCACCACCCAACAGCAGCATGCGCGCTGGGCGGTGGCACCGCCCAGCAACTTGTGTGCTGGGTAGTAGCAGTAGGCCAGGCTGGGGCGGTAGCACTACTTGGTTGGGGCGATAGTACCGCCCCTGCTGTGTTAGTCTGCCAGATTGACAGGCGGTAGCATCACCTCTAACAGGCAGTAGCATCGCCCCAGCACCGGGAACTCCAATTTGATTTCAAATTTGGAGCCCAAATTTGAATCCATTTTGGATCTATAAATACCCTCCTTTTTCTCAGCTGAGAGTGGACCCTTGGAGAGTTAGATTTTGAAAATAAGTCTTGGGAAAGTCTTGTTCTTCATTTGCTTAAGTGTTCACCTCATTTCCTTCTCTTTGTGAAAACTTGTAAGAGTGTGAACCTCTTGTAAAAGGATTGTAAGAGGGGTATTTGGTCCTTCCCCTACAATAGGATTTGCTAGTGGAAGTTGGGAGCCTCATCGGAGAAGGCTTCGGAAGTGGATGTAGGTCAGATGACCGAACCACTATAAATCGATTTGCATTTACTTTCTCGCAACTTACTTTGCTGCAAACCATTTTCATATGTTGTCTTATTTACTCAACTTCATCTTTGTCTTCTTATGTATGCTTTAAAGTTAAAATGCAATCTTTCCAGGTTCAAACGAAACGCTGCATTCATTCGTACGAAGTTTCCAAACTTGTGTTAATCGCTGAAAAATCTATTGTTCTTTACCGCTGCACTAATTCACCCCCCCCCCCCCTCTTAGTGCCACTCGATCCCTAACAAGTAATAGTTCTACATTCATCAAATAATTCATGAAAAGCGATAGAAAGTTCGTCGAAAGATAAATCTTCATTAATTAAATCACATACCTCTTCTCCTAAAGCCATTAGCACGAAGTTGGCCTCCTCTTTGTTGCTTATTTCTTCATTCTCGGAGTCACTTGAGTTGTCCCACGTCGCCTTTAAAGCTTTCTTCTTCTTTGGTTGCTTCTTCTTGGCTTTGGGGCATTCATTTTTGAAGTGCCCTAGCTTCTTGCAATCGTAGCATATGACTTGGTCCTTTTTTTGTTCAAGTTTATTTTTAGTGTCATTTTAAATTTTTTAAATTTTCGAGTTACAATGTCATCGTCACTGTCCTCAGTACTTGATGTTCCTTTTAAGTGGTCTTCTTATGTTCGTAATGCCATATCCTTCTTGTTCTTTGGAAGGAGATTCTCGAGCTCTTCATGAGCATGGCATATCATTTCGTAGGTCATTAGAGACCCAATAAGTTCTTCAAGAGGAAAGGTTTTAAGGTCCTAGCCTCTTGAATGGTCGTAACTTTTGGATCCCAACTCTTTGGAAGGGATCTTAAAATTTTAGTTACAAGTTCAAAATTAGAAAAACCTTTACCAAGTGCTTTGAGTCCATTGATGACATCCGTGAAGCGAGTGTACATGTCTCCGATGGACTCACTTAGTTTCATTCAAAAAAGTTTGTAAGAATGCAAAAGAATGTTGATTTTGGACTATTTCACTCGGCTAGTGCCTTCATGAGTGATCTCAAGAGTACACCAAATATCAAAAGCCGAATCACAAATCGAAATGCGATTAAGCTCATTTTTATCAAGTGCACAAAACAAGGCATTCATAGCCTTTGCATTTAAAGCAAAAACCTTCTTCGATTCATTCCATTCGCTCATCGGAAGAGAAGATTTTTGAAACCCATTTTCAATGATATTCCAAAGCTTAAAATCCATGGAAATAAGAAAGATCCTCATACGAGTCTTCCAATATATGTAATCCGACCCATTAAACATGGGTGGACGTGTAATTGAGTGACCCCCTTGCATGTCAGAATAAGCCATCACTCTTAGGTGTAAATTTGAAATGAGAAATACTGGCTCTAATACCAATTGTTAGGGATCGAGCGGCACTAAGAGGGGGGGGTGAATTAGTGCAGCGGTTAATACCGATAACTTTTTAGCGATTTAAAACAACCTCGGAAACTTTGTGTGACAAAATTACATTTCGATGGAATCCAGTTTCGATTGCATATAAACTTAAAGTGATTCATAAGAAAGTGAGGAGGAAGCAGAGTAAGTAAATGAACAAGTTTCTAGAAATGTAAATAACAATGTTGAAATACAAACTAGAATTTTTATAGTGGTTCGGTCATACGACCTACGTCCACTCCTGATTCCTCTTCTCTTGAGGCCACCAGATTTCCACTAGGTGTCTTCCTTCTAAGAGCGAAGACCAATTCCATTTTACAATACTTTCTCCTTTTGACGAGCTTAGGAGACAACCCTTACAAGCACTCTCTCCTTTCTATAGAATCAAATACAAGAGAAAATTGGTTTAGGAGACAACCCTTACAAGCACTCTCTCCTTTCTTTAGAATCGAATACAAGAGAAAATTAAAGGAGGGATTTCTAGAGAGATCTGAACAACATTTTCTAGCTTTCAAAGTGTATGTGCTTGCATACCCTAACCCAGGGAGGGGAGGGGTTTTTATAGGCTCCAAGAGAATTCAAATTTGGAGCCCAAATTTGAATCTTCTCAGTTTTCCAGGCTATTGGCGGTATCACTGCCTGACACTAGCAGCACCACCACCTGACAGAGTCCTCGGGCTCTATGGTCTGGCGGTACCATCGCCTGACACTAGCGGTACCACCGCTTGCCAAGCATTAAAGTCGGCAGTACCATCGCTGATCTGGGAGGTGCCACCGCCTAGAACACTTGGGATTTCAGTCCCTGGGCAATGCCATCGCTTGGGTCTGGCGGTGCCACCGCTAGATTATTCCAACAAGGCTAAATGGGCCTTGACTTCGACCCAAATCAGCCCACATAAGGTCCAATTGGCCCCTATAAGGGTTAAATAAGATTATTACCTAATCCTTATCCTAATTATGTACTAACTATAGAATTGAAATATAATTCTAAGCAAACTAACAATAGGCAATGTCGAGTCTTCTTCTGGCGAGCTTTCCCGTGAACTTCCGGCCGACTTTCGACGTACCTTCGGATTTCTTTCGATAGACTCCCAGTAGGCTCCCGGACTCTATGACGAGTTCGATGAGTCTTTGGTAAGCTTCCGAACCTTCTCGGTGAGCTCCGCGAACCTCCAACGATTATTCCGGTGAACTTCCAAAACCTTTAGCAAGTTTTTAATTCTTTCTCGGTTGGTTCCGGTAGCACCTCCGATGATCCTTCGAATTTCCGGTAGACTCTCGAACTCCCAACTACTTGACTATGGTAATTTGCTTTAAGTCTTCAAGCTATCGTAGTTAATCCTGCACACTTATCTCAATAATATGGATTAGATCAAATAACCCATCAATTGACTTCATTATCAAAATCCGAGATTCAACATTTCCTCCATAGCATCATTCGACATTCGGTAGTAGTGAAAGTAACATTCGGCGCATGAAATCCACCCCGTTGGGTCTCCTTCCCATCACGGGAAGTCCTCCCTTATGCATGGCTGAAGTATGTCTAAGAGCTATCCTTCCTTCTCTAGAGGCCTCTCTGAACACTCTCCTCGCTAAAATTTGGTTGGACTTGGTGGTTGTCCAATTCTGAATCCTGCAAACAAAGCGCATAATTTATCCTTCAAGCGTGATTCAAGCCATGATTCAATCCGAGATTCCAATGTTTCAAATTTGGCATCAATTGGATCTTGAGAAGCCATAGCATATGCCTCTAGATCAAAGATGTCCTTGTCTTTTTTCTGTTGACGGGTTAATGGCATGGGGTGGTGGAAGGTTCGGATAATAAATCAGTAATAAAAGGGTTCAACTATGATAGTTTACTATTTTGGGCTACAATTTTTAATGCTATTAGGGTTATGAAAATATGTTATGACAGTTGCATCTTAGGGCTAGAGGGATGCCCTAAAGATGTCTTGGTTGGTGGCAGCAAGGTGGCTAGGGTTTGGTTGGTTACGGAGAAGAAAAAGGATAAAGGTGCAGCACTAGATTTTTTTACCAAAAAAATTCCAGTAGTAAGGATGCAATTTATTTTAGCAATTCTTAACAAAGATTCAAGTAAAACTCAAAGGGAATCTACTGGTAAGGGAGAGATAATGCTATTAAAAAATTCATAGAAGAAAACGACAACAAGAGGTTTGGTAAAATTGAGGATCACAGAAAGGTACTGTAGTAGATTTTTATGTCTAAAGTGTAACAGTTTGGACGTAAAAGATTAGTGGTTTATATTAAGAATTTTTTAATGAAACCAAAGGGGAATCTACTGTTAGGAAGTGCCAAAGTTGTTGTAAAAATTTTGTAGAGATTTGGATAGAAGAAATGTAGTAGCAAGATCAAAAAAATGGTGCTTATGCGGTTGGAATTCTGCAGTGCATCTTTCGTCGTAGAGATGAAAACTTTACGATGAAAAGTTTATGCAACAATATAGGAATGATTTTTTTAGATTTTTTGAATAAGGATAACTAGATTGTAGCAGCAGTAAGGTAGGAAACCAAAACCTGGTGTAATTCATGAGGATATCAAAGGATGATCCATGGTGGCGGAGATGATAGTAAAATTCGACGATAATCTTTTAAGCAATTATGGGAATTGCTTTGGGTGGCTGTGGAACACTGATGGGTGGTTGTGGTAGGGCAGTGAGACACCAATAGCGCTGCTCTGATACCAAGTGTTAGAACCCTTGCAGATTCTAAGCTTGGGGTTGATCTCTTTAGGGGATCGGTCTCCTTGGAACTCTATAGGGGTTCCTTCCTCCAAGTTGCTACTCAAAGGCTGTTAAAATGATGATCTATTCATGATGAAAAGAGAGTGAATAAATGGTTATTTATAAGGCTTCTAAACCCTAACTCCTAATAGGACTCCTACTCAAGACCCCTACTTCTAATCAACTCCTACTTCTAATAGGACTCATTCTCTAATAGGACTCCTACTTCTAATAGGACTCCTTCTCTAAGAAGTAACCTCCAAACTAATCCTAACCTAGCCAGCCTCTTCACCTCTTTTATAAGGGTTGGTTAGATAGGATTTACATGAATGCCCTTAGGATTTACATGTTTGCCCCCTTTAATGAAACTGAATTAGGACTCTCCTAGCTAGAGTCCTAATACAATTAGGACTCTCCTAGCTAGAGTTCTAACACATCAATGAGCCAATGAGTTTTCCAATAGAAAAATTATTTATATCTTTTGTTTCTTGTATAGCAGTTACTTTTGGATCCTAATTTTTTGGAAGGAATCTTAAAATTTTATTTACAAGTTCGAAATTAGAAAAAGATTTACCATGAGCTTTTAAACTATTGATTACATCCATAAAACGGGTGTACATATAACCATTAGTCTCGCTTAGTGTCATTCAAAAAAATTCAAAATCATGCATCAAAATATTTATTTTTGAGTCTTTAACTCTACTTATGCCTTCGTGTGTGATTTCAAGTTTATGCCAAATGTCAAAAATCATTTCACAAAGAGAAACTTGATTGAATTCAGTTTTTTCCAAGACAGAAAATAAGATATTCATAGCCTTTACATTTAAAGAAAAAGTCTTCTTTTCCAAATCATTCTAATCATTTATTAGTTTGGAAGACTTTTGAAAGTCATTTTTTATGATGTTCCACAAATCAAGATTTAAAAAAAGCAAGAAAACTCTCATTCAAGTTTTCTAATAAGTGTAGTCCATCTCATTGATCATGGGAGGGCGAAGATAGAAAAACCCTCTTGAAATTCGAAAAGAGTTATTTCTCTTCGGTGTTAATCCAAATGAGAAATATCGAGGCTCTGATACCAATTGTTAGGATCGAATTGGTACTAAGGGGGGGGTGAATTAGTGCAGTGGTTAAAAATGACGATTTCAAGAGATTTCAGAAAACCGTTTCGATGAAAGATTCATTCGACGATTAAATCCATATCGGAAAGATATTTAACTTGAAAGTGATTATAAGAAAGTGATGAGGAAGTGGAGCAAGTAAAGTAAAATGGTTTGCAGCAAGGATAAACAACAAGAAAGTAAAGACAAACCAATTTATAGTGGTTTGGTCGTCCGACCTACATCCACTCTCGATTCCTCCTTCATCGAGATCACTGGCTTTCACTATCAATCTTCTTTCAATCTGATGAAAACTAACTACCCTTACAACCCTCTTCTCCTTTTACAAATTTAGGAGACTAACCTTTTATAAGCACTCACTCACTCCTCTCTTTAAACTGAAAGCAAGTAAAGACTAGAAGAGGGAAAGGATTTTAATAGTGTTTTTCTACTTTCAAGTTCTTTGTGCTTGTGTTTTCTAACCAAAGATGAGAGGAGTATTTATAGGCTCCAAATGGATTTAAATTTGGAGCCAAAACCAATTCCATCTTGAGCCTTCCGGGTACTAGTAGTACCACCGCTAGTGTTGGGCGGTACCACCGCCTGGCACATTGGGCTAATAATATACTGGGCTCTACCACCACCCAATCTAGTGGTACTATCACCTAAGTATACTAACACTAGGCAGTACCACTGCCCAGACTCAACCTTGGAGGCTGAGCCTTCAAGCGGTTCCACCGCCCACCCTAGCGATGCCACCGCCTAACGTGGCACCAGGGCACTATATGGGCCTTTCATCTGGCCCAATACAGCCCTGATTTAGGCCCAATTGACCCCTAATTGAGTTGATCCAATTCTAACCCAATTAGACGTAATCCTACTTCAATCTAAACAATTTATTACAAAGCATGAATTCATTCATTGTCCAACATGTCATTGGTCCATCGACGCTTCGTCCGATTCTTTGGTGCATCGTCCTCTCTTATGACCTATTGCCCAATTGGTAGTTTCTCTCCGCAACTCTAATCTTCTTGGCATAACATCGTTGTTCTTGGCCCATTGCCTGAATCCTTTGTCCGAAGCCTTCTACCGATGCATCGATCAATCCTTTGGTCGACGTCCAATTTTCTAACTTATTTTCCTCCGGTGCAACATCAATTCTTCCTGCTTCAATTATCTAATCTTGGTCGAAAGTAGTCCTACATCACTCAAAATATAGTTAGATCATTAATCACAATCAATTGATTTCATCATCAAAATTCAAGGTTCAACAAACTCATGAACCTATTAAAAGGATGAAAGATCTGTAAAAGGGGTGATTGATCTTCGCCTATTGAAGGAAGATCAATAGTGGAAGCTGGTGACCTCGACGAAGGAGGAATCGGAAGTGGACATAGGTCACTGAAAGGATCTAAAAGGAACTAAGAGGGGGGGGGGTGAATTAGTGCAGCGGATTAAAATCGTATTCTTGAATCCGATTTGCAAAAACTCACGTTCGTAGGAAGATCTCGATTTGACGAAAGAGAACTTGAAAGTAATTGCTTGCGTAAAGGAAATAAGTATGAACTAAATAACTTGCAGCAAAGTAAAGAAATGCTTCAAGAATGTAAGCACTCACACATTCATGGACACAAGGATGTATAGTGGTTCGATCAAATGACCTACATCCACTCTTGAAGCCTTTACGATGAGGCTCGCTCTTCCACTAGCAATCTCTTTGAAGGAAGGATCAAACACCCTTTACAACCCTTTACAAGATGTTCACACTTGTACAAGATCTCTCAAGAAAAGGAAGAAGGTGAACACTAGCAAAAACAAGACTTTACAACACACTTCAAGAACTCAAGACTTAGAATTTTTGCTCAAAAGGGTTACCCTTTTAGTTGGGAAAGGGAGGGGTATTTATAGATCCAAAGTGGATTCAAAATTGGGCTCCAAATTCAAAATCAATTTGGAGTGCCCCGAGCACAGTGGCGCCGCCGCTGTGGCTACACCGCCCAACTTTCCTTTTTGACTGAGGCACAGGCTGCCATCGCTTCAGGCAGAGGCGTGGTGCACGTGCTAGCCTGTGTGATCAAGCGGAGACGCTTTACCAAAGTCGTTTCCACCGCTCGTCATCGGCGGAGGTGCTACCACTGCGTGAGCAGGCGTGCTGCGCCAGCTTCCATCAAACAAAGCGGTTCCATCGCACCAGCCGGGCGGTTCAACCGCCTCCTCATTCTCCAAGGCCGAATGAGCCTTGTTTGAGCCTTTTAACTTGGCTCGGTAGAGACTGGTTGGCCCCTTTACTAAATTTAGGCAGGATTTTCTCAAATCCTTGCCTTGCTCATGTGCAAACTATGAACATAAAACATAACTAAACGTGATTTTATCCGACATGCTTCAAGTCATCTTCCTACGAGCTTTACGGCGAGATTTTGGCAAGCTTCCGATGCTTCCTGATTGCTTCCAAAGTGGACTCAAGATACTCCGATTGTATGGCGAGCTCAACGAGTCTTCACTAGCTTCCGAATCATCCCGATGAGTTCCACGAACCTTCGATTTATCTTTTGAGAAGAACTTCCAAAAACTTCGCAAGTCCTCGATTCGATCTTTGATGGTTCCGCAACACTTCCGAACATCTCTCGGACTTCCGATGAACTCTTGAACCCCCGACGGACTTGATCTCGGTAAATCACTTTATGTTTTCTACCCTTCGTAGTTGTTCCTGCACACTTATCTTGACAAAGAGAATTAGCACAAATATTTCACCAATTGACTTCATCATCAAAATCCGAGATTCAACAATTTCCCCTTTTTGATGATGACAATCAAATGGTGATGGAGTTACTCTTAACTCCCCCTATCTATATGCCATAAAGAAAAATTACTTGAATTCAATTTTTGAATTCAACACAATAAAATTAATCTTCATGATGACAAAGTTGATGTTGTCAAATAGGTATCAAAGATATCAAAGAAGTATACATAGTTAAAAACATGATATCAAGATCCTAAATAAGCATTTGAACTTGCAATAGCTTGTAAAGCATGGAAGATGTCAAATAGGTATCAAAGATATCAATGAAGTATACATAATTAAAAACATGATATCAAGAACCTAAATAGGCATTTTAACAAGCATGCATATAACTGTCATCACATATTATTTCTCCCCCTTTGTCATCAACAAAAAGGAAACAAGGGATTCATATGTAACAATAAAGGATGGCCAAAAAATATCATAAGTGTAGAAAAGGAAATCAATCAGAAAGCCGAGAATCATTTCACAATGGTCAAGAAGATAATGCAACATATATGTCAACATACAAAATAAATTTACATCATTCAAAAAGAAATACAGCAAGCTACTCCTCAGGAGGAATGCCAAGATGCCTATACATATGATCGATCTTTAGGTTCATCTTCCACATTTCCTTCAAAATTTCAAGTTGCTGTAGTTTTACTTCATTTAACTCTCTCATGATCGGATCAGAAGATGGAGGAAGTGTCACCGATGTAGCCAAACAAAAGGATCAGGAGGAGTAGATTCATTTCCCCTAAGGACTGGTGTTTCAGGATGATCTACTGGTGGTGGAAGAATATCACATCTCCTAGGTTGTCTAACCCCTATTCCATGTTCGAATATACACCTAAGTCGCCTAAGTAATTTAACATCAATGATATTAAATCTGTCCACTTGTATTGCTTCTTCATCTGGAGGAATGCTAATATTATGGGCATGCAGTAGTCTAGTTATTAAACCTCCATATGGTAACATTGATCCTTTAGAAAGGACCTCTATCATGGGCTGCCTGATTAGGTAACCAAAGCAAAAATGTTGTCGGGTCATGATGCAGTATAAGGTACCTAACTCAGTGGAACTGATCTCATCATGATGAAACTGTTTAGGAATGATAATGCTAATTAGAATGTGATGCAAAATTTTAGAGTTAAAAGGTAGTAAATGTTCACAACTCTTGGGAATTATACCCAAATTTGGGTTTGTAAACACTGTTTCTAAAGCTTCAGAGTGGGTGGCACCAACTGTGTCCATATCCCATTTTCCTCTAAAGTAGCACCCTAGCTCTTTTTCAACAATGCCAATCAATGAGCATATAGTATTATCACATATTTGAATCTCATTACCTAAAAGATAAATTGACAAGCCATCATCATTCACAATCAGATTAGCATAGAATAGTTTAACTAAGCGTGGATAAAGAGGTTCAGTAATTTGCAAAATGGGTAAGGCATCTAAGTCTGCAAACCACATGATAGGTTCTAGGTTCCCTAATTGATTCAAATCAACATATTTTCCTTTATGAATAGGTCTAGAACCAAATTCAAAAAATCTAAGGGAAGCTTCTTGTGATTTAAACAAGGAGTGGTCAAATGAATCTACCTCCATCCTTTTTCCTTTGTCTCTTGATGTTCTTTTAGGAGTCATTTCTATTTAAAGGATTGAAAAATTAATCAATTGAAAGGATTGAACAATTAATCAATTGAAGAAAGGAATGAAACTGGACAGTAAGAGAAATAATTCTATTTTTACCTTAGATTTTTCCCTTGAGATGTAGGAAGCTTGAATCAAGGTAAGCTCTCCTTCTTAGGCTTCTAGAGGGAAGAATTGATACCAAAATGAGGCTTGGGAGAGTTCAAGGGAGTTTAGAAGGTGTTGTGAGGTGTTTGGGGCGGTTCTACCGAAAGGGGCAGTGAGTTCGGGCGGTTCTACCCGGCCCTAACTCACTCCTTATTGACGTTCCACCGCCTGGGGCTGACTACCCAGGCGGTGCTACCGCCAGTAGCACAAAATCCGCAGTTCATCTCCTTTTTTTTTTTACTTTAAAAAGAAATGGTCTTAGAGAAGGAATGAAGTCAAAAAGAATTTGATGAATATAAGACCAGAAAAAAAAACAAATCAAATCGATGAATCGATAAAAAATCAAACTCAAATCAATGAAAACCATAATTTCAAGGAAAGATGTCATCAAATAGAACTTACTTATTTGGACAGTTTAACATGCCTAATTCCCTTCTAATAAAATCAAATTGTTCCTCATTTAAAGGTTTCGTAAAAATGTCCGCTAATTGATGAGTTATATCAACAAATTCAAGGGTGACATCTCTACTACTTACATGATCACGTATAAAATGATGCCTAATGTCAATGTGCTTAGTTCGAGAGTGTTGAATTGGATTTTTAGTTAGACAAATAGCACTCGTGTTATCACATTTTATAGGGATATTTTTTAAGTAGATTCCATAGTCTTCTAGTGTATTTTTCATCCAGATAACCTGTACACAACATGCACTTGCAGCTATATATTCAGCTTCAGCCGTAGATAGTGCAACCGAATTTTGTTTCTTGGAAGTCCAAGAAACGAGTGCATGTCCTAGAAATTGGCATGTTCCGGAAGTGCTTTTTCTATCTATTTTACATCCACCAAAATCCGCATCTGTATAAGCTTTCAAGTCAAAATTATCAGATTTTGGATACCATAATCCAAGATTAGGGGTACCTTTAAGGTATCTAAGAATCCTCTTGACAGCTTTCAAGTGAGATAGCTTAGGATTAGCTTGGAATCTTGCACATAACCCTACACTGAACATGATGTTAGGTCTGGTTGCAGTGAGATAAAGCCGGCTACCTATCATGCCCCTATAAGTTATTTGATCAAAACTTTCTCCATTTTCATCCATATCTAATTTAACAGAGGTGCTCATAGGAGTGCTAACATCTTTTGAGCCATCCATGTTAAACCGTTTTAATAATTCCAATGTGTATTTTGATTGATTTAGAAATATACCATCACTTAGTTGCTTGATTTGTAGTCCTAAAAAGAAATTTAGTTCTCCCATTAGGCTCATCTCAAATTCATCACTCATATCCTTAGCAAATAATTCATATAGTGATTCATTACAAGACCCAAAATAATATCATCAACATAAATTTGAACAATAAGAAAATCATTTTCAAAATGTTTAATAAACAATGTAGTATCAACCTTGCCTTTAGTGAAATCATTTGAAATCAAAAATAACTAAGTTTTTCATACCAAGCCCTAGGGGCTTGTTTTAGACCATATAGAGCCTTAGTTAGCTTAAACACGTGATTAGGAAATAGAGAGTTTTCAAATCCGGGTGGTTGTTCGACATACACTTCTTCGGAAATAAAACCATCTAAGAATGCACTTTTGACATCCATTTGAAATAATTTGAAATCTTTACTACTAGCATAGGCAAGGAGCATCCTAATGGCTTCCAATCTCGCCACCGGAGCGAAGGTCTCTTCATAATCGATACCTTCTTCTTAGTTGAAACCTTTGGCCACTAGTCTAGCCTTGTTTCGAACCACGATACCGTATTCATCTTGCTTGTTTCTAAAGACCCACTTAGTACCAATAACTAAGTGGTCATTAGGTCTAGGAATAAGCTTCCACACCTCATTCCTCTCAAATTGATTCAATTCTTCTTACATTGCGATAACCCAAGAATCATCTTTCAGGGCATCAACAATGCATTTTGGTTCAACATGAGAAAGAAAAGCAGCATGGGCACAAAAAGTTTTGAAAGAAGAGCGAGTTTGAACCCCTTTCGATGTATCTCCTATAATTAACTCCTTGGGATGAGCATCTACGTACTTCCATTCCTTGGGTAAGGAAGTTTGGGAAGAAGATGCATCCAAGTTGTCATTTTGAGGAGAGGGTTCATTCAAATTCAAATTATCAAGACCAAAATCATCATCAAAATCTTTCTTCTTGAATTCGAAAATTTCATTGAAAACGACATGAATTGATTCTTCAATAAGTAAGGTTCTTTTGTTGAAAACACGAAAAGCCTTAAAAACCAAAGAATAACCAAGAAATATGCCTTCATTGGATTTTACATCGAATTTTCCTAAGGCATCCTTTTCATTTAAAATAAAGCATTTACAACCAAAAACTTTAAAATAAGAAACATTGGGTTTTTTATCATTCCATAATTCATATGGAGTTTTAGATAGGGATGGTCTCACTAGAACTCTATTCATAACATAGCAAGCCGTATTTACGGCTTTGGCCCAAAAGTATTTAGGTAAATTATATTCATTTAACATGGTTCTAGCCATTTCTTGCAAACTTCTATTTTTTCTTTCCACTACTCCATTTTGTTGTGGATTTCTTGGAGTAGAGAAGTTGTGATTGTATCCGTTTATTTCATAAAAATTTTGGAAGTCATGATTTTGAAATTCACCTCCATGATCACTACGAATTGATGAAATCATAAGGCCTTTTTCATTTTGAGTGAGTTTACAAAATTTAGAGAAATATTTAAAACAATCACTTTTATGAGCTAAGAAATAGGTCCAAGTGTATCTACTATAGTCATCCACAATTACAAAGGCATATTTGCTACCCCATAGACTTGTTATGTCAATTGGTCCAAATAAGTCCAAGTGGATCAATTGCAATGGTCTAGTGGTGCTAATTTGATTTTTTGATTTGAAACTAATCTTTATTTGTTTCCCTAGTTGACATGCATCACATACCTTATCCTTAAAAAATCTTGTGTTTGGGATACCTCTTACTAAATCTCTAGATGAAATCTTAGAGATTAGTTTCATGCTTGCATGGCCTAGTCTCCTATGCCAAAGCCATGCATCATCATTCAAAACCGAAAAGCACATTTCATTACTTAGTTTATCAATATTTATGGTGTAGATAGTGTTTTGTTTTAAAGCAATCATGGATATGTTGTTGTTGGGTTTTTCAATAATGCAAACATTAGATTCAAATCTAACAACATAACCTTTATCACATAGTTGACTAATACTTAAAAGATTATATTTTAAACCATCAACTAGTAGCACATCATCAATTGAAAAATTCGATTTGTTACCTGTGGTTCCTTTGCCAATGATTTTACCCTTGTTGTTGTCTCCGAATGTGACATATCATTCTTCTTTGCTAGAGAGCATAGAGAAATGAGATGGATCTCCGGTCATGTGCCTTGAGCATCCACTATCAAGATACCATTTCTTGCTCCTAGCTTGTGAGTTTGTCTACAAAAGAGGATGGTTTTTAGGTACCTATTTGATTTTGGGTGCCTTACAAAATGATCTACTTACTTTGTAATTCATCATTGAATCGTTTATGGTTCCTTTAGGAACCCATATCAATTTTTGTAGATTAATTTTCTTGAATGGACATTTGTAGGCAACATGTCCCGTTTTGCCACAAAAGTTACATTTCAAATGTGGTGATACATGCAATATAGGCCCTTTAATGAAGGTGGTGGGATTTTGGTGAGAACCTCTCACAAATCCGATACCACTTCTATTTCCGACGTGACCTTTGTTAGCAAGAATCATGTCTAAGCCCTTGCTACCGACCTTAAACTTGTTTAGGGTCTCTTTGAGTAGCAAGTTCTTCCTCTTTGTTGCATATAAGTCTTCACACTTAGAGCATGGGAGTAGAGAAGGGTTTTGAAGACTATTTAACTTACTTTGTAACAAAGCATGCTCCTTTTTAAGCAAATTGAACTTCTTACTAATAGTTTTACATTCATCAAATAACTCATGAAAAGCCATAGAAAGTTCATCAAAAGATAACTCTTCATAAAGTAACTCACTAACCTCTTCTCCAAATGCCATTAGTGTGAAGTTTACCTCCTCTTTGTTGCTAGCCTCTTCAACCTCGGAGTCACTTGAATCATCCCACGTGGCCTTCAAAGCTCTTTTCTTCTTGAATTGCTTCTTCTTGGCTTGAGGGCATTCATTCTTGAAGTGTCCCGCTTCTTGCATTCATAGCAAAGGACTTGGTCCTTTTGTGTTCAAATTTGCCTTTTGTGTCATTTTTGAATTTGTTCTTTCTTATAAATTTCTTAAACTTTCGAGTTAGAAGTGCAATGTCTTTGTCACTGTCCTCATCACTTGATGTTCCTTTCAAGTGGTCTTCTTGTGTTCTAAGTGCCATATTCTTCCTGTTCTTTGGAAGGGTATTCTCAAGCTCTTCATGAGCATGGCACGTCATCTCATAAGTCATTAGAGATCCGATAAGTTCTTCAAGCGGAAATACTTTAAGATCCTTGGCCTCTTGAATGGCCGTCACCTTTAGATCCCAACTTTTTGGAAGGGATCTTAAAATTTTGGTTACCAATTCAAAATTCGAAAAACCTTTACCAAGAGCTTTTAGTCCATTGATGACATCCGTAAAGCGGGTGTACATGTCTCCAATGGACTCACTTGGTTTCATCCGAAAAAGTTCATAAGAATGCACAAGAATGTTGATTTTGGACTCTTTCACTCGGCTAGTGCCTTCATGAGTGATTTCAAGAGTGCATCAAATATCAAATGCCGATTCACAAATAGAAACCCGATTAAACTCATTCTTGTCAAGCGCACAAAATAAGGCATTCATAGCCTTTGCATTGAGAGCAAAAATCTTCTTCTCCGACTCATTCCATTCACTCATCGGAAGAGAGGATTTTGCAAAGCCATTTTCAACAATGTTCCAAAGTTCAAGTCCATGGAAATAAGAAAATCCTCATACGAGTCTTCCAATACGTATAATCCACCCATTAAACATAGGTGGACGAGTAATGGAGAGACCTTCTTGCATACCGGAGTAGGCCATCTCTCTTGGGTTTTAAACCAATATGAGAGCAAACCTTCATCAAATACCAATTGAAAGGATCTAAAAGGCTCTAAGAGGGGGCTGAATTAGTGCATGGATTAAAATCGTATTCTTGAAACCGATTTGCAAAAACTCACGGTCGTAGGAAGACCACGATTTGACGAAAGAGAACGTGAAAGTAATTTCTTGCATAAAGAAAATAAGTATGAACTAAATAACTTACAGCAAAGTAAAGAAATGCTTCAAGAATGTAAGCACTCACACATTCATGGACACAAGGATGTATAGTGGTTCGGTCAAATAACCTACATCCACTCTTGAAGCCTTTACGATGAGGCTCCGCACTTCCACTAGCAATCTCTTTGAAGGGGAAGGATCAAACACCCCTTTTACAACCCTTTACAAGATGTTCACACTTGTACAAGATCTCTCAAGAAAAGGAAGAAGGTGAACACTAGCAAAAAGAAGACTTTACAACACACTTCAAGAACTCAAGACTTAGAATTTTTGCTCAAAAGGGTTACCCTTTCAGCTGGGAAAGAGAGGGGTATTTATAGATCCAAAGTGGATTCAAAATTGGGCTCCAAATTCAAAATCAATTTGGAGTTCCAAGATCTGGTGGTCAGAGGCGGTGCCACCGCCTGTCAGGGGCGGTGCCACCGCCTGTCACAATCCTTTTGACCGAAGTACAGGGGCGGTGCCACCACTGCTCAGGAATGTGGCGATCGCCGCCTCACCAAAGCGGTTCCACCGCACCAGTGGCGGTTCAACCGCCTCCCTCATTCGGTCAAGGCCGAATGAGCCTTGTTTGAGCCTTAAACTTGGCTCAATAGAGACCTGGTTGGCCCCTACTAAATTTAGGCAGGATTTTCCTCAAATCCTTGCCTTACTCATGTGCAAACTACGAACATAAAACACAACTAAATGTGATTTTATCCGACATGCTTCAAGTCATCTTCCGGCGAGCTTTACGGCGAGATTTTGGCAAGCTTCCGATGCTTCCCTCGGATTGCTTCCAGTGGACTCAAAGATACTCGGATTGTATGGCGAGCTCAACGAGTCTTTGGCTAGCTTCCAAATCATCCCTGAGTTCGCGAACCTTCGACGATCTTTGAGAAGAACTTCCGAAAACTTCGGCAAGTCCCTGATTCGATCTTTGATGGTTCCGGCAACACTTCCGAACATCTCTTGGACTTCCGATGAACTCTTGAACCCCCGACGGACTTGACCTCGGTAAATCACTTTATGTTTTCTACCCTTCGTAGTTGTTCCTGCACACTTATCTTGACAAAGAGAATTAGCACAAATATTTCACCAATTGACTTCATCATCAAAATTCGAGATTCAACAGTCACAACGACCGAACCACTATAAATTCAGTGTGTTCTTTCTTTGTTGTTTACTTTTATTACTTAACTGCTCTCTTCACTTTACATTTACTCTAAGTTGATATCATTTTTTATATTATTTCATCGATATGATTTAATCAACTCGAAAGGATTTTGAATTGTAATCGTCTTTTAATGTACGCACTAATTCACCCCCCCTAGTGCCGACTTGATCCTAACTATTGAATCTTAGATTTTGATGATAAAACTAATTGATAGTATTTTATTGTCTAACTATGTTTTGAGTGATACAGGTCTACTATCGATTAGGATTAGACAATTGACATGGGATGAATCAGCATTGCACCAGAGGATATCACGTTAGGAGATTGGATGTCCAGCCGGAGGTCCGGTCGATAATCGGCAAAAGGCTTCAGACATCAGGCATCAGGCCAAGAAGAGTGGTGTTGCGCCAAGGACATCGAGGTTGCGGAGGTCAATCGTTGATTGGGCAATAGGCCGCAAGAGAGAACGGTGCACCGAAGAACTAGATGAAGCATCGACCAATGACATGCCGGGCAACAAGATGTTGATTCGTGTAATAATTGTCTAGATCGAAGTAGGGTTAAGATTTACTTAGTGTGCAGAATTAACTACGATAACGATGAAGACATAAAATGAAACAAAGTGCTGGAGTCAAGTACGATGAAATCATTAGGAGTTTGAGAGTTCGATAGAAGTCCGAAGATTCATCAAAGTGTTGTCGGAACTGGCCGAGAACAAGTAGGGAGCTTGCCGAAGGGTTTTTGGAAGTTCGTCGGAAGGTTCGTCGAAAGATTGCGAAGCTCATTAAGAAAGATCGGAGGTTGCCAAAGAAGCTTATTGGAACTCGCTAATGATTCCATCGAGAAGTCCAGGAGCTTGCTGGGAGTCCGTAGAATAGTGTCCGAGGGTTTGTCGAAAGACCGCTGGAAGTTCACCGGAAGCTCGCCGGAGAAGAAGTCTTGACTTTCCGGATTTTGTGTTGGCTTAAGAAATATCTTTAATTTTATAGTTAGCATATAATTAGGGTTAGGATTATGTGTTAATCCTATAACCCTAGTATGGGCCAATTAGGCCTAGAAATAGATTGGTTTGGGTGGAGTTTAAGGCCCAACCAGAAGTGCTGGACCCTATCTGGCGGTGGCACCGTCAGACTGGGGCGGTGGCACTGTCGAGGTCTAGATCCCCAAGTTACATTGGCGGTGGCACCACCCAATGGCAAAACACCTGGGCAGTGGTACTGCTAGCTGAGCGATGGTACCGCCCAGTACATTGACCGTGTTAGTATGTCAAGCGGTGATATAGCCAAACTGGGTAGTGATACCGCCTAATACACTGACAGAACTAGAGTGCACTAGCGGTAGTACCGCCAATGACAGATAGTGGTACCGCTAGTACCCGGTAAACCCGGGATGGGAAGGATTTTGGCTCTAAGTTTGAATCAAATGGAGCTTATAAAAGCCCCTCCCATCCCTAGGTTGAAGCAGTAAGCACATATACTTTGAAAGTAGAAAAACTCTGTTCAAATCTCTCTAGAAATCCCTCCTTTAATTTTCTCTTGTATTCGATTCAAAAGAAAGGAGGGAGTGCTTATAAGGGTTACCTCCTAAGTCCATCAAAAGGAGAGAGCTGTAAGGGATTTAGTCCTCACTCATTGGAAGGAGGACTTCTAGTGGAAAGCCGGTGGCCTCAAGAGAAGAGGAATCAGGAGTGGACGTAGGTCGTATGACCGAACCACTATAAAATCAGTTTGCATTTACTTTATCACAATTTACATTTCAGCAAACCTTCTTTACTTGCTTGACTTCCTCATCATATTCTTTAAATGCATTCAAGTTCTATATGTTTCCAATCGGCTTTCATCGAAATATATTTTAATCGTACGAAGTTTCTGAAAGCTTGGTTTTAAATCGTCGAAATTTATCGTGTTTAACCGCTACACTAATTCACCCTCCCCCCCCCCCTCTTAGTGCCACTCTAGATCCCAACAATTGGTATCAGAGCCTCGTTATTTCTCTTTTGGATTCACACCCACGAGAAATGGCTCTTCATAGCTTTCAAGAGGGTTTTTCAATTGTTCGTCCCCCGTTCTTTAACAGATCGGACTACATATATTAGAAAACTTGAATGAGAGTTTTCTTAATTTCTCTAGATTTAAACTTATGGAATATTATTGAAAATATCTTTCGACTTCCCTCTAAACCGATGAACGAATAGTCGGATTTGGAGAAAAACTCTTTTTCTTTAAATGTTAAGGCTATGAATGCCTTATTTTGCGCTTTGGACAAAACTGAGTTCAATCGGATTTCTACATGCAAAACGACTTTTGATATTTGGCGAACACTTAAAATCATACATGAGGGAACTAGTAGAGTCAAAGACTAGAAAGTAAACCTCTTATTACATGATTTTGAGCTCTTCTGAATGACACTAAGCGAGTCTATCAGTGACATGTACACCCATTTCATGGATGTCATCAATAGCTTGAAAAGTCTTGGTAAATATTTTTCAAATTTTGAACTCACTAACAAGATCTTAAGATCCCTTCCAAAAAGGTGGGATCCTAAAGTAATCGCAATACAAGAGGCTAAAGATTTAAATAATTTACCTATTGAAGAACTCATTGGTTCTTTAATGACATATGAAATGAGTTTCTTGGAACATGTTAAACTCGATGAACACATGAACCACCTTCCAAAGAACATGAAGGATTTGAAACTCCGGACTATAAAATGCCACTTGAGTGATGACTCGAGTGATGAGAACAATATTGAGGAACTTGAATTTTTAATAAATTTTAATAAGTTCATTAAAAAAAATCAAAAATCAAAAATGAACTTGAACGGAGGAAAAGGCTAAAGAAGAGGAAGACACCCAAGGACGAATCAAGCACATCTGAAGGCAAAATGGCAAATTGGGCTTTGATGGCTTTCATCAACAAGGTAAGTAACTCACCCAAAATGCTTTTACCTTATTTTGAAATTACATGATATTTTTTCATAAGTGCTTAATTTAGAAAGTTGGAAATAAAAAATTATTTTTCAAAAAATTATATCATGTTTCTCTTTTTAGTGTCTTTGAAAAATTAAAAACTTAATCATGAAAAGTATATTGCTAAGGTTTCATGCATGTTATGTTTTGAAATTTTGAATGATACAGCATTATGGATGATAATTACATGATTTGTGATAATGCTCCAGTATCTCAAAGGAAGCTCTAAGGTTTGTTTAAGCTTTGGAGGTGGACCACCTGTGCTAACGGGTTACACAGATGTAGATATGGCCAGAGATATTGATACAAGGAAATCCACATCAGATTTTGTACTTACTTTTATAGGGAAAGTTATGTCATAGCAATCCAGATTGCAAAGGTGTATTACCCTCTCCACCACAAAGGTAGAATATATTATTACTATAGAGGTTTGCAAAGAAATGTTATGGATGAAAGAATTCTTACAAGAATTGGGGCTAAAATAGGAAAACTATATAGTGTATTGTGACAACCAGAGTGTCATCCATTTATATAAGAACTCAATTTTTCATTCCAAGTCAAAGCATATAGATGTCAGATATCATTGGATTCGAAATGTACTTGAAGAGAAGTAGTTGCAACTTCAGAAAATACATATAGATGATAATGGAGCAGACATGTTGACAAAGACCTTACCGAAAGAGAAGCAGGAGATGTACCGACAGTTGGTCGACATGGATTTACACTGAGTCATGGGAGAGCCTCCCTTATGGGCTAAAGGGGAAAGTTGTTGGACAGGTAGCCCAATTCAGCCCATAGCCTACTCTTTTTATTTAACCTAAACCCTTTCTAACCTAAACCCTAATTATAAATAGGGGCTAATGGTGGCTGCGAAAAAAAGGAGATCAAAAATCGTACAAAAGACAGAAACTTTGCAGCAGCAAAGGGGATTCAAAGAGAGGAGAAAAGGGCAAAAAAATAAGAGAAAAAGAAAGGGAAGAAGTCAAGGAAAACGCAGAAATTGTTCTATTCATCCAAACAGTTTCTCATCTTAGGTTAGATCAAATCTACAGTGAATTTTTACTATGATTGCTTAGGGAGGTTTTGGATATTGTGTATAGTGACGTGATCCTTGTATCTCATTATTCTCTTGTGATTGTTTCTTGGGTTTTGGGCAAGAGATTCAAGAATTGTACATTCATTATTTCTATAGTGGATTTTCTCTGATTTGTCTCGTGGTTTTTACCCTTAACGTTGAAGGGGTTTTTAATGTAAATCTTGGTGTTTTGTTGGATTGTTACTTCCATTTAATTCCACTGTGTGTTATGGTCTGTTAGTATTTATTCATATACAAAAGTCCTTTCTTGTTTGTTACCCTTTTTATCCCATCATTAATCTAATGAACACATGGAATGATTTATAGAAGAAGACTTTCTCTTTGAACATCAAAGCAATGAATGCTTTATTTTGTGCTTTAGATAAAATTAAATTTAATCGGATTTCTATTTACGAAATAATACATGAGATTTGGCACAAACTTGAAATCACACATGAAGACACAAGTAGGGTTAAGGAGTCAAAAATTAATCTTTTGGTTCATAATTATGAATTGTTTCATATGAAACCAAGTGAGACCATTGGAGATATGTACACCCGATTTACGGATATCATCAATGGTCTAAAAGCACTTGGAAAAAGTTTTTCTAATTTTGAACTTGTTAACAAGATATTAAGATCTCTTCCAAAAAGTTGGGATCCTAAAGTAATAGCAATATAAGAAGCCAAGGACTCGAACAACTTACTGCTCGAAGAACTTGTTAAGTATTTGATGACCTACGAAATGACATGCATTGTACATAATGAACTTGAGAACAACCTTTCAAAGAACAAGAAGGATTTTATACTTAGAACTCAAAAAGATCACTTGAGAGAAAACTCAAGTGATGATAATGATAATGATGACTTAGCACTTCGTACAAGGAAATTTAAAATTTTCATAAAAAAAAATAAAACTAAATATGATACTAAAAATAAAAGTGAACTAAAAAAAGATTAAATAATTTGCCACGAATGCAAGAAGCTAGAGCACTTTAAAAATGAATATCTCCAAATGAAGAAGAAGAAACCGAAGAAAAAGAAAGCGCTCAAAGCTACTTGGAACGATTCAAGTGCATTCGAAGACGAGGAGCCAACCAATAAAGAAGTTGCAAACTATGCATTAATAGCGTTTGGTGACGAGGTAAGTGACTCAATTGAAGCTCATTTATCTTTTGATAAGTTATTATGTGCTTTTCATGATTTCTTTGATAAATATAAATTAGTTAGTAAAAAATATAAATTGTTGAAAAAGGATTATGCTTCTCTCTAGTGAATTCAAAAAATTGAAAAATGAGCATGATAAGTGCATATTAACTCCTTATACTCAAGGTAAAGAATTAGAGTCACTTAAAAAGGAAAATTTGTTACTACATGAAATTTTAGAAAAATTTAAAATTGAAAACAAATCCTTAAACATGATCCTTGCTAATAAGGGTCATGTTCATAGAAAGGATAGAATTGGCTTGTGATGAACACTCATCAAAAGCCAACTATCTTCGTTAAAGGCCCAACTTTATATATTTCACCTCGAAACAAATGTAACTTTTATTGTAAATTTGGACATTATGCTTATAAATGTCCATTTAAAAGATATAGTCCACACAAATTGACTTGGGTTCCTATAGGAATCATAAATAACTCAATGCAATTTGATAAGATAGGTACATCGATTAATGAGGTACCCAAAGTTAAATTGGTACATAAAAGAAAACCTCCTTTCTTGTAGATGTGATTACAATCACAAGCTAGGAGCAAGAGATGATATCTCGATAGTGGATGCTCAAGGCACATAACCGAAGATCCAGCTCAATTCTCTAAGCTCACTAGCTAAGACGAAGGGTATGTCACCTTCGAAGATAACAAAGGTAAAATTATTGGCAAAGGAACCATAGGTAACAAGTCAAACCTCTTGATTGAAGATGTGTTATTAGTAGATGATTTAAAACATAATTTACTAAGTATTAGTCAATTGTGTGATAAAGGATATATCATAAGATTTGAATCTAATGCTTGCATAATCGAAATACCACACCAAAATACATCTATGATTGCTTAAAACATAGCAATGTGTATACTATTGACATTAATGATCTTTGTAATGAAATGTACTTTTTAATTTTAAACGATGATACTTGGCTTTGGCATAGGAGATTAGGCCATGCTAGTATGAAACTAATCCCTCAAATTTCAACTAGAGAATTTATAAGAGGAATGCCTAGCATCAAGTTTGTCAAAGACAAAATTTGTTATGCTAATTAAGAAAACAAATGAAAAATATTTTCAAATCAAAGAATCAAATAAGCACCTCTAGACTATTACAATTAATCCATATGGATTTATTTGGACCAATTGATACAATGAGCCTAGGAGGTAGCAAATATGCCTTTGTAATTGTAGATAATTATAGTAGATACACTTGGAGATATTTCTTGGTATACAAAAGTGATTGTTTTAAGTGTTATTTAAAATTTTGTAAACTTGTTCAAAATGAAAAAGGATTTATGATTCCATCTATTCGTTGTGATCATGGTGGTGAATTTCAAAACCATAATTTTTAAAATTTTTGTGAGTCAAATGGGTACAACTATAATTTCTCTACTCTAAGAAACTCATAACAAAATGAAGTAGTTGAAAGAAAAAAAAAATAGAAGCTTACAAAAAATGACAAGAACCATATTAAATGAACATTGCCTACCCAAATATTTTTGGGCCAAAGCCATTAACATAACATGCTATATCGTGAATAGGGTTCTAGTAAGACCATTACTTTCCAAAACTCCTTATGAATTATAGAACAATAAAAGACCGAATGTTTCATATTTTAAAATTTTTGATTGTAAATGTTTTGTTTTAAATGAAAAAGATGCCTTAGAAAAATTTGATGCAAAATCTGATGAAGGCTTTTTTTTTGTTATTCTTCAATCTCTGAAGCATTTTGTGTCTTTAATAAGAGAATTTTAGTTATAGAAGAATCTATTCATGTTGTTTTTAATGAGATTTTTAAATTTAAAAAAAATAATTTTGATGATGATTTTGATTTTGATACTTTAAATTTGAATGAAACATTTCCTTCCACTAACAACTTAGATGCATTTTCTTCCAAAGTATCCTTACCTAAGGAATGGAAATATGTAGATGCTTATCCTAAGGAGCTAATCATAGGAGACATCAAAAGGTGTTCAAACTCACTCTTCCTTTAAAAATTTTTGTGCTAACACTACCTTTTTATTTCAAATTGAACCAAAATGCATTGAAAAAGCCCTAAAAGATGATTCATTGGTTATCGCAATGCAAGAAGAGTTAAATCATTTTGAGAGAAATAAGGTATGGAAGCTTATTCCTAGACCAAGTGACCATTTAGTAATTGATACTAAATGGGTCTTTAGAAACAAGCAAGATGAACTTGGTATCGTAGTTAGAAATAAGGCTAGATTAGTGGCCAAAGGTTTCAAACAAGAAAAAGGTATCGATTATGAAGAAACCTTCACTCATGTGGTAAAATTAGAAACCATAAGGATGCTCCTTGCCTATACTTATTGTAATGATTTAAGGATGCTCTTTTTCATAATCATGTGTTTAAGTTATCTAAGGCTCTCTATGGATTGAAACAAGCCCCAAGGGCTTGGTATAAGAGACTTAGTTCTTTCCTATTTAAAATGATTTCACAAAAGACAAGATCGATACTATATTATTTATTAAAAATTTTAAAAATAATTTTTTATTATTTAAATTTATGTTGATGATATTATTTTTGGTTCTATGAATAAGTTTTTATATAAATCTTTTGCCAAAAGTATGAGCCAAGAGTTCAAAATGAGTTTAATGGGTAAATTAAACTTTTTCTTTGGTTTACAAATCAAGCAACTAAGTGATTGAATTTTTCTTAGTCAAATTAAATATTCATTAGATTTACTAAAATGATTCAAGATGGATAGTTCAAAGGCTATCAATACACCAACTAGCATTTCCACTAAATTAGATATGGATGATAATAGAGAAAACTTTGATAAAAAAAAACTTATAGGGGTATGATAGGTAGTTTACTATACCTCACCGCAACTAGACCAGACATTATGTTCAGTATTGGACTTTGTGCTAGATTTCAATCTAATCTCAAACTATCTCACTTTAAAGCTATTAAAATAATTTTTAGATACATAAAAGGAACTCCTAATCTAGGATTATGATATTCAAAATCCAACTTTGAATAACTGCTTATGCCGATATTGATTTTGCTAGACATAGAATAGATAGAAAAAGCACATCTGGAATATGTCAATTCTTAGGTCATGCACTTGTCTCTTGGTCTTCCAAGAAATAGAATTTTGTTGCACTATCTATAACCGAAACTAAATATATAGCAACAAGTGCATGTTATGCATAAGTTATATGAATGAAAAACATATTAGAAGATTACGAAATTCACTTGAAAAATATCCCTATAAAATGTGATAACACTAGTGCAATATGTTTAATGAAAAATCTCATTCAATACTCTAGAACTAAACACATTGATATTAGGCATTATTTTATAAGAGATCATGTTAATAACCATGATATATCTTTAGAATTTATTGAAACAAAATATCAATTAGCTCATTTTTTACAAAACATTTAAATGAGATATAATTTGATTTTATTAGAAGAGAATTAGGCATGTTAAATCTTCCTAATGCATGAGTTTCTATTATATATTTTTCAGATTTTTTGGATTTTTAAAAATTGAGTTTTTATCGAGATCATCTCCTATCATCTTCTTGCAATCTCATTCATGGATTTTTGATACACTTGTTCCGTCATTTGATGATCTTTTCCTATAACCCCCCTATACTTGCAAAAGAAAAGTTTTCATTTATGGATTTTTGGTATACTTGATTCTTGTGTGATGATCATGAATCATTCTTCTTTCCATTTACAAAAATAGTGATTTGATTCATGAACCCTTAATATACATATCTTGATCATTTACGTGATGAATCTTTTTGTTTTCTATTTATGAAAGTAGAAGTTTGATTTATGGATTTTCGATTCTTATAACTTTATTTTTCTTGTGATGAATGAATTCCTATATTCTCCTTCTTTTTATTCTTTTTTGTATGACAAAGGGGAGATACCAAAAAGTGTTTGTACATCTCAAGAAGAACCTTATATATCTAAAGAGAAGTACTAGCTTACCTATTTCAAGAAGCAAAAGTTGTTATCTTCCAAAAATTTTTACTTAATTTTATCTTTGCTAGCTTGTCTACTTCAAAGCTAAAGAGAAGTGCTAACAAGAGTAGTGCTAACTTGCATATCTAAAAGCAAAAGTTGCTATCTTGCAGAGATTTTGCTAGCTTGCTGATTTAAAGAAACAAACATTGCTATCTTTTACTTAACTCCATTTTTATTAATGACAAAAGGGGAGAAATGATGAAGGCTTGGTATCATAATGAATGTTTAGTATCATGTTTGGTATCATGCTTAAATGTTTGATATCATGATGAATGCTTGGTAATATGCTTAGTATCATGCTTAAATGATGAATGTTTGGTATTATGCTTAAATAATAAATGTTTAGTATCATGCTTGGTATCATGCTTAAATGTTTGGTATCTTGATGAATGCTTAGTATCATGCTTAAATGATGAATGTTTGGTTTCATGCTTAAATGTTTGAAATGATATCATGCTTAAATAATGAATGTTTAAAATGATAAACTTTGGTATCACGCATGAAGTGATAATTGCCAAGTTGATTAGTTTCTAGTATCATACATGAAATTGTGTATGTTACATCTTGATAACTTGAAATTATAATGATGTACAATATATGAAATTTTTTATCAAAATCAGTTAAAGCTTGAATTCAAAGATTATGAATTCAAGTTTGTCTTTTCTCAAGTATGGCATATAGATAGGGGGAGTTAAGGTTAACTTCATCATCAATTGATTGTCATCATTAAAAAAGGAGGTATTATTGAATCTTGGATTTTAATGATGAAATCAATTGATAAATTATTAGTCTAATCCATATGTTGAGAAAAGTATTGCAGGATTAACTACGATCATGAACAAGGCATAAAGCAGATGATGGGCTAGAGTCAAAGATCGAATGATTCGTCGGGAGTTCGCCAAGAAGTTCGTTAGGAGTTCACCGAGAAGTTCGTCGAGAGTCCGCTGAAGCCCGCCGAGAAGTTCGTCAGGAGCTCACCGAGAAGTTCATTGGGAGTTTGCCAAGAAGATCATTGAGAGCTCGCCAAGAGCTTATTGAGAGTCCATCGGAAGATCATCGAGAGTCCACTGAAAGTTTGTCGAAAGCTTATCAGGATTTCATCGGAAGAACAATTGACATACCAGATATAAAATACTTAGTTAATGCCTTAATTATCATAGTTAGGACTTAGTTTGAGTTAGGATTGGGAGGTAATCCCACTAACTCAATTAGGGGCTAATTAAGCCCGAATCAAGATTGGTTTGGGCCGAACTAAGGGCCCAAATAGTGACCTGGAACTAGGCTGGCAGTGGCACCGCCATGACTGGATGGTGAAACCTCCCAAGGCTCAGTCTCCTAGGACCACTACCCAGACTAGGCAGTGGTACCATCGGCAATTAATGCTGCCTTGTGATGGTATCGCCCAAGCAGGCGGTGGTGTCATTAGGGTCTAGTAGCCAAAACTTTTTCTAGCAATAGTACCATCAGATTGGGTGGTGGTACCGCCTAATGTTAGAGAATACTAGTGGTGGTACCACTAGTACCTCAAAAATCCAAGATGAGACCTTTTTGACTACATATTTGAAGCCAATTAAGGCTTATAAATACCTCATACTTTTTTTCTTATGAAGCATAGAAAAGTGAACAAAAAGAAACTAAGATCTAAGTTGAAACGCTGTTGTAATCTTTAGAGAGTTCACCTCCACTTGTTCCAGCTTATAATTATGTTTGAGGAGTGAGCAAGTTGTAAAAGGTTAACTCTTAAACTTATTAAAAGGAGGAAAGATATGTAACAAGAGGTGATTGATCTTCGCCCATTGAAGGAAGATCAATAATGGAAGTCGATGACTTCGATGAAGGAGGAATTAAAAGTGGATGTGGGTTACAACGATTGAACCACTATAAATTTGGTGTGCTTTTTCTTTACTGCTTACTTTTATTACTTAACTGCTTTCTTCATTTTACATTTACTCCATGTTGATATCTTTTTCGATATGATTTTATCAACTCGAAAGGATTTCGAATCACAACCGTCTTTTAACATATGTACTAATTCACCACCCCCCACCCCCCTCCCTCTTAGTGTTGACTAACGATCTTCCGTTAGTCAACACTAAGAGGATTCTAACACACTCCTGATTCCTCTTTCGTTAAGGCCACCGGCATTCACTAACAATCTTCTTTCAATGGGCGAAGACCAACCAACCTCTTTACAACTCTTTTCTCCCTTTTATAAGTTTAGGAGAAAACCTTTACAAATCTCACACATCTCTTAAAATAAGTCCAAAACTTAAAGAGGAGGAGGGGGATACTTAGTACTTTTCACAATTTTGCAACTCAGGATCTCAAGGCTTTTTGTTCTCTTTTCATGCTCCTTCAAGTAGGAAAGAGTGGGGTATTTATAGGCCCCAAATGGCTTCAAAAAGGAAGCTAAAATTTAAATTTCTGAGTCTTTCGAGTATAAGCAGTACCACTACCTACAACATTAATTGCTAGTAGTACCATCGCCCAGTCTGGGCGGTACCACCACCTACAGCCTGGAAAAGTGTGCTTTTGACTTTTCCAGCTCATAGGCAATTCTACTACCAATTTGGCGGTGCCACCAGCTGACCAAATCTATGGGTCACCGAATGGACCTCCTAATGAGCCTAAATCAATCTTAATTTAGGCCCAATGGGCCCCTAATTGAGTTAGTAAGGTTATACCAAAAACTAACTCAATTTAAGACTTAACTATGACAATTAAGACCTAAACAACTACAAGACATGAATCTAAGTTGTCCGGTATATTATTGGTTCATTCGAGTTCCCAGCAAACTTCTGGCGCATCGTCCGAACCTTCAGTGTATCGCCTGATCCATCAGCATGTTGACTCCTGCAACATCTGATCTTGGCACAACGTTCGGTTCTTCTAGCCCGATGCTTGATTTCTGACTCCGATCCAATGTTTAATTCTTCTTGCTTTAATTGTTTTGTCTTTTTTGATCGAAGTTAGTCCTGTATCACTTATCTCAAAGTACATATTAGATCATAAACATATCAATTAATTCCATTATCAAAATCTGAGATTCAACATAATAAATATAGCCTAACTAAATATTTTTGGACCGAAGTTATTAACACAACATGCTATGTCATGAATAGGGTTCTCGTCAGACTACTACTTTCTAAAACTCCTTATGAATTATAAAATAATAGAAGACCCAATATTTTATATTTTAAAGTTTTTAGTTGTAAATGTTTTGTTTTGAATGAAAAGGATACCTTAGGAAATTTTGATGCAAAATCTGATAAAGGTATTTTTCTTAGATATTACTCTATTTCTAAAGCTTATCGTGTTTTTAATAAAAGAACTTTAATTATTAAGGAATCCATCCATATTGTTTTTAATGAGGTTTTTGAATTTAAGAAAAATAATTTTATGATAATTTTGATTTTGATACTTTGAATTTAAATAAAAATTCTCCTCTCCTTAGCAACTTGGATGCATCTACTTTCAAAGAATCCTTACATAAGTAATGGAAGTATATAGATACTCATCTTAAGGAGCTAATCATTGGAAATACATCAAAAGGTGTTCAAACTAGTTCTTTTTTAAAAAAAATTTGCACGAATATGACCTTTTTATCTCAAATTGAACCAAAATGCATTGACAATGCTCTAAAAGATTATTCATAGGTGTTTGTAATGCATGAAGAGTTAAATCAATTTGAGAGAAATGAGGTGTAGAAGCTTGTTCCTAGACTTAGTGACTATCTAGTAATTCACACTAAATGGGTCTTTAGAAACAAGTAAGATGAACTTGGTATCGTGGTTTGAAACAAGAATAGATTAGTGGTCAAAGATTTTAACCAAGAAGAATGTATCAACTATGAAGAAACTATTAAGATCACGGTCAGCACTAAGAGAGGGGGGGAGGGTGTGAATTAGTGCAGCGATAAAAATTACATCGATTCATAAAACTTCATTCGATTTAAAGATTCATTCAATCAAAACACATTTTGAAAATGACGTTTAACTTCAAAATATTCGTAAAGAATGTAATGAGGGTAGTGAGCAAATAAAGTGGTTTGTAGTAAGAGTAAACAACAAGGAAAGACAACAAACTGATTTTATAGTAGTTCGGTCATCTAACTTATATCAACTCCCAATTCCTCCTTTGTCGAGGCCATCGGCATCTACTAATGGTCTTCCTTCAATGGGCAAAGACTAACTACCCTTACAGCCCTCTTCTCCTTTTCACAAGTTTAGAAGATAACCTTTTATAAACACTCACTCCTCTCTTAAACTGAAATCTAAACTAAAATAAGATGAGGGGATCTCTCAAGTGATTACAATAACATTTTCCTACTATTAAGATCTCAATGCTTATGTGTGCTAACTAGGGATGATAGGGGCTTTTATAGGCTTTAAATGGATTCATACTTAAAGCCAAAACTAGTCTCATCTCGGGTCTTCCAGGTATTAGCGGTACCAATGCTAGTGCTAGATGGTACCACCGCCCAAGCTGCCTAACACTAGGTGTTAGGATTGGAGAGGCACTAAGAGGGGAGGGGGTGAATTAGTGCAGCAGATTAAAATCATAAGTTTGAAACCGATTTTGTAAATAGCTAGTTCGTATGAAAATTTCAATTTGATGAAAGATGACTTGGTTGAAGTTGCTTAAGTAAAAGAAAAAGAAACTGAATGATTTGCAGCCAAGTAAAGGAATGATTCAAAAATTTAAACACTCACACATTCAAGAACGCCACAATGTATAGTGGTTCGGTCAAGTGACCTACATCCACTTTCGAAGTCTTCTCCAATGAGGCTCCCAACTTCCACTAGCAAATCCTTTTGAAGGGGAAGGACTAAACACCCCTCTTACAACCCTTTTACAAGAAGTTCACACTCTTATAGATTTTTCAAAGAAAAAGAAGGAGGTGAACACAAGCTATCGAAAAATAAGGTTTTGCCAAAGCTTTTGCTAAATTTCTAACTCTCAAAAGGGTGCACTTTCTACTGAGAAAGGAGGGGTATTTATAGACCCCAAGAGGATTCAAATTTGAGCTCCAAATTTGAATTCTATTTGGGTTTCCCGGTGCTGGCGATTCAACCGCTTGTCAGTGGCGATTCAACTGCTTGTCAATGGCGGTTCAACTGCTTGTCAGTAGTCAGACTGACAATATACAGGGCGGTTCAACCACCCAAGGCAGTGGTTTAACTGCCCATGCATTCTGGTGCTGGGCGATTCAACCGCCCCTAGCAAAGCTAAATGAGCCCTATTTGGGGCCCAAATTGACCCAATAAGAGCCCGGTTGGCTCTTACTAGGTTTAAACAGGATTATTTCCAAATCCTTACCCTAATTACATGCCAACGATGAAATTAAAACATAATTCTTCAAGTCTACTTCCGGCGAGCTCTCCGAGATTCTGGTGGACTTCCGACACTTCCTTCGGATTTCTTTCGACGGACTCCCAGTATGCTCCCGGATTATATGGCGAGCTCAACGAGTCTTCGACAAGCTTCCGAACCTTCTCGATAAACTCCACGAACCTCCAACGATCTTTGCGGCAAACTTTCAAAAACTTTGGTAAGTCCTTGATTCGATCTCGGTTGGTTCCGGCAATACTTCCGACAATCCTTCGGACTTCCGGTGACCTCTTGAACTCCCGACGGACTTGACCTCGGTAAATCACTTTATGTTTTCATCCCATCGTAATTAATCCTACACACTTATCTCGAAAATATAGATCGAAACAAATATTTCACCAATTGACTTCATCATCAAAATCCGAGATTCAACAATCTCCCCCTTTTTGATGATGACAATGAATTGATGATAGAGTTACACTTAACTCCCCCTATCTATATGCCATATCATGAGAAAATAAAAACGCTTGAATTCAATCTTTTAAATTCAAGCCAAGACTGATAAATTTCATTTAACATCAAGCTTAACAAGAAAGCTTAAGCATAAATACGAAAACTTTATATTTTAAACAATGTCAAGGTATTACACCTATAATGATAAGAAATATTAATTCAAGGATCAAATGATATCACAAATAGTGTTCAATATTAAGGCATAATATCAAATGAAATATTAGCTTATCATATTAATAAAAAATAAAAAAATGATATGATATCGATCTCAAAACACTTGAATTCAATCTTCTTAATACTATGCAAGATATTTTATCAAGTTATTTTCATATGTCTCATTAATTTATACATTCTTCTCCCCCTTTATCATCAACAAAAAGGAGGTGAAATAGCCACCACAAGGTATTATACTACAAAAAAAATGAGTGGTCAATTATCAAGCATATGATAAATGAGTTGAACATAATGCAAAATATGTCATCCTTGACGGAGAAATCTGAAAAATGTTTAAATCAATTTTATTCATGTTCATGAGATCCGAAAGAAAATATTAGAGTGTCAAAATGCTCATGAAAAATTCATACATGAAGAATATAAGACTCATTTTTTTATTGAGAATTCATAGAATTGTGAAAGGATAGATCAGTAAAGTCATTCATCAAGAATTTCATATTTCAAGGTAAACTTCATGATAATGAGATGTCAAAACTCATAAAATTTCAACGAATGAAATATATCAATATCAAAAATTTGAAGGAAAAACTTCGACGAATGAAATATTCTTATAGTGATCCATGAGGAGGAAGTCATAAAACTTTGAATCATACCGATTAGCACAAGAATAAACATCAAAAATGAACATTTAAGAATACCACTATTTAAAGAAGGAGGAAAACAACATCATGATAGCTTTCATCAAGATTAAGATCAAAAGATAAAAATGAGAGCTCCATGATATAAAGATGTTATCAAAATGCGAAAATATAATATCAATGTGAAACTATAAAACTGAAAATTTAATCATTTCATCAAAAGTCATAACTCAAAAAATTCATCAATAGGAAGATCAAAATGCCAAGATGATATTGTAAGGATGTCATTCAAAAATGAAGAGGTGATATTAAGATGATACAATCAAAACCGAAGTTGAAAAATTTCAGAAAAGAAACATACAACATCATGTATTAGAACAATTTAGCATGCCTAATTCTCTTCTAATGAAGTCAAATTATTCTTCAATTAGGGGTTTTGTGAAGATATTCGCTAATTGGTGTTTTGTATAAACAAATTCTAGAATGACATTATTATTATTAACATGATCTCGTATAAAGTGATGCCTAATGTCAATATGCTTAGTTCTTGAGTGTTGAATTAGATTTTTGGTTAGACAAATAGCGCTTGTATTATCGCATTTTATGGGAATGTTCTTTAAATAAATTTCATAGTCTTCTAAGGTATTTTTCATCCAAACAACTTATGCACAACATACACTTGTGGCTATGTATTTGGCTTCCACCGTAGATAGTGCAATCGAATTTTGTTTCTTGAAAGTCCAAGAAACAAGTGCATGCCCTAAAAATTGGCATGTTCCGGATGTACTCTTTCTATCTATTCTACATCCACCAAAATCCGCATCTGCATAGGCTTTTAAATCAAAGTTGTTGGATTTTGGATACCATAATCCTAGATTATGAGTTCCTTTAAGATATCTAAAGATTCTTTTAACAGCTTTAAGATGAGATAACTTAGGATTAGCTTGGAATCTTGCACATAGACCTATATGTTGTAAGGTAAAGTAAGCTACCTATCATTTTCCTATATGTTTTTTAATCAAAATTTTCTCCACTCTCATCCAAGTCTAACTTGGTGGAAGTACTCATTGGAGTGTTGATGGCTTTTGAACTATCCATGTTAAATCATTTTAATAAATCTAATGTATACTTTGTTTGATTAAGAAATATACCATCACTAAGTTGTTTAACTTGTAATCCTAAGAAGAAAGTTAATTCTCCCATTAGGCTCATTTCAAATTCATGACTCATACACTTGGCAAATGATTCACATAGTGATTCATTCGAAGAACCAAAAATAATATCATCAACATAAATTTGAATAATAAGAAAATTATTTTTAAAATGTTTAACAAACAATATAGTATCAACCTTGTCTTTAGTAAAATTATTTGAAATTAAGAAAGAACTAAGCCTTTCATAGCAAGCCCTAGGGCTTGCTTTAATTCATAGAGAGCCTTAGTTAGTTTAAACATATGATTGGGAAGAAGAGAATTTTCAAATTCGGGTGGTTGTTCAACATATACTTCTTTGGAAATAAAACCATTTAAGAAAGCACTTTTGACATCCATTTGAAAAAGCTTAAAATTATTACTACTAACATAGGCAAGGAGCATCCTAATGGCTTCTAATCTTGCCACAGGAGCGAAGGTCTCTTCGTAATCGATACCTTCTTCTTGATTGAAACCTTTGGCCACTAGTCTAGCCTTGTTTCTAACCATGATACTGCATTCATCTTGCTTGTTTCTAAAGACCCATTTAGTACCAATAACTAAATGGTCACTAGGTCTAGGAACAAGCTTCCATACCTCATTCCTTTCAAATTGATTCAATTCTTCTTGCATTGTGATAACCCAAGAATCATCTTTTAAGGCATCGTCAATGCACTTAGGTTCAATTTGAGAAAGAAAAGCGGTATGGGCACAAAAATTTTTAAGAGAAGAACGAGTTTGAACCCCTTTCGATGTGTCTCCTATAATTAACTCCTTGGGATGGGCATCTACATACTTCCATTCCTTGGGTAAAGAAATTTGGGAAGAAGATGCATCCAAGTTACCATTTTGAGGAGAGGGTTCAATTAAATTCAAACCATCAAAATCAAAATCATCATCAAAATCTTTTTTTCTTAAATTCAGAAATTTCATTAAAAACTACATGAATAGACTCTTCTATAACTAACGTTCTTTTGTTAAAAATACGAAAAGCTTTAGAAACAAAGGAGTAACTAAGAAAGATGCCTTCATCGGATTTAGCATCGAATTTTCCTAAAGCATCCTTTTCATTCAAAATAAAGCATTTGTAACCAAAGACTTTAAAGTAAGAAACATTAGATTTTTTGTTATTCCACAATTCATATGGGGTCTTGGATAGAGATGATTTTACTAGAACCCTATTCATGACATAGCAAGCCGTATTAACGGCTTCGGCCCAAAAGTATTTTGGTAGATTATGTTCATTTAACATGGTTCTTGTCATTTCTTGTAAATTTCTATTCTTTCTTTCTACTACTCCATTTTGTTGAGGATTCCTTGGAGTAGAGAAGTTGTGGTTATACCCATTTGATTCACAAAAATTTTGGAAGCCGTGGTTTTGGAATTCACCACCGTGATCACTCCGAATCGATGAGATTAAACCCTTTTCATTTTGAGTAAGTTTACAAAATTTAGAGAAATATTTAAAATAATCACTTTTATGAGCCAAGAAATAGGTCCAAGTATATCTACTATAGTCATCCACAATTACAAAGGCATATTTACTACCTCCTAGGCTTGTTATGTCAATTGGTCCAAATAAGTCTAAATGGATCAATTGCAATGGTCTAGTGGTGCTAATTTGATTTTTTGGTTTAAAACTAGTTTTTATTTGTTTTCCTAGTTGACACGCATCACATACTTTGTCCTTGACAAACTTCATATTAGGAATCCCTCGTACTAACTCTCTAGATGAAATCTTAGATATTAGTTTCATGCTTACATGGCCTAATCTCCTATGCCAAAGCTAAGCATCATCATTCAAAACCAAAAAACACATTTCATTACTTAGTTCATCAATACTAATGGTATAGACATTATTTTATTTTAAAGCAATCATGGATATGTTGTTGTTTGGTTTTTCAATGATGCAAGCATTAGATTCAAATCTCACGATGTAACCTTTATCACATAATTGACTAATGCTCAAGAGATTATATTTTAGTCCATCAACTAATAACACATCATCTATTGAAAAACTTGATTTATTACATATGGTTCCCTTGCCAATGATTTTACTCTTGTTGTTTTCTCTGAAGGTGATATATCCTTCTTCTTTGCTAGTGAGCATAGAGAATTGAGATGGATCTCTGATCATGTGCCTTGAGCATCCACTATCAAGATACCATCTCTTGCTCCTAGCTTGTGATGGTGAATGTGTCTACAAAAGAAAATGATTTTTAGGTACCCATTTGATTTTGGGTGCCTCAAATATTGATTTACTAACTTTGTCATTTAGCATTGAATTATTTATGGTTCTTTTAGAAACCCATATCAATTTGTGTAGACTAATTTTCTTAAACAGATATTTGTAAACAATATGTCTAAATTTGCAACAAAAATTACATTTCAAATGAGAGGATACATGTAATGTTGGCCCTTTAATGAAGGTAGTTTGAGTTTGATGAGATCCACTCATGAATCCAATTCCACATCTATTTTCGACGTGACCCTTATTTATAAGGATAATGTCTAAGCTCTTGCTACCGACCTTAAACTTGTTTAAGGTCTCTTTGAGTAACAAGTTCTCCTTTTCGATTGCTTCTAAGTGATTACACTTAGAGCATGGGAGTAGAGGGAGAGAATCATGCTCAAGACTTTTAAATTTATCTAGCAATAAAGCATGTTCCTTTTTTAATAAATTGAACCTTTTTGTAATAGTTCTACATTCATCAAATAATTCATGGAAAGTAATTGAAAGCTCATCGAAAGATAAATCTTCATTAAGTAAATTACTTATCTCTTCTCCTAAAGCCATTAGAGCGAAGTTGGCCTCCTCTTTGTTACTTGCTTCCTCATCCTCGGAGTCACTTAAGTCATCCCATGTAGCCTTCAAAGCCTTCTTCTTCTTGAGTTGCTTCTTCTTGGCTTAGGGGCATTCATATTTCAAGTGCCCCGGCTTCTTGCATTCATAACATATGACGTGATCCTTTTTTGGTTCAAGTTTATTTTTAGTTTCATTTTTAAATTTACCCTTTTTAATGAATTTTTTAAATTTTCTAGTTAAGAGTGTAATGTCTTCATCAAAGTCCTCATCACTTGATGTTCCTTTCAAGTGGTCTTTCTATGTTCTTAATGTCATATCCTTCCTGTTCTTTGGAAGGGGGTTCTCGAGCTCTTCATGAGCATGGCATATCATTTCATAGGTCATTAGAGACTCAATAAGTACTTTAAGAGAAAAAGTTTTAAGATCCTTGGCCTCTTGAATGGTCGTAATTTTTGGATCCCAACTCTTTGGAAGGGATCTTAAAATTTTAGTTACAAGTTCAAAATTAGAAAAGCCTTTACCAAGAGCTTTGAGTCCATTGATGACATCCGTGAAGCGGGTGTGCATGTCTCCGATGGACTCACTTGGTTTCATTCGAAAAAGTTCATAAGAATGCACAAGAATGTTAATTTTGGACTTTTTCACTCGGCTAGTGCATTCATGAGTGATCTCAAGAGTACGCCAAATATCAAAAGCCGATTTATAAATCGAAATGCGATTAAATTCATTTTTGTTGAGAGCGCAAAACAAGGCATTCATAGCCTTTGCATTTAAAGCAAAAGTCTTCTTATTCATTCCATTCACTCGTCGGAAGAGAATATTTTTGAAATCCATTTTTGACGATGCTCCAAAGCTCAAAATCCATGAAAATAAGAAAGATCCTCATATGAGTCTTCCAATACATGTAATCCGACCCATTGAACATAGGTTAACGTGTAATGGAATGACCCTCTTGCATGCCGGAATAGGCTATCTCTCTTGGGTTTTAAACCAAATATGAGAGTGAACCTTGCTCTGATACCAATTGTTAGGATCGGAGAGGCACTAAGAGGGGGGTGAATTAGTGCAGCGGATTCAAATCATAAGTTTGAAACCGATTTCGTAAATAGCTAGTTCGTATGAAAATTTTGATTCGACGAAGATGACTTGGTTGAAGTTGCTTGAGTAAAAGAAAAAAAAACTGAATGATTTGCAGCCAAGTAAAGGAATGATTCAGAAATTTAAACACTCACACATTCAAGAATGCCACGATGTATAGTGGTTCAGTCAAGTGACCTACATCCACTTTTGAAGCCTTCTCTGATGAGGCTTCCAACTTCCACTAGTAAATCTTTTTGAAGGGGAAGGACCAAACACCCCTCTTACAACCCTTTTACAAGAAGTTCACACTCTTTTAGATTTTTCAAAGAGAAAAAAGGAGGTGAACACAAGCTATCGAAAAATAAGGCTTTGCCAAAGCTTTTGCTAAATTTCTAACTCTCAAAAGGGTGCACTTTCTGCTGAGAAAGGAGGGGTATTTATAGACCCCAAGAGGATTCAAATTTGAGCTCCAAATTTGAATTCTGTTGCTTTCGGTGTCGGCGGTTCAACCGCCTATCGATGTCGATCGACAAAGATACAGGACGGTTCAACCACCCAAGACAGCGGTTCAACCGCCCATACATTCTGGTGCTGGGCGGTTTAACCACCCAGCTTTTGGCCACTGGGTGGTTCCATCGCCTAGCACAGGCGGTTGAATCGCCTGGCCCATTCAGCAAAGCTGAATAGGTCCTGTTTGAGGCCCAAATTGACCCAATAAGAGCCCGGTTGGCCTTTACTAGGTTTAAACAGGATTATTTCCAAATCCTTACCCTAATTACTTGCCAACTACGAAATTGAAACATAACTCTAAGTGATTTAAACCAACATTCTTCAAGTCTACTTCCGGCGAGCTCTCCGAGATTCCGGTGGACTTCCAACACTTCCTTCGGATTTCTTCTGACGGACTCCCAGCATGCTCCCAGATTGTATGGCGAGCTCAACAAGTCTTCGGCAATCTTCCGAACCTTCTCGATAAACTCCGCGAACCTCTGATGATCTTTGCGACGAACTTCCAAAAACTTCAGTAAGTCCCTGATTTAATCTCGGTTGGTTCTGGCAATACTTCTGATGATCCTTCGAACTTCTGGTGACCTCTTGAACTCCCGACGGACTTGATCTTGGTAAATCGTTTTATGTTTTCATCCCATCGTAGTTAATCCTGCACACTTATCTCAATAATATAGATCAAAAAAAATATTTCACCAATTGACTTCATCATCAAAATTCGAGATTCAACACTGGGCGGTACCACCGCCTGACACAATCACAAAGATTGTCTTAGAGACTGAGCCACCAGCGGTTCCATCGCCTACTCTGACGGTGCTACCGCCTGACCCACCTCTTGAGTCACAGTTTGGGCCTTTCACTTAGCCCAACACAACCCAAACTTGGGTCCAGTTGGCCCGTAATTGAGTTGGCCCCATTTTAACCCAATTACACCTAAAACTACTTCGATCTAGATAATTATTATAAAGCTTGAATTAATTATTTTTTGGCATGTCATTAGTTCATTAGTGTTTTATCTGATCCTTCGGTGCATCATCCTCTCTTGTGGCCTATAAGCTCAATCAGGTAGTTGACCTATGTAACTCCAATCTCCTTAGCATAATTTCACTCTTCTTGGCCCGATACCCGAACTCATCGTCCGAAGCCTTCTGCCAATATATCGATCGATCCTTCAACTCGACGTCCAATCATTTGACATATTCCACTTCAGCCTAACATCTGATTCCTCCTACTTTAATTGTCTCTTCCTGATCAAAGCTAGTCCTGCATCACTCAAAATGTAGATCAGATCATAAACACTATTAATTGGTTTCATCATCAAAATCCATGGTTCAACAATCTCCCCCTTTTTGATGATGATAACCAATTGATGATAGAGTTAACCAACTTTTCCTATCAATATGTCATATTGATAGATCCTTTAAATCAAGAAATCATGCAATTTTCAATACATAAAAGTACATCATATCATGCATGATTCAAATCATCATTACTTCTCCCCCTTTGTCATCAACAAAAAGGAGAAGTGCATCTAGCAAGTTTTAAAGATACACAAGTTTTACAACATACAAGCTCACAAATTTTTTATCACTTTATAACATGCATGATCACCAAATCATCATTAGTTTTAAAGATGTGTAAGATTGCAAATTTTGCAAGTTTGCACTTTTGCTTCTTTTGAGATAGCAACTCTTTGTTTCTCTTTGTGATATTCTAAGCTAGCAACTTTTGTTTCTTCTCTTTTAAGAAGTGCAACTAAGTTTTGCCTTTCTTTGCAAGCTAGCAATTCATGGTGATGTTCAAGATAATAAGTTCTTTCTTCTTTTTGAGAAGTGCAAGCTAGTAAATTTTTGCTTTCTTGAAATGTGCAAGCTAGTAATACTTTCTCTCCCTTTGTTATTGTCAAAAGGAAGAGAAGAGTATAATTTTTCTTTTATATCAATGCTCTAATCATGACAAAGATAAATTAATGATTCAGTCATATCATGAGGTATATAAACCATAAATACAAATGAATCATATTATAAAGAATTAATAAATGTCAATTTGTGAATATGATCATGAATCATGTTGATAAATTTCTTCTTTTGTAAAAGGCAAGAAGAAGGACACAATCTTGATTTAAAAAGAAAACTCATGTCATATTAACTGAATAATCAAGATAATGATCCAAAAAATATATAAGAAGAATTTATGCATTAATGAGATTTAACATGCCTAATTTTAACATTCAAGCTAGCACTGAAGGTTCTCTTTGAGATGCTAGCAAATAGCAAAAGGAAATCTCAAGTTCATGATTCATAAAAAGTTTAAGTTATGATTCTGGGAAAAAATCATGACTCATTTTGAGACATCTCATTCAATTCATCAACTTCAAACTCATCATCAAAATCATTTTCATAGATTCATAATGACATAATCAGATTCATCAATATTTTAAAAAATTATCAAAACTCTAAAGATAGAGAACTTTCTATGGAAAAAGAATGTATTCCTATTTTAGTGATTTATTTCATACAATCATTCCTTTATCTTTTTATAGCAAATAAAACTATGCATCAACGTTTAAGATCAAAAAATAAATTTCATCATAAAAATCATTAAGACCAAAAATATAACACATTATTTCAAACCATAAGATTTCAAATCATCATTACTTTAAATCCTCATGCACAATATAAAATCATTAAGCATGATACCAAAATTTTTAACATTTTCATTACATCATCAAAATTATCAAGCATGATTTCATAAAGCATCTTTAAAATTATTTTAATTTCAATGAACTTTCTTTTACTATTGTTAGTTATAACAAGACATTTTTCTTCTTAAATGAATCTAGCTTAGTGCGAGAAATTAACATGCAATTGTTATTCATAATTTTTTTTTATTAAAATCATGCATCATGAAACTGAAAAGCGATATAGAAATCATCAAAATAAACATACATGGAATTACATTTAATATCTGAATAGGACGAACCGGCCTCCGTGGATATCTTTGCTTCGGAACAAAACAATTAGAATTAGGCTCGGTCAACCGGAATATGTATTATCCATATGGGGGATCTTCCAATTGAGAAGATCCATCGACCTGAGACGAAGAGAAAGGTCTATCTATTTTCTTTAGTTATTCAGTTAAACCAATGATTCGTTATTGGAGCAGATAGCAACAAGCATTTCATCGGACATGCGTATTTTTTATTTTCCGATGGATTTACATGGTTTCATTAATGGAAATTGTTTGATGTAGTGAGTAATAGACTCTGGTTGTTCGCCGTTCAAGAATTCTTGTTTAGGCAGTTCATATCATCCATACATAGTGTTTTGATCTAAGATTTCAATTCTTCCATGTTTCAGCAGTAGCATATTGTTCCATGGAGCTAAGGTCCAAAATATGGAATAAAAAATGTTTCCACGACTCTACCACCCGGCCAATCCTGTTCCACTTAATCCCTTTTTCATGGCCACATATCTTTACGGCTAAGGAATGGGAAATCTTTCTCCTGTTACATGAATCAAATGTTTCATTTCATCTGGGGATGAAAAATAATTTAGAAGACTATAGACTTTACTTGAAAAACATCCTTATAAAATATAATAATACTAGTGCTATTTGTTTAACTAAGAATCTCATTCAACACCTGAGAACTAAACATATTAATATTAGATATTATTTTATTAGGGATCATATTAATAGTCATGGTATATCTTTAGAATTTATTGATATAAAACATCAATTAATAGATATTTTTACTAAATCTTTAAATAAGGAATAATTTGATTTTATTAGAAGATAATTAGGCATGTTAAATCTCCCAAATGCATAAATTCTTCTTATATAATTTTTTTTCATATCATTATCTTGATTTCTTGGTTTTTATGACTTGAGTTTTCTTTTTGAATCAAGATGATTTCCTATGATTCCCTCTTCTCACTATTTACAAAAGAAGATTTGTCAAAATGATTCATGGTCTTTCGGTATTCATGACTTGATCTTTTCATTCATGATTGAAATATTTGCACCTTTGAATCCCTCTATTTTTCTTTTCTTTTTTTATAATGACAAAGGGGAGAAACAAAAAGTTCTTGCTTGTACAATCTTAAGAAGCAAAAATTACTATTTTGCACATCTCAAGAGAAGTAAAATTTTGTTAACCTTCATGTTCTAAAGTGATATAAAACTTGTTAAATTACTAACTTGCTTGTATAATCTCAAGAAGCAAAAAATGCTATTTTGCACATCTTTAGAGAAGCAAAATTTTCTAACCATCATATTCTAAAGTAATGTAAAACTTGTTAAATTACTAACTTGCATGTATCAATAACTTGCTAGATGCACTTTTCTCCTTTTTGTTAATGATAAAGGGGGAGAAGTAATGATGATTTGAAAATTTTTATGTTTTGGTATCATCTTGTTAGAACCCTTGTAGATTAAGCTTGGGGTTGATCTCTTTAGGGGATCAGCATCCTTAGAACTCTATAGGGGTTCCTTCCTCCAAGTTACTACTCAAAGGCTGCTAAAAGGATTAATCTATTCATCAAGAAAAGAGGGTAAATACATGGCTATTTATAGAGCTTCTAAACCCCAACTCCTAATAGGACTCCTACTCAAGTCCTCTACTTCTAATCAACTCCAAATGCTTCTCGAAAAAGCAACCTCCAAACTAATCCTAACCTAGCCGACCTCTTCACCTCTTTAATAGGGTTAGCTAAATAGGATTTACATGAATGCCCTCGGGATTTACATGTTTGCTCCCTTCAATGAAACTAAATTAGGACTCTCCTAGTTAGAGTCCTAACAGACCCGTCCTCTTCAAATCAGCCTTATCCTCGAGGCTAACGCTCCATGAATTCTAAAAATTTGGTCTTCAAGTTATTATAGTCCTTTCAAGTGGCATCTCCTACTAGTATGTTTGCCCATTATATTAGCACTTCAATAGTGGGTCGTCGTTATCGAATCATGATCCATCGATCAATAATGGCACTTGGTTGGGTCTGGAGCTCTCCTTGGGTAGTTATATTTGGTAGGTGGTTTTGGGCTATCTTGTTTTGTCCCAACTTGAGCTTCAAACATGACACATGGAAGATTGGATGAATTCGGGAGCTGGCGGGTAAGTCCAATTTGTATGCTACTACTCCGATGCACTCCAAAATCTGGTAGAGTCCATAGAACCGAGGTGAAAGCTTCACGGATGCTCTGATCTGAATTGATGTTTTCTTGTATGCTTAGAGTCGTAGGAAGACCTAATCTCCTACTAAAAATTCTTTCACCTTTGTGTTGATCATATTGTTATTTCATCCTTGCATGAGCTTTTTATTGTGATGAGGGAAGCCCTTCGATGAAGTCTATTGATATATCAGTCCATATTAAGTCTGAGATAGGTAGAGGTTGCAGCTTTCCAGGACTTACATTATCTCGCCTTTATGTTGTTGACTTACATCGCATTATGCTACAAATTCAGCAATAATATTTTTCATCCCTACCCAATAAAAATTTTGCTTAATTCTCTTATAGGGTCTAAGAAACCCGGAGTGCCCGGCTGTATATGTGGAATGCATCTCTTGAAGAATGATCTTTATGCAAGTAAAATTTGGCACAAGCATAATGCATCCTATGTAGCACAAGTTTTTTGAGTCTCAACTGTAATGAGCCACGGAGCTTAGTGCTTCCTCCAACTTTTTTATGATCTTACTTGTAATCACCGATGATTTCTCCCTTAATATAAATTAATTACTATAAATAATATATTACTTTATTATTAACTTCTATGTTTATGTATTATAGTTAAGGAAATAATTAAATTTGATTTCCTTAATCACATGGATAAGTTAGGAATTTGATTAATCAATTAGATTATTAATTTATTTATTTCCTAATAAGTGATATAATTTTTAGGAAGTAAATAGTATACATTCTATTTTTATGTGTGAACTATAATAAATGAATATTATATTTCTATCTTTGTATATGAAAAGTAAAATAAAAATAAATTTAAAATAAAACTTAAATATTTATTTACCTTTTGAGAGAGATCTCATCTTCTCCTATATAAATGGGCTCCTCTTCCCTCATTCCTCACCAAGCCTGACAATGGGAGGATCGAGGAGAGAACTTTCCGAGGAGATGATTTCGAGGAAAGGATAACCGAGGAGAGGTAGGATCCTTTCTTTAGCTTTAATTTATATTTTAAAATCTTGATATTGGGATTGTTATAATTTTATGATGCATAATAATGTTTTAATTTCGAAATTTTATAATTTATAAATAATAATAATTAATTTATGATATTAGAATGATTATTTGATTGATATTGGTCTTTTAAGTTTAAGTGAGTTTAAAATTGATTTAACTATTAAAATTCTTACCCTTAGATTAATGGTTCTAATTTATTTAATTAGATATGTCTTTATTTTAAGAATTATTTATGAATTTATATTATTTAATTAGTTTTAAATTTAAGATTATGAATTTAAGTTCTTTAATTCATGGATTTGAGTTATTATGTGATAATTTAGATTTTTGAAATCTAATTTGATAAGAGGAGTCTAATTGGGGTCTAACTTGAGTGAAGTTGATCTGTCAAATTAAATCGACTTAGCCCATATGGTTATGTACAACCCAGCCCATGTGACTAAGCTTGACCTAGCCTATGTGACTAGGTAGAAGCCAGCCCATGTGGTAAGGTATGACCTAACCCATGTGGCCCTACATGACCCAACCATGTGGCCAGTATGATCCAGTCCATGTGGCCATGTACGACCTAGTCTATGTGGCCATGTACGACCCAATCATGTGGCCAAGCATAGACCAACTCATGTGGCTAGGTACGACTTAGTCCATATGGTCAGACACGACCCTAAATCATGTGTCTAGGCATGACCCAACTCGCGAGCTAAACATGGCTCAGTTTATTGGTAAGGCTCAGCCCAACTGTTGAGTGAGGCTTAGCCTAGTCCATTAAGTTAAGCATGCCTAGCGATGCGATTGGCATTAGACACATCGTCGCTCCTCGGTCTAGCCCGTTGTACCTCAACTTAACATATTTCTTAGGACATGCATGTTCAGCGCATATGACCCATCTAAGACTCAGGTGGGTTGGTTCAGTTTGGACTAGCACTATATGATATAGTATGATTTCCTCTTCCTTTATTGGTTTGAGCTCTTTTGACTAAATCAGACAGGTTTGATCAGTTAAGGTCAGTTTAGGGTGATTCTAGACTAACTTGACCAATTTGAACCTACTTGAACTAATGGAGATCAATCAAATTTAAATTAGACCAGTCTAGGGTAATTTTAGACCGGTTCTATAAGAATTTGAGATTGGTTTTGTTATGTCATAATTGAATTGAATTTGGCTTAAGTCAATTGAGCTATTCTAATTAGGGTTTTGGTTTATTGAGGACTATTGAGGTATTGATGTTTTAAGCTTTTATGATTTGATGAATTTAAAGGTTTTATTTGAAGATGTTATTTGAAAAGGATTATTGGTTTTCTACTTTTCTTAATTTTATGATATTAAGATGATTGTTATCATGTACTAGATGTAACTAGGCTAATTATCCACATTGGAAGTACAACCTGTGAAAGGAGCTGCGGGCCCATCACAGTGTAGAGCCACTAATGGACATAATCTAGTAGATAGTACATAAAGCATAGTCTCTTATAATATTTGATTATACTATTTCTTGGATGTATGTGTAAATGAATGAATGAATGAATGTAAATGAATGATAATGGATGTTTGTGTATCCCTACCAAGGGTAGGTATGGCAATTCCCTTTAGGGATTAGCGGACCATCAAACGTGATGGTTAAACGGTTCCTCCATCCGCTATTGGGAGGAACGTGTCCCCACTTGGGCGGGTGAGGGATACCACTCCATCCACTGTTGGGAGTGCGATATGGATTATCTCCATCCGCTATTAGGAGAAATCCATCCCGTGGAGAATGCCTCTCCATCCGCTGTTGAGAGAGTGCACCATTGGATGTGATGTACGCCTTTGTTATCTAGTTGTTATGTATGTGTTGCATGTGGCTGATGTATGATTTTGCTTAAGAAATTATCATCATTTTTTTTATGCATAAGTTTTATGATGAATCGATATATTATTCTTTATTAAATTATTGATATTTATTTTATAAATGTTAAAGATTATTTTTATGATTTTTTTTAGAGTCCTACCAGCATATGTAGTTGTTGATACGTTTTTATCTTATATTTATTTTCAGTGTAATCTACAACTTTACAATAGATCCGAAGCTTGGGTAGAAGAGACTCGTAACTCTACTAAGAAGATGTAATCTTTTTCTAGTTAATAGAATATTTATTATTGTAAAGATAAGAACTTGAATTTAATGATTGAAAAAAAGGAAGGAGTGTATTCTATAAATTATGAATAATAAAATAATAATTTATTATATTTTATAAATCCGGGATGTGACATTATTAGTCTTCGGATCATCTTGCCATTTCCTCCTAATATCCTCAAGGAAGTCACTGGTCGAAAGTGAAATGGCCAAAAATTCAGTTTGCTCGGGTAGCCACGAAAGTGCATCTACAATAACATTCTCTTTCCCCTTTTTGTAAGTTATTTCATAATCATATCCAAGAAGCTTTGTTACCAATTTTTGTTGCTTGGGGGAAGATATCTTCTACTCCAAGAAATATTTTAGGCTTTTATGGTTGGTCTTGATTTGAAAGCATCATCCGATTAAGTACAATCTTCATTTGGCCATCGCACAAACAATCGTAAGCATTTCCTTATCGTAAATAGTCATTTTGAGATGGGAAAGAGATAATGCCTTATTGGTAAAAGTGAGGGGGCAGCCATCTTACATTAGTACAGCACCAATTCTGACTCCGGAGGCGTCGGCTTTAATAACAAAAGTCTTGCCGAAGTCGGATAGTACTAGTACAAGCGTTGTCAATATTACGGCTTTAAGTTCGTCGAAGGCGGTGGTGGCTTTGTCCGACCATTAGAAAGCATATTTTTTCAATAATGAAGTAAGGGGTGTACTGATCTTTCCATAGTTTTTCACAAACTTATGGTAGTAGCCTATTAAACCGAGAAAGCCGCGTAGTGATTTTATGTTCCTAGGGGTCGGCCAATTCTGCATTGCTTCAATATTGGAGAGGTCCACCTCCACACCTTCCCCTGATATGATATGCCCAAGATATTCCACCTTTTGTTGAAGAAAGCTGCACTTCAATTTTTTGACAAAAAGAACATGTTCTCGTAAAATCGTCAAAACAAGTCATAAGTGCTGAAAATAACTTTCAAGAGAAGGGCTATAAATAAGGATATCATCAAATAAAACTAGTACAAACTTACAAAGATAACTCCGGAAAATATCATTCATAAGGCTCTAAAAGGTAGAGGGAGCATTGGTGAGACCTGCTAGTTATAGGTGCCTTACAAGCTAATCACGCGAGTGATAGCACCTGTAACACACTACGTCAATCTCTTTGCTTATGATTATTGATATTTTCTCATATTATCTAGATGTATATTGTGATGTTCTTGGATCTGTGCAATGGGAATCGTATCTTGATGAGATCACGATAATGAGATCGATTCACCTTTAAATATAGACCCTAAATAGTCTCGGTTAAAGGTTACTCGAGAGGGACATCGAGATAACCAGACAAACTAGTGTGCTGTATACCCATCCATATGATGGAGGTGGCTAGTCTAATAGCTACTCGTGTGGGGACACTAAGGATACATTACAGGTGTTCATTGGAGAATGAGTCTAATGATTAATCCACTTACAAAATGCTGGATGGTTATTGATACCTTACGTTAGACAGTAATTTCATAGTCCCAGTAGTGTATCTGGTACTTAGACTTGAGACACCAAGGATGTCCTGTATGAGTACTCCACTCTTTGATATCGAACTTATAGGTTTGGAAGTTCTAGATCTAGTACAACTGGTTATTGGAAGTGGCAGCCAATCTTACGAGGGCAATTGAGTGTCAATAAAGGATCATCCACTCTCGATATCATGAGAGAAATATCCTATATATTCTTGCTTAAGCAAATCCTTGGCCAGGGTCATTCGGATTGAGAGGGAAAGAGTTCCTTGGGAGAATCTGATTAGAGTGAGACTCGACTAAAAACCATATAAGCCTGACAGAACCATGCCCAATATATGATTTTTGGGATATTAGATGGATGAGGGACTATAAGTATATGGTAACTGAGGACAAATAGGTTCAAAGGATTGGATTCCCTTGTATCGTTTGGGGACTACGATGTAGTGGCTTAGTACATCCGCAATCAATGAGTCGAGTGAATTATTATAGAGATAATAATTCACTGAGTCAGAAGGAGTTCTGATAGGTATGACTCATGGCCAGCTCGATATTAGGCCTAGAGGGTCACACACATATGGTAGGTGTTACGATGAGTAGAGGTTCAGATATGAAATATCCGTCAAAGCCCCTATCTTATTGGATATCCAATAAGCCCATGTATTATTCGATCCCATAGATGAGATCCAATAAGAGCTAGATTATAGGGTAGAGGCCCATTGATTTAAGAGGCTTGGGTAATTGGATAGAAATCCAATACCCAATAGGGCGGGATCCATTAGGGTTGACAAGGGGCCTCTATAAATAGGAGGGAACCAAAGGCCCATAGGCTGGGATTTTTTCTAGATAGCCACCTTCTATACTCCTCTCCCCAAGAAAGAAGCATCGTTGTAGTCCCTGTTGTGTGGATACCGCTAGAGAGGAGGATGCTTAACCACCTTCATCCTCCCCAATAGATCTACAGGAACTCAGGGATATATGATCTCCCTAGGTACTATCATTTTTTTCATACACGTAGCTTTTCGGATTCATAGATTTATTTTTGAGGCACCGATTTTTGCACGATGACGGAACCTTTTGTGAAAATCCAGGATTTTTATTTTCTATTCTTCCCCTGCGCATGAGATGTCGCCCCCTGGATTTTCTAACAATGGTATCAAAGCCAAGTTGTCCGTGCAAAGATCAGATTTTAACTACATGTGTTATGTTTTGGATGTACTTTTGATGCCAAAATCGTTGATGCAACAGCCCGACGGCGCCTGCAGGTGAGTAGCCTATAAGCGACGACAGGTGGCCGGTGGCCCACCCCCAACAGCAGCCCTTATGGGGCGGCCTACCAGCAAGGGCGGGTGGCGCCAAGCGTGGCGGCCTGCTCACAAGGGTGGGTGGCGTCTGGCGTGTCGGCCTGCCTATAAGGGCGGGCGGCACCCGCGAGACCCCTACGGGCGGCACCCACGGTGGCAACGCTGCTTACGGGGGCAGCGCCACCTACAGGCTGCCTACCCGCATAGGTGGGCGGAACTAGTGGTAGCAGTGCCACCTACAGGCGACTTGCCCATAAGGGCAGGCGGCATCGGGCTATTGCGCCTGTCGGTGGTGCGCGCGGCAAGGGCGACACCCCGCCGCTTCCCGCAAAGGCGTCGCCGAGGGTGGCGATGACCACAACACAGCAAAGCAGCACGAGGGAATTAGAGTTTCTAATAAAAGATAGTTTTGCCCTTAGAAATTTCAGAAATTCTAATTTTGTCCTTTCTACTAAATGACCAAAATGACCTTTAGAATTTAAAAAATTTCCTACATGTCCCTATTTTCAGAAGAAAAAAAATATTAGTTAATTAAAATATTTAATTCACTATTATTATTATTTATCTAGTAGTCCTACATGATGATAATATGTACATGTGATGTATTATGTGGACAGATGATCATGGACCATGTGATGTGTGTACATGTGATTATTATTATTGGTGTTTGTGAGCCTCTATTTTTCTCGTTTATTCTCGGGCCTGAGTGCTTGTAATTATATTGTAATTACACAAGGAGGTGCAGCGGGAGCATGGAATCGATAACGGGACCCATAAAGCCGAAATGATTCGATGCATGGAGATACATTAGATGCCGACGGAACCGACGAAGCGAGATGGATGATTATAGGGCAGAGAGATACACCGAGACACACATGGATCTTGATGTGAGTGATTGGGCCTACTAGCTCAATGTCACGCACCCCCCCCCCCTTGAAAATTATCGCATTTAGGAGATATGACCCTGTCTTAAAATTCATAATATTAAGATTCAAACAACAAACCAATCCCAAGATCCAAACTGACATTTAAGGACACTAACAATCATTCAAGTCGTAAATCACATCCAAAACCCATAATTCATAAAACTTGTATAGTTTATAATTCATATACCACATCACTCCAGGACTCATAAAATCCAAAGCCAACTCAACTAAACAATATCCACATCATAAAATCCACAAGTGAGAGAATCCATATAATTACAAAACTAACATTTACCACAAGTTTATATCATTATACCATTTAAACTTAATATTTCAAATCCTAGCATAAGAGGTCCTTCAACCTTTACAAAACATATAAGTTCAGATTTACCATCAACATTTCACTAAACATAAAATGTACTTATACAACAAAAACATATCAACCACTAAAGATCAACCCAAAATCTTCTAGCTTTTCCTTCCTCAGCCCAATTTAAACATCCCAGAGACTGATAAGCTAACCTAAAAATATTATATAATAACGGGATGAGCATAACAAAGCTCAACAAGTGACTAACATATCCATAGAGAAGGAGAATAGTTTTCAATAAACTTGATATCAAAATGCAAAGCCAAATACAAGAAAATGTATATATCATCGTATCAGATACTGAATCACAAATGTCCTCTTATTCAAACTTATTTAATTCATAACAAATGGAGTAAAGAGTAATTGGAGCATATCAGATGATGAAAATTAGTATTTCGGAATATATCAAATGACACATAGGACATTACAGAGCATATCAATGATGCATAGGACATTTCAGAGTATATTAATGACGTCTGAATGGTTTTGGAGCATATCAAATAACACATAGGACATTACGGAGTATATCAATGGTGCATATGAGATCTCTCAAAGTATATCAGAATAACAAACAAGTAACAGGAGTTCAAATGTCATATCTGATCATTCATTTTCTTATCATCCAAAGCGCACATATAAACACATAAACAATGCTTTGGATATCATATCAAAAACACAGAGAGTGCAGTGGAATCTCAAATAGAATATGGTCCATCCATTTCTGGATGACCACTAGATAGAAGTCTCCCACGTTTGGAAGCTCCATCCACCCACGTCTTGGTGAAGTCAAAAGGGGCTAGCAGAGCATCACGGGCTCTAAGCATAACTCCCTTTACCATTTCTGGCAAAGGTTCACATTATCCTACAAGACACCAAAGTACAAAAGGATAGGTGTGAATAATAAATTGACATATATCGGAAGCACATGCGAAATAATGAAACGTACATGTACCTTTACGAAATAATACGATGCAAGCATATTCTTTCACAATGCATTCAAATTTGAAATAAAAATAATGGCATGAGTATACAAGGATTTGAAACAATAGTATAAAGCTCAACCGAAGGAAGGACTTTAGCTGAAATCAGTTTCCAAAAAAAAAAACAAAACAAGAATAGGCAAACTTGACAAAAATTTGGTTATGATAGAATTTGAGGTTTGAGTAACCAAGTATGCTCCGATTTACTCTAGATTAGTGTCATTTGAAAGATATAATAATCTAGATTCGGATTAACAAAGTTTGGTATTAATTAGAGGTCTCTAAAGGAAGTTACAAATAATTTAGTGACAATAGGTCAGAAAACATCATCTCTGTTTTACTGAATTTATAGGGTCGACTAAAACAGACGTTTTAGTTGGTTTCTATACCCCAAATATTTCAAATAAGATATGCACAGAAAGCTTATGAGTCTACTTTCCAATAAGATTAATTTTACCACAATTGGATTTGTTCATAGTGAGTTACAAGTGATAGAATACCCAGAGGTCAGAACTTGGAATCTCTATTTTCCAGATTCTATAGGGTCAATTCAAATAAAAGTTCGGATAGGCAATTGAACTCTAAATTCATACATCCTAGTCTCAAAATAAAGACATACAAGTATATTTTTGGATAGATTTAATTTTGCTTAAATACGAATTCAGTACAGAAAGTTATAGATATGATAAGGCAGAAAGGACAGAATCTGGAAAAAAATCCAAATTCACTGTTTGATGCATAAATTACAAAAATATCGTTATGAAACTTCAATCCTCTAAAATTTTTAGGATTAAGATGAAAACAAGGATCAAACTCACTGTGAGATGGGGTTAGAACACTTGCCTTTGATCAATTTTGATCCCAATGAAAAGTTTTGGGCCAAAAGACCTTAATCCCCAATTCTTCTTCTCTTCTTCTCCTTTTCTTCTTCTTCTTCTCTCTCTCTCTCTCTTCCTTTCTTCTCCACGCAGGCTGCCTTCATAGGTTCCTTAGGAATGAATGCAGAGAGGCTTAGGCGGTGGGATTTGTTATTTTGTATATTTTTTAGTTTAGTCCTTGTATTATTAATTTTTACAATTAGGTCCTCAAATTTTACAAATAGGTCCTCAAAATTTTACAAACAGATCCTCACATCTTATAAATAGGTTTTCAATTTCATTTGAGCTTATCTATAGAATTTAAAATGGATAGTAACTTTGCTATTAAACTCTTATACGAAAATTTAGAAACGAGGAACGTGAGGGATGTTACACTCTCCCCCCCTTAAAAAAAATTTTTAGTCCTCTAAATTTAGCATACCTCTATCAATGACAAGATGAGGATAAACTTTTTTCATTTTCTCCTCTAGCTCCCAAGTTGTTTCTTCCCCTGAATGATGTCTCTAGATCACTTTAACGAGAGGGATGACCCGATTCCTTAGGATTTTATCCTTTTTATCAATAATCTGAGTGGGCTCCTCCAAATAGGATAAGTCTTTATCAATCATAATCGGCTCATACTTTATGATATGAGAGGGATCATGTACATATTTTCTAAGCGTTGAAATATGAAATATATTATAGATATGACATAAGGATGGTGCCAAGACAATCCTATAAGCGACAGAACCAATTCTTTCAAGGATCTCAAAAGGTCCAATAAACCTTGGACTTAACTTTCCTTTCTTCCCAAATTTTGCTACGCCTTTGGAAGGGGAGACCTTCAGGAATACAAAATCCCCTACTTGAAACTCAATATCTCTTCATCGGTTGTCAACATAGCTCTTTTGGCGACTCTAAGCAGTCTTTAGCCTTTTTCTTATAACTTGGATCTTTTCAGTAGTCTCTTGTACTTTATCTAGTGCTAACAACTTTTTATCGCCAACTTCCTCCCAACATATAGGTGTTCTATACTTTCGCCCATACAAAGCTTCATGAGAAGCCATCTGAATACTTGAATGGTAACTATTATTGTAAGTGAACTCAATAAGGGAAATTTCTTTATCCCATTCACCTTTCCAATCTATGACATAGGTTCTGAGCAAATCCTCAAGTATTTGAATTGTTCTTTCAGATTGACCATCGATCTGAGGGTGATAGGCGGTGCTAAACTTTACTTTGGTGCTCATAGACTCTTGTAATCTCCTCCATAATCTAGAAAGAAATCTGGAGTCTCTGTCAGAGATGATCTCCTTTGGAACACCATAAAGTCTTACTATTTTATCAACATACAAATCGATAAGTCGATTAAGTGAATAAGTCATATTGATCAATAAGAAATGTGCATATTTGGTTAACCTGTTAATAATGACCCAAACAGCATCATGCTTCCTAGAGGTTCTGGGTAGTCCTGAAACAAAGTCCATGGTAACACATTCCTATTTCCATTCAGGAATATCTAAAGGCTATAATAAACCTCCAGGTCTTTGATGTTTTGCTTTGATTTACTGACAAGATAAACATTTTGAAACATATATTGTAATCTCCTTCTTCATGCCTTCCCACTAATAATGACTTTGGAGATCTCTATATATTTTAGTCCTACCAGGATACATGGTGTACTTTGAATTGTGACCCTCTATTAGGATTTGGTTCTTGATATCTGGGTCATTTGGAATACATACTCTATCTCCAAATCTCAAGAGGCCATCTTCTAAAATTTGAAAATTTGGCTTTAATCCCTTTTTAACTTCATTTTTCAAGTATATTAAATGTGGATCTTGTAGTTGTCCTTCTTTAATTTGTTGCGTGAGATCAGACTGCACCTGAATAGAGGCCATCAATATCATTGAATTTTGTCCTTTTCTCATGACATTCAAATCACAATTTTCTTCTAAGAACTTCCACTGTTTCACAATCAAACTAGCCATAAAACTTGTAGATTTTCTACTAAGTGCATCAGTTATAACATTAGCATTACCTAGGTGATAACGGGTGGTACAATCATAATCCTTTATAAGTTATATCCATCTCCGCTGCCTCATATTCAACTCTTTCTGAGTAAAAATATACTTTAAACTTTGGTGATCAGTAAGAATTTCAAATGTTCGCCCATATAAGTAATGTCTCTAAATCTTTAGAGCAAAGATGATTGCTGCTAATTCCAGATCATGAGTTGGATAATTCACTTCATAACTCTTTAGCTATCTAGAAGCATAAGCAATTACTTTCCCTTCCTACATTAGAACACATCCTAGGCCCTTTCTTGAAGCATCGGTATAAACTACAAATCTCTTATTACTACTTGGAATAGTGAGAATAAGGGCACTAGTCAATCTTCTTTTTAACTCTTGGAAACTTTGCTCACAATCATCACCCCATTCAAATTTCATATTCTTCCAAGTTAGTTTGGTGAGGGGATAAGCGATTCGAGAAATTCCCTCCACAAATCTCTTGTAATAACCTGCCATGCCTAGGAAACTTCTAACTTCTATTACATTTGTTGGTACTTCCCACTTAACCACTGCTTCTACCTTCTTTGGATCAACAAATATGCCTTTCCCTAAAATCACATGGCCTAAGAAAGCAATTTCATTCAACCAAAATTCACATTTACTGAACTTTGCATACAATTTCTTTTCTCTTAGTATGGATAATACATTTCTCAAGTGTTCCTCATGCTCTTGATTACTCTTTAAATACACTAATATATCATCAATGAATACAATTACACAGTCATCTAAGAGTGGCTAAAATATCCTGTTCATCAGTTTCATAAAAGCTGCAGGGGCATTAGTCAAGCCAAAAGGCATTACTAAGAATTCATAGTGACCATATCAGGTTCTGAAGGCTGTTTTCGAAATATCCTCCTTCTTGATCTTTAACTGATAATATAACCCGACCTTAGATCGATCTTGGAGAATACTTGTGCACCCTGTAATTGATCAAACAAGTCATCGATCCTTGGAAGAGGATACTTGTTTTTTATGGTCACCTGATTCAACTGTCTATAGTCAATACAAAGCCTCAATGTCCCATCCTTCTTCTTAACTAATAGCACTGGAGCACCCCATGGTAAGACGCTAGGTCGAATGAAACCCTTATCTAACAACTCTTGTATTTGCTTCTTCAACTCCTCTAACTCGAGGGGCGCCATTCTATAGGGAGGCTTAGATATTGGGGTTGTCCCGGGGACTACTTCAATAACAAATTCACCATCCCTTTTTTATGGTAATCCAGACAAGTCATCCGGAAATACATCAGGGAATTCTTTGACCACCAAAGTTTCATTCAGTTGAGTTTCTTGATCTGAATGCTTCTTTACACATATAAGATAACAAAAATAATCCTTTTGTATAAGACAATGAGCTTGAAGTGTTGATACCAGATAAAGAGGTAAATCATGTCTGATTCCCTCAAAATAAAAGATGGGCTGATCTGGTAGGCAAAAAGTGATCATTTTTGTATAACAATTGATACTAGCATGATAGGAAGATAGCCAATCCATGCCAAGTATAATATCAAAACCTTGGATCTCTAGGAGGATCAAATCAGTAAGGAATTCATGTTCTCCAATAGAAATCAAACAGGATGGATAAATCAAGTTTGCTATCAAAGAATTCCCAACAACAGTAGTTACATACAATATATAATCCAATGGTCTATGTAGAATACTCAAATGACAAGCAAAATATGGTGAAACAAAAAATAGATTAGAGCTAGGATCAAACAAAACTTTTGCATTTTTATTAGAAACATGAAGAATACCTTCGACCATTGATTTAGAAGCTCTAGAATCTTGCTCAGTGATAGCATATACTCTAGCATGGGCTGATGATCTGGGAGGTAGTGATTTTTCCTTTTTCTTAAATGGGTAGTCTTTTATTTTATGATCTAACTTTCCATAAGCAAAACAAGCTCCAATCACCCGAAAATACTTACTTGTTTCATGATTGCCTCCATATTTTGCACATAATGGAATCCTTTATGGTAGCTTTCTCATCTCAAATCCAGATACCTTTACCCTCTTGTTACTTCTCTCAGGTTTATTTCCTCTCTTATTTTTATAAAAAATCTTATCCTTACTATTCTTGCTCATGATTTCTTGGATCTCTTCTAAGTCTTTTTCAATTATCAAAGCTCTTTCTACCACCTCAGAATATGCTTGAAGTTTTACAGCTGATATTCGGCTTCTTATGGCTAGCCTTAATCCCCTTTCAAACCTCCTTACTTTTCTAGATTCATCATCAATTATATGTGTGGCAAATCTAGAAAGCTCAGTGAATTTAGATTCATATTTTGCTATCATTAAATTTCCCTGAATGAGATTCAAAAACTCCAATTCTTTCTGCTCTCTAATGCAATCTGGGAAATATTTATCATTGAACTTTTCTGTAAATGTCTTCCAAGTGAATGACTCATGTTTAACTTCAGAAATCCTCCTCATTGTTCTCTACTAGTGTTCAGCCTCTCTCTCTAACATAAAGGTAGCAAGAGAAACCTTCAAATCATCAAGGTAATTTAAAACGTCAAATATTTTCTCTATCCGCATCATCCATTGTTCTGCTACCATTGGATCGGGCTCACCACTAAAACTAGGAGGAATGAGCTTCTTAAACTATTCAATTCCTAATCCAATCCGGTTTGAAGTCCCTACTCCATCATTTCTTTCCGATCGAACTTATTATTGCATTACTTGTGTCATAGCCTCTAGAGTTTTTATAATTCCACTCAATTGATCAGAAGTAGATGCAATAGGAGAACTAGATGACCTCGTCATTCTTGCTTCCTAAAAATAGCAAAAGAGAAATTTTGATCAATCTCTAAATAAAAATCACTAAACCTCAAAATTTATTATACATCTAGCATATCAAAATTTTTAGTGATCCTCAAATCATGCTCTAATACCACCTCTGTCACACCCCCACCCCCTTGAAATTTATCACATTCAAGAGGTGTGACCCTGTCTTAAAATTCATAATATTAAGATTCAAACAACAAACCAATCCCAGGATCCAAACTGACATTTGAGGACACTAACAATCATTCAAGTCGTAAATCACATCCAAAACCCATAATTCATAAAACTTGTGTAGTTTATAATTCATATACCACATCACTCCAAGACTCATAAAATCCAAAGCCAACTCAACTAAATAATATCCACATTATAAAATCCACAAGTGAGAGAATCCATATAATTACAAAACTAACATTTACCATAAGTTTATATCATTATAGTATTTAAACTTAACATTTCAAATCCTAGCATAAGAGGTCCTTCAACCTTTACAAAACATATAAGTTCATATTTACCATCAACATTTCACTAAACACAAAATGTACTTATACAACAAAAACATATCAACCACTAAAGATTAACCCAAAATCTTCTAACTTTCCCTTCCTCAACCTAATTTAAACATCCCAGAGACTGATAAGCTAACCTGAAAATATTATATAATAACATGATGAGCATAACAAAGCTCAGTAAGTGACTAACATATCCATAGAGAAGGAGAATAGTTTTCAAGAAACTTGATATCAAAATGCAAAGCCAAATACAAGAAAACATATATATTATTGTATTAGATACTGAATCGCAAATGTCCTCTTATTCAAACTTATTTAATTCATAACAAATGGAGTAAAGAGTAATTGGAGCATATCAGATGATGAAAATAGGTATTTTGGAACATATCAAATGACACATAGGACATTACGGAGCATATCAATGGTGCATAGGACATTTCAGAGCATATCAATAACGTCTGAATGTTTTGGAGCATATCAAATGACACATAGGATATTACGGAGCATATCAATAGTGCATATGAGATCTCTCAAAGTATATCAGAATAACAAACAAGTAACAGGAGTTTAAATGTCATATCTGATCATTCATTTTCTTATCATCCAAAGCGCACATATAAACACATAAACAATGCTTTGGATATCATATCAAAAAGACAAAGAGTGCAGTGGGATCTCAAACAGAATATGATCCATCCATTTCTGTATGACCACTAGACAGAAGTCTCCCACGTCTGGAAGCTCCATCCACCCACGTCTAGGTGAAGTCAGAAGGGGCCAGTAGAGCATCGCGGGCTCTAAGCATAACTCCCTTTACCATTTCTGGCAAAGGTTTACATTATCCCACAAGACACCAGAGTACAAAAGGATAGGTGTGAACAATAAATTGACACATATCGGAAGCACATGCGAAATAATAAAACGTGCATGTGCCTTTACGAAACAATACGATGCAAGCATATTCTTTCACAATGCATTCAAATTTGAAATAAAAATAATGACACGAGTATACAAGGATTTGAAACAATAGTATAAAGCTGAACTGAAGGAAGTGACTTTAGCTAAAATTAGTTTAAAAAAAAGACAAAACAAGAATAGACAAACTTGACAAAAATTTGATTCTGACAGAATTTGAGAGGTATATTTCCTAAGTTGTTTGAGTAACCAAGTATGCTCCGATTTACTCTAAATTAGTGTCATTTGAAAGATATAATAATCTAAATTCGTATTAACAAAGTTTGGTATGAATTAGAGATCTCCATAGAAAGTTACAAATAATTTAGTGACAACAGGTTAGAAAACATCATCTCTGGATTTATTCACAGTGAGTTACAAGTGATATGGGGTCAATTCTATGGGGTCAGAACTTGAAATCTCAAAGGTCAGAACTTGAAATCTCTATTTTCCAGATTCTATGGGGTCAATTCAAATAAAATTTCGGATAGGCAATTGAACTCCAAATTCATACATCCTAATCTCAAAATAAAGATATACAAGTATATTTTCGGATGGATTTAATTTTTCTTAAATACGAATTCAGAACAGAAAGTTATAGACATGATAAGGCAAAAAGGACAGAATCTGGAAAAAAATCTAGATTCACTATTTGATGCATAAATTGCAGAAATATCGTTATAAAACTTCAATCCTCTAAAATTTTTAGGATTAAGATGAAAACAAGGATCAAACTCACTGTGAGATGGGGTTAGAACACTTGCCTTTGATCAATTTTGATCCCAATGAAAAGTTTTGGTCCAAAAGGCCTTAATCCCCAATTCTTCTTCTCTTCTTCTCCTTTTCTTCTTCTTCTCTCTCTCTTCCTATCTTCTCCACGCAGGCTACCTTCACAGGTTCCTTAGGAATGAAGGCAGAGAGGCTTAGGCGGTGGGATTTGTTATTTTATGTATTTTACAGTTTAGTTCTTATATTATTTATTTTTATAATTAGGTTCTCAAATTTTACAAATAGGTCTTTAGAATTTTACAAACATATCCTCACATCTTATAAATAGGTTTTTAGTTTTATTTGAGCTTATCTACAGAGTTTAAAATGGATAGTAACTTTGCTATTAAACTCTTATACAAAAATTTAAAAACGAGGAATGCGAGGGATGTTACACTCGGGCTTGATCATATTAGGATATGGTTTATTATCATCTGATGTGATTGCTCATGTGATGTGTGATTGATTATACACCTACTAGATATGTATATATATTTACATGCGATGTAGATATATATTAAATATGCATGTATGTGACACATTATATTAGGAGACCGAATTAAAAAATTTCCTTTCTTGATAATATTAAGTCGGTAAATATGAGGTAATTAGATTGACCCACGTGGCCTTCCATCGTTATAGGTAGGAATCGATTCCCGGTATAGATTGAGTTGGTTGAGTCCCTCGAGACTCATCGATATCACGATCTGCTATCTTATCTATAACATAGAGATGTCACCGGTTACCTGAGAACATGGTATGCTTAGTCGAGTCCCTCAAGGGTATATCATCGAATCAGACTCATCTTGTAACGATGGTGATGACTTAACCAAACATCATGGTTGGTCGAGTCCGTCGAGGCCATAGTGGTTCGGAGGCCGAACAAGACGGGAATCACAAGGAGTTGTGATCGGTAAGAGTTGCCTACCTTTTGGGCTTAGTGTGATTGGTCGAGTCCCTCGAGGTTACACTAAAATGTCAATTGGATCCCAATCCTCATTAGAAGTCTGTCGGAGACTTTCGTTTCACGTGCTGAGGGTGTCGCATGACTTGCTAGAAAAATAGTGAGAGCATGTAAAGATAGAAGTCTATATCTTGATTATTTATATTTCTATAAAATTTACATATTATTTATTTGTTGTTGCATCTTTATTTTTTTTAAATATCGCTATTAGACTCTTTATGTGGTATACTTGATGCCAACCGTCTCATTGGTCCAAATTATATAGATTGGCTATGCAAACTGAGAAAAATTCTCATGATGGAGAAAATCATATATGTCTTTGAAATAGTGATTCCTATGCCCAAGAAAAGAGGAAGTGAGGATGAGATCACTTGCTATGTAAAGTACGTAGTTAACTTCACTCTTGCTCAGTATTACATGTTGGGCTCCATGACTCCCGAGTTATAGAGACAACATAAAAGGATGGATGACAGATCCATACTCTTGCATCTCCGTAAATTGTTTGAGGAATAGGGAAGAATTTAACGATATGAGATATCGAAGAGTCTCTTCCATGCTAGGATGACTAAGAGGATACTGGTTCAGAACCATGTCCTTAAGATGATTAAGTGTATAGAGACACTCACAGGTCTAGGAATGGTCCTAGAGGATAACCTATGTGTGGATCTTGTGCTTTAGTCCCTACTCGATTCCTTTTCATAGTTCCCTATGCTGGTAAGACCAGAAAGAAAAGGAAGATAGAGAAGTCCCTTGAGAAGGGCAAAGGGCAAGGGTAGATCGAGTAAAGCAAAGGTTGCTAAGAAGATCCGAAGAGGACAAAAGTCAGTGCTTCCACTATGACAAAGATGGACATTAGAAGAGGAACTACAAAGAGTATATTGCAGAGAAGGCAAAATAGAAGCTTAGATAAGCTTCAGATATGCATTCATGATTAGTCTCTGTCTGTCAGACTCATATAATAACACATAGGTATTGGATACTGATAGTATTTATCATATTTGCAATTTGTTATAGGTTTTGGCAGAACTTAGGAGATTGATGAGAGGTAAGATGGACCTCAAGATGGGTAATGAAGCAAGAGTTGTTACTATTGCTATTGGCGAGGTCACCCTATATCTGTCTGATGGAGCTACTATTATATTAGATGCATATTATTTTATTTCGTCTATTATCAAAAATATTATTTCTATTTCATGTTTGACATTGAATGATTATAAAGTAGTTTTTTAGAACAATAGTTATTCAATTCTTAAGGATGATGAGATCATCACAAGAGGAACATTGCATAATAGTTTGATTATGCAATACACTACTCCACATATCATGAACATAAGTGAGTCCAAGAGAAAACGAGATGATGTGAACAATGCAAACCTATGGCATTGTAGGCTGGGTTATATCTGCGAGGGAAGGATTCAAAAGTTGTTAGATAGATACCTAAATCCATTTGACTATGAGTCATATGCGATTTGCTAACCTTGCTTTCATGAAAAGATGACTAACTCTTCATTTAGTGGAACTGGAGAGAGAGCCACTGAGTTGTTCGTACTTATATCACTATGTGATCCCATGTCAACTCAGGCCATCAGTGGTTATTTCTACTTCATTATTTTCACTAACGATTTCTCTAGGTATGGACATGTGTACTTGATAAAGTACAAGTCCGAAGCCTTCAAAAAATTCAGGGAGTATAAGAATAAAGTAGAGGTTTAGACTGGAAATAGTATCATGACTCTTTGATCAGATCGAGGAAGTGAGTACTTGAGTACAGAGTTTACCCAGTTCCTCAAGGACTAAGGGATTCTATCCTAATGGACACCTCCTTATACACCCTAACTCAATGGTGTATTCGAAAGGAGGAATCACATACTGTTAGATATGGTGTAGTCCATGATGAGTTTCGTCGACCTACCCATCTCATTTTGGGGATATGCCATAGAGTCCGCAGCTTACCTTCTGAATAGAGTTCCAACTAAGTTGATAGTGCCTACACCATTATGATTTTAAGATTGTTAAGATTTGGGGCTACCCTACCCACCTTAAGAGACACATACCCGATAAGTTGGAATCCAAGATGGAATGGTGCAAGTTCATGGGATACCCCAAGAAAACTTGTGGGTATTATTTCTATCACCCTATCTTTGTAACTAAGAGAGTAGTATTCTTTGAGAAGGAATACATTCTTGGTGGAGATAGTGGGAGCATGATAGAGTTGAGCGAGGTTAGAGAACCTAGCTCAAGCATCATTCCATAGCTAGAGTCTATTCAGGTACCTAACAGACAAGTTTTCACTTTATGTAGGTGCGATAGAGTATCTCATCCTCCTAAGAGTATGTGAGACATATCAGAGGAGCAGATGTTGAGGATATTAATCCTCAGACCTACAAGGAGCCTATTACGAGTATAGACTCCAAGAGTGGCAAGAAGCTATGAATTCAAAGATGGATTCCATGTACTCCAACAAGGTTTAGAACCTGCTTGATGCACCTGAGAGTATCATACCCATTGGCTACAAGTAGATCTTCAAGAAGAAAATCGGAGTAAATGGAAAGGTAGAGACCTGTAAAGCAAGGCTAGTGGATAAGGAGTATCGTCAAAACTAATGTGCTGACTACGACGAAACCTTCTCACCCATAGATATGCTAAAATCCATCCAAATTCTATTGACTATTTAGTACACCTTGATTATGAGATTTGGCAGATGGACATGAAAATTGTGTTCCTCAACGGCAACCTCAAAGAGGAGGTGTATATAATACAGCCTAAGGGATTTGTATCCAAGGATAGTCCAGATAAGGTGTACAGGTTGCTTCGATCCATTTACGGACTAAAGCAAGCTTCCTAAAGTTGGAACATAAGATTTGATGAGGTGATCAAATCTTATGACTTCGTTAAGAACGAAGATGAGCCTTGTGTGTACAAGAAGATAAGTAGGAGCACTATCACCTTTTTAGTATTGTACGTGGATGACATCCTAATCATTGAGAATGATGTAGGAATGCTCTTCACGCTAAAAGCTTGGCTATCTAGACACTTCTCCATGAAGGACTTCAGGGAAGCATCCTACTTATTGGGGATTCTGATTTATAGAGATAGATTTAAGTAGATGCTTAGCTTGTCCCAGTTTAGGTACATAGATACCATTATCAAAAAGTTTGACATGAAAAATTTTAAGAGAGCTCTCATACCGATGAGACATAGGCTATCACTTTTTTGGAGTATGTCCCCAAAAACTCTTAAAGAAAGAACAGACATTGATAGGATACCCTATGTCTTAGTGATAGGGTCTATTATGTATGTTATGCTATATACCAGGCCTGATATAGCGTATACTCTGAGTGTCATAGGCAAGTGTTAGGCGAATCTAGACTTAGAGTACTGAAAAGCAATAAAGTATATCCTTAAGTACTTGAGAAGGACTAAGGATCTTTTATTAGTATATGGAGAAAGCAGCCTCAGGATTAAGGGCTACACAGACTCGAGCTTCCAATCCGATGTCAATGATGACAAGTCTAATTCAGGGTATGTATTCACTCTGAATGGAGGAGTAGTATGTTAGAAGTATTCCAAGCAAGACACTACTGCTGACTCGACCATAGAAGCGGAATACATTACTATGGTAGAGGTAGTAAAGGAGGGAGTCTGGATGAAGTAATTCATCACAGATTTGAGAGTCATGCTGAGCAGCAAGGAGCTGATTCCCTTATATTATGACAACTATTGGGCAATTACTCAAATAAGGGAACTTGGATCTCATCAGAAGTGTTCTTAGGAGGTTCTAGCTTATTAGAGAGATCGTGGCCTAAATAGATATAGCAGTGGAAAGAGTTTCATCCGAAGATAACATTGTAGATCCATTGACAAAGCCATTGATACAGATTATCTTTGAGCATTATAGAGGTTTGATGGGGATCAGACACATAGATAATTGACTTTAGGTCAAGTGGGAGATTGCTAATTATAAGTGCTCTACAAGCAATCATATGAGTGATGGCACCTGTAACACACTGCATCAATCTCTTTGCTTATGATTATTGGTATTTTCTCACATTATTTGGATGTATATTATGATGTCCTTGGATCTATGTAATGGGAATTGGATCATGATGAGATCACGATAATGAGACCGATTCACCTTTAAACACAGACCCTAAATAATCTCGGTCATAGATTACTTGAGAGGGACATCGAGATAACCAGACAGACTGGTATGGTATATACCCATCCATATGATGGAGGTAGTTGGTCTCATAGCTACTCGTGTGAGAACACTAAGGGTACAATACAGGTGCCCATTGGAGAATGAGTTTAATGATTGATCCACTTACGGAATGCTAAATGGTTATTGATACCTCATGTTAGACAGCGATTCCATAGTCTCAGTAGTGTATCTAGTTCTTAGACTTGAAATACCAACGATGTCATGTATGAGTACTCCACTCTTTGATACCAAACTTATAAGTTTGGAAGTTCCAGATCTAGTACAATCGGTTATTAGGAGTGACAGCCAACCTTACGAGGGTAATTGAGTATCAATAAAGGATCATCCACTCTCGGTATCATGAGAGGAATATCTTATATGTTCTTGCTTAGGCAAATCCTTGGCTAGGGTCATTCAGATTGAGAGAGAAAGAGTTCTCCAGGAGAATCCGATTAGAGCGAGACTCAACTAGAAACCATATGGGCCTAACAGAACCATGCCCAATATATGGTTTCTAGGATATTAGATGGATGAGGGACTATAGGTACATGATAACTAAGGATAGATAGGTCCAAAGGATTTGATTCCCTTGTATCATTTAGGAATTGTGGCGTAGTGGCCAAGTACATTCGTAATCGATGAGTCGAGTGAATTATTATAGAGATAATAATTTACTGAGTCAGAAGGAGTTTTGATAGGTATGACTCATAGCCAGCTCGATATTAGGCCTAGAGGGTCACACACATATGGTAGGTGTTACGATAAGTAGAGGTTCGGATATGAAATATCTGCCGGAGCCCCTATCTTATTGGATATCCAATAAGCCCATGTATTATTGGTTCTCATGGATGAGATCCAATAAGAGCTAGATTATTGGGTAGAGACCCATTGATCTAAAAGGCTTGGATAATTTGGTAGAGATCCAATACCCAATAGGGCTGGATCCATTAGGGTTGACAGGAGGCCTCTATAAATAGGAGGGAACCAAAGGCTCATAGGTTGAGATTTTTTCTAGGTAACCACCTTCTATTCTCCTCTCCCCAAGAGAGGAGCATCATTACAGTCCCTGCCATGTGGATACCACTAGAGAGGAGGACGTTTGACCTCCTTCATTCTCCCCTATGGATCTATAGGAACTCAGGGATATATAATCTTCCTAGGTACTATAGTTCTTTTCATACATGTAGTTTTTCAGATTCACAGATTTATTTTTGATGCATCGATCTTTGCACGACGATGGAACCTTTCATGGAAATCCAGAATTTTTATTTTATATTTCTCTGCTGTGTATGAGATGTCGCCCCCTAGATTTTCCAACAAGACCAAAGGGTATTACCAAAAATTTGTAATGGTCGTTGTGTGTTCAAAAGGTGGTTTTCTGTATGTCTTCTTCACACACTCGTATTTGATGATACCCAGATCGTAGGTCCAGCTTTGTGAAGACTCGTGCTCCTTTTAATTCATCAAGTAATTCATCTACTACTAGAATAGGGTACTTGTCCTTAACGGTTATATCGTTAAGAGCTTGGTAATCAATGCACATTCGCCATGTTCTGTCCTTTCGTACGAGGAGCACCGGTGAAGAGTAGGGGCTGTAACTTGGCCGAATAACTCCTGTTTTGAGCATATCTTTTACCATTCTTTCTATTTTCATCCTTTTGGAGATGTGGATACTGATATAGTCGAGTATTTGCTGGAGGTTTATCCGAAAGAATCGGTATACGATGATCATACCGATGAGTAGGAGATAGGCTACGCAGTTCATCAAATATATTTAAAAATTCAACAAGTAAGGGAAATAGGTTTGGGTCTTCAAATTCAGTTGGCTCTCCCTTAGATTGCTGCTTAAGTTATACTAAAAAGTTATTGTATGCTTTATGCAAAACTTTCTCTATTCGTTGTGTGCAAATCATCCTTACATCGCCCCCACGTTTCCCGCATAGTATCACCTATTTTCCCTTACTGTAAAATTTCATAATTAGTTTCAAAAAAATCCAAGAAACATCACCCAATGTCGTCAGCTATTCAATGCTAAGCACAGCCTCATAATCATCAAGAGGGAGGAGGTAGAAATCTGCAATTATATCTTGGTCCTACAGCAATAGTTTCACCCACGGGCACCTACGATCACACTTCAAAATTCGTCCGTCGGTGACCTTAACATCAAACCTGCTATAATTCTCGATAGGTAAAGCCATCCGGACAGCAACCTTTCTATTCATAAAATTATTAGTGCTCCTGGTGTCAATAAAAATGGTGATCGATTGTTGCTTCAAAAGTCCTCCCACTTTCATCGTTTGCGAGTTCGTGTAACCGCAAAGGCATGCATCGTAGTATCAACTGGCTGCTATTTTTCATCTGTGACCTCTTCCTTATGCTCTCGGACCTCCTCCTTCATGTCTTCAAGAGGTTCAATTAGTAAGAGGTAGCTCCTTTTGCAGTGATGATTACGGTTCCACAGCTCACCGTAATATCAACAAAAACCCTTTGCTAATTGGTCACGTAGTTCTTCTCTTATCAATTTTTTTGGTAGCGAAGGATGGCTGGGAGCAGAAGGAGATTTATATTCAAGCAAAATTTTTATGACGGCTTTGATACTTCATAATAGTGGATTTTGCTTTGGTTTTATTGAAAAATTCTCAATATAAATCACTAATCTTTTATATCCAACCTACTACACTTTAGACGTAAAAATCTACTATAGTACCTTTCCATGATCCTCAATTTTGCCAAACCTCTTGTTATCATTTCCTTCTACAAAATTTTTAATAGCATTACCTCTCCTTTACCAATAGATTTCCTTTGAGTTTTACTTGAATCTCTATTGATAATTGCTGGAAAAAATTACATCTTTACTGTTGGAATTTTTTCGACGAAAAATCTGGTGCTGCACCTCTATCCTTTTTCTTCTTTGTAACCTATCAAACCCTAGCCACCTTACTACCACAAACTAAGATGTCTTTAGGGCATCCCTCTAGCTTTAAGATGTAGTCATCATAACCTATTTTCATAACCCTAACAATGTCAAAAACTATAGCCCAAAATAGTAAACCATTACAATTGAACCCTTCTATCACCAATCTATTGTCCGAAACTTCCACCATCTCATACCATTAACCCATCAATAGAAAAAAGACAAGAATATCTCTAATCTACAAGCATATGCTATACCTTCTCAAGATCTAATTAATTCTAAATTTGAAGCATTGAAATCTCGGATTGAATCATGGCTTGAATCACGCTTGGAGGACAAATTACACGTTTTATTTGTAGAATTCAGAATTGGACAACCACCGAATCTAGCCAAATTTCAATAAGGAGAGAGTTCAGAGAAGCCTCCAGAGAAGGAGGCACAGCCCTCGGACATACTTCAGCTATGCATGAGAGTGGACTTCCTGCGATGGGAAGAAGGAGACTTGGCGGGGTGGATTTCACACGCCGAACATTGCTTTCGCTACTACCGAACATCGGTTGATGTTGTGGTAGAAATTGCTATCATCCACCTTGAAGGAGATACTATTCAATGGTACAATTGGCTAGAATATAATTATGGAGCTCTAACATGGAATCAATTTAAGAATGCACTATTGAACCGTTTCGGAACTATGGAGTATGAAAATATCGACGGCTAACTCGCAAAGATTCGACAAACCTCTATGATTCAAGAGTACCAAACTAGATTTGAGAAGCTATCCTAACTTGCTCATGATTGGACTAACCATCAATTGTTAGAAACATTCATCGAAGGACTAAAGCTAGAGATAAAAGGAGAGGTTAAGGCACGGTAGCCCCGTACCATAACAGCTGTAATTTTTTTTGCTCGAATATAAGAAGAACGGCTCAACTAAGAAATTAACAAGAGAATTCTGCAGTGCATCTTTTGTTGTAGAGATGAAAACTTTACGATAAAAAGTTTACGCAGCAATATAGGAACAATTTTTTTAGATTTTTTGAATAAGGATAACTAAATTACAGCAATGGTAAGGTAGGAAACCAGAACCTGTTGTAATTCACAAGGAGATCAAAGGATGATCCGCGGTGGTGGGGATAATGATGGAATTCGGTGACGATCTTTTAAGCAATTGTGGGAATTATTTTGGGCGACTATGGAGGGCTGATGGATGACTGTGGAAGGGCAGCGAGACACCAAGAACACTGCTCTAATACCAAGTATTAGAACCCTTGTGGATTCTAAACTTGGGGTTGATCTCTTTAAGGGATCGACCTCCTTGGAACTCTATAGGGGTTCCTTCCTCCAAGTTGCTACTCAAAGGCTACTAAAAGAATTGATCTATTCATCAAGAAAAGAGGATGAATACATAGTTATTTATAGGATTTCTAAACCCCAACTCCTAATAGGACTCCT